>JABWTJ010000457.1:0-667786 GCA_016801875.1 Solanum sitiens
AAATGATATTATAACTATAAATGTAACAAATACAAAAATCTTTATATATATATATATATATATATATATATATATATATATATATATATATATATATATATATATATATATACCTCGTGAAAATAACAACAATTAATAATAATAGAAAATAAAAAAATATAATTTACTTGAAGTTGATGGGAAAAGCTAATTATTTATATGAAATAAATATTATTCTTAATATATTGGTCCTTTATTGCTTTTGTGATCTACTCTTATTTTTAAAATAGCTCTTAATTTATAGCTTCTTATGTCTCAAATTAGTTGTTAAATAAGAACAGTAATAACATATCTAGTGAAATATCATAAAGAGGTCAAACAAAAATAGGTATATTAAAATCTTATTTCTATCACGTGGAGGTAGAGAGAATGTTTAAGAGAGACCATCAACTCATATTACTTGTACACATTAATTAAAATAGTAGTCTAAAATTACTTGTTAATTTATGAAATGATAGATAAAATTAATTACATTTTCTCAAATTTCCTTACAATTAATTCTTCTTAAAAGGGTACACAGCTTTGTGAAGTTTCAGATAAGAAATATTATGAAATAATTTAGAAAAATTTTCTTCTTAGTTATAATTTTTTAAAATTGTGTCAAGGAAATATAGACAACTTATTATCGCATCAGGACACTTCATTCAATACTATGTATCGACGGTGGTTAGTAAGTAGTATAACCCAACTAAGTGAGTTGGAGTCGAATCCCATAGGGAGTTGTTCCTATAATATGTGGCCAAGTACCAATTAGTTCAAATTAGTAATAGCTAAAGTCATTTACGAATAAAAACATCACAAATTTAAAAGGGTGCCACGAGTGTCAATTATCAAAGGGGGATTAGCAGTCAATTATCAACTAAGACTGAAAATACACGAAAACGCAAGTATGAAGACGAGATTCATGGGATGTGATAGTATTATGAGATAAGAAAAACAACCGGGTAGTTTCAATTAGTAGTAAAAAACTGCATAGAAGTGATTAAGATAGACTTTTGTGGGCTAAATTCTCTCTCTAGCAATTTAGCCGAATCAAATTGGTTTCTCTCAAAAACCAATGAGCGATAATTAAGCACAGTCTTCGCCTAAGTTCTCTCACTCTCTTGAACTGAGTGTGTGGAAGATGGTTTAGGATTCACTCTCTCGACCTGAACCCATGACAATCCACTACCCACAGAGCAACGATTCAGTCGTTTTTGTTTCAAACCCTCTCTCTCGAGGAAGCCCAAAATACTAACCTAAGATTGTATTTGCAACTACAACCCTATTAAATTCAACCACAACTACTGAACGAAATCACTTTTACATAGCAAATAAACTAATAATTTGGAACACAACAGTTATATGAACGCATAATCACATAGTCACACCCCAAGAATTGAAGTTTTATCTAGACATAGTAAAAAGTAAGAAATCAATACCAAGTGGTTGTTCCATCAATAGGTACGATTGATATTGTGCTTCCAAAGGTCTATAATGAATAATATTTAATACCTATTTCCAATTTCTTGGAATTGGAAATCTTCAAATCTTCAAAAAGCTAAAGGAAAAATGTCTAAGACAATGTTTAAAGCTAGAATGATAATTGCAAAATGATTGCTTATTTTCTAGATAGTAAACTATGAATTTGAAAACTTATTAATAGTTATCGAAAATTGTGCTTCGAAGGGTCATTCGGTTCAAAAATTTGGGATCACCGATAAACTCGGCGAACTTCCCTTTGTCATTTCTATCGCTGTTTTGCATTTGCCTTCAACGTCGTTGATGTCTGTAACTTTGGGAGGTATACATTGTATTGTGGAACCATCCGGCAGCACGCACACTGCTCCTTTCGATCGGCGAGTTTGTTTTATCCTTCAAGACTTAGCACACTAGAACATAAGGTCACATGACGGCCAATCGGCGACACACCTTATTGGTTTGGCGATCCTCATGCCTTCTATTCTTCATGTTTCAACTGCCTTGTTCCTTCGTGTCCATGCTTTTTCCCTCAATTAAAATTCGTAAGAATCAAGGATTTATATAAGTTAGAGGGGCAAAATATGCATTTGAAGACAATAAATCTATGAAAATAAATCCCTAAATAAATCCAAATTATGGACTCATCAACACCCCCAACTTAAACATTTGCTTGTCCTAAAGTAAAACTCAAATTTAGCAGTTCAAAAAGGATGTCCCAAAAAGTTCTAAACAATATTAAAACATTAATGTACACAAATATACTAAACTTACTCATGCAAGGATCAATTGTGCACTCAAAGATTCATGTTGTGACTTATCATTGCCAAAGAATTTAAAGCTCACTATACTTGCTTCAAATGAAAGTTCAAGATCACCAAAAGTGTTCAAACACCCTCACAAATAGAATAATTCCACATTCACACAAAATGGTTCTCAAATTTAAAGCTTCGAAATAAATTTCAATGCTCACACTCACAAAGATGAATACAATGCATGATTTCGCCCATAGGTTTGCATGTATGTACAAATCAACCTTTGTTTCAGGTCACTCAAGACCACAAAGACCTTTTTAAGGCTTGTAATGGGGTTGTGTGTAAAGGTATGGTCATTTAGGCTCATTAACTTGTTATTCTGATGAAATTTGGTGCGAGCAACACTTTCTTTAACTCTTCTTCTTCATTTTCTTTCGTACTCACAAGTCATCCAATTATTCATCTTCCATGGATAGTTGGAAACCCCATTTCTTGTTGTATTTTAAAACTTTATTCTGCAATTTTTTCTTTCTTTTTATATTTCTTTTCTTTTATTTTCCTCTCTTTTATATATGGAGGGGTTCCAATTTGTCACAACCCGAATCTACACCCTGGACGTGGCCGACACTCAAAGAACATAAAAGGTCCCGAAGCAAACCCTCATCCTGGCTGACTGCATGTAAAATACTAACTTAAGCATACAAAAGCTTAAAACTTAAATGACTAACTTTGAATATAAATAATGTATACAACTATCCATTAAATAGAGAACTTTAGTCTTAAAACTTTTAATAAAATAAATGATCAATACACACTCCTCAACTATACTTACTATCTATGAAGCCTCTAACTGATAAAGATGGAAGACGGGACAAGACCCACGACCTCGTAACTAAACTAAAGGTAAATGAAATCCTCCGGAAGCAAGGAGGCTCCCCATAGCTAAATCGAACTCTCGGATATATCAACGATGCTCCTATTGAAGATCCTGAATACCTGTGTCTGCATCATGAGAAGATGCACGCCAATTGGCTCAGTACGTGTAATGTACGAGCATGTAAGGGCAATCCTAACGCATAACATAAGCTTGATACTTGAATAAAAGATGGAAACATGCTTACCTCTTCCTAAACTTGAAACTCAAGGAATACTCAAGAATAAGATACTCAACTCAGATATTAAATACCGAACTCAAAAATATGATACTCAACTATGGATACTCAACTCAATATAAAGCAATAATACACTTGCTATATATAAAAAGCTTTATAAAACAGTAAAAGCAACTTAGTTCGTTAAAGAAAATGCAATAACAAACTCAACTTTACTTATATATGAAAGTAATATACTTTTGTGGGAGATTCTCTAACCGACAACCATCACTTTGAGCCTAAGTGATGATACAACATTTTACCTCATGTAACCCAAGGACCATCCTATACCTTGTCATTTCTATAGGACCTTACTTAGCTTAGTGAATCAACTAAATAACTTACGTGATCATCTAAAAAGTATGACCCGTCAACTCCGATGATGGCTTCAGGTTTACATGTAGATTTGAGTTAATATAAACTCTCATCCCTACATTGGAACTCAATACTATTCCCATAACATATTTTAGCTCATACTTTTAATAAAACTTCCTTCCTTTGGGTTGAGATAATTTGCAGAACCCTTGGCTTTCAAAAAATTCTTTTTGGAACTCAATGTTCCCTTTTTTGTTCAAAACTCATTTGTAACTCTTAGTTTCCTCTTAACTTAAATGTGAACAAATTTATAAACCTTTAGGGAATACTTAGTTCCCTTATATATTTTGAGAAATGAACTCAACTTTTGCTCTTTACTTAACTTGAAACTTAACTCTTAGGGAATACTTAGTTCCCTTATAGCTTTTTAGATATTAACTCAACTTCTTACTCTTTGCTACTTGTAACTTGAGCCGTAAAACAAAGTTAAATGATTGTTTAACACTCCTTTGAAAACTTTAAGAACTTGCTTTGACTTGATTCTTACTTTTTAAACTTGACTCTTAACTTCATTGACTTTGATCTTAGCTTCCCTTAAATTTGAGTATGGATTCAAGGATAATCATCTCATGTGGATGATTTCATGATTTTCAACTTGGAGGGTTCATGCGGAAGTTATGGGCATGAACAACTTGAATTTAAGGTCTAAGTAACTAGATGGAACTCATGTATATGACTCTCTCATTCTCTAATCTACTTCCTCAAAACATTTCAAATCAATAGTTGACCTCAAAAGGATTAACAATTGAACTCAAAGGCTTTCTTGAACTCCACTATTAACTCTCTTGAGTGTGAATTATGAACTCAGGGTTATGATCATGTTAGGACTGATTTTAGGTGTTTAGAAGTAGCTTAAATTAGTTAGAATCGAAAATGAGTGAAGGTGCACTTTAAACGAACTCAAACGGAGAAACCGGAGGCAATCTAGATGGGGCAGGTGACCTTGGGGCTATGTGTGGCGCGGGGCGCCAGCCCTTGACGGACACATATGGGTTTGGGGAACTCAGGCAGGTGCGCCGTGCTAGGCCCCAACCCAGAAAATTCTGCCGAGCACTTTTATTCGTTTTCTCACCCTTAATCGCTTTAATTCGATTGGTTTCTTCCCCAATCACTTGGATTCGATTACTTAACTTAATTACACTCTAATATAATGGAAACAACACTAAAATTACCCAATTTTATCTCAATAAATCATCAAAACTCCAACACAACAAGATTTAGAATGAACTTCAAGAACACCTTTCAAGAACTTATCAAGAACTCTAATCTTTAAACATTAAGAATAAAATTTATATGAAAATAAACATGATTGGTGTGTGGCTGGACAAATCCAACACTATGGAACTTTACATACCTCTTTGGGTTTAGACCCATACCAAAAACTTCGCAACTATACTCAAGAACGTCGACGAACACCTTCATCCTTGCCTCTTTTCTCCTCTTTTCTTTTCTTTTCTAGCCTATTTTTTAACTCTAAACTAAAACCCTAGGTGTTTATTATTAATTTATACTAAAAACGAGTTAAATAATATTGGATAAGTAAAGGACCAAAATGTCCCTCACTATTTTTGGCTAACTTTCTTTAACTGTACAACCTTACTTCAAAAGGTCATATCTCACTCATCTGAACTCGAAATTTACCAAACTCGGTTGCTTTGTAAATCTAATTCAAAGATATTTTCAATGGTATCTTTAAGCACACCTAATGCAACTTCTAGTGGGAGTTATGGTCATTTGAAGTTGATCCAAAACTCATACTTAGCTTAACACTCAATTTCAAATATATGTTATTCCCAATTTAATTCTCTTTGGTAAACAAGGTGCTAAATCTAGTGAACTGAACTTAATACTTAAGAAGTTATAAAGTCCTTGGAAAAATTTGCTCACCACGAAGGATATTTCAAGTCTTATTTCAATTTTTTTGGGGTGTTACATTATCTCCCCCTTGGAATCGTTCGTTCTCGAATGACGGTTGGACTTGGTATGGAATGGGTTACAATTACTAAGGTCTGCGTCTAATGGTCTACTCTTACTAATTCAAGACTAACTCAAATCTTTAAGTTTCAACTCTATACCTCTCTATAGGGAACCTCATCTCAAACTATTACTCTTTACCACCATATTCAAGCTTAGAAATCTAACAACTCCATGAACTCATATGAATCAACTCCTTATGAAATTCTCAACACTTGACTTGATTTCTCATATTATCATCTCCCCCTTGGGTCTAAAGCTAACACTAGAAAGCTATGTACCTATTCCACATCTCTAATTGGTGTACATTCTCTTAATGGTCTTCTTACACTTGTAACTTTGCCACTCTTCACTGTTCTTATCTCAAGGTTAGGGTCTCTACAACTCACGTTCATTGAAACAACTATATCAATATCTCACCCATTCTATGTCAAGTTTTCTAGATTAAATCTCAAGTCTAACATCATCACACTTATTTTTCCATTTTTTGGATCATGACACTCATCTCAAATTCAATCTTAATGTTTATTACTAAACCCAAATATCAATATGATTGCTCGCTTACGATACTATACATCATTACTACTATGCCAATTTTGAAACACTTGTCCACTAGGACTTCATGACAAAGATTTAATCCTTACCGTTCAGTCTGCATACTCGAAGTACCATCACATTCCACTTCACAACTTAAGTGGTACTTACTCACTTAATGTGTATTATCTCTCAAATAAATCTATAATCCTCTGAATACCATGAGGTTTTTCCTTTAAAAATATATAAGCCTAAATTAACATATCACATTATGAATACTCTAGTTCTTCTATATATATTCACCACTTACACTTGGTCATTACTAACACAATGACACATTATCATAACCTTATTTTAGTTAAGGTATATTCTAACTTATATTGACTTGCAGTACTTACTCTAACCATAAGGGAAAACTTTTCATTACTAACTTACTAGGTACATGACTAGAGTAATATAGCTTGTCAAAACACCATCTCCCTTGCTTAGATCACCAAACCTCTGCATACTTTCCTCTAACTTTGGGATCTTTCACTAATACTACTCATGATCTCATAACTCATGCTACTCTTTCGGGTGAAAATCACACCCAATATCTAAACATACTCTCTCATAAAAAACTCAGTTGAAACAAGATTTAGGGAAAATAGTACAACTCGCTTTTAGCTTAAACGCACGATTCATATGAATATGAGTGGATTCCTCTGAAACTGAACACTTAACTTACTCTTGGACTTCTCTCAAGCTCCTTTGGAGTCTCATGACTTTCTCAAGACCCTTGATCAGGACAACTCATCGATAAGGATGTTTAAACTTTCCTTTTCAACCACCTTTAGTATGATGGTTAGTCAAATGAATATAGAAAAAAAATGATTATGAACAAATCTCTAAAACATAGCTCTATTGCAAGATTAATTGTGTGAAAAAAGATAAACTTTTCTTAAATGGTTATAGTACCTCATTCATAGAAGTGGGGACCTCACAACCATAAATAATTGACACGACTTCATAGACACCATAGGACAATTAAACTCAGTGCTCTGATACCAAATTTGTCACGACCTAAGTCTACACCTTGGACGTGATCGACACTCAAATACCATTGCTGGTCCCCAAGCGAACCCTCATCCTGGCTGACTACAAGCGGAAGACTAACTTAAGCATGCAAAAGCATAAAACTGAAATGAACAACTCTGAATAAAAAAAATATATTCAACTAGTCATTAAATAGGCAACTTTAGTCTTTAAATTATTTAATAAAATAAATGATTAATACAGACTCCTCAACTATACTCACTATCTATGAAGCCTCTAACTGATAAAGATAGAAGTTGGGAAAAGACCCACGACCTGCTAACTAAATTGAAAAGTAAATAAAATCCTCCAGAAGCAAGGAGGGTCACCAGAGCTAACTCGAACTCTCGAATATATCAACGAAGCTCCTGTTGAAGATCCTGAATACCTGTGTTAGCATCATGAGAAGATACAGACCAATTGGCTCAGCACGTAGAATGTACGAGCATGAAAGGGGAATTCTAACGCGAAACATAAGCTTGATACTTGAATAAATGATGGAAAATGCTTACCTCTTCACAAACTTTGAACTCAAGAATTACTCAAGAAACATGACTATGGATACTCAACTCAATATAAAGAAATAATACACATGCTATATACAAAAACCTTTATAAGACAGTAAAAGCAACTTAGTTTGTTAAAGAAAATGCAATAACAAACTGAATTTTACTTATATATGAAAGTAATATACTTTGTGGGAGATTCTCTAACCGAAAACCATCACTTTGAGCCTAAGTGATGATATAATGTTTTACCTCACGTTGCCCAAGGACCATCATATACCTTGCCATCGGTATAGGACCTTACTTAGCTTAGTGGATCCACTAGATTAACTTAGGTGATCATCTAAAAAGTATGACCCGTCAATTCCCATGATGGCTTCATGGTGTACATGGATCCTTGAGTTAATATGAACTCTCATCCCTACATCTGTGCTCAATGCTACTCCCAAAATATACTTCTGCTCATACTTTTAAAAAAACTTTCTTTCTTTGGGTTGAGAAAATTTGATGAACCCTTAGCTTTAAAAAGCTCTCTTTTGAAAATCAATGTTCCCCTTTTTGTTCAAAACTCTTTGGGAACTCTTAGTTTCCTCTTAACTTATGTGTGAACACATTTATAAACCTTAAGGGAATACTTAGTTCCCTTATAGATTTTTAGAAATGGACTCAACTTTTGCTCTTTACTTAACTTGAAACTTAACTCTTAGGGAATACTTAGTTCCCTTAAAGATTTTGAGATATTTACTCAACTCCTTGCTCTTTGCTCAACTTTTAACTTGAGCCTTAAAATAAATTTAAATGATTGTTTAAGACACTTTTGAAAACTTTAAGAACTTGCTTTGACTTGCTTCTGACTTTTTAAACTTTACTCTTAACTTCTTTGACTTTGATTTTAGCTTCCCCTGAATTGGATAATGGATTCAAGGATCGTGATCTCATGTGTATGATTTCATGATTTTCAACTTGGAGGGTTCATGCAAAAGTTATGGGCATGAACAACTTGATTCGAAGGTCTATGTAACTAGATGGAACTCATGTATATGACTCTCTCATTCTATTATCTACTTCCTCAAAATTTAGTTCAAATCAATAGTTAACCTCAAAAGGATTCACAATTGAACTCAAAGTCTTTCTTGAACTCTACTCTTACCTCTCTCTTGAATGTGAATTATGAATTCAAGGTTATGATCATGTTAGGACTGATTTTAGGCATTTAGAAGTAGCTTAGATTAGTTAGAATCAAAAAGGAGTGAAGGTGTACTTTAAACGAACTCAAGTGGAGCGATCGGAGGAAAATTGGATGGGGCAGTTGACCTTGGGGCTATGGGTGGCGCAGGGCGGCAGCCCCTGATGGACAGAGATAGGTTTGGGGCGCTCTGGCAGGCGTGCGGTGCCAGGCCCTAACCCAGAAAATTCTGCCGAGCTTTTTTGCTCATTTTCTCACCCTAAATCGCCTAAATTCGAACGGTTTATTCCCCAATCACTTGGATTCAATTACTTAACTTAATTAAACTCTAATATACTGGAAACAAAACTAAAATTATTCAATTTGATCTCAATAAATCGTGAAAGATCCAACACAACAAGATTTAGAATGAACTTCAAGAACACCTTTCAAGAACTCATCAAGAACTCTAATCTTTAAACTTTAGGAATGAAATTTTGCTGAAAGTTAAATGATTGGGGTGTGGGTGAACAAAACCAACACTATGGTATTATACCCATGGAGAAAATCCGCAACTAGACTCAAAAACGTCGATGAATGCCTTCATCCTTGCCTCTTTTCTCCTCTTTTCTTTTTTTTTGCCTCTTCTTCAACTCTCAACTAAAACCCTAGGTGTTTATTGTTATTTTAAAACTTAACTAAAAGGATTAGACCCCTAAAATATGACTAAAAACGAGTTAAATCAGATTTGATAAGGAAAGGACTAAAATACCCCTCACTATTTTCGGCTAACTTTCCTTAATTTGACAGCCTAACTTCAAAGGTCATATCTCACTCATCCGAACTCAAAAATTAGCAAAATCGGCGGCATTGGAAAGATAACTCAAAGATATTTTCAATGGTATATTGTATCACACCTAACTCAATAAACTGGGAGTTATTATCGTTTGAAGTTGATTCAGAACTCATACTTAGCTTAATTCTCAAAATTTCAGATTTTTGTTATTCCCAATTTAATTCTCGTTGGAAAACAAGGTACTAAATCTAGTGAACTGAACTTAATACTTATGAAGTTATAAATTCCTCGAAAAAAATTACTCACCACGAAGGATGGTTTGAGTCATACATTAAAAAATTTATGTGGTGTTACACAATTTTCTCAAAACCATGGGTTAAAGGGGACTTTCTTGCACTTCTCTATATACCTTTTCTTTTCACCACGCCCCTAACATAGTTCTATTAAAACAAGCCACAACTTCAAATGCATTATGAATAATGGATTATGAAAAGTTATGATTTCATCAAGTTTCTTCCGAGAAAAGGTGAACTCTCAAAGGGTGTTCAAGCAAGGATCACACACACTCACAAGATTGGCCTTAAAAGCGGTATATATAGAACTGTTTCACACTCTCTTAGTTTTTTTAAGATCATTTCAAGAAATTGCATAACTTAGTCAAGCGGACAAACGGGTAAATTCTAGGTGTTACATGCATGGTTCACTGTAGCTTATCACACAATGCATCGACACTAAAGTCAAAAAAGACTCCACACGATCTCTCTAGTGTGCAATGTTCATCGCAAGAGAGTCAATTTGATACTTGGCTAGTCACAAAGAGATGCCAAGAGTTCACATATTGTCTATGTAACTTCATCTGGCCTCATCGTAGCCGCACATTCATGTTTGTTCTATTGAGAGCACTATTTAAGTCATCAATACTGATTGAAACCAATACTTAAATTTGCAAGAGAACAACCACATTCATCTCCAAAGAGGCGTGAATTTTTTAGGATGGGTCAAAATCATTTGCAAATTAAAACAGGAGCCACAAGCTCAATCATCCGCACAATGAAATAAAAGTACAACATAATGCTTACAACCCATATATATAAACAAAACATAACAATTCACACAAATGTTGGGCTTCACCAAAACAAAAACAAAATAATTTATTATCAAATGCAAATAAATAATATATCCATAAGTCAAAAATAAAATAAAGTAAGACAAAAGTTAGTCAAAGAAAGATCATGTCTGTGTGCCCGATGCATCAGTCTAATCACGGGCATTAGTAACTGTAGTAATATTATTGGTACCATCCCCACTAGTCCCCTCTATGGTGGTGTATTTCAAAGAGATTTGGCATGCAGTCTCAACCATGGGGTCCTCCAGATCAGCTAAATCCTCAAAAACCGCATCAAAGTTCACCTTAATCTACTCTTCATTTTTCTCTACCTTTGAGTCATTAGCTGCTGTGACATCCTTGTATGCACCGCCACCGGCAGTGATGTAAAGTGATTTCACATTATTTCTCATGCATTTCACTTTATAGTTGTGTGTGTCTAGAGCCTTTTTGTAGTGGTTTGAACAAGTTTTGTGTCTTGTTTTGCAGGAAAGATATTAAGTTCAAAAGCGGAGAAGTCAACTGAAAAAAGTTCAACAACAAACCTACGGAAGCAATCGACAAACCGTAGGTGGTGATCGTAGATGGGGCAACTCAGGCTTTGGAGGAAAATCAGGGAAGTCTTATTAAGTGTGGAACCACGAGAGCAATTGAAGGTCCGTCGACTGATCGACGGACCGTACTGGTGAACCATGGTTTGGTTCAGAGAATGTTCCAGTACCTGATTTTTGAAGATTCTAAGTATGGAGATACGGAGAAGCATCGACGCACTGTAGATGGATCGACGGACCATACCGTTGGTCCAACGTTTTATTCTTAGAGGGTTTCTACTGGAGAGAGAGAAAATATTTTCGAAATCCTGACTGGCAGAAGCAAAATACGGGTCATAAATTGATTGATGGTCTATTAGTTCTCTCGTCGATTAAGCCACGTACCTGAACACAACTTTCCTTATTTGAATTCCTTTTTCATTAAGACTTTGTTTTCTATATATAGGGTATTAAAACCTCATTTTAGGGGTTGGCTACTATTGTTTTTGTTCTAGTTTGTGTATTGGATATTAATTTTTGCAACTTCAGCAATTAATTGATTTCCGAATTCGGTTTTAAAGATTGTGGTTTGAATTTCAAGAGTGATTTTTTGGGTTTTTCTTCTTTTTAAGTAAGTTCATGATTTCGTCATCTAAAACTATGAATTGTGATCTTGCTAGCATGGGTTACTAAATCCACAACTACGGTTGTGTAAACCATGGGTAATTAACAAAGCATAACTAGCAATCAAGTAATTTATAAATAGTGTTTAGCATGCATTGATAATTCTTTCGTTTAGAAGTCTTTTTAACGGTGGCCAATATTAGAACTCGCCTTGTTGGTACTTGCCGGACCAATGAGGTAGTTAATAGGAAAAGAAATATCAACATAGATTTAGTGTGATACTATCTAAGAGGGTAGTGTCGATTGGTGCAAAGTAATAACTAAATCATACATCGATTATGATGTCTAATATGAGGTAATGATATGGGTCGGTAAATTATACACACGTAGCCGGAGCAAGGTGCGGGGTGAAATTCCATAGATGCCAGACCAAGGATTTAGAGATACCTAGCTTATCAGTTTGCATGTAATACACTAAGAAAGTATTGATATTGCTACGAATACTGCGTTTTGAACCTGTGGGGAACACATACACCCTAGTTACTTTCTCATCATGATAACAACCAAAGTCTACTTTTGTTCACTTTATTATCATACTATTTAAGGAATTTGTTTCACAACCCCCCCCCCTTACTTACGTGTTTTGGAAAGACATTGACTAAACAAATGTAATCTTAGGTTATAGTTAAGTCTAAACCTTTTTCCTAGTGGGATCGATCCCAAATTACTAGTTGGGTTCATTACTTGATAACCATCGCTTATGCTTCTTTAGGGAGGGTTAATTTGAGTGTATCAAATATTGGCATTTAGATTAATTTTAACTACATTATTGAACTTTTGTCAAATATTTCCTAATTTTACTTTTTATTTCTGTTATTTTTCCCTTAGGTAAAGCTCTAATGTATGCCAAGTACACGGAGCCGAGAGGAACTAATCACTCCATACGATCCGGAACTGAATCAAACTTTGCGAAGGATGGACAATCAAGGGGTCCCAGCTAAATAGAGGGAATGTAGGTGATAGAGCTGGCCACCAGCTTTCCATACAAGTTGTGCCACACAACCAGGCACATGTTGAGAATTATTTAGGTGATGCCTTGATGGTGCAACGTCTTGAAGCCCCATGACCTCAAGATTACTATAGGGAAACTCGAACATTGCAGACTCTGATATACCTCTTGTCCTACCCCCTATTCCCCTTGGGTACACATTCGTGGTGACGAGTAGCTTGATGTATATGCTCATTGCGAGTGGCTTGTTTTCGAGGCTTCCATCGGAAGACCCACATGCGCATTTAGCCAAGCTGGGGTCGGTGTGCAAAAGCTATGTGGGTATACAAGAGTTGGAAATGAATGTCATTGGGTTGCGAGTGTTTTCTTTATCACTGACAGGAGATACTTCTATATGGTTCACTAAACTGCCTTACAAATCTATCTATACTTGTGACCAATTGAGAGATGTGTTCTTGGAAAGGTACTATCCAGTGTCCAAGAAGCTCAACCACAAAGATAAGGTAAATAATTTTTTGGCATTACCTGGAGAGTCGGTGAGTAGATCTTAGGACAAATTTATTGTGTTTGTGAGTGGTGTCCCGAATCATTGCACCGATGATGAGTCACATAAGGACTACTTTTATAGATTTCAATATGACAACAATAAATCGGTGCTCGATACTATTGCGGGCGGATCCTATGGGGAATGCACATATGCTAAGATTGGAGAGAAGTTGGAAAAGATATTTCGCAACAATAAAGCTTGGAGAACTAGAAAGTCGGACACTAGGAAAAATACCTTCGCGGTACAGTCTACACACAACTCAATCGCAAATCAGATTCCTGAAGAGATGCCGCATATTAGAACTGAATTAGGGTTGCTCTTGAAGCACGTGAGTGGAGGCGTAGAGATGGTAAATGCGGTGAACTACTTGTCGAAACCACCACCATTGGCAGATGAGTATTACTATGAAGAGGATACATATGCAGTTAATGATCAGACATGGTGTTTTCGACCAAACACCCAAGGTTCTAATCAGGATAATTGGC
The DNA here is from genome assembly GCA_016801875.1 of Solanum sitiens. Lineage (NCBI taxonomy): Eukaryota > Viridiplantae > Streptophyta > Magnoliopsida > Solanales > Solanaceae > Solanum > Solanum sitiens. Next base: position 14,128 of record JABWTJ010000457.1, read on the forward strand.
GCCAAGGTCAAGGAAACCAAGGTCAGAACTATGGTAATTACAAACGAGAGGGTCAATATGTCTGAGATGGGAACTACAATCACGACAACAACTTCAAATAGAATAACTATGGTAACAGGAATTAACAAGGTGGGCCATATGTTTTCCCTCCAAAATTGGGAAGCTTCCTCTAGGGACGATGGAGGTAGTATGGCGCGGTTTAAGGATATTCTGCAGAAGATGATGTGGAGGTTTGAGGCGACCAATGAGAATGTCAAGGATATGAGAAGTAACCTATCTGGCATTGGATAAATGGTGGATGCACATGTGGTCAAGATAAAGCATCTTGAGCTACATATAAATTAGTTGAATACTACTGTGAACCAACGCCAACCTACCATTCTCCCAAGCAACACTATGAGAACCCAAAGAATGATGGGCATTGCATGTCAGTCACTACTCAAGAAGGTAAGCAGACCATTGATCAACCTATGCCATCTGCAGTAGAAGGTGACATGAGAAAAAAAAATATGATGTAGCAGAAGCTAGTGGAGAGTTTTGCGATGCAACAACAAAAAATGGAAATTTATCTCAGAAAGTGGTCCCCATCCCTAGACCTCCACCACCATTCCCACAGAGATTATTGAAGAAAATATAAGATGGTAAATACCGCCGATTTATCACTATATTGAAACAGCTTTCCATCAATGTCCCGTTGATATATTATTTGGAGCAAACGCCCGATTATGCCAAGTTTATGAAAGACATGGTGACAAAGAAGAGGTCAGTGAGTTTTGAGGATGATTACAAAATGCATCATTGTAGTGCTATCGCTACGAGGTCTATTGTGCAGAAGAAGGAGGATCCTGGTGCTCTATTCCATGTACTATAGGGTTTCTACACTTTTCTACGACGGAGTGTGATGTTGGTGCGTGCATAATTCTCATGTCGTTGTCCATTTATAAGAAGTTAGGCTTGGGATACCCAAATCTTACTACGATGCGGTTACTGATGGACGATCGAACTGTGTAGAGGCCCATAAGTATACTACATGATGTGCATGTGAAAGTGAAGTAATTCATCTTTCTGGCCGATTTTGTGATCCTTGACTTTGAGGTTAATTTTAAGCCCATTATTCTTGGAAGACCATTCCTTGCCACTGGGCGTGCACTAGTTGATATGGAAAAAGTTCAGATGAAATTCAGATTGAACAATGAAGAAGCAACTTTCAATATTTGTAGGTCCATGCAGCAAAGTGGTAAGCTCCAAATAGTATCTGCTATATCTTACTAAGTTTAGAGTATATCCGAAGTGCAAATTGAAGAGTGACTGGGTGTTGGGGCACTAGCAGCAGTCCTCATGAATTTTGAGAGTGATAGTATTGAAGAGTATGATGCTTTTGTGGCTAGACATTAACGAAACGAATACCGGTCAAAGCCGAAGAAATTGGAGTAGGTTATGAAGCATCGCGAGTATCCTCCTACGAGACCATCTATTGTGGAGGCCCCAAAATAAGAGCTTAAGTCTCTACCACCTTATATGAGGTATGTGGTTTTGGGTAGATATTACACTTTGCCGGTAATTATTGCATTAAATGTGAATAGGCAACAAGTAGAGTGCTTAGTGGCGGTGTTGAAGTGGTTTAAGAGAACCATTGGTTGGACTATTGCGGATATTATTGGGATCCCTCCCGGTATTTGTTCCCACAAAATCAAACTCATGCAAGACCACAAACCGAGTATTGAGCACCAAAGAAGGTTGAATCCACCTATGCAAGAATTAGTGAAAAAGGAGATCATCAAGTGGTTGGATGCTGGAGTCATTTATCCTATTGCGGACAACAGTTGGGTGTGTCCTCTTCAGTGCATTTCTAAAAAGGGTAGGATAACTATGGTACCTAATGAAAGGAACGAGCGTGTTTCGATGAGGCCAGTGACCGGATGGAGAGTCTACATGGACTACCGAAAGTTACACGGTTGGACTGAAAAGGACTATTTCCCCATGCCCTTCAGGCAAGAGTTGATATTGTTTTCTAGATGGTTATTCGGCATGCAACCATATATCTATCGCCCTGAAGATCAAGAAAAGACCACCTTCACTTGTCCTTATGGGCATTTCGCATTCAAAAGGATGTCGTTTGGGTTATGTAATGCACCGGCTACCTTCAAGCGTAGTATGATGTCGATATATTCTGATATTGTGGAGGACACTATTGAGGTGTTCATTGATGAATTTTTTGTGGTTGGCGACTCCTTTTGTCGGTGCTTGAATAATTTGTCTGAGGTGCTCATGAGATGTGAAAATAGTAATTTGGTGCTAAATTGGGAGAAATTTCACTTTATGGTGAAGGAAGGCATAGTGTTGGTCCATCAAATCTCGGAGAAGGGGATAGAGGTTGCTCGGGGAAAAGTTGAGGTGATAGAGAAACTTCCTCCACCCATCTCTGTCAAGGGTGTGAGAGGTTCTCTTGGGCATGCTAACATTTATTGGATGTTTATTAAGGATTTTTAAGAAATTGTGCATCCTTTGTGCAAATTGCTCGAGAAAGAATGGAATTTCTATTTCGATGAATCCTGTGTGAAAGAATTGGGAGAGTTGAAAGAGAAGTTGGTGTACGTACCCATTATTATAACCAGATTGTAGTGAGCCATTTCAGGTAATGTGTGATTCAAGTGGGGTTGCACTTGGTTTTGTATTGGGACCGAGAAGGGATAAAATCGTTCACCCCATCTACTATGCGAGTAACCCCTGAATGAAGCCCAAAAGAACTACACTGTAACTGAACATGAACTTCTTGTTGTGGGGTTTACATTCAAGAAATTTTGCTCCTACTTGCTTGGCATGAAGTTCATAGTGCATACCGACCATTATACTTTGAGGTATTTGATGTCAAAGAAGGATGTGAAGCCTAGGCTGATCAGATGGGTATTGTTGGTGCAAGAGTTTGATTTTGAGGTAAAATATAGAAAGGGGACTGAAAACCAGGTAGCTGACCACTTGTCTAGATTGTAGATTGAAGTTATGTGGGAATTAGGGGAAACGGCTTAAATTGATGATGCGTTCCCACATGAGCATGTATTGTTTGATTCTCATGATATGATCCCATGGTTAGCAAACTTTGCGAACTATTTGGAAAGTGATTTTTTCCATTCAGATTTGACCTTTTTCCAAAGGAAGAAGTTCATGCATGCTGTGAAAAAGTTTTTTTGGGATGAGTCTTACTTATATCGGTGTTGTTCTGATAGGATTCCTCATTGATGTGTACATGAAGTTGAGATGTTGAGTGTTCTGGAGGCGTGTCATTCCTCGCCTGTGGGTGGGCACCATAGTGGTATCCGAACTGCGCATAAGATCTTGCAGTGTGGTATTATTGGCCCACCATCCACCAAGATGCTCATGATTTCGCCAAATCATGTGATCGGTGCCAACGAGATGGAGGAATTTCAAAAAAGGCAGGAGCTTCCATTGAATCCCATTCAGGTTATTTAGCTATTTGATTTATGGTTCATTGACTTCATGGGACCATTTGTGAGTTCTCATGGGATGAAGTACATTCTTGTGGAGGTTAACTATGTGTCAAAATGGGTGGAAGCAATTGCGCTCCCCAACAATGAAGGGAAAAGTGTCACCGCATTCCTAAAGAAGAACATGTTCTCCAGATTTGTGATACGCTCAAATTATACTTCCCTAAAGAAGTATAAGCGGTCGTATCAAGTAAAGAACCCAAATATTAGATTGGAGTCGATCCCACGAGGAAAATGGTTTAGACTCAACTTTAATCTACGATTACTTCTGTTTAGTCAAGTTCTTTCCGAAAACAAACAATTAATAGGGGGATTTTGTGTAACAAAAGTAATTAATTAAGTCTAAGTAATCAATTAACAAGTTCAAATATTTGATGTTTATAAAGTGATGAGAGAAACTAGGGTGTAAGTGTTCCCCATAGGTTCATAACACAGTAACCCTAGCTATAACAACTCTTTCCTAGTATCTTGCATGCAAAGCGATAAGTTATGTATCCCTAATTCCTTGGTCCAACAACTAGTGAATTTCACTCCGCACCTTGGTCCGGCTACGTGTGTGTACTTTTCTAAACCTTACCTTGTACCTCATATTAAGCATCATATTCGATGTATGGCTTAGTCTTTCCTTCGCACCAATCGACACTAGCCTATTAGATAGTATATACTAAATCTACGTTGATAATTCTTTTCTTATTATCTACCTCATTCATCCGGCAAGTAGCAACAAGGCGAGTTCTAACGCGTGCACTCGTTAAAAAGACTTCTAAACGAAAGAATTATCAATACATGCATGAAACTATTTGAGAATTTTTATTTTAGCTAGTTTTACTTTGTTAATTACCCATGATTACCACAACCCTAGTTGTGGATTTAGTTACCCATTTTCATAATTACACAATTCATATTAATTTGACAAGAACTCATGTACTTACTTTGATGAGATTGAAGAAAATCCAGAAAATCACTTGAATTCGAGAAAATAATGCAATAAACGATTTCGGAAAAATGAAGTATTTTCCAAAACCCAATATTCAACAACTAATATTACAAAAATAACCTAGAGTCTAACCCCAAAAACAAGGTTTTTCGTCCTATTTATAATAATAGAATCCTAAACATAGAGGGAAACCAAAATAAGGAAAATCTGTCCAAAAACGCGTCTCGCATCGACGACCTGACCGACGGACCGTCGAGGCAACGATGGATCGTCGACGCCTCCGTCGGTCCATACTTCAACCTATTTTCAGCTGCCTTGTTTTCCAACTATCTGTTACCATCGACAGACCAAGACGACGGTCCGTTGATAGGACGACGGTCCATCGATGGCCTTCGTTGATCCACACTTAGAATTTTTTCAAATTGGGTAATGAAGCTACATTCTGTTAACACCAACGGATCACCAGGACGGTCCGTCGATGAGACGACGGACCGTCATCCCTTCCGTAGCTCCACACTTGTCAGAATTCCCTGATCTTTCCTTAGTAGTATAACATCTTCATGGCGACGGTTTCCACCTACGGACCGTCGATGGGTCGACGGACCATTGATGGCTCCGTAGGTCATCTGTTTTGCAATTTTCAGTACATCTTCAGCGTTTTCATTCTGGAAAGTTTTTCGTGCAAACATAAAGAAAAATACATTAAAACTACTAAAAAAAGGCCTTAGACACACACTGAACTTAAGGAATAAGTATTGAAAGTACCGTAAAACCACGGTACATCAACACACTCAACTTAAATTTGTTGTTTGTCCTCAAGCGACGCACTATGACTCACCACAACACCTTTGTATAAAAGTATCATTATTTTAGATTTTGCAATCATCTGGCTATCAATTCTGATTACTTTCATTATATTCATGCATGATATCACTATTAGGCTCACTTATGTGGATCAGACCATGACACAGACTCACCATACACCGACACCTTTTCTCTTTTATCTCTCACCAAAGTACCAACTTTCTAGTATTGCAACAAGTGTCCTTAAAAAAATATCCTCCTTTTTCACACAGTGATTTCAGTTTGAGTATAAGGATTATTTTTCAACACTCACTCTCAGAACAACTTCACACCTTATTGATAATTATCACCATAGGCTTGCCCTTATTTTCACTGCTTTAAGTTCAACATATTAGCCTCTTAAGATCACGATAGGACTTTATTAGCTTGTAACGTATGCTCAGGGTCAGGTAGGGTACATTTGGATGCATTTTAGTGACTTGTTGCCCTCCTTGTCATAACGGCTAAGCGTCTTACCTTTTCATCGTTTGTTCCGCCCTATTCTTGATTTTCTTATATTCTTTTGCCTTGCTTTTCTCCTTTTGTGTAAGTGACTCTTCTTTTATTTTTTTTATTTTTTTACTTCAAATTTTGCAATTTTCACTTGATTTCAGCTCTTCTTGAGTCACTTTTCTCTTCTTCTTTATCTCTCTTTAATCTTTCAACCCCACTTTTTGAAGCATTCCTCATAATAGACACCCTCAACTCATGGCTTTGCCATGAGTCAAGGTACACAATACCCAAGGTTGGGTCAGGGCATTAGCCACCCTCAACTTCTGCTTTTGGCATAAGCTGAGGTGCATATGTCCAAGGAGAGACCAGGACCAACACATTTTTCCCAGAAGATAAGTTGGGGTACAAAAAGAAAGGTTCATTTTAATCTCAAATCATTTGGATCAAGAAGAGATTAATTTCATTCGGTTTTCTTTTATCCAGGATAAAGATTGACTATTTGAACAAGGGCCTATGATCCTTTCCTAATTGTCTATTACAGATTACTTTTAGTAGGACTAATAAGGTAAGTTCTAGCTCAGTACCAACGGTGGTCTATTCAACTTTCTCACACTCACTTAACACATCATTACCCTACTAGATTATCAGACACTTAGTTCGATCTTAAGATTAAGGGTCATGTAGGGGTGTATCTCTATGTCATGCTTTAGAGCCACACATTCATCATTCACTATGCCTAATCATGCAAGCATTTTCTTTAAATCAGGATATCATTTTATTTAGCCATCATGCTCCAGATTTCATATCGATATTATGTACAAGATACTAACGTGCCGGTTCAACAGTAAAGTAAACAGTCTCTTGGGGAAAAAGAACACTGGCAAGAAAACCCCAAGAAAGGATCGTGAGTTTTGATACTCAGACTTCACCCTAGCACTCACTTTCCATTTACCCCACCCCCAACAAAAGAGCATGCAATTGTCCCCAATGCATAAAAAATATAAAATAGGGTGGTAGGTGAAGCAAACTTGAGGCGCATAGCGCCAAAGATCAACAAGCTGGCGGGTCCGGTTTCTCGGAACCTGCTCCCTCTATAGTAGGGACACCATCAGTATTGTCCGCAGCGATAACATCACCCTCAGTAGTGCTCCTATCAACATCAGAAATCCTGGAGCTAGACGCCCCAGCAGCCACCTCTTGAGCCCTCATCTGTCAGGCCTCCTCATCCATCAGCGAGGCTCTCTTCGCAGCCTCCAACTCAAGACTCTCTCTCTTTCTAGCGCGAGTCTCATACTCCTCTCTGGATCGGTGCCTCTAAGTATGCTCACGTGGCGGAAGCAGTGGTGCAATAATGGTCTGGAAAAGAGCAGCCAGCACCGTATCCTCAGCAGGCTCCACAGACGTGGCCTCAGACTCGGGCACCCGGGCCTCAAGACTGGCATCCATATCTTCCCTCAAACTCGCCACAGCAGCCTGGAGAGTCGTCAAATCTACAGTAGGGGCTGGCTGGGTAAGAACCCTCAACTCAAATACGTCAAGGCGCTGGTGGACCTCCATGATCTACCTATCAGTCTGCTGGGCCATCTTCTTCTTTATCCGCTCCTCCGCCTCAGCAATGGACTTCTTCATCCAAGGCTGGATATGATGCAGAAGTGTGGCCATTTGGGCATCTAATTTCTGGACCCTAGCGATCGGGACCAGTGCTACAGATGGGGTGGAGCGGGAGGAGCTTGGAGCGGTGCTAGTACCCAGGATAGACTCAAGCGGGGTGGTGTCGGTAGGCTCTGATGTAGCCGGATCATTCCCTTGGGCCTTCTCTACTATGGCTGCCAGGTTCTCACCTAGCGGCTGCACCTCTGCACGAGGCCCTCTATTGGGAGCCAACTCATTGGCCTGATTCCCGAATGAGACCGATATCAGCCTGGCCAGTCGGGGTCTTGAGCACATCAATGTGCCACACGGGCACTCCAGCAGACCTGCACAACTCAAAAATCATGCAAGGGAAGAGGTAAGTAGTGGTGGCCTTAAAGGAACTCTCATGAATGACCGCCTGCAACAGCCACGCAAAGTCCACCTCGAACCCAGCAACCATGGCAGCGATCAACACTGCTCGATCCCATGTGACGATATTATCAGCAGCAATGGGGGAGAGACAATGACGGACCAAGATCCATAAGAATTTGGCCATAAATGTGAGGTTGGCCTTCTTTATTCCTTCTTTGGGCTCCAGCACCCAATCAGCACCCTCGTCATCCACAGAGATGTTCTGGGCTATCCACCTCTTGGTGGTCTCTCTCAGCACTCTCTCGGGCTGGAAACGGTTGTCCTTGATCAGCTTCCACCTATAGTCAAACTCGGGATTGAGGGGGGCCCTGGTGGCATCAATGTCAGCACCATATAGGAATCTGCGAATGGCGGGCAAAGAGATATGCACCCGCTTGCCACGGACACGAACATGCTCGAGTGGTGAGTGTTTGGCGGGGTTAGCCCTCTTGTCCATACTAGCCCTGAGAGTTTCCACATAAGCGGCGTTGAACTCTCGCACTATCTCCTTGCTGTAACGGCCCAGACTCCTAGTCGTCCACTCTATCCGATGGCGGGTGAAAAGATCATGTATCGCTGGTATCGTGGGAAGACTCCCGGTAAGAACTCGCCGCTCGACTGTCAGAGTCCTAGTCATGACCCCCTTATCGTTGAGCAGCTTCGCATCCCTATAAATATGATATTGGCCCTCGACACACCACCGGTCGGGCTGATTAGGAACCGGAGCGGGGACGTCAGTCAGAGGTGCTGGAGTACAATCCGCACTGTCAGCCTCCTCAGACGAGGCAAAATGGACAAATGTAGCTGGAGCAGTGGCCCCATGTGAAGATGAAGCTTCCTCAGACGCAGAAGCCTCCTCAGAAACTGCAGTAGACCCAGACGGTGTGCCGGTCAGTGTGCGCTTCTCATCAGACTGGGAGGCAGTGACTACGCCAGACGCCACCCTCTTGGGCGTGCCCCGAGAGGTCCTAGCAGCACGTGATGGTGTCTGGGTGCCTTGGGGCATGTGTTCGGGGTCGCATTCATCGTCGGACGACCAATCACCAACCGGCGGGAAGGTGCGACAGACTTGGAACGCCCTCGAGAGTAGACTAGGTATTTCTTGGGTGCATGTGTACCTGCAAGGAGGGGAATCAGTACCAGTAGAAGCATACAACAACTGAAAAGAATCAAGCACAGAAGGGGGAACACAAACAGAGTGGAGATGCAGAACTGCAGAACTGCCTGAAGGACCCCAACGACGGTTCGTCGATGGAACGATGGTCCGTCAGTGAGGGTCCGTCGGTGGACACTTAGAAAATTTCTTATGTAAAGTTTCAGAACAAAGGTTCTGATAGAGACGACGGACCTGCAGGATGGACCGTCGAATGAACGACGGTTCGTCAGTGGGGGTCCATCGATGGACCCTTAGAAACCTTTTTGAATCTTAAAATAACAAAGTTTCTGTTAAGGATGATGGACTTGCAGGACGAACCGTCGACTAAACGATGGTCCATCAGTGGGGGTCCGTCGTTGGACCCTTAGAAAAATTTAGAGGAAACTCAGAAATAAGGGTTCTGTTAGAGTCTACGGTCATGCAGGATGGTACGTCGACCAGTTGACGAACCATCGTCTACCCCCGTGGGTAGACACTTAGACAAATCAGGGGAGATGTTGTTGACGGATCCCAACGACGGTCCTTCGATTGAACGACGGTCCGTCGATTGAACGACGGGGTCTCGTTCTGGCTTTCAGGGACAAAATTTTGGCAGCCATTGTTTCCCCCAAAGAACAAATTCAGGGCAATCTAAGGAACATTAAGTTCCTCTAGATAATAACAAAGCATTTCATCATTCCTAGGGCTTGAATTATCATAGTTTTAAATATAGATTCACACAAACTATCAAACCCTACGTCGAAAACAATAACACTCAAAACACAAGAATTATCAGACAATACACCCCCATCCCATTCACTTTAATTTATCTAAGGTACTATGAATTCAGTTTGAAGATTTTGAGCATGCAACGGTGTCCCAAATTCAAGACCCACTATCATATTCCAGCAATTTAGCATGCAAAGTGATGAGGGTAAATAGAGCAGATCAGAAAGACATACCTGTAGACTGTAGTGTAGGGAATAAGGGGATGAATTCTTGCAATTACGAAACACCAAATAGCGACCTCAAACACCTACCGTGCAGAAGACAGACAAAGATGGAAGAGTGGGGAAGAGAAGGGATTTGGGAAATGATGAAGATTTGGGGAAGAGGAGAATATGACTGATTAGAAATGGGAGTTAGTGGGAGAGGAAGTGGGGGAGTTGAAGGAAATAGGGAGGGAAACGGTTGGGAAAGGGATTTGAAAGGGTGGAGGGTAACTGAAAAGTTTAAAATTAATATATAGCCGGTGGGGTCGGGTAGGGTTATTGGGTCTGGGGAACTAACGATTCCCCGTCGACGGATCGTAAGTCAGTCGATGGTCCGTCGACTGCTCCGTCGATGGTGCCCTATCTTAGAAAAATTAAAGAAACAAACCTGGGATCTACGGACCCTACCGACGGTCCGTCGATCAGTGCACCAGACCAATTTTATGAAGATTTCTGAGGATTCGGTCCCTGCACATTGAACACCCAATAAGCTAATCTTTTTGTATTTTCTAGACACTTTTAGACACGGACCCTAATTTACTCTCTAGCCAACACTTCTAAAGAAAATTAATATGTGACATTAAGTTAGAAAAACAGAAATAATGTAACTACGCCTATAAAATCATGAAAAACCTATTGTTGGCTAGAGGATACATATTGGGTTGCCTCCCAATAAGCGCTTGATTTAACGTCGCGGCACGACATAGGACTCTTGATTACTCAGATTTCATCAAGATGGTATGCCTCGATCACTTCATTCGCCTCTTCAGCATGCCCAATGTAGATTTTCATTCGTTGCCCGTTCACCTTCAACCTTACACCCTCCTTATTCCTCAACTCAACCGCTCCATCAGGGAAAACCTTGTTGATAAAAAATGGGCCAGTCCATTTGGACTTGAGTTTGCCCGGAAACAAGCGCAACCTAGAGTTGAATAAAAGTACCAAATCCCCAACCACAAAATTGCGCTTCTCAATCTTTTGGTCATGGTACTTCTTCATCTTTTCTTTGTAGAGGGCTGAACTTTCATATGCCTTTAAGCGAAATTCATCAAGCTCATTCAACCCATTTAACCTTTGTTCCACAGCCTCATTCCAATCCATTTTCAGTTTCTTCATTGCCCACATGCCTTATGCTCTAACTCAACCGGCAACTGACAAGCTTTACCATATACAAGTTGGTATGGGGACATACCTATGGGGTTCTTGTATGCTGTACGGTAGGCCCAAAGAGCATCATCAAGTCTCTTTGACCAATCCATTCTATTCGCATTCACCAATTTCGCTAGAATCTGCTTGATTTCTCTGTTTGACACCTCAACTTTCCAACTAGTCTGAGGATGGTATGGCGTGGCCACATTGTGGCAAACCCCATTTTTCTCCAACAATCCTTTGAACAACTTGTTACAAAAGTGGGATCCCCCATCACTAATAATGGCCCTTGGGGTGCCAAATCTAGAAAATATGTTCTTTTTCAAGAATGTGGTGACACTCTTCCGTTCATTATTTGGAAGTGCTATGGCTTCCACCCATTTTCGACACATAATCAACCGCCATAAGAATGTACTTCATCCCATGAGAACTCACAAAAGCGCCCACAAAGTCAATGCCCCACACATCAAATGATTCGATCACAAGAATGGAATTTAAAGGGAGCTCTTGCCTTCTAGAAATACCGCCATCTCTTTGGCACCTATCACATGCCTTGGCGAACTCATATGCATCTTGGTGGATGGTTGGCCAATAGTAGCCACATTGCAAGATTTTATGGGCTGTCCGGATACCACTATGATGCCCACCCACAGGAGGGGAGTGACATGACTCCAAAACACTCAACATCTCAACTTCCGGTACACAACGCCGAATAAGCCCATCGGCACAACTCCTATAAAGATATGGCTCATCCCAAAAGAACTTTTTCACATCATGCATGAACTTTTTCCTTTGATGAAAGGACAAGTCCGATGGGATGATCTCACTAGCCAAGTAATTTGCAAAATCCGCGAATCATGGAATCAAGTCTTGAAAAGCAGCCAATACATGTTCATCAGGGAAAGTATCATCAATTTCAGCTTTTTCACCTAACTCTCACATTGCTTCATCTTCTAATTGGGACAAATGATCGGCCACTTGATTTTCGGTCCCTTTCCTATCTTTCACTTCAAAGTCAAATTCTTGCAATAGTAAAACCCAACGAATCAGCCTCGATTTCACATCCTTCTTTGCCATCAAATATTTTAAGGCAGAATGATCAATATGCACTATAACTCTAGTGCCAAGAAAATAGAAGCGAAATTTCTCGAAAGCAAAGAACACCGCAAGGAGCTCTTGTTCAGTCACGGTGTAGTTCTTTTGGGCTTCATTAAGGCCTTTACTAGCATAATAAACGGGGTGAAGGATTTTATGCCTTCTTTGTCCCAATACCACGCCAAGCGCAACCCCACTAGCATTACACATCACCTCAAATGGCTTGCTCCAATCCGGAGAAATAATGATAGGCGTAGATACCAACTTCTCTTTTAACTCTTCAAATGCCTTCAGACAAGATTCGTCAAAATAAAATTTACAATCTTTCTCAAGAAGCTTGCACAGAGGATGTGCAATTTTTGAGAAATCTTTGATAAACCAACAGTACAAACTTGCATGCCCAAGGAAACTCCTCACACCTTTTACAGAAATGGGTGGAGGAAGTCTCTCTATAACCTCGACTTTGGCTCGATCAACCTCTATACCCTTCTCTGAGATGCGGTGGCCCAATACAATACCATCTTTCACCATAAAGTGACATTTTCCCCAATTTAGCACAAGGTTTCACTCTTCACATCTTTTGAGAACCTCAGACAAGTGACTCAAACAGTGATCAAACGAATCACCAACAACTGAAAAATCATCCATGAATACCTCAATGGTGTCCTCCACCATATCGGAAAATATGGACATTATACATCTCTGAAAGGTAGCTGGTGCATTACACAATCCAAAGGGCATCCTCTTGAACGCGAAAGTTCCATAAGGGCAAGTAAAAGTGGTTTTCTCTTGATCTTCCAGTGCAATAGAGATTTGATTGTAACCCGAAGCCATCAAGAAAACAGTACCACCCTTTGCCTGCAAGTCTATCCAACATCTGATCCATAAAGGGCATAGGAAAATGGTTTTTCTTAGTCCATGCATTTAGTTTCCGGTCATCCATACACACTCTCCATCCGGTCACCGGCCTCATCGGAACAAGCTCATTTTTCTCATTGGGGACCACAGTCATTCCCCCTTTCTTGGGCACACACTAAACAGGGCATACCCAACTACTATCAGAGATCCGATATATGACTCCGGCATCCAACCACTTAATAATTTCCTTCTTCACTACCTTTTGCATAGGTGGATTTAAACGTCTCTGGTGCTCAATACTTGGCTTATGATCGGGCATGAGTTGAATTTTTTGTGAACAAATACCGGGAGGGATCCCAATAATATCCGCAATAGTCCACCCAATAGCTCCTTTAACCTCTTCAACACTTCAACCAAACACTCTACTTGTTGCACCTTCAAATCTGACGAAATAATTACCGGTAAAGTGTCTTCTTTCCCCAAGAATACATACCTCAGATGAGGTGGTAGATCCTTAAGTTCTAATTTTGGAGCATCCTCAATAGATGGTTTCGCAGGTGGAGACTCGCGATGCATCATATCTAACTCCAATTTCTTGGGTTTGAACCGAACATCACCTCGATCAAGTGTCGCAACCAATGACCCATACTCTGCAATACCATCACTCTCAAAGTTCATAATCACTGCTGCTAGTGCCTCAACACCAAGACGTTCTTCTATTTGGACCTCTGACAAACTCTCAACTCTGTCGGATATCACAAATACCGATTGGAGCTCACCACTCTGTCTTATGGAACTATAAATATTGAAAGTCACTTCTTCATTGTTTAACCGAAAATACATCTACCCTTTCTCCATGTCGACCAAGGCACGACCAGTAGCAAGAATTGGCCTCCCAAGAATAATAGACACCCCAAAATCCACCTCACAGTCAAGAATCACAAAATCGGCCGGAAATATGAATGACTCCACCTTTACTAACACATCGTGGAGTATCCCAATAGGCCTCTTCACTGTTCGATCGGCCATCAGTAGCTGCATCGCAGTGGGTTTTGGATCACCCAAACCCAACTTTTTATAGATGGACAGAGGCATGAGATTTATACATGCCCCAAGATCACATAATGCTTTGGCAAAGTGTAACAGCCCGATTGTATATGTAATAGTGAAAGCACCCGGATCTTCTTTCTTTTGCACTAGAGACCTTGTAGCAATAGCACTACAGTGTTGCATCCTATCAACATCCTCAAAACTAACCGATCTCTTCTTAGTGACCATATCTTTCATGAACTTGGCGTAACCGGGCATTTGTTCAAGAGCTTCTATCAAAGGAACATTAATGGAAAGTTGTTTCAACATATTAATAAAACGGCGGTATTTACCATCCTCGGTATTTTTCACCAACCTTTGCGGGAATGGTGGTGGTGGTCTGTGAATGGGTGTCACCGTTTGGTGCTTCTCTGCTTCTTTTCCTACTTCATTTACCAACTCACCACTAGCTTCTACTACCTCATCTTCTCTTCTCATCTTATTTTCTATGCCAGACGGCATAGGTGGATCTATGGTTCGCTTACCACCTCGAGTAGTGACTGACATACAATGTCCATCATTCTTTGGATTTTGAACAGTGTTGCTAGGAAGAGTACCCGGTTGACGAGGGTTTACAGTAGACGACAATTGGGCCATTTTCATCTAAAGATGCTTGATGGAGACTGCATGTGCATCCACTTTTTGCCCAATGTTAGCCAAATCACCTCTCAATTCCTTGGCGTGCTCGTCACTTGCGTCAAACCTCCACATCATCTTTTGCAACATGTCTTAAACTCGCGCCATACTACCTCCACCATCCCTAAGAACAACTTCCCGATTTTGAGGTGGAACATAGGGCACACTTCTATTGTTTCTATTTCCATAGTTACTCTGATTAAAGTTGTTGTCGCGGTTGTAGTTTCTTTCACGAACATAGTGACCTTCTCGGTTGTAATTCTCATAGTTCCGACCTTTATTTCCTTGACCTTGGCGCCAATTTTCCTGATCGGAGCCTTGGGCGTTCGGTCGGAAACCCCCCGTATGCTCATTCACTACATAAGTCTTCCTTATAGTAAAACTCATCTATCGGCGGTGGTGGCTTAATCAAATAATTCACCGCATTCACTTTCTCTGCACCTCTAGTGACATGTTTCAACACTAA
The DNA here is from genome assembly GCA_016801875.1 of Solanum sitiens. Taxonomy (NCBI): domain Eukaryota; kingdom Viridiplantae; phylum Streptophyta; class Magnoliopsida; order Solanales; family Solanaceae; genus Solanum; species Solanum sitiens. The sequence goes on from JABWTJ010000457.1 coordinate 29,327, forward strand.
CCCAAGATCAGTTCTCATTTGAGCCATTTCTTCACGAATATCATCTGCGGCTGGGTTGTGTGTAGATTGCACTGCAAAAGTGTTTCTCCTAGTATCCGACTTCCTAGTGCTCCAAGCTTTATTATTTCGGGAGATTTTATCTAACTTCTCAGCGATATATGCATAAGTACACTCCCCATAAGAACCACCCACAATCTTAACCAACACAGCTTTATTATTATCATCTTGCCCCCAATAGAAATACTCTTTCAGTGACTCATCATCAATACAGTGATTTGGGACACTTCTCAAGAAAGAGGTGAACCGATCCCAAGAACTGCTTACTGACTCCCCTGGTAGTGCCACAAAATTGTTCACCCTATCTTTGTGGTTGAGATTCTTTGAAACCGGATAGTAACGAGCTAAGAACACATCCCTCAATTGGTTCCATGTATAGATTGAGTTATAGGGAAGCTCAGTAAACCATATAGCAGCCTCTCCTGTTAGTGAGAGAGGAAACACTCTTAGCCCAATGACGTCCATGTCCAAGTAGGCCTCCCTACACAACTCTTACACACCGACCTCAGTTTGATGATGTGAGCATGTGGATCCTAGATGGTAGCCCCGAAAACAGACCTCTTGATGTGAGCATTTCCATTAAGCTACTAGTTACCACGAAATTTTGACCATGTGGTAGAGGAGGTAGGACAACTGGCCCGTCAGAGTCAATGATGTTAACATTTCCCCTATAGTACTCTTGAGGGTGTGGGGCAGGAGGTTGCCTCCTCGGATTACCTTCACCCGGGTTATCAACCATCACTTGATTATGAGCATCAATTGGCGGGGAAGGTGGAGGATTGATCTCATGCTCGATATAAGCAGGATTGTTTTGAATGTTCATTGTGCGAAGTGTATGGTTTAGTTCTGGATCAAGCAGAAGTATTGGTTCTCCTCGACTCCGTGTATCTGGCATACACTAAAGCTAGACCTGCGACAGACAAAAATAAAAAGAAAAAGTAAAATCAGGAAATTATTGACTAAAACTCGGTAATGTTCTTAAAGTTAATCTAAAAGCCACTAATCCCCGGCAGCGGCTCCAAAATTTGATACGCTCAAATTATACTTCCCTAAGGAAGTATAAGCGGTCGTATCAAGTAAAGAACCCAAATATTAGATTGGGGTCGATCCTAGGAGGAAAATGGTTTAGACTCAACTTTAATCTACGATTACTTCTGTTTAGTCAAGTTCTTTCCGAAAACAAACAATTAAAAGAGGGGTTTTGTGTAACAAAAGTAATTAATTAAGTCTAAGTAATCAATTAGCAAGTTTAAATATTTGATGTTTATCAAGTGATGAGAGAAACTAGGGTGTAAGTGTTCCCCATAGGTTCATAACGCAGCAACCCTAGCTATAACAACTCTTTCCTAGTATCTTGCAATCAAAGCGATAAGTTATGTATCCCTAATTCCTTGGTTCGACAACTAGTGAATTTCACTCCGCACCTTGGTCCGGCTACGTGTGTGTACTTTACTAAACCTTACTTTGTACCTCATATTAAGCATCATAATCGATGTATGGCTTAGTCTTTACTTCGCACCAATCGACACTAGCCTATTAGATAGTATATACTAAATCTACATTGATAATTCTTTTCTTATTATATACCTCCTTGGTCCGGCAAGTAGCAACAAGACGAGTTCTAACGCGTGCACTCGTTAAAAAGACCTCTAAACAAAAGAATTATCAATACACGCAAGAAACTATTCGAGAATTATTATTTTAGCAAGTTTTACTTTGTTAATTACACATGGTTCCCACAACCCTAGTTGTAGATTTAGTCACCCATGTTCATAATTACACAATTCATATTAATTCGACAAGAACTCATGTACTTACATTGATGAGATTGAAGAAAATCCAGAAAATCACTTGAATTCGAGAAAATAATGCAATAAACAATTCCGGAAAAATGAAGTATTTTCCAAAAGCCAATATTCAACAACCAATATTACAAATCAGAAAAATAACCTAGAGTCTAACCCCAAAAATGAGGTTTTTTGTCCTATTTATAATAATAGAATCCTAAACATAGAGGGAAATATAAATAAGGAAACTCTGCCCAAAAAAGCGTCTCGCATCGACGACCTGACCGACGGACCGTCGAGGCAACAACGGATCGTCGACGCCTCCGTCGGTCCATACTTCAACCTATTTTCAGCTGCCTACTTTTCCAACTCTCTATTACCATCGACGGACCAAGATGATGGTCCGTTGGCAGGACGACGGTCCGTCGATGGCCTTCGTTGATCCACACTTAGAATCTTTTCAAATCGGGTACTAAATCTACATTCTGTTAACACCAATGGATCACCAGGACGGTCCATCGATGAGATGACGAACCATCATCCTCCACACTTGTCAAAATTCCCTGATCTTTCCTTGGCAGCATAACATCTTCATAGCGACGGTTTCCACCTACGGACCTTCGATGGGTCGACGCACCGTCGATGGCTCCGTAGGTCATCTGTTCTGCAATTTTCAGTACATCTTCAGCGTTTTCATTCTGGACAGTTTTTCCTGCAAACATAAAGAAAAATACATTAAAACTACTACAAAAATGCCTTAGACGCACACTAAACTTAAGGAAAAAGTATTGAAAGTACCGTAAAACCACGGTACATAAATTTGGTACACCGAGGGCCATTATTAGCGATGGCGGCTCGCACTTTTGTAACTAATTGTTCAAAGGGATGCTTGAAAAATCTAGTCTTTGCCACAATGTGTTTACTCCATACCACTCACAGACTAGAGGGCAAGTTGAGGTGTCCAATTGGGAGATCAAACAAATTCTGGCAAAAACTGTAAATGCCTATAGAACGGATTTGTTAAGGAGACTAGATGATGCTCTTTGGGTCTACCGCACTGCATACTAGACCCCTATAGGTATGTTTTCATTCCAAATTATATATAGGAAGGCTTGTCACTTATCAGTCGAGCTAGAGCACAAGGCACTGTGGGCGATGAAGAGACTGAATTTGAATTGGATCGGAGCATCAAAACAGAGGATAAATGAGTTGAATGTGCTTGATGAGTTTTTCTTACAAGCATATGAAAGTTTGCCATCTACAAAGAGAAGATGAAGAAGTATCACGACCAAAGAATTAAAAAGCGAGAATTTGCGGTTCATTATTTTGTGCTTCTATTCAACTCTAGAATGCGCTTATTTCTGGCCAAACTCAAGTCCAAGTGGACAGGGACATTCCTCATCACCAAGGTGTTCCCACATGGAGCGGTTGAGCTTGAGAACGAGGAAGGCGTGAAGTTCATAGACAATGGACAAAGGATAAATATCTACCTAGGGCATGCAGAGAGTGTTCATGAAGTTGTTGAAGCCTACCATCTTGATGAAGTCTGACTAATCAAGGGACCTGCGTCGTTCTGCGATGTTAAATCAAGCGCTGCTTGGGAGAAAACCCAAGGTGTACCGTCAAGCCAACTATAGGTTTTATTTTCTATGACAAAATAGTCGTTGTTTCGTTTATCTATTTTAGGTATTTCACTTTTTTTGTGTTAGTGTTGGCTCTATATTAGAATATGACTGTATCTAAAAAGTGTCCAGAAAAAATAGAAAAAGAATAGCCTAATTAGTGTTACATGTGAAGGAGGAAAATCAGAAATCACATGAAAATAGTCTGGTGCAGAGGTTTACGGACCCCATCGATGGGTCTTTGTTTAATCGATAGACCATCGATTGTGTCCGTAGATCCCATGTAATTTTCGAAATTTGTCTAAGTCTAAGTCTGATCGATGGACCGTCAATCGATCCAAGGACCATCGACAAGGTAATGTGGAACAAGATGTCTAGTGAAGCAACACGACCGAGACGGTCATATTAAAAACCCAACCTTTCATATTCTTTCCCTCTTTTTATTTTTTTAAAAGTTCCCTACCATAACGTTTCATCCAATCAAATTCCTCCCTATTTCATATCCTAATAAATTCCCCATCTCCCAAAATCATCTGTCACATCATTTTCCCCAAATCCACAACATATTCTGTCCCAAATTCTCTATCTTCCATTCTCCAAAGTCTGGTGATCGGGTTCGGAACGCATCGGCTATTTCTTCGGATTGCACATCACTGTAGGCAAATAACCACTACACTCTTCACTACTTTAAAGGTACTTCAACTTCCCTTCTCTTTGAATTATTGTTCATTTTTAAATATAGGAATTTCGGGAGTGCGTATTGACCTTGGTACTGAATTAATTTAATTTGCATTCTAAAAAGTTGCGTGGTTACTTGCCTTGGGATGTTAGACAGTGGCTTTGTAGCAAATTTAACTATCTAAATCGTTGTGTGTCTTATATTTCCTGAACGTTATGACTTAAGGCTTCCAATTTTTACTCAATTGGGTTATATATTTGTACGAAATAGGAACCCTAGGAATTACGAACTAGCATATGGTGTGTTAAAAAGCATGTTTAAACTTCATTGTGTTAAAATGGGTCACCAAGAAAATTCAGAAATTGAACTTGAAAGAGGCCTTAAATCTATCACAGGACCACAATACGAAACCCTATCAACGGACTGTCGATCAGTCGATGGGATCCGTCGATTGAAACATCCATAAATAATCTTAAGTGTAAAATAACCGAAATGGACTACGGTCTATTGATTGATCGACAGAATGTTTTGCATGTCTGTCGTTTCCACCAGTGAGTGTGTTTTCACCAATACAAATGACGAACAGGATGTATATGTCGTAGACTACTCTACAGGCCGTCGATGGGGCTCGGCGACCTAAACCTGCTGTCAAGAATTATAGTTGTATTTTCATGTTTTCTTCTTTCCGTTGATTATCTAGTGTGTTGTTATGTTACTATGATACTAAAAACTACTCCACATGTACGAATGGATCCAAAGAAGATAAGTGTCTACTCCAAGAAGGGCAAACCCAAGTCGTTTGGCCGATGTATAGGCTTATCGATGAAGACACCGATACAGAGAAGGACCCGAATTATGTTCCTCCGGGCAGACAAACTCCACAAGCATCATCCCGAGCCACTAGGGGTACCCCCCGGAAGATGAACCCCAACGTAGTAACAGCCTCCCAATCTGATGAGGAGCGACACTGATCGGCTCTCCAACCGGGGATGCCTTAAGTTCAGAGGGGGGCTCAACATCTTGCTCCGAGTCTACCACAACTACAGGCTCAGAGTTGTCCTAAGCTTAAGGGACAAATTCGGCCATTGCCTCCGGTTCAAACTCTCTGGGAACCACCAAATAAGGGGATCAAGAAGAACAAGCCTCGTGTGAGGACACCACTAGTTCAGAGGTTGCACGTGCACCCCGATTGAATGACCTCACTCCGATTACTAATGAACAAAACAAGTGGTGTGTGCAGGGGCAGTGAAAGTCATATAGAGAAGAGAAAATGCTCAATGAGATGGGGTGATGATCCGGATGGTCACTTAGGAGCATCAAGTCATCACAGGGAGTTTGCACTCAGTTCCAAAAGTGCACAAACTCTCTAATCTCAACAAATGCGACTGGATGGCTCGGGACTTGGACTGTTATAGCAAGGATATTGTTTGAGAGTGCTATGCCTCCTACGTTGCCACTCTTTGAGGGTCCTTTGATAAGCAGGCAAAACCCGCCAAAAAAGACTCTTTCACATCTACACTACTCTGGGGGTGCAAGGTTGACACATAATAAATCACCATCCACCGATTCTTATACAACCCCACCACAGTTTCATAGTAGAGCGGCAATACTTAGGAGTTTGATTACAGGTGGTGAAATTGTCCAGAGTGGTGAGTTTTAGAAAAGTGCAGAGAAGCGAGAGGCGGTAAAAAATGGCTGGCTCAATATACAAGGACACATCGTGAAAGGGCTGACTGGGTTATAGATCCCGCAGGTCTCATCAAGAAGGCTACCCTCACTTTTGTGGCCACATTTTTCTGGCTATTGGTTAGACACCGATTATCGCCCACAATAACGATAATGTTCTTACATGGATAGAGTGGTGATGGTGGTAGCACTGGTTGCTGGGCTAGAGATAGACTTTGCACAGATGATTTTAGAAGTGGTACACGACAGGGCATTCAAGACCTCCACCACTTACCCATTTCCATTTCTTATCTTCTAGATGTGCATGGACGCCGGAGTGGCAATTTGGCATTGTGATACACTCCTTCAGCCGACAAGGACTTTTGATATAGGTCGAATCAGGTATGAGGCCAATGTGGCAGCACGGTGGAGCTAGCTCAAGAGGCTGACCCTGCCATACCAGAAGTTGTTGACACCACTCTAGCCTCCTCCACACATGCAGCTAGCGGGGCCCTTTGCTCGTCTAGATCTACACCACCAACTTCAACATTAGTCCCCCTAGCTCGAGTCTAGAAGTTAGAGGCACATATGGCCACCCTAGTCCATCTCATTCAGCTGTGGATGCAGAAATCCATAGCAGAGGCAAAGGACATCATAGAGAAGCGGGTGGCCAAGCAGGCGGAGCAGCAAATTTAGGCGGTTCACAAACGCCTTGATGCACTTCAGTTGCGGGTTCTAGCACGACCGTCCCCCGCCACTGACCTCACTGCTATCCACACTTAGCGAGACAGCCTGTGATCTGATGTTGATGCCATCTTTGAGATGCGGAGGGCTGAGCCAGAGATTGCTCCCATCGAGCTAGCTAAGGACACTATTCTAGAGGCCTTGTTCAAGGTCCCTGTTGAGCCACAAACCGATCCACGATTTCGTACCAAGAGCAACCGTAACAGCCACACCACTAAGGCTGGTGATGAGGCCCGTGAAAGAAAAAGAGCGCAAACTGAGTTTGAGCAAGCTAGAAGGGCCTTGTTAGTAGATGAGGAGATACACTAGAGGAGGGAGAAAAAGATAGCTGGTGAGGCATCCATCTCTAGGCCTGAGTGCGGAGCAAGGAGCACTACTATTGGTTCCATCCTTAGAGATCTGGGCTCTATTGATGGTTGCGCAATTGCTGATCCTGCGGGTTCCGCGAAACTTGCACACCCGCTTGTTGACAGTTCTTTGGCGCTATGCGTCACATGTTTGCTTCACCTACCACATTTTATCTTTGATATCTTATGCGTTGGGACAATTGCAAATTTCTTTGTCGGGGGTGGAGTAAATGGAAAGTGAGTGCTAGGGTGAAGTCTGAGTAGCCCAACTCACAGTCCTCTCTTGGGGTTTTCTTGTCTGTGTTCTTTTTCGCCAAAAGACTGCTTAAATTCTATTGAACCGACATGTATTATTGAGTACAAGTGTAGAAGCATGAAAAACGGAAGCATGATGGCTAATAATAAATGATACCCCGTCCATTGTAGTGCTTCCATATATAGGTCAAGATAAGTTGAATGTGTTGGCTAAAAACATGATATAAATAGGCACCAACTGCATGACCTTCAACTAAAACCTGAACTGGAAATCTGATAATCTGATACTGCAATAATGTGCCAAGAGAGTGTAAGGATATTCGAATGTTCAACAGTTGGTGCCTAACTTCAACATGCCCGATTAGTCATGCGAAGGGATTATACTCTATTATCTAGGAAGTGATCATAGGTTCTTGTTCAAAATAGCCAATATCTAGCCTAAAAGAAGTTGACCAAATGAAATAACTGTCCTTTTTGATCCAAACATGTTGAGCCTATAATAGACCAATTTTTTTTGATTCATCAACTCACCTTCCCAGTGTCTAATGTTTGGCCACAGTCCCTCCTTGGACATGTACATCTCGACTTAGGCCAAAAGCCTAAGTTGAGGGTGGCGAATGCAAAAAGTGACCTCATTTTTGCCTTGACCCGACCTGGAGTATTGTGTACCTCAACTCATGGAAAACCATGAGTTGAGGGTGGCTATTATTACAGAAGGCCTAAAAATGGGTATGAAAAGAGTTGTTTGTTGAATGAAAAGCTTAAGAAAGAGAAAGATGTGCACTGTTGAAAAATGAAAGAACAGTTGAAAAAAATTAATAAAAAGAGTGAAAAGAGTTTTCTAAGAAAAAGATGCAGAAGAAGTGAAAGTCACATCTAAAAAGGGAAATAAGTCAAAGGAAAGAAGAGAAAAAGAATAAGGGGTCAAAAGCAACAAAATGAGGTAGAAAGCTTAACGGTAGTGTCAAGGAGGTAAGAAAGTCACTAAATGTACCCAAATTTACCACACCTGACCCTGAGCCTACATTACAAGCGAAGAAAGTCCTATTGTGATCCTAGAGTCTAGTGTGGTGAGAACCGAAGCAGCGAAAATAAGGGCAATCCTATGGCGTAGAGCACTAACTATATTTGAACTTCTTCCTGAGTGCGAGTGTTGAAACAAATATCCTTGTACACAAAATTCATAATCACTGTGTGAAAACTAGTATTTCTTTTGAGTGAGGGCACTAGTTGCACTATGAGAACGTTAGTACCTTGGTGAGAGGAAAAAATAGTATATGTGTTTATTGCATTGTTAATTTGAGTCATGATGTGCTCAACATGAGTTAGCTTGTCGAGAGTGACAGTGTAAGCTTGTACTCAATAAAGAAAGAGTCGGGATAGATAGTTTTGTGATTGCTAGAGCTTAAAAGTGCCTACTTCTGTGCAAGTGTCGTTTAGGGTCATAGTGCGTCGCTTGAGAACAAACAACGAATTTAAGTTGAGGGCGTTGATGTACAGTGATTTCATGGCATTTATAATGCATTTCACTTAAGAGTTGTGTGTGTATAGAGACTTTTTAGTTGTTTTAACAATTTTTGTGTCCAGTTTTTGAAGAAAGATGTTAAGGCACAAAGTAGAGAAGACAACTGAAAAAAGTGCAGAAACAGACCTACGGAGGCAATGGACGGTCTGTCCTTCAATCGACGGATCGTAGGTGGTGATCGTATATGGGGCATCTAAGGCATTGGAGGAAAATAAGGATAGTCTGACTAAGTATGGAACAACGAGAGCAATTGATAGACCAAACTAGTGAACCATCGTTTTGTTCAGAGAAGGTTCCAGTACCTGATTTATTAAGATTCTAAGTGTGGAGCTATGAAGGAGCATCGACAGACCGTATATGGATCGACAGACCGTAATGTTGGTCCGTCGTTTGATTTAAAAAGGGTGCCTTCCGGAGAGCAAAAATATTTTCTATGTCTTGACTGACGGAAGCAAACTACGGGTCATCCATTGATTATTGGTTAGTCAGTGGTCTCATCGATTTAAGCTGCGTACCTAAACAAAACTTTCCTTATTTGAATTCCTTTTTCGTTAAGACTTATGTTTTCTATAAATAGGGTATTAAAACCTCGTTTTTGTTGTTTTCTACTATTGCTTTTGTTCTAGTTTGTGTATTGGAGATTATTTTTGCAACTTTAGCAATTAATTGATTTCCGGATTTGGTTTTGATGATTGTTGTTTGAATTTCAAAAGTGATTTTCTAGGTTTATTCTTCTTGTTAAGTAAGTTCATGATTTCTTCATCTAAAACTATTAATTGTTATCTTGGTAGCATGGGTAACTAAATCCACAACTAGGGTTGTGGGAAATGACAAATTAACAAAGTATAACTAGCAATTAAGCAATTGTTGAATAGTTTTTTGCATGCATTGATAATTCTTTGATTTAGAAGTCTTTTTAACGGTGGGTAACATTGGAACTTGCTTTGTTGTTACTTTCCGGACTAAGGAGGCAGTTAATAGGATAAGAATTATCAACATAGATTTAGTGTGATACGATCTCATAGGCTAGTGTCGATTGGTGCGAAGTAATAACAAAGCCATACATCGATTATGATGTCTAATATGAGGTAATGGTAAGGGTTAGTAAATTATACACATGTAGACGGACCAAGGTGCACGGTGAAATTTTCTATATGCCAGACCAACGATTTAGAGGTGCCTAACTTATCACTTTGCATATAATACGCTAAGAAAGGATTTCTATTGCTAGGAATACTGCATTATGAACCTGTGGGGAACACATACGCCCTAGTTCCTTTCTCATCTTGATAACAACCAAAGTCTACTTTTTTTCACTCAATAATCATAATATTTAATGAATTTGTTTACGAACCCTCCCCTTTACTTACTTGTTTCTGAAAGACATTGACTAAACAGATATAATCGTGGGTTGAAGTTAAGTCTAAACCATTTTCCTCGTGGGATCGACCCCAACCTACTAGTTGGGTTCTTTAGTTGATAATGATCGCTTATGCTTATTTAGGGAGGTATAATTTGAGCGTATCAGGCAGCCAGAGGAATCTATGAAGTCAATACTGATCTCAAGGGCATAAAATCATCAGCGGCCTTCAACAATTATGCGAAGTGAGCCGACATTAGGTAGTCTACGTCCTTTCTCAAGTAAACTACTACAGATTTTAAGGTCGTCATCTCAGATGTCTCTCTCTGTCGAGTCTCATATGCATCAAATATCTTAGTAAGAGCTTAATAGAAGTTTGAAGGGGGGGGGGTAAGTGCAGAATGGATGGTACTGTCAATCATCCATGACATGAATCTCTCCAAACGGATTTCTTTCAAATAAGCTGAATGGGATAGATGCCCCATTTTCAGGATCATCACTGGAGAAATCTTAGTCCAATAAGAATTGAAGAAGTGGTGTTCCTAGCTCATTAGAAGAAGATGTAGGGGTAGAAGTACCTGAAGGCCCATAGGCCAAGTAGGCATAGACGCCCTTGTAGGTATCGAATCTATATCCACATCCGAGATATATCCACTAAAGCTTCCCTCCTCATGTCAGCCTCCTCTCTAATGAACTCGAATTCTATGCGCCGAATGCATGTAGAAGATGAAGGAGTAACATCAAAGTCTCTAGAAGAATCTCGAGGCAAGACAGGACACCGACACAACATAGTGATTCAAACAGGGAATGGTAGGGAGATCTTGCTCTTCTTGTATCTAATTGAAAAATCTGTTGTATGATAAGTCCCATGTAATACGCATTTTGGAAATGATAGTCCCAAGGCAAACCGCCTTATAGTGGCAGAGTATGGACTCGTTCTGGAATGTCATGATGGTACTGCTGATAAAGGCAAACCATAAACGTGAAGCAACACTCATATGCTTTTTATCTATAGGGACCTATGACTCAATCAACCTTGGGGTGGTATCAGAAATCAATGATGTCAACCATCCTTTCAGATCATCAACGGACATAGCAATAGACAGTCCATATTATTGGCACATAAAGTGTGGAAATATATCCTAAATAGTTTTAATATACTCACGGTTTCATCTAACTTCCTTTCCCCAAACTATGACCGAATTCACCGGTCTGAACACGCTCTCCTTCTTCTTACTCTTCGAGACTAAATCACGATAGGCTATATAGACTCCGGGACCCAAGAAGGAATTTAGGGGCCTCAATTTAATAAACCCTATGTAAGTGAAGGGTGTCCCTCACGCTGGAGTATTTTCCCTCCAATCCCTCTGTCGACAGAACTCTCTTCAAGGATGGCTGACAAACCAGCACCCTTCAACATATTGAGAAACCTAGTAGGTGGGGCGACAGGTGTCATTGGAGTGAAACGGAGGTGCCGGAGTTGGTACTGAGTCAGCTGGTGTGGAAGATAAGGGAACTTTGGTAGATTAAGGTTAAAATATTGCTCAAAGCTCATTCACCTGGTTGAAAAGGGTGGTCGTCCTCTCACATAGATAGAGTAGCCTTGGAACCAGCAGTAACCCTATTGGAAATGGGTCTCTTGCCCTTGCCTTTGTCTCGTGTAAAGGCTCTTGTCTTCCTCTATTTGAAGGGTTTGACCCCCTTCATTTATTGTGATACCCCCTGATGTTTTTCCAGGGTGTCATGTCTATGTTTGTTCTTAAATTTCATCAAAACAATAGGGAAAAAGTTAGGAAACTTTGAATAAAATTTTGAGAAAAATGATAGCAGACGGACTAGCTGATCAGTTCGGCGAGTCGCCAAATCACCTTGGCGAGCTAGATCAGGATCACCGACACAATTGGCTCACAATTCTAGCAAATCTACGAAGGAAAATTCCTCTCAGCGATTTGTTGACAAGTTTCGATGAGCAGGAACTTGTTCTCCAAAAAAACAGAGCAAAAATATTTAAGGGGCACATGCAAAGGGCGATCAAGAAGTCTTTTGGCGAATCGTGGAGTTCCTTTAGCGACCTCGAGCCTATCGCCAAAAGTTACAAAATGCAATATCACATAAGGCATGAAAATAAAGGCGAGATGGGTAACTTTGTCGAACTGGCGAGTGATTCGGCAAGCTCGACCAAGCTTGCCAAATGACCCAACGGGCCTACTTTTAACCCATACACTCAAATTCCGTCCAGCAACCCCCCCCCCCCAAAAAAAAATAAATCAAAGAATGTACTAGTTAAATTTGAGCAAGACCTTTAATACCCATTAACCCGGGATACTAAAAATTCTCCCACCATCGCAAAATTCTTCCATTTGACGACTTTTGCCCTTAAGAATGGTCTCACCCATTCTATCATTTGGTAAATCACGTCATGTGACAAAATCGCAATCTATAGAGAGTTCACTCAACTAACACTAACGACAGCAAGACAACCCTGAGATTTTCAATTCATTACGAAGCACAGAAAACATGAGATTTCACAATCAAATCAATACATGCAAGAGTTTCAAATTAAAATAGGAATAATCAAAACAATTGAAATCAAAGAGGCCCAACATACATCAACACAATAAGATCATTTGTCAATGAGTACAAAATACTGTTAATAAAACACGGGTTCACAAAACTAACCTTTTAGGGCAAATCAAATGATATCGAGAAGCTAGGTGACAATGTAATCCAATTCAGCGCACAAATAGACAATTAAAATACTCCACAGTTCAATAAATATATAAACTAAAGTGCGGGTGTGAGTTTGGAAGATTAAAAGCGGGGGAAAGAGAAGGATTTGAAATTCATAAAACTTTTGGCTTTAAAAACCATCTAGTTTTTACTCATTTGACAACATTAGTAGTGCTAGCCAAAAATTCGATGACACGCCAAGTGGTATCTTACCTCCACGAGTTTTATTGTACCGCTTGCAAAAGAGGGGTCAAAAATGCGGGCTGGATCATGATCGCAAAAGAAAATGACAACTCGCCAAGCAGTTCCTAAGTCAAATTGCAATTGGGTTAAACGACTATTCAAATCGGAGTCACCGACCAGTTCAGCGACACGTTGACTGGATCTTTTCTTCGTTAACCTACACTTTTCAAAAACTTTCCACACTCCAACTTGCATAATCAACGCGCTATTATTTCTAAAACAAGAAAAAAAGCAACAAAAGGGTTCTTAGGTTGCCTCCCAAAGCACCACCTTACTTTTTGTCTGGCACGATGCAAGTCCCAATTGAAACCTTATTCGTGGGGGTTTCCACAGTACTACTAGGCAACCAGTCATGTTGCTTTAGGTTGAAGTGTTTTAGTACTTGCCCTATGAGGGATTCAATTAGATTGATTGATCTTGAGTGGGAACCAATAATCTGATTCACCACTGCATAATTCTCCCTCAAATCCTCCAAAATTCTATCCTGCTCATTGACCTTTTGGAGAATGATTAAGAGCGTATCTTCGACATGTCTGTTTTCATTATCCTTAGGCGTTCTCCTCTCATGAGGAGATATGTACCTATCTTTTGTTTGCACTGACTTCAACATGTTATATCTTCTTTGCTAAATCGTCAAGTTGAGTTAATAGTGGGGCCAAATAGGGGCCCTCATCAATCTCTTGATTCTGTTTAGCTATAAGGACAACTCTTCTACAAACTATGCTCGATTTCTGTGTTCAAGAATCAATTCACTAAACAAAGTTTGAAATTAAGTAACCATAAATGTAGTTAACAAGATAAAAATTCAAACTTAACAAAAAATTCTCAAATAACACAGCTCCCCGGCTAAAGACATTTACAAATAAAAACATCACAAATTAAAAAGGGTGACACAAGTGTCAATTATGAAAGGAAGATTAGTAGTAAATTATCAACTAAAATTGAAAATACACGAAATTGCAAGTATGGATACGAGATTCTTGGGATGTGATAGGATTATGGGATAAGACAAACAACCTGATAATTAAAATTTGTAGTAAACAACGACATATTAGTAATTAAGCTAGACTTTAGTGGGGTAAACTATCTTCCGAGAAATCCACCCGGAATCAAATTGGTTTCTCTCAAACACCAATAAGCGGCAACTAAGCATAACCTTCGCCTTAGTCCTATCACTCTCTCGAGCTGAGTGTGTGAAAGAGGGTTTAGAATTCATTCTTTGAGCTGAACCCAATACAACCCACTACCCACAAACCATCAATTAAGTAGTTTTTGCTTCAAAACCTCTCCCTAAAGCAATCCCAAAACAGTAAGATATGATTGTATTTACCACTACAACCCTAGTAAATTCTCCCATAACTACCAAACGAAATTACTTTTACACAAAAAATAAGGTAATATTTAGCAATACCCAGTAGTTATATCAAGCCATAATCACATAATAACACCCCAATAATTGGTGTTTTAGCTAGACACAGTAAGAAGAAAGAAATCGATACAAACTAGTGTCTCCGTTAACTGGGTACAATTGATATTGTCTTTACACAGGTCTATAATGAAGAATTTTCAATACCCACTTACAATATCTTAGAATTTGAACTCTTCAAATCTTCAAAAAGCTAATGTAAAAATATCCAAGACAATGTTCAATGCTATAATGATAACTCCAAACTAATTACTTAATGCGTAGATAGTAAACTAAGAATTTAAAAACATATTTATAATTGTTGGAAATTGTGCTGCAATGGGTCAGTCGGCGCAGTAAGTCGGGATTGCCGATACACTCGACAATCAACACTTTGTCATTGTATCGCCGTTTTGCATTTGACTTTATAATCCTTGATGTTCTTTAACAATTGGAGGTATAACACTCATGTAGGGCTTAGTACACTGGACCATAAGGCGAGATCAACTCCATTCGGCGACTTGCCAAATGGGTTAGGCCATCCTCAAACCTTCTTTTATTCATTTTCAGCTGCCTTATTGCTTTTTGTTCCTTAGTGTTCATGCTTTGTTCCTCAATTCAAAACCCTGAAAATCAAGAATTTATGTCAGTTATATGGGCAAAATATGCATTTGAGTACACTAATATATGAAAATAAAGCACTAAATTATTCCAAATTGTCGAGTCATCAACAACAAATATGAAATGGAGAGAATAGTTTTAGTTAAATTTATGACCATACTGATGTTTTAATTATTGTTTTTAGTTTGAATTAAAAAAAATATATTAAAATTATATAAATTTAGTATAGTTTTCCCTACTCTTTTCAAAGCTCATATTCTAGTACTATATTGAGTATCTTTCAATTATTATTAATATTAATGATAATATTATTTTATTGTTATTATTGTGTATAAATTTAAAATGATATATGAATTAGAATGTAAAGTTAAAAATAGAATACATTAAAATAAAATAAAACAACGATTATCAGAAAATATATTTAATCTATTTAAATTGAATTGGAGAATCAAAACAATGTTGTCATAGTAAATGTTAATTTCCATAAAATTAATCTATGAAAATTATTTTAAGATAGAGTTTTTTAAAAGAAATTAATTCAATTTTTTTTTTATCTCAACCATGAATTTAAATTCAATTTTATTTGTTCGACTATAACTATTGTGGAACTATACTTCCATAAAATTAGTTATTTTAATTTGAATTTAAATAGAAATGTTAATTTTGGATTGTAATTTCATAGTATTAACTGAAATTACAAATATAATATGGCTTAAGATATTATAACTAAAATAAGAAAAAAAAATCAATGTATATATAATATTTTTGTGTATTAAATGATATTTAATAAATAATTGATTTATCTATCAATATTCAAAATTAATTCTTATAAAATATTACACTGTTAATAAAATGGAAATTAATTATACATAACTTTTTATATCTAAGAAGTACAATTAAATCACGTTAATTGGACATAACTTCTATATTTTTTCATTTTTTTTATTTTGAATGAATTCTATTTACTTAAACTATATTTAAAACTTCAAAAATTAAGATATTGTAAAATGAAGTGACAGAAATATTGTCATCTCTCATAAATCTAGCTCGATACATATAATGTTAGATAGAAGAAGTCCGAGTTGTATAACATGAAATCTCAACACAAAAATAAGCCCTCATGACCTACATTTTACCTCATATCGGATAAAATGTATAACCTCAAATGTGCTCACATGGTTGTATCATTTTTTTTAGAAAAATATATTATAACTATGAAGTTAATCATTGCGACAATTTTGTGGCACCAGAAATGTAATTTTTTTAATGGTGATATTTTATTTAAATTACTTGTTATTGAGAAATCTTAATACTGTTTCAAGTGAAAAATGTAATAATTAACTATAAAATTTTATCATAGCAAAAAATCTATGATTATAATTTTAATATGCAACAAATTTTACTATTTGAAAAAATAGTTAGCTACAATTTTTTATTTGAATAATGTATTGTGGCTAATAGTTTATTATTATTACTACAATAAATTCAAATTCATGGAAAAGGTATAATAATTAGATATTAAAATTTTATTTAATTATTGCCACAATATTTTATGATTTAAAGCTAAATTATTTATTTAGTTACAAATATTTCTTCAAATAAGTTATTGTGGATAAAAGGTTATTATTACTATGGTAAATTTAAAAACGTGAAAAAAATGATAATTAGCTTCGAAATTTTACGATAGCAAAAACTCTATGGCTATTTCATTTAAATGTTGACACTTTGTTTTATAACTTAAAGACAACATATTTATTTAGACACAGTATTTTGTTTCACACAACTTATTATAAATAAAGGGTTGCTATTGCTACAATTAGTTTCATTGGGGGGAAAATAAGTTATAATTAGCAAAAAAAATTACAATAGCAGTAACATTGCAGCTATTTAGATTGTTATTGCCATGATTGTTAACAATTTAAAAAAAAAATATAGGGATTTAGCTTTATGAACTTAATATTCATGGCTAAAAAATTTGAAGAATTTTTAGATAGCTACGAAATGTAAATATTTATGGCTCTTACTAAGTAACACATACAATTTTCAAATTCATAACTTAGATTTTGTAGCAATAATAATCTTTTCTTGTCCCCTTCCGAATCACTTCCAAAGCCACACAGTCTATAGAAATAAAGTATTCACAATCACTCATCATAAAGAACAATTGCCGCATCAATTATATAGAGAAATTGTTCAATTACCTCAAAACCAATTTTACAATGATGGTTTGAATCCGGAAAACAATACTTGATAATCAATTTTAAGACTTTAGGAACTCATTTGGGAAATTCATTTCAAAGAAGGAATCAGAACCACTTTAAAATCACCATTTAATAAGAACATTCAAGTTCTGAAAAAACCTTGTAATTCTCAAAATCTAATTACAAATTGTGATGTTAGAATTCATAAATAACCAATGGTAAATAAAGGCTTAGTATCAAGAAAGCTTACCAAAATGATTTAGAATAAAAAACATTTCATCAATCACCTCTAAGGGTTCCATAACTCCAAAAATGGAAGGCGAAAACCCTCTGAGGTATCACAAAAGCGACCAATGATTAGCTTAAGTGAACCCACTAAAACTTCAGCTCTCGCAACAGCAATCTTCCTATGCTACCAGAAGAGGTTCTCTCTTAAGATACCAGCTTATGGAAAAGAGAGTTCTGCAAACTCAAGCATAAGACAATCAACTCGTAAATCCTCAAAAATGCCATTAGGATTTGTTTGAAACCATATTTAGATAAATCACATATGTAAATCAATTATATTTACCATTCAAGAATCATTGGAGTCATCAAAACAAAAATCCAATGTCTCCTTGAATCGACATCAGTGAAAACAAAAAGAAAATAACTGTAAAGACCGGGTTCCATAGTAATAGAAAAGTTAACGGGGAAAAACTTTGGGTTGGAAAACTTTTTTGTAGTAACTTTAAATTTCACAACTTAGTCCAGATTTGGACGAAATCATAATCATTAAGATGTAGGTAAATCAGGTAACAATTGGGTGACTTAATTATGATTTTTATTATATATATATATATATATATATATATATATATTTATTAGTCGTAAGGAACTCGTACGGCTTCACGAAATTCAATTTAGGCAAGTATAACTTCCGTAATTGATCTTAGTGTGAACGTGTAGTTTTTGAGTGTCGTTGGTTGAAGGTGTGTTGTGAAATGGGGGTATTGGATTGATTAAAATCTCACGGTTTAATGCAAGCTACTTTGGCATTGAGTTTTTTCGCCAGGGCGGGGGAGCTGCAGTGGGGTGAGGGCCGTTGTGGCGGGCAAGACGTGACTTAAAGTCGTAAATAAACCCCAAAAATATTTTATTCTGTAATTTTGGAATATTAGAACTAAGGAATGAATCCAGGTCTCTTCTTAAGAGTTTTCCACTAATCTTGAAGTTAAAGGTAAGATTTAATCCCTCGAATCATTTTTTCAATCCGTAGAACGTAATCTAATTAGTAATTATCGATTGCGGAGGGTTTTGATCTGGTATTTAAGGGGTTCATAGAATTGTTAGTAATGTTGACACCCAATTTTGTCCTAACATTTTAAAAATTCGTAATTTTGAAGTTTTATTTATTTAATAACTTAGAATAATTTTTTTTATAATTTTAAATAAGTTTATCGATAATTATCTTTATTTATCAAAATTTAGGATTTTTTGTTAGTTAATTTTTAAAATTGCATTTCACATGTCATTAGTTACGTTCATTATATTATTTTAAAATTCATTTTATTTGTTACATTTGTTAATATTTATGTTGAATTTAGCACAGTCTAAAATTTAGTCAAATACGAAAAGAATTTAGGGATTCTATTGAGATAATTTTGGGCCACAATGCTAAACCCATCACTTGAGCCCATTTTGTATTTTCTTATTTAAGTTATTCATTAGGTCAAAATATGGATGGGAGTGGATAAGATTTTAGGGGTATTTTTTTCCCAGATTTATTATTGTTTTACTGTTCATTATTTTTCCGGCGAGTCGCCGGAGTTATTCCGGCAGTCCACCACCAAGACCCCATTTTTCCGTTCTCCTCTTCACTGTCAGCTCCTACCAAACCAGAACCTTCCTCCTCCCTTTTCCTCCATGAAAAGCCAACCAAATCAGACCCTTCCTCCACCCTTTCCTTTCCTCCATTTTTGCCGGTGAAACAAGTCACCAAATCTTCGCCATTCAATGACGACCCCGGCGAACAAACCACTAGATCTCAGCCACAAACCACGGACAACAAATCCCATATAAATCGACCAACAACAATAGAAAACAAGACCCACCAGTTCCATTTTCTTTTCCCCTTCACTATTTATTTGTTTTGCAGGTGTATGAGCTCCAACCAACAACAAATATAACGAGTGAGATTTTAGCTCCTGTGAACAGCAAGCTATCAGCTTCAAAGCTCCGGCGAAACACAACGCGAGCTCAAAGCTTCTGAAGAACAAGGCCAAACAACCAGATCTAGCACAAAATTAAATACTATATCCAGGTGACCCTTTTTCCTTTGTACATAGTTGGCATAATTTCAATTGTTTGATATTATTATTGACAAGTATTTTACTATTATTATTTGATTGGACTGATTTGGGGCTTATTATTGAGTGTTCATATTTTTTTATTTATTTATGTGTGAATCTTTTTCTATTAATTGTTGTCTGTTTCAGCATTTGCCTATTACTTTGTTATAATTTATTTTTGTTTCTTTTACATTATATTGATTCTGTGCATTTTTTAATCTATTTTGCTATTGCGTTAAGTTGTTTTGATTACTTCGTTATTAATGATTTGTTTTCTCTTAATTCATATAAAGTGATATATAGTGCTAATTGCTAATTGTTAACTAAAGAATGTTGTTTATTTTAATTTTTCTTACGTTGTTTGATTTATATTATTATCATGCCCTGACTTCCCTTTGTCTATTATTTATTTAGTATTGTTATTACTCATCTCTTATAGTCTAGTTGATAGATAAATTTGTGAATTTAAATATTTTTACTAGCTTTTATTTGAGCGTTTTTGGTTTGCTTTATATTAATGGTGTATAATTTCTTAGTTATTCTTTGGTTATTAATTATTTGGTGTTGGAGACATTTTCCTATTACGTATTCATGTTGGATTTTATTAGTTCTACTATTACTTACTTTTTTTTGTGTGTGTAAAAGTTAAAATTTCCAGCAGCTTTAATTGGTTTTTGTGATGGCATGTTATTGCTTTGATATTTTTCATTTTTTACTTTATTTTTTTTGTGGAAATTTTCTCCTAGAGCTTATTTATATTGTTTATTTTCTTAAGTCACTTTCATTATGTTTGTTTTGTTTTGGGTTACTGTTTTGCTTACTCTTTGTTATTTTGTTTTGTTGTTGGATAATATTAAATTAAATGTTTAACTTATAATTCTCTTATCTTATTTATTGTCAAGTTATATATAAGTAATGTTTATATTATTAATTAATAGATGTTGATATTGCAACTTTAATTGCATGAAACTGTTTTAGCTTACATTTAGTAACATATTTGTCTTTCCGCTTGTTTGTGGAATTGTTATTGTTTCGTGTTCATATTTTAGTGTAATTGGACAATGATAAAATTTCTCCGTCGGTTTTGGAGCCTTCCTATTTTAAAAAGACGGAATTGTAAGTTTATATATTTTATATGTTGAAATTGGCCGATGAAGAAATTACCGTCGATTTCCAAGGCCTCTCATGTTAATAAGACGGGTTTTTGATTTTTAAGCTATTATTTGGTTTATTCATTTTATTCATATTTATTACTAACATTTTTACTAAGTGTCTTTACAGGTACATAGAGGTGCTCCCATTGAAGTTATTCGAATTAAGTTCGAATTGTACTCTTTATTCAATATTTTGTATATATTACGTTAGTCAAACTTTAGGCCGTTTCTTACATTTTTCTATTTCATTATTTGTGTATATTGCATGTTTATTATATTTATACATTATCTTATTTTACTCCTCCATTTGAAAAAAATGAATTCAGCCGGGAACCACATTTGTGGATTCCGAAGGATGCCTAACCCCTTCCCTTCGGAATAACTTGAACCCCTTACCTAGAATCAATATGGTTTCGTAGACATTTCTTTCAAGTTAATTAATTAATCGGTTTCCTAGTTTTCCAAAAAGAATTAGGTGGCGACTCCCTTTTCCCTTTAACCCCTTTTTACCCGTTTTCAAATTCTTTTACCAAAATTCTTTTTTTTAATTGAATCACCGCGACGTTGCTCCCATTCAAAAGGATGTCAACAGAATGGTGACTTCGCTGGGGACATAGAGGTTCTAACCATTATGAGTTTATTTTTTCAATTTGATGATACTATTCTTTTATTGTGTTATTCATTATATCTTGTATATTTTTTTGATTATTTGTATATTGTACCTAGTATTGATTCAGTATTTATTGTACATTGTCATTGCATACACAATACTTATTCCGTGAAACGACACCTAAGTTTGATTTTTACTTAAAGGACGATTATGTGGCTTCACAATCGTTCAATAACCAAACTTTTCTAGGGGCACCCTGACGAATGTAGTTGGCTACTGGATAGTCAACGATCGTTAACTGTCTCAACCCAAGTAGTCCGCTTGGGTCACTTATCCACAATAAACACAGCCCACTCTTAGTCATCTTGTGTAGAGTGAAGTCAAAACCTCATATTAAGCATGACACAAACTCGAGGCACATTTTATAAGACATGTATTCATTGTTTGTGTTGTGTGATGTACTTGCTATACGTGAATATGGTGTATGGTAGTTCATTATTCTAAAATCACTCTTGCTAATCTAGTTTTAGAATATTCATAATTCAAGGCTAGTTTTATTTCAAGTTACATGGTTGGAACTACGTTTGACCTGATTCCTGTTTCAACGGGATACGTAGGCGCCATAAGAGCTCGGTCATGTTCCCCGCAAACTTTCCAAAATTTTTAAAACGGAAACTGGGGCAAAATTTTTGATGAGGTCTCCAAAAATTTTACAAAGAAGATAGTTGTTACAAGATTAAATACCGGAGGTTGATGAAGCTGACAGGGGTAATTTTTTTTTTAGGAATGCCCTAAAAGATTTTCACCAAGGTTGTACACAGACTCTAGAATTTATGAGGCTTCACTACGAGTTGGTTTGTATATTTTGCAATATTTTTTGTACATAATGTCACATTCATTGTATATCTTTGATTATTATTTATCTTACATTCCATTAAAAATATTATTTTAATATTTTTTTTTAAGTTGGGTTGTCCGCCCTTCAATGTGACTCATTCATTTTTTTTTACTTATGTTTTTTTTTATTGACAAATAATATTTTTTGGGTAGTCCGCCCTTCAGTTAGACTGATTAATTTCTTATTTCATTTTTGTTACTTTTATTAAATTTGGGTGGTCCGTCCTTCAATGTGATTCACTGATTTCTTCGTTCTTGTTCAGTTTTCTTTGATTAATAAAAAATATTTTTTGTTAAATTTAGGTTGCCCGCCTTTCAATGTGGCTCATTGGTTTTTTATTTTCATTATTTTTCCTTCAAAAAATTTATTTGTAGTTCAAATTATAGGCTTTATGACATATCTGGACGAACTACGCGTACCTGATTCTCATTTTAATGAGAAACGTAGGCAACCCTTCTTGGGTTCGATATTAGCTTCTCAAAAAAAAAAAAAGTTTGTGCATATTTTCCAAATCATATCTCCATGAACTACGCACACCTGATTCTCATCTTAATGAGATACGTAGGCAGCCCTTCTCGGGTTCGGTAATCATTCTTTCAAAAAATAAAATAGCTTGTACATAATGTAACAGTCATGTCTTCAGCTCGATCGGGACCTATGTAGTTAAGAGCATGTAAATATATTCGATATGATGGAAAAGACTGACTTTGCGGTAAACTATAGATTCTCGTGGTACCTCTTGTCTGTACTTTTGTGATGCTTGAAAATTCTCTTGCATGCAATCAAGATAAGAATAAAACTAATTTTATGTTTCATGTGCATTGTGTGGTGAGCTTTTGATCAAAGTTCAATTATGTTACAGTGTTGATCTAAAACTTGACCTGAATGTTTTTCAAGGCGAAATCCTGAGTAATGTTTGGTTTGAGAAAGTATTGTAGTCCTTTTTTGACCCGATTGTGCCTTTCAAAGCCTACCAAATTACATTAATCCCTAGTTTTCCCACTTTGAGCCTAAAACCTTTCTTTGGACAACCACATCTTAACCACTACCCTTTTGAGTGCTTACAAGCACTATCCTCTCTTGGCCCAACCTTCTTGAGTGCACCAAGAATATGAAAATTATAAGAGAAGATCCATGTTTGAAATTTCAAAAGCAAAGATATCGAGTCTCCCAAGCCAAGGAAGCAAAAGACTTCTAGAGAAAAGAAAAAAAAGAAAGGAAGTAAGAAAAGGTGAAAGAAATAAAGAAAGACAAAAATATCCTTACAAGGTCAATGAAAGGTTGAAAGGAAAATACTCCAACAAAAAGTAGAAAAATTTATAAGAAAGGACTGAAATAAAAGAAAAGCTCCAAGAAATAAGGACTCAAAAGAAGTCAAAACAAAGAGGGTTAAAAAAAAAAAAAAAGAGAGAATGGAAAAGATCCAAAAAATGAGAACTCAAAAGAAGTCGAAACAAAGGAAGAAAAAGAAGAAGAAGGGAAAAAAGTCAAAAATGAGAATTCAAAAGAAGTTGAAAGGGGGGAGAACAATGAAGAGGATCTAACGCAAAGGTGTACCAATCATTAAGAGCACAAATTCTGTGTGACGCTCAAGGAGGAATTAAGTCACTTTTATTCCAAATAAATATCCTACCCATCCCTAGGTCTACGTTACAAGCCAATGACAAGCCCTACATGATCTCATTCCAAATATTCTCACATTAGTGGAGATTTACATAAGGGTCAAGCATATGGTATCACAGTTGTGTGCTTCGAACATTTTGTGAGTGTGAGTGCACTTTGAAAAATGTCCTATAATCAAATGTTTCAAATATGTGTGAAATAGGACTAGCCTTTGTCGTGAGGGCACTTGAAACATGAGGATTGATACAATTCAAAACCTTTATTTGAAGCAAGATGAACGGATCTTGTTGATCCTTAAGTATATTGGAGGTACCACTTGAAGCTGTAGGAATTACCTTAAATTCAATATTAAAAGAAAAAAAAAGAAAAAAAAAGAAAAAAAAAAGAAAGAGAATGAGAGATTTACCTGCAATCTTAACTGTTGGTACCAGTTGTAGTGAAGGTTTGACTATCTCATCACATTCTTTATTTTGCAGAAAGAAAAGAAAAAAAAAGGTTATCAAGCACCCACTCTTTAATATTTTCAATTTTTTTTATGATTCTTTTATTATTATTATTATTATTATTATTATTAAAACAAAAAGAAGAAGAAATTGTCTTTTGAGCTGTTCATTATAAAAAGTGATTAAGTTAATTTTGTATGTGTGAGACGCCTATTTTACTTCATTAGGCTGTCCATCCCAAAATGTGATATATCTTGTCTTTAGGCTTTGAATATAGCAAGGAATACCATTTTCATATTTCATCATGTTCATATTGTACATTTTCTGCTGATGATCTTCTTTCAGATTATTTGCAATATTCATCATCTACAAGTTTGGAACTACATTTGACCTGATTCCTGCCTCAACAGGATATGTAGGCGGCACGATGGCTCGGTCATATACCCAGTGTGATTATTATTTCTCCTTAAAATAAAAACTGGACAGAATTTTTGAAAATATCTCAAAAATTCACAATAAAGGTGTTATCGCCAACAAGTCAAGATTGAAGATCATTTTGAGATTTGCCAAAAAGTCTAACTGGGACAGAATTTTTGAGGAAGACCTCAATATTCTGATAAGTACTGCGAGAAGCTTGATAGCAGCTACAAAGATCATTTAGCGCTTGAAGCTCAACATCAACGTGCAAATTTTCAGTGTTGTGATGGCAAGCCAGCATCTCCTCGTACAAATCCTTAATAAAACTTGAGTCACAACAAATATAAAAGGGTCAAGACTAAAATGTTGATTTCTCACATGTGTTAAAGTTGTCAGGCTTTAGTACATATTCGGTTTTAAAGAATCTTTTCTCAAGGTTTTTTTACTAAGTCGCTAGCTAAGGCGATATTTTTTCTACTAATTGTTTCTTTTCAGGTACAGGAACAGGGGAAAGCATTGGGGAGATGAAACTTTCAAAACAATTCCCGATCCATTCACCTCGTTACAGTTAGACAATAATCGAGCCATCCACCTTGTAACAGTGAAAAATCATTAGATCATGCATCGCGAGTTAATATTCATGCATCGCGAGTTAATATTCATGCATTGCGAGTTAATATTCATGCATCGTGAGTTAATATTCATGCATTGCGAGTTAATATTCATGCATCGCGAGTTAATATTCATGCATCGCGGGAAGATGTTCATTTGGGATGATCATTTCTTATACCGGAGTTGTGCCAATGGTCTTAGTCGCCGTTGCGTGCCGGACGTTGAGATGTTAAGTGTTTTGGAGGCGTGCCACTCCTTGCCTGTGGGTGGGCATCATAGTGGTATCCGGACTGCCCATATGATTTTGCAATGTGGGTACTATTGGCTAACCATTCACCAAGATGCTCATGAGTTCGCCAAGTCATGTGATAGGTGCCAAAGAGATGGAGGAATTTCGAAGAGGTAAGAGCTCCTTTTAAACCCCATTCTAGTGATTAAGTTGTTTGATTTATGGGGCATAGATTTTATAGGCTCGTTTTTGAGCACTCATGGGATGAAATATATTCTAGTTGCGGTGTATTATGTTTCCAAATGGGTGGAAGCCATATCACTTGCCAACAATGAAGGGAAGAGTGTCACCGCGTTCTTCAAAAATAAAATCTTCTCAAGATTTGGTACACCTAGGGTCATTATTAGTGATGGGGGATATCACTTTTTCAACAAGTTATTCAATGGGCTATTGGAGAAATATAGGGTTCGCCACAATGTAGCCACTCCCTACCATCCACAGACTAGTGGGCAAGTTGAGGTGTCCAATAGAAAAATCAAGAAGATCCTGTCAAAAATGGTGAATGCTAATAGAACGGATTGATCAAGGACGCTTGATGATGCTCTTTGGGCTTACCAGACTGCCTACAAGACCCCCATAGGTATGTCTCCATACCAAATTGTATATGAGAAGGCTTGTCACTTGCCAGTTAAGTTAGAGCACAAGGCCATGTGGGCGATAAAAAAACTGAAGATCGATTGGCATGAAACAGTGGAACACAGACTTAACGGGTTGAATGAGCTTGATGAGTTTCGCCTAAAATCATATGAAAGTTCAGCCATCTAAAAAGATAAGATGAAGAATTACCATGACCAAAAGATTGAGAAGCGAGAATTTATGGTTGGGGACTTGGTGCTTCTATTCAACTCTAGGCTACGCTTTTTTCCGGGAAAACTCAAGTCTAAGTGGACTGGGCCATTCCTTATTACTAAGGTATTCTCTCATGGAGCGGTTGAGTAAGAGAACAAAGAGGGTGCAATGTTCACGGTCAATGGGCAAAGAATAAAGATCTACATAAGGCATGCGGAGAGTGTTTATAAATTGGTTGAGGCATATCACCTTGATGAAGTCTGAGTAATCAAGCATCCTGCGTCGTGCCGCGAAGTTAAATTGAGCGCTTCTTAGGAGGCAACCAAGGTGTATCCTCTAGAAAACAATAGGTTTTTTCTTTTCTTTTTAGGAATATTCGCATTCTCTTGTTTCGTTTTTGTTTTATTCACAGTCATGGGTTATTTGTTTTTAGTGTGTTGGCTAGAGAGTTGTTTAGGGTCCGTGTCTCAAAAGTGCCCAGAAAATACACAAAAAGAATGGCTTAATGGGTGCTCAATGTGTAGGGATCAAACCACAAGAATTCTGCAGAAATTGGTCTAGTGCAAAGATATACGGACTAACCGATGGGTCTTCATTCAATCAACGGACCGTCGACACTGTACGTAGATCCCAGGTATGTCTTAAATTTTTTGTCTAAGTTTGAGCACAATCGACGGTCCTCTCGACAGTGTATCGTCATTTCACAAAAAACAGTGACCCGCCCCGCCCCGCCCCGCCCCGCCCCGCCCGGCTATATAAAAATATAATGATTCAGTTACCATTCCACATCTTTTCAAATTCCCTCCCAACCGTTTGCCTTACCTTATTCCCTTATTTCCCCATTAACTCCAACAATCACTTCCTTCCATTTTCATTAAAATCCCAAACCTCCCAAACTCCCAGAAATCCCAAAACTCAAACCTCCCCAGTTTCTCCCCCAACTCCATTGTTTCTCCGGTCGGTGTTCTAAGGCGGCACATAGGTTGGTTGTTGCAAAAATCACCCACTCATTCACTCCACTGCAGTTTACAAGTTTTCTTTTCCCTTTGCTTAATGAGTTCTCGTTCATTTGCTTTTGGAATCAAAGATATTGTATGTGGGTCTTAACTTAGGACAAATTGCATGTTAAAATTGTTAAAATTGGGTTCTATGTCCCTTATAATGATAGAAAGTGAATGGGTTGGGGTGGAATTTGTGTCATTTAAATATGATTGTTATTTTTCCGCCTTAGGGTTTGATAGCCTCGTAGAATCCATGATCGAAATTGGTGAAATTGAAGCCCTAAGGATGACGAATTGGTCTCATAACTTGTATTATGTATTGGGTAAACTTGTGACTTGCTTAAAAGTGTCAAAATGTGTGTTTAAAACCATACCCTGATAACTGTCTCTGACCAACAGTACGAGACCCCGTCTATGGACCATCGATGGGGTCCATGGATGGTTAAAGTTCTAAAATACTTAACTTTGGAACGACGAAAGTGGATCACGGTCCGTCGATTGACCGACGGGCCGTTGTGCATATCCGTCGCTTCTAACTGCAACTTTGATTACTAAGAAATTCTGATTAATTCTAAGTGTTCGACGACAGAAGTGGACTACGGTCCGTCGATTGATCGATGCGCCGTTCTGCACGTCCGTCGTTTCTAACTGAGAGGTCTGTAGAATGAAGATGTTTTTTTAAAATTTGCTAAATGTCCACTAAGGGACGCTATCGATGGGCTGTTGATTCATCGACGGGCCGTTGATAGTCCCCGTCTCCCAGTTCTGCAGCTCTGCAATAACCGGTGTCATGTGTTTCCAGATTTTATTTTGATTATGCAGCTTGTATAGATTGATTACAATGAGACTAACAAGGTGTTTTTCAGGTACTTATGGCCCCAAAACCGGACATCGTCTATTCTAGGGGGAGGTCCAAGTCCGTGGCACCATCCTGACGGTTGATGAGCTCGTCCGATGATGAGCGGGACTAAGAATATGTGCCCTCAAGGACCCAGACCCCTGACACCAGCTGCTAGAGCCACTAGGGGCATGCCCAAGAAGGTGGCTTCCGGCATAGTCCCTACCTCCCAATCTGATGAGGAGCCCAAACTGACCGGCACACCATCTGGGTCTGCCTCGGGTTGTGAGGGAGCGTTTGTCTCCGAAGAGGCTTCCGGTTCATAGTCGGCCCACTCTACAGTGTCGAATGAGGCTACTGCCTCCGGTTCTGGATCACACGGAGCCACCCTCTCAGATGTGCCTTCCCACCATGCCTTGTCTAATTAGGCCCATAGTTCGGAGTCTGCTCCGGCACCCCAGCATGAGGTCCCTGCACTCGTTTCTGATGATCCCAACCCCGGTGGTGCGTAGATGGCCAGTACCAGGTCTACAGGGATACCAAGATGTTGAATGAGAAAAGGGTGATGAATCGATTCTTTACAGTCGAGCGACGTGTTCTTACAGGTAGACTGCATACAATCCCTGAGGGGCATGGCTTATTTACCCGCCACAGGCTCGAGTGGATGGCAAGGAGTGTGGGGTCCTACAGTGAGAAGATGGTGCGAGAGTTCTACGCTCCATACATGACGTCTTTCCGAGGTGATTTGGATAGGCGGTCGTAGCCTCCAAACATGACCCACTCACAGAGGTTGTGGTTAGAGGCTGCCGAGTGGACATTTCTCCCACCACCATCCACCATTTTTTGTATGACATAACTATAGAGGCTGCATTGGTCCCCCTTACCCCAGAGTTTGATTACAGATGGGGTTTGGTCAAAAGTGGCCAATTTCAGCGCACTAGAGAGCAGACAGAGTCCACCAAGAGGTGGCTTGCACAACATCTATTCGTCGATGGAGAGAGAGAAGATTGGGTGTTACACCCGGCCTTATCAAGAAGGCCAACCTCACTTTCGTGGCCAAGTTCTTTTGGCTGTTAGTCCGCCACCGCCTATCCCTCACCGCAGCAGATAATATCCTCACATGGGATAGAGAGGTCATGGTAGCTGCACTGGTATCAGGGTTCGAGATCGACTTTGCCAAGTTGTTGATCTCCGTTCTACATGAGAGGACTTTTAAGCACTCTACCACTTACCCTTTCGCCTGCATGATTGTTCAGCTTTGCAGGGATGCTGGAGTGACGATGTGGCATTGTGATGTCCTCCGTACACCGACTGGTATGGTAGATATCGGTCTCATCAGGGATGAGTCCAATGTGGCGACACCATGAAGAGGGTCCCGAGTTGATTTACAGCCGTTGAGTGAGATCTTGGCGGAGATAGTGGAGTTAGCCCAAGGGGATGATCATGCTGCTTCTGAGCCCATGGATACCATCCCGGTCGAGTCTTCCCCTGGCACTAGTAGGGCAACGAGTTCCTCCCGGTCTACTCCTCCATCAGCCGCACTGGTCCCGATTGCTAGGGTCCAGAAGTTAGAGGCCCAGATGGCCACCTTTCTGCACCATATCCAGCCTTGGATGCAGAATTCTATTGCCAAGGCTGAAGACCAGATTGAGAAGAGGGTTGCTCAGTAGACGAAGCAGAAGATTCAGGCGGTCCACCAATGCCTCGATGCATTTGAGCTGAGATTTCTAGAATGTCCAACCCCCACCATTGATTTGATGACCCTTTAGGAGGCTGTGGCGAGTCTGCATGCTGACGTTGATGGTATAATTGAGATGAGGGGACCCGAGCCCGAGACGCACCTGTGGAGCTCACAGAGGACACAATGTTTGCTACACCGTTCACTACCACCGCTGCACCGCCGCCTCCGCTACGTGAGCGTGCCAAAAGGCACCATTCCAGCCGCACCTGTGAGAGTGAGGATGCTCGAAGGAGAGGACAGAAATGGAGGCTGCGAGAAGAGCCTCATTGGTTGATGAGGAGGCCCGACTGATGAGGGATCGAGAGTTGGCTGCTGGGGCGTCTAGCTCCAGATTGGAGGCTGTTGCAAGGAGCAGCACTAAGGGTGCAGATACTGCTGTGGGCACCACTGAGGGTGTATCTACTATTGAGGGAGCGGGTTCCGGGAAACCGAACCCGCCTGCTTGTTGATCTTCGGCGCTATGCTCCGCAGTTTTGCTTAACCTACCACCTTGTCTTTATATTTCTTATGCATTGGGGACAATCACATGTTTTTTTGTTGGGGTGGGGTATATGGAAAGTGAGTGATAGGGTGAAGTCTGAGTATCCCTACTCACGATCCTCTCTTAGGGTTTTTTCTTGCCTGTGTTCTTTTTCCCCAAGAGCCTGATTAGTTTATTGTTGAACCGGCATGTGTAGTATCTTGTACAAAGTATATAAAAGTGAAATATGAAGCATGATGGCTAAACATGAATGATATCCCATTCTAAAAGAATGCTTGCATGAATAGGTATAATGAATGTTAAACATGTTGGCTCTAATCATGGCATAGAGATTCACCACTGCATAGCCCTCAATCTAACACTAAAATTAGGTGTCCGATAATCTGATAGGGTAACGAGATGTCAAGAGAGTGTGAGGAAATTTTATTGTTCCACTATTGGTTCCTAGCTAGAATTTGCCCGGTTAGTCCTTCAAAGGGAATCTGTGTTAGACATTTAGAAAAGAATCATAGGCCCTTGTTCAAATTAGCAAATATCTGGCCTAAAGCAAAGAGAACAAAATGAAATTGTTACCCTTTTTTGATCAAAATATTTTGAGCTTATAATAGACCTTTCTTTTCTACACCAACTCATCTTCCCTGGGTATAATGTGTTGGTCCTGGTCCCTCCTTGGACATGTGCACCTCAACTTATGCCAAAAGGATAAGTTGAGGGTGGCTAATGCAAGAACTGACCTCGTCTTCACCCTAACCCATCCTTGGGTATTGTGTACCTCAACTAATGGCAAAGCCATAAGTTGAGGGTGGATATTATGAGTGATGTCCCGAAAAGTGGGGATAAAAAGAGTAATGTGGAAAAGAAAAGAAACAGTGAACAAGAGAAGTGACTCAGTCAAAATTGTCAATGAAGTAAAGAAAAAGAATAAAAGAAAGAGAAAAAGAGTGTTGAAGAAAAGAAGTAAGAGTCACTTCCATAAAAGAGAAAGAAAGGAGAAAACAAGGCAAAGATTACAAGAAAAGAAAAAGTAGGGCATAATAGACGATAAAAGAGGTAGGACGCTTATCCGTAATGTCAAGGAGGGAAACAAGTCACTAAAATGTACTCATATGTACCATACCTGACCTTGAGCCTATGCTACAAGCCAAGAAAGTCATATCGTGATCCTAAGTGTCTAATATGGTGAACTTAAGCAGTGAAAATAAGGGCAAGCCTATAGAGACAAGTACCAACTAGGTGTGAAGTTATTTTGAGCGTGATTGTTGAATAATGATCCTTATTCTCAAATTTGAAATCACTGTGCGGAAAAGGAGAATATCTTTTGAAGTGAAGGCACTAGTTGCACTTGGAAAGTTGGTACCTTGGTGAGAGATAAAAAAGTAGTGGTGTCGGTGCGTGGTGAGTCAGTGTCATTGTCTGATCCATATGAATGAGCTTTTTGAGCCTAACAGTAAAAGCATGCTCTAAAGCACTGAAAAAAGTCGAGATTGATAGCCATGTGATTGCGAAAGCTTAAAAGAGGATACTTTTGTACAAAAGTGTTGTGGTGAGTCATAGTGTGTCGCTTGAGGACAAACAACGAATTGAAGTTGAGGGTGTTGATGTACCGTGGTTTCACGGTACTTTCAATGCTTTTTCCTTAAGATTGAAGTGTGTCTATATCCTTTTTGTAGTAATTTTAATATGTTTTATCTTTGTTTTGCAGGAAAGCTATCCGAAAAAACAAAACGCAGAAGGCAGTGATGATTTAGTGCAGAAGTGACCCACGAAGGCATCGATGGTCCGTCGTCTCATCGACGGACCGTAGGTGGTGACCATCGATTGGAAGTTCAGGCATCTGGAAGCAACTCGTGGAATTCTGACCAAGTGTGGGGCTACGAAAGTATTGACGATCGACGGAATGTCCTATTGAATCGTCGATCTGATCAAAGAATTTCCCCGTAACCGATGTTGAAGAAAATCTAAGTATGGAACGATGAAAAACATTGATGGACCGTGTTGTTGGTCCGTCGATTGGATCAGAGAAGACGCAAAAGTTAAGGCTGAAGAAAAATCTAAGTTTGGACTTACGGAGGCAGTCAACGGTCTATCGATTGAACGACGGACCGTCTGTGGGGGTCGTCGAGAAAGCTGCAATTTTTGACAAACTTTCCTTATTTGTTTTCCTTTTATTTTAGGACAATGTTTTTATAAAAAGGGTGTAAAACCTCATTTTTGGGGTTGGATTCTTTTATTATTTTCTTAGTTTTGTTCTTGGAGATTTGTTTTTGGAAACTTGGCATTAATTCAAATTTCGAAATTTTGGTTTCAAGTGAATTTTGTGATTTCAAGTTGAATTTCTGGATTTTCTTCGAATTTGTCATAGTAATTTCATGTTTTATTATTTATCAACAATGAATTGTGTTCTTCTATGCATGGGTAACTAAATCCACAACTAGGGTTGTGGGAACCATGGGTGACTAACAAGGTAAAACTAACTTAATAACAATTCTCGAATAGGTTATTGCATGCATTGATAATTCTTTCGCTTAGAAGCCTTTTTAACGAGTGCATGCGTTGGAACTTGCCCTATCTCTACTTGCCATACCAAGGGGGTAGTTAATAGGAAAAGAATTATCAACATAGATTTAGTGGGATACTATCTAATAGGCTAGTTTCAATTGGTGCGAAGTAATAACTAAGTCATACATCGAATATGATGCTTAATATGAAGTAAAGGTAAGTGTTAGTAACATAGACACACGTAGTCGGACCAAGGTACGAGTGAAATTCTTTAAATGTCGGACCAAGGATTTAGAGATACCTAACTTATCACATTGCATGCAAAACAGTAGGGAAGAATTGTTATAGCTAGGATTACCGCGTTATGAACCTATGGGAACACTTACACCCTAGTTTCTCTCACAACTTGATAAACACTAAGGATTCACCCTTGCTACTTGTTTTACTTAGAAATAATTAAACACTTTTGTTTCACAAACCCCCCCCCCTAATTACCTATTTTCGGAAAGGACTTGACTAAATAGACGCAATTATACATTGAAGTTAAGTCTAAACTATTTTCCTCGTGGGATCGACCCCAACCTACTTGTTGGTTTCTTTACATGATACGACCGCTTATACTTCTTTAAGTAATCTAATTTGAGCGTATCGTGTATCCCTAAATCTTTGACCTAAATCTCTATAAACACCCATGAATATCATGTCCCTTTTCTCCTAACCCTAACTTATGAATTAGGTTGATTTATGATTAGGGATGATGTAATTGAATGTGTTATTTCTTAATTTACTATTATATTATGATGGTGATTGAATTATTTGTTAAAAATCATTGATTTGAGGGTGAGATCTTGGATGAGATTCTTTAAGGCCATTGGTAAGAATTTCAATATCATGAATACTTTACTTCAATTATGTTGATATATTCTTGATGTTATTTTTCAATTGAAGTATGAATATGTGAGCATGATAGAAAGATGATGAAATTATGAATATGATATCATGTCATGAATGTGATGAATGTGACATGATTATAGGTGTATGGTTATGAATGATTAAAAGTGATTCTCTTGTACACCTTATTATTATGACTATGATGTGATGATCTCATTAAATGTTGGGTTGTGATGAAAGGAAGTTCTCATTATAGAACCTAAGAGCGATGATCATGATTATACAAGGGGTTGTCTCCTAAGACCTATATTATAAACTAATGTAAAGGATGACTTAAACACACTTCAAAAAGGGAATTTAGCTTAGCCTCGAGCAAACTAGAAAATGAGAGGTTTCCCTTCCCAAGAGAGAAGGTAGGTTCACTATTGTTCTCATTATATAGAGACTACAATGTGAATATGCATAAAGAAAGTTTCTAGAAAGAATCTCCTAGTTCCTTATCTATGTGCCCGCATAGGAAGACTAACTAGTGTATCCACCTAGATGCTACGATTATGTATGAGTTGTACCTTGGAAAGTAGACCACCTTCTTTCAGTGTCGGGTTTTATGCCTCCGGATTCCATGTTTAGCTCACATAGTCTGTTGTAGTTTATTGAAAATTTTCCCCAAAGTAAAATGAATGAATGAAATTAATAAGATGTACAATAAATAGGATGACTTAAGAGGTATTAGGTAGTGTAGGTAAGGGTATGGGACTTTGCCTATGCATTGCACAAGTGGTCCTGGAGGGGAGTCCTTGGAGGGGTTCTTATGTATTTATATTATGAAGGAAATGCATTATGTTGGTTCTTTATGATGTTGGTTTCATTGAATATACATGATGTTGGTCTAACTTGCTATATATGATGTTGGCTACACTTGTTACGGTGTTTCATGAGGTAAAGGCATTGCTTATGGTCTTTTTACTAGTTTACTTGTCTTATGTGGGGTTATGGGGCTTCATATGAGAATTGCACTAGTTGGATTGAATAGGGATTGTGAGTAAGGGTCTTGTAACGCTTTGATGAAATGAACTCTAAATCATGAAATGTTGATATGACTTATTTTGATGTTACTCTTGAACAGGCATATGAAAGTAACGTGGCATTCTTATGAACAAAATGTCCCTCTGTGCATGTTTTCAATGGTTTTACTTGCATATATTTCCATAGTAAGTATATGTGGTTTGTACAAAACCATATTCTCTCTATTTCTACAATAATGTAGGTCGGGCCATTGAAGAGTTTCAAGGCCATTTTCAAGGAAGACTTGGATAGTTCCCAAGCTGTTGGTGAGTCCTTATGTACGGGGACGAAGCCTATCATTCTAGTTCTTACTATTTGACAATTCTATGACTTTGTTCTATATCCTATACTGAAAGACCATGTTGTATTCTCTTATGGTACTTACTGTAATGTTGTATGGGCTATGTCCCAAATCTTGATGCCTATGTAAGATGGTTATGTATGAGACAATGTAGTCTATTTTGGATAAATGAGAAGTCTCTGTAAACTTCATATGTAAAGTTTTTAATTTTTCCGTATTTTACTTACCTATGAAATGTGATGATGTATGCTAAGGATTGTCTAAGGCCTCTTCGAGGATGAAGACGCCAGTTACGTCTAAGGGGTGCTCCAAGGTCGTGATATGACATGCTATACAAAATTTCTCAAATGGAAGAAGGTATAACGTTTTAATAGCATGA
Source organism: Solanum sitiens (assembly GCA_016801875.1). Classification (NCBI taxonomy): domain Eukaryota; kingdom Viridiplantae; phylum Streptophyta; class Magnoliopsida; order Solanales; family Solanaceae; genus Solanum; species Solanum sitiens. Next base: position 64,929 of record JABWTJ010000457.1, read on the forward strand.
TTTTGAATATTATTTTGATTATTTTGAAATACTCAAAGGGTGAGTCATACTTTTGTACTTTGGTGTATTATGCCATTGATTAAGGTAAGCCGATGGATTCAAGTCTCATCGCACCAAAAGGGTAAGACATCAGGTTAATGTCTGGATGCACCATAATGAAAAATGTTTGAGGGTAAGACGCTAGATTAATGTTCTATCACATCAAGATGGTAAGACATCAACTGGAGTTTTGATGCACCATTATTAGGTTCAAGTCCAATAAATTTATGGCGTAACACGCCTTATATGGGTAAGACATTAAGTTGGAGTCAATGCACCATAGATACGATAAAATGATGACTAACACAAAATGATATATTTTTTATGAAAAGTCTTGAAATTCATCTAATTGAGTTTGCTTCATTCCCTAAAGTGAATGTGGTAGTAGTAAATGATAAGTTTGAAATCTGCCCAGTTGCTTTATTCTATAGTATGAATGTGGTAGCAGTTAATAATAAGTCTTAAAGACCACATGTGATTAATTGTATGAATAGGGGCGTGAAGGGACCAATTATAATAGTCATTATTTTGGTAATTATAAAAAAGAGAATAATATGAGTTCTTCAAATAATCATTCAAACCGTGAAAAATAATTTAATCATCAAAAAGTTATGAAATGTCATTGGACACGCGGCTGTCATGCAACCTTATTTGATAAGTTTTATAAATCCTCCACGAAAATAAAAGAATATAAAGTGGTGATGCACTTTACCTTTCAAAGTGATGTTGAGGTGGATCATGTAAATATTTTAAATATAAAGGTATGACACATATAAATAGTTATGGTGAAATCATGAAGAGATTGTGACTTGTAATAAGAATGTGAATATTTCTCAATTCATGAAAGTGAATAGGTCAAAATATGAATAAGAATATATTCATGTATGGTTGAAAATATGCCACAACTCACCTCTACGGGAGGTTTCAGAGAAATAAATAAATTTTATTTAGCAGGAATAACCATGGTGGTGTACGTTTATACATCATAAATATTGTGGTATGTTTATTGTTAACTAGGCGAAAGGGAAAAATAAAGAAATAATTATGTCCTATAAAGGTTGTGGCCATTATTGTGTGGCAATACAAATTTGTCATAGATTGTGCACAATGGTACAACAAATGTAAAGCAAGAAACATGTCTCGCTCGTAATGATTTTGACCATGGAAATAATAATATATTTTTCACCTTGAAGGAGATGTTCACCATATGGATGGTGTCATGGAATATCTGATAGTAAACAAAACTAGTTTCAAGCTCTAACGAGTTGTGTTTTTAACAAAGGAATAATATTGGGGTTGTAGTAAGTCTCAAAAGAAACTCTTAATGTTTTTGATGAATTTAAAAGGAATATTGATACTATAAATTATAAAAAGATTTATTATCTTTAGATTACTACAACCAAAGTGGGTTATAAATATTTATGTAAAGATTAGCCATTATCCCTCTTGTTTGTTGCACACAAACATTGGCATGCTGATGAAATCACATGCACAAGTAAACTATAAATGTACAGAAATAAATATCAGTTGGCAGGATCTGGATGACCATTCTGGTATAAATGAGATGCAAATGTAATTGAGAATTCAGGTAGCTTATATGATGAAGAAATAAAATATTCTTCAAGAATTCTATTTTGTTGCTTGTTTTGTTGATAAAATTATCATGGTACCAACAAAGGTTTGGATTGTATTCCCTGAAATTATTTGGAAGATATAAAAAGGTGGATATGGACCCATTCACCTGTCGTATGGACCATTTACCACTATATGATAGATGCATCTATGCGATGGTCACATTTATTTTTTTGTCAATTTACAAATTGGTGTTTGTAAGGTTGTTTGCTCAAACTGTTATATTAAGAGCACAGTTCAAAACTATGAAATTATATTGATAATGTTGGTTGCTTAGCAGAAATTGCATGCCTCCAATTATAGATAAACCATGGATATGAGAACAAAACTCCCAAATGAGATTTGGTATGAGATAAATAACATAAATCAACACATGTATGCATCAATCCAACAATGTTTCTCGATTAAAATTAGTTGATGGTTAGGACCAAATAATTTTCATATAAAAGGTTGAATGTGCAGTTATGATCTAATTGTTCCACCACACACAAAGATGAATTCCCAAATAAGATTGGGATGAATGTAAGATTTTCTAACATTAGGGGGGGGGGAGATGATAGACAACTAAAAATTATAAGTGGGGTTAATTATGAATTATCTAGATTCTCGTTAAAATAAAATATGAACGGGAAGTTCAAGTCATAATTCATTTGCATAATGTTGCAAATTTATTGCAAGATGAATTTACTGACCTTATGATATAATTCAGCTACAATTGCTCCAATGAGAAGTACTTGAAGGACAAAGTCAAGGATACGCCTGAAGTGTAATAGACTAATCAGTTCAAAATGTAAAATTCCTTGAAGAAGGAGAGGAGCAAATGATCAATATAGTCATGATAATGAGGCAAGTTCTATGAAAGTGAACTATGACATAACACTTCGTAAAACCTTGAAAAAGGTTTAGGTACCTAAAAAATGAAGAGATCTTGATTAGTTATGTCATATTTGAATCGATATGAAATAACTATTGACGATATCTTTGACATGAGGTAGCTCTCAAAGAAATGTATTATGATGAAGATATTGAATTCAAATATGTCATATAGTGTGGACAAATAAATGGTTGTCCAAGTAAAATGCATAATTCAAGAATATTTTGTTTCATTTAGAAAAGTGACGTTTTGGACGGATAGTCCAGAAATCAAGTGCAACACCCTTAAAAACGAGCTAGGTAAACTACAGCGTAACAAGTGTGTAGTGAATTGGTAAGATCTTAAAATGATGAATATAAGTGTTAGAAGTCTGTTTGAGGAGTTTGGAAGAGTTTGGAAGTGAAACGTCCAAGATGTCTGGAAACTAGTCTAAGTTGAACTAGTGTGTCGTAGTGTTTTGTAGTGGAGTTTTTGGGTATGGTTTGAGGGTGAAATTGAGTATAGATGGTTCCTACACGTAGACTGACATGTAAAGGGTCTAAACGTTTGACAACTATGACCCAAGGACCATCCAAAGGGTCCTTAAGGAGGACACAAACATGGGCCAAAGAAGCTGCCTAGAAAGCCAAGATTTGAGATCCAAGGCGTGTCGCGCCAGATACACTCAAAGGGAAAAAAGCTTTACTTGTGTCATGGTACCAACACGAACCATTCTGTCTCAAAAATTTCCAAAACCAAGAAATGAAAGTGCCTCGGTGACGCGCATCCATGTCACAAATTAGGTCGCATCGTTTTTAAGTCAAAATTGAATTGGTTAAAACGTACATTAAGTGCATGGGTATTTTTGGTATTTTGGGGGCTAATTATTGATGGTGTTTAGTCTTTTAAACGCCAAAAAGTCACCAATTAAGCAAAACCCTCAACTCAAAAGAAAACCTCTTCATTCCTTATCTCCAAAAATCTCCATTGATGAAGCTTTGAAGCTCCAAGGAAGAAGACATATTTTCCAAGTTTTTCTCCATCAATTTCGTGGGTTTTTCTTCTCATAAGGTATGATATTTCATCCTTGGATTCTCTTTCATTCAAGGAGTAAAATTGAAATGGTTTTCAAAGATGATAAAAAACATATAATTTCCTATGTCAGCTTCTAGCCATAGGTTCTTGCATAAAATGATTTGATACAATGATTTGTGATATAATTGGTGATAATTGAATGATTTTAGATGAGAATTCCCATGAAACCATGCATTACATGAACTCCTATTTTTGGCTATAATATTGGTGATTTGATCATGGCTTGATGTTAATAAATTCTTGTGTAGATTCGATTGTGCTATTGAATTTGTAACAACCCTAAAAATGGCTATGCTAAGTAATGCTTAATGTGTCTAGAATGCCTACGATTAGACCGGGTTCACACGAATTGATACGCGTGGAACCAGACCTCTGAACCCTTGCAACAGCCAAGCCAACCAACTTGGTGAGTTAGTTGAGCTAGTAAACGTTGGGTCCATCCATGTAGGGCACCCGAATATGAAGATCTACCCGGATGAGTCTTAATCGGACTTAAAAAGGGGTAATCTTAAGATTTGAGAGTCTAGGGGTAAAATGGTGTTTTTCCAGGCTAGGGGTAGTATTGTAATTACCCTAAATATTTAATTAATTATTTATTTAATTTGGTGGAGGGGCAATTTGGGTAGAAATGGCCGAAATTGGCCCTTTGAGTGAAATCTTGCTCCACCCGGGTTCGAACCTAGGTGGGAGCAATGATTTAACTTGATTTATTTTATTTGGTGAATTAATTTAATTAATTAATATTTAATTGCTGATTTAAGAAAAAGGAAAAGTCAGATTTTTATTTATCAATTATTATTTAATCCTAATTTGACTAAGTCTATCCCTTATCTCCTAATTCTAAGACAACTCTCCCACACGTTTCTCACTCTCTTTTCTCTCATTCACGATCTGCCTCAACAAAAAGAAAACAAGAACAAACGTGAATGCTAAAGTTCATCAACAACTTGAAAGCTATAAACTCAAAAGCAGAATAATCTTAAAAATGAAAGGTAAAAATCAATTTCTCGACTGATTTTGCTTGTTCTTCCGGTGGTGAAACTTTGGATTGGCGGGAAATAGGCAGCACGGTTTAATCATCTTTTGAACAACTTTAAGTATGGGTTTTCTTCTCTCTTGGTCCCTTTCCCAAGAGAACCTTAAGGTTCAGTTTAAATCGCGATTGAAAGACTAAGGTTGTTCCCGTTGCATGCCCCTGTCATTAGAATCTTTGAACGATTCAAAACATGTGTTGGTATGTCTTCTAGTAGATAATGTTAGGTCTGGTTGTGAATATGTGTTGAATGTGTGGTAGGAAATCATGTAATGGAAAAAAAAATATAAATGTGGAGAGTGGGGATTGAACCCACAACCTCTTGAATAGATGAGAGAGTTAGGAGAAAAATAAAGGAGAAATATAAAATGGGGTGAATGGGGATTGAACCCACAACCTCTTGGATAGGTGAGAAAGTTAAAAGATAAATTAATAAAAAACGAATCAGCTTGTGGGGGATTGATCCCACAACCTCCTTGCCTTGGACGAAAAAGAGAGGAGAAAAAGAAAGGAAATATTATGGGGCTGATGGGGATCGAACTAGGGTCCCCCAAATCTGAAAAATGCAATTATCAAGTTTAATATAAGATTAAGTGTTGCTCAAGGAATTTGAAATCGGGTTCCCTTGCCCAATTCTGTATTAACACATAAGTCTTACGTGATTAAATATTTAATGAATGCTGCCTGTAGGAATAAAATTGATACCTTGGCATACTTACAAGTAGCATAAGTCTTGTACCACATAATCTTGGGCAATATAAGTCACTTAAATGAACTATGAATGAAGCCTCATGGCTTGTGTGTGTGGACTCATAAGCCCAGCATACGTTCATAAAGAAAGTGAAGATAAGATGTTATGTGATGAATGATGAGACCCAAAAGGGTTAAGTAAGAGTGTGGAACACACTAAAAGGCCAAGTGTATTGTCATGTGATGAAATGAACATTCACGTAAAAAGGGGTGAGTAATTATGAAGGGCAAATGTGCTAAGACTAATGAATGTGTTGACAACACGATAAGAGGCTAATGTGAAACATGAGAGCAATCTCAAATGAGCCTAAGTAAATGTTACCAAAACATACTCACCTATGAGAGTGTAAAGTTAATGAAGAGACCAGTCTCTATGAACACTCTAATGAAAGTTTTAAAGTTAATGCATACTTAATACTAATGATGAGATGAGAAATCATCTAATGATCAATGATGTCCTCATACTAGAAGCCAGCTTCTATGATGTATGAGATGAATATAATGGAACTTTATACTGAGCACCGATAGTCTAGCTATGAGTGGCGATTCCTTCTTTCGAGAAGGCAGAGGTTCGTGTAATTCTCATGAGATTAGACTGTCCGTACAGACGGGTATGAGTCTCCTTATATCTCCTAGTCTTTGATCCTATGCAGCCAACGCAGAGATCTAGTAGGGTTTAATTCCCTATATACGCTAGCATATTTTGGTTTCACTTTGGCCGGTGATTCCACCTCTTTTTGGTGTGGAGTAGACACAGGATTTCATGGAGCTTACATGATCTATGTTGGGTAAAGTTAAAGTTCCGAAAGAAAGAATGAGGCCAGCCGCATATAATGTACACAATGAAATGAACGATACCAAAGGTGTTTACTTAGGAAAATCAAGAGGTGAACTACACTTATGTGATAACACTAGGTCATTCTTGGTCATTGCACAGTGAACCCAATGAGAGTCTTAAGCTACATCCTAGGTATAGCTGGTGTCTACACTAGCCTATGAATGAAATGAAATGAAGTACGTATGAATGAATGAAGCAGACTCTGGGTTTGCTAAAGAAGGCTCCCTATTTGAGGTCCCATATGTTGAGCCCTCATTTTGGATAGTCTTAATGTCAAGTACATGATTCCAAGGTCTCATGGCATATGAACGAATGATATGAACTATGTTATATGATGTGTACAACATGTTATGTGCTATATGCAATATGTTATGTGTTGTTTGCCAAAAATGAAATGTATGATGATGCATGTTACTCTCATAGCATGACTTTCATAATCCGATTTGGCAAGTCCACTGACTTGACTTCCCATAATTCATATCGTTAGGAAAGAGCTTCTCTTAATCATGCATGTCCTTGGTGTGTGCTTTCATATACCCATACTTAGTACAAGTGTGTACTAATCCCATACAACTCTCTACTTTTAGGTGCAGGTGCAGCTGGACGTTAGAGCTTACGAGTCGACGTTGGAGTTATCCGGACGTGGAGCTTTCATCCGAATTTGGTAGGCCCTCATGCTTCGAGGACGCTTACTATTGTATTCTAGAACTAGACGTGGACATTAGCTAGTAGAGTATGTTCCACTAGTGTTTCTTTCCCAGTTATTTCCAGTATTGTATTGGTGCCATTTTGGCAACTTCAGATATGACTATGTCTTTCATTTGATTATCTTGATATTAGATGGTTGTTGTGAACGCTTATGAGTTTATGTAGATAGTCTTATATGAATTCAATGTTTCTCACTATAAAGTCTAATAAAACAAAAAGTTCAAATTTTCCGCTAAAATTAACCTAGGTGAAGTAACGATGACGTATGTAGTCTTGTCTGCGACCTCTGAGAGGTCAACGACGCCGGTCTCGTCTGGGGTCTAAATTCCGGTCGTGACAAAGTTGGTATCAGAGCACCAGGTTAAATTTCGAGAATAATAAGTTGACACCAACCATATCGAGTAGTTTCTAAGTCATGGTAGTGAAGTTCACCACTATCCTAAATTAGAGATTGCATGATGCGTAGGAAAAAAATCCCTTCTTCTAATCTTATTGTGCTTTCCTTAACGTCTGATTTCTTGGTGTTATGAGCGTATCTAACATCGATTCTTATCTTACAGAAAATGAATACAAGGAGGAACGCTGGTCGGGGAAGAGGAGGAGCAGCTGCTAGGGGCAACCAAGTTTCACACTAGGCTCCAGCTGCAGGAGTGGCCATGCCAGTTAACCCAGCTGGGTTGACTAATGCTGAGGTGTGGACAACTTTGGCACAGATGGCTCAAGCTATCACTGTGCAGGCTTAGGCTATGACGGCCCAGGCCAACAGACAGGAGGTTTAGCGGGAGAACCCACCAACACGTAGCATGGCAGACAGACTAGGGGACTTCATGAGGATGAATCCTCCGATTTTCAAAGGGTCCAAGACTTCAGAGGATCCCCAAGAGTTTATTGATGAGGTGCATAAGATTTTAGTGGCTATGGGGGCCACCAATACTGAAAAGGCTGAGCTGGCTTTCTACCAGCTCAAGGATGTTGCACAGTGTTGGTGCAAGATGTGGCAGGATAGCATTGCATTGGGCGGAGGTCCGATCACATGGGAGCTGTTTAATACAGCTTTTCTGGAGAGGTTCTTCCCCAGAGAGATGAGAGAGGCTAAGGTTGATGAGTTTATCAACCTTAAGCAGGGCTCGATGACTGTGAGGGAGTATTCCCTGAAATTTGTTAAATTGTCCAGGTATGCCACTTCTCTTGTGTCGAACAGCAGGGATGAGATGAGCAGGTTCCTAACAGGGATCTCAGAGGAATTGGAGGAGGAGTGTCGGGCTGCAATGCTTCATGATAGCATGGACTTGTCCAAGATGATGGTGCATGTCCAGCAGGTTGAGGACAGCCAGAAGAAAAGGAGAGTCCTTGAGGTCAGGAGACCTAACCCTTCTAACCAGACACGTTCCCGCAGAGGTGGTGGCGGGAGCACTTTTAGAGTTTGTGATCAACCCAGATTTAAGAAGGGTCATTAGAGTTCAGGGAACTCTAACTCTAAGAGGATTGCAACACCTAGAGGAGGCATACCCGAGCCAAAGAAGGGCAATGGAGGTAATGTGCAGCATTCCAGAAAGGAGTGTGGCAAGTGTGGCCGAATTCACATTGGAGAGTGCAGACTTGGCACAAATGCCTGCTTCGGTTGTGGAAAGAGCGGACACATGGTCAGGGACTGTCCACAGAATAGGGGTCAGGCTGGAGGTAATGCTCAGCCTAGGCCTAATCCTCAGAATGCTACTGTAGCTGAGCCTCCTAAGAGGAACATATTCTACGCCATGAAGGGCAGTGAGGAGCACGAGAAGTCTGCTGATGTGGTCACAGGTATGCTGCATGTTTTCTCAACCTCTGTTTATGCTTTACTTGATCTAGGGTCTACGCTTTCCTTTGTAACTCCTTTACTTGCGCTCACTTTTGAGATATTGCCTGAAGTTTTGCATGATCCTATAGTGGTTAGTTCACCTTTAGGAGAAAATGTAAGAACTGATAGAATATACAAGGATTGCCCAATAGTTGTATGTGGTAAGACTATGTGTGCAGACTTGGTTGAGTTACCTATGAACGAATTTGACATTATTCTTGGCATGGATTGGCTTCATAGTTGTTATGCTTGTATGGATTGTCGTAGTAGGGTTGTGATATTTTGTTTCCATAATGAGGTAGAGCTGGTCTGGGAGAGGTACAACTCGAGTCGTCCTAATCCCTTGATTTCAAACCTTAAAGCCAATAAAATGATGTCCAAGGGATTACTATGTCATCTTGTGAGTGTCAATGATTTAGATCATGACATTCCTTTTATAGACTCAGTGCCTGTAGTGAATGAGTTCCCAGATGTGTTTCCTGATGATTTTCCTGGAGTTCCTCCCCCTCGAGAGATTGACTTTGGTAAAGACTTAGAACCCGATACTAAATCAATTTCAATTCCTCCGTACAGAATGTCTCCAGCTAAACTCAAAGAGTTAAAGCTGCAGTTAAAAGATCTCACTAATAAGGGTTTCATTCAGCCGAGCATATCCCCTTGGGGCGCTCCAGTGTTGTTTGTGAAAAAGAAGGATGGAACCCTTAGAATGTGTATCGATTATCGGCAGCTCAACACAGTCACTATATAGAATAAGTATCCACTTCCCAAAATAGATGACTTGTTTGATCAACTCCAAGGGTCTAGTTTCTTCTCAAAGATTGATCTTCGTTCAGGGTATCATCAGCTTAGGGTTAGGGATGTAGATATCCCAAAGACAACCTTTCGTACCCGTTATGGTCATTATGAGTTCTTAGTCATGTCATTTGGTCTCACTAATACACCAGCTGCATTTATGGACCTCATGAACTGAGTCTTCCGTGAATACCTTGATTCTTTCATCATAGTATTCATTAATGACATCCTCATCTAATCTAAGACCAAGGAAGAGCATGAACAACATTTGAGACTAACCTTGCATGTACTTAGACAACATCAGTTGTATGCCAAATTCATCAAGTGTGAATTCTGGCTTAGATCAGTGACCTTCCTGGGTCATGTTGTGTCCGATCAGGGTGTGTAGGTGGACCCCAGGAAGACTGAGGCTATTAATAATTGGCCAAAACCTCTTACTCCCACCGACATCCGTAGCTTTCTGGGATTGGCTTGTTACTACCGCAGGTTCGTGGAGGGTTTTTCTTCCATAGCTGCCCCACTGACAGCTTTGACTAAGAAGAAGGCCAAGTTCGAATTGACGGAGACTTGTGACAAGAGTTTCCAGGAGCTCAAATATAGACTCACTTCAGCCCCAATGCTTACTTTCCCTAAGTGTGGTGAGAATTACACTATTTATTGTGATGCATCTAGGGTAGGTTTGGGTTGTGTTCTTATGCAGGGTGGTAAGGTGATAGTCTTTGCGTCCAAACAGCTCAAGGTTCATGAGAAGAATTATCCCACTCATGACCTAGAGTTGGCAGCTGTGGTCTTTGCATTGAAGTTGTGGAGGCATTACTTGTACGCAGTTCACGTGGATGTGTTCACAGACTAAAAGAGTCTCCAGTACGTGTTCACACAGAAAGAGTTGAATCTACGGCAGTGGAGATGGTTGGAGCTGTTAAAGGACTATGATATGAGTGTCCACTACCATCCAGGTAAGGCAAATGTTGTAGCTGATGCTTTGAGCAGGTTAAGCATGGGGAGTACAGCCCACGTTGATGATGAGAAGAAGGAGTTGGCGAACGATGTACACAGACTGGCCAGACTTGGTGTGCGATTGATGGCTTCTAGTAGCGGGGGTGTTTCAGTTCATCCTAGTTCCGAATCATCCTTGGTAGTTGAAGTCAAGAAGGGTCAACATCTTGATCCTGTTTTGATGGAGTTAAAGGACTCAGTGCTGATAAAGATGAATGAGTCCTTTGCTTTGGGAGGTGACGACATACTTAGGTACCAGGACAGGCTGTGTGTAACAGATGTGGATGATTTGCGTACCAAAATTGTTGCAGAGACCCATGGTTCCAGATATTCGATACATCCAGGTTCCACCAAGATGTATCATGACCTTAAGCAGATCTATTGGTGGGATGGCATGAAGAAGGACATTGCTGAATATGTGGCCAAGAGTCCTAATTGTCAGCAGGTTAAGGCAGAATATCTTAAGCCTGGAGGCCTTACTCAGATGATCGAGGTTCCAACTTGGAAGTGGGAGGCCATTAATACGAACTTCGTGGTTGGTCTTCCGAAGACTAGGAGACAGCATGACTCCATATGGGTTATTGTGGACAAGATGACTAAGTCTGCCCACTTTATCCCTGTGAAGTCTACTTACAGAGACGAGAATTATGCGAGACTCTACATTGATGAGATTGTGAGATGGCATGGGATTCCTTTGTCTATCATTTCAGATAGATGAGCTCAGTTCACTTCACATTTCTGGAGATACTTCTAGAAGAGCTTAGGCAAGCAGGTAAAGCTTAGTACTGCCTTTCATCCTCAGACTGATGGGCAGGCAGAGTGCACCATTCAGACATTGGAGGACATATTGAGAGAGTGTGTAATTGACTTCAGAGGTAGTTGGGATGACGAACTGCCTTTGATAGAGTTCTCGTATAATAACAGCTATCACTCCAGCATTGGGATAGCACCGTTGAGGCACTATATGGTAGGAGGTGTAGGTCTCCAGTTGGGTGGTTCGAGGTTGGAGAGTCATCCATTTCTGGTCCAGATATCATTCATTAGGCCTTAGAAAAAGTTAGGGTGATTAGGGACAGGTTGGCTATTGCTTACAATCGGCAAAAGTCTTACGCAGACAATAGAAAACGGCCCTTAGAGTTGATGTTGGTGACCAGGTCTATTTGAAGATATCACATATTAAGGGGGTGATGAGGTTTGGCAGGAAGGGGAAGTTGAGTCCGAGGTATGTTGGGCCATATGAGATCCTACAGCGTGTGGGTGAGGTGGCCTATGAGTTGGCATTGCCCGCGGAGCTAGCTTCTATTCATCCAGTCTTTCATGTATCTATGTTAAAGAAGTGCCTAGGTGATCCAGCATCGATTATACTTGTTGAAGGTTTGGGGGTTGATGAAGACTTGTCCTATGAGGAGGTACCTGTTGAGATTATAGACAGACTGATCAAGCGGCTGAGGAACAAGGAGATTGCCACAGTGAAGGTATTGTGGAGAAATCATCTTGTTGAGGGTGCTACGTGGGAGGCCGAGGCCGATATGAGATCCCTTACCCTCATCTTTTCAGCTCTTGAGGTTAGACTTCCTACTCTTAAGTCTAAGTTTCCTTATCTCCTCTGTTCTTGGTTGTTATTGCTTGACTATGTATAGTACCTATGTAATGATATGACTGGCGTTGTGCAAGATTATAAGAAGTATCATTCGGGGACGAATGTTCCTAAGGAGGGGATAATGTAACAACCCTAAAAATGGCTATGCTAAGTAATGCTTAATGTGTCTAGAATGCCTACGATTATACCGGGTTCACACGGATTGATGCGCGTGGAACCAAACCTCTGAACCCTTGCAACAGCTAAGCAAACCAACTTGGTGAGTTAGTTGAGCTAGGAAAGGTTGGGTCCAGTCATGTAGGGCACCCAAATATGAAGATCTAACCGGATGAGTCTTAACCGGACTTAAAAAGGGGTAATCTTAAGTTTGGAGGGTCTAGGGGTAAAATGGTCATTTTCCAGGCTATGAGTAGTATTGTAATTACCCTAAATATTTAATTAATTAATTATTTAATATGGTGGAGGGGCAATTGGGTAGAAGGGCTGAAATTGGCCCTTTGAGTGAAATCTTGCTCCACCCGGGTTCGAACCTAGGTGGGAGCAATGATTTAACTTGATTTATTTTTTTTGGTGAATTAATTTAATTAATTAATATTTAATTGCTGATTTAAGAAAAAGGAAAAGTCAGATTTTTATTTATCAATTATTATTTAATCCTAATTTAACTAGTCTCTCCCTTATCTCCTAATCCTAAGCCAACTCTCCCACACGTTTCTCACTCTCTTTTCTCTCATTCACGGTCTGCCTCAACCAAAAGAAAACAAGAACAAACATGAATGCAAAAGTTCATCAACAACTTGAAAGATAAAAACTCAAAAGCAGAATAATCTTAAAAAAGAAAGGTAAAAATCAATTTCTCGACGGATTTTGCTTGTTCTTCCGGTGGTGAAACTATGGATTGGTGGGAAATAGGCAGCATGGATTAATCATCTTTTGAACAACTTCAAGTATGGGTTTTCTTCTCTCTTGGTCCCTTTCCCAAGCGACCCTTAAGGTTCAGTTTAAATCGCGATTGAAAGACTAAGGTTGTCCCCGTTGCATGCCCCTGTCATTAGATCCTTTGAACAATTCAAAACATGCGTTGGTATGTCTTCTGGTAGATAATGTTAGGTCTGGTTGTGATTATGTGTTGAATGTGTGGTAGGAAATCATGTAAAGGAAAAAACAATATAAATGTGGAGTGTGGGGATTGAACCCACAACCTCTTGAATAGATGAGAGAGTTAGGAGAAAAATAAAGGACAAATATAAAATGAGGTGAATGGGGATTGAACCCACAACCTCTTGGATAGGTGAGAAAGTTAAAAGATAAATTAAGAGAAAAAGAATGAGCTTGTGGGGGATTGATCCCACAACCTCCTTGCCTTGGATGAAAAAGAGAGGAGAAAAAGAAAGGAAATATTATGGGGCTAATGGGGATCGAACTAGGGTCCGCCATATCTGAAAAATGCAATTTTCAAGTTTAATATAAGATTAAGTGTTGCTCAAGGGATTCAAAATCGGGTTCCCTTGCCAAATTTCGTATTGACACATAAGTCTTACGTGATTAAAAATTTAATGAATGCTGCCTATAGGAATAAAATTGAGACCTTGGCATAATTACAAGATGCATAAGTCTTGTACCACATAATCTTGGGCAATATAAATCACTTAAATGAACTATGAATGAAGCCTCATGGCTTGTGTGTGTGGACTCATAAGCCCAGCATACGTTTATAAAGAAAGTGAAGATAAGATGTTATGTGATGAATGATAAGACCCCAGAAGGGTTAAGTAAGAGTGTGGAACACACTAAAAGGCCAAGTGAATTGTCATATGATGAAATGAACATTCAAGTAAAAAGGGGTGAGTAATTATGAAGGGCAAATGTGCTAAGACTAATGAATGTGGTGACAACATGATAAGAGGCTAATGTGAAACATGAGAGCAATCTCAAATGAGCCTAACTAAATGTTACCAAAACATACTCACCTATGAGAGTGTAAAGTTAATGAAGAGACCAGTCTCTATGAACACTCTAATGAAAGTTTTAAAGTTAATGCTTACTTAATACTAATGATGAGATGAGAAATCATCTAATGAGCAATGATGTCCTCATACTAGAAGCCAGCTTCTATGATGTATGAGATGAATATAATGGAACTTTATACTGAGCACCGATAGGCTAGCTATGAGTGGCGATTCCTTCTTTCGGGAAGGCAGAGGTTCATGTAATTCTCATGAGATTAGACTGTCCGTCCATACGGGTATGGGTGTCATTATATCTCCTAGTCTTTGAGCCTATGCAGCCAACATAGGGATCTAGCAGGGTTTAATTCCCTATATACGCTAGCATGTTTTGGTTTCACTTTGGCTGGTGATTCCACCTCTTTTCGGTGTGGAGTAGACACAGGATTTCATGGAGCTCACATGATCTATGTCAGTTAAAGTTAAAGTTCCGAAAGAAAGAATGAGGCCTGCCGCATATAATGTAAACAATGAAATGAACGATACCAAAGGTGTTAGGTTAGGATAATCAAGAGGTGAACTAGACTTATGTAATGACAGTAGGTCATTCTTAGTCATTGCACAGTGAACCCAATGAGAGTCTTAAACTACATCCTAGGTATAGTTGGTGTCTACACTAGCCTATGAATGAAATGAAATGAAGTACGTATGAATGAATGAAGCAGACTCTGTGTTTGCTAAAGAAGGCTCCCTATTTGAGGTTCCATATGTTGAGCCCTCATTTTGGAAAGTCTTAATGTCAAGTACATGATTCCAAGGTCTCATGGAATATGAACGAATGATATGAACTATGTTATATGATGTGTACAACATGTTATGTGCTATATGCAATATGTTATGTGTTGTTTGCCAAAAATGAAATGTATGATGATGTATGTTACTCTCATAGCATGACTTTCATAATCCCATTTGGCAAGTCCACTGACTTGACTTCCCATAATTCATATCTTTAGGAAAGAGCTTCTCTTAATCATGCATGTCCTTGGTGTGTGCTTGCATATACCCATACTTAGTACAAGTGTGTACTAATCCCATACAACTCTCTACTTTTAGGTGCAGGTGCAGTTGGACGCTAGAGCTTACGAGTCGACGTTGGAGTTATCCAGACGTGGAGCTTTCATCCGAATTTGGTAGGCCCTCATGCTTCGAGGACGCTTACTATTGTATTCTAGAACTAGACGTGGACATTAGCTCGTAGAGTATGTTCCACTAGTGTTTCTTTCCCAGTTATTTCCAGTATTGTATTGGTGCCATTTTGGCAACTTTATATTTTTATTCAGATATGACTATATCTTTCATTTGATTATCTTGATATTAGATGGTTGTTGTGAACGCTTATGAGTTTATGTAGATAGTCTTATACGAATTCAATGTTTCTCACTATAAAGTCTAATTAAACAAAAAGTTCAAATTTTCCGCTAAAATTAACCTAGGTGAAGTAACGATGACGTATGTAGGCTTGTCTGCGACCTCTGAGAGTTCAACAATGCCGGTCTCATCTGGGTCTAGATACCGGTCGTGACAAAGTTGGTATCAAATCACCAGGTTAAATTCCGAGGATAATAAGTTGACATCAACCACATCGAGTAGTTTCTAAGTCATGGTAGTGAAGTGCACCACTATCATGAATTAGAGAATGCATGATGCGTAGGAAAAAAATACCTTCTTCTAATCTTATCGTGCTTTCCTTAATGTCTGATTTCTTGGTATTATGAGCGTATCTAACATCGATTCTTATCTTTCAGAAAATGAATACAAGGAGGAAAGCTGGTCGGGGAAGAGGAAAAGCAGCTGCTGGGGGCAACCAAGTTCCACCCCACGCTCCAGCTGCAGGAGTGGCCATGCCAGTTAACCTAGCTGGGTTTACTGATGCTGAGGTGCGGACAACTTTGGCACAGATGGCTCAATCCATCACTGTGCAGGCTCAGGCTATGACGGCCCAGGCCAACAGACAGGAGGTTTAGCGGGAGAACACACCAACACGTAGCATGGCAGACAGACTACGGGACTTCACGAGGATGAATCCTCCGATTTTCAAAGGGTCCAAGACTTCAGAGGATCCCCAAGAGGTTATTGATGAGGTGCATAAGATTTTAATGGCTATGGGGGCCACCAATACTGAAAAGGCTGAGCTGGCTTCCTACCAGCTCAAGGATGTTGCACAGTCTTGGTGCAGGATGTGGCAGGATAGCAGGGTATTGGGCGGAGGTCCGATCACATCAGAGCTATTTAAGACAGCTTTTCTGGAGAGGTTCTTCCCCAGAGAGATGAGAGAGGCTAAGGTTGAGGAGTTTATCAACCTTAAGTAGGGCTCGATGATTGTCAGGGAGTATTCCATGAAATTTGTTAAATTGTCCAGGTATGCCACTTCTCTTGTGTCGAACAGTAGGGATGAGATGAGCAGGTTCCTAACAGGGATCTCAGTAGAATTGGAGGAGGAGTGTTCGGTTGCCATGCTTCATGATAGCATGGACTTGTCCAGGCTGATGGTGCATGTACAGCAGGTTAAGGACAGCAGGAAGAAGAGGAGAGTCCGTGAGGTCAGGAGACCTAAACCTTCTGAACAGACATGTTCCAGCAGAGGTGGTGGCGGAAGAACTTTTGGAGTTAGTGATCAGCCCAGATTTAAGAAGGGGCATCAGAGTTCAGGGAACTCTAACTCTCAGAGCAGTGCAACACCCAGAGGAGGCAGACCCGAGCAAAAGAAGGGTAATGGAGGTGATGTGCAGCGTCCCAGAAAGGAGTGTGGCAAGTATGGCTGAATTCACATTGGAGAGTGCAGACTAGGCACAAATGCCTGCTTCGGTTATGGAAAGAGCATACACATGTTCAGGGACTATCCACAGAATAGGGGTCAGGCTGAAGGTAATGCTCAACCTAGGCCTAATCCTCAGAATGCTACTGCAGCCGAGCCTCCTAAGAGGAACAGATTCTACGCCTTGAAGGGCAGGGAGGAGCAGGAAAAGTCTGCTGATGTGGTCACAGGTATGCTGCAAGTTTTCTCAACCTCTGCTTATGCTTTACTTTATCCAAGGTCTACGCTTTCCTTTGTAACTCCTTTACTTGCGCTCACTTTTGAGATATTGCCTGAAGTTTTGCATGATCCTATAGTGGTTAGTACACCTTTAGGAGAAAATGTAAGAACTGATAGAATATACAAGGATTGCCCAATAGTTGTATATGGTAGGACTATGTGTGCAGACTTGGTTGAGTTACCTATGAACGATTTTGAAATTATTCTTTGCATGGACTGGCTTCATAGTTGTTATGCTTGTATGGATTGTCGTAGTAGGGTTGTGAGATTTCGTTTCCCTAATGAGGTAGCGCTGGTCTGGGAGAGGTACAACTCGAGTCGTCCTAATCCCTTGATTTCAAACCTTAAAGCCAATAAAATGATGTCCAAGGGATTACTATGTCATCTTGTGAGTGTCAATGATTTTATTCATGACATTCCTTCTATAGACTCAGTGCCTGTAGTGAATGAGTTCCCAGATGTGCTTCTTGATGATTTGCCTGGAGTTCCTCCCCCTAGAGAGATTGACTTTGGTATAGACTTAGAACCCGATACTAAATCAATTTCAATTCCTCCGTACAAAATGGCTCCAACTGAACTCAAAGAGTTGAAGTTGCAGTTAAAAGATCTCACTGATAAGGGCCGAGCATATCCCCTTGGGGCGCTCCAGTGTTGTTTTTGAAAAAGAAGGATGGAACCCTTAGAATGTGTATCGATTATCGGCAGCTCAACAAAGTCAATATAAAGAATAAGTATCCACTTCCCAGAATAGATGACTTGTTCGATCAACTCCAAGGGTCTAGTTTCTTCTCGAAGATTGAACTTCGTTCAGGGTATCATCAGCTTAGGGTTAGGGATGTAGATATCCCAAAGACAGCCTTTCGTACCCGTTATGGTCATTATGAGTTCTTAGTCATGTCATTTGGCTCACTAATGCACCACCTGCATTTATGGACCTCATGAACCGAGTCTTTCGTGAATACCTTGATTCTTTCGTCATAGTATTCATTGATGACATCCTCATCTACTCTAAGACCAAGGAAGAGCATGAACAGCATTTTATACTAACCTTGCAGGTACATAGACAACATCAGTTGTATGCCAAATTCAGCAAGTGTGAATTCTGGCTTAGATCAGTGACCTTCCTAGGTCATGTTGTATCCGATCAGGGTGTGGAGGTGGACCCCAGGAACACTGAGGCTGTTAAGAACTGGCCAAAACCTCTTACTCCCACCGATATCCGTAGCTTTCTGGGATTGGCTGGTTACTACCGCAGGTTTGTGGAGGGTTTTTCTTCCATTGTTGACCCACTGACAGCTTTGACTAAGAAGAAGGCCAAGTTCGAATGGACGGAGACTCGTGAGAAGAGTTTCCAGGAGCTCAAGGATAGACTCACTTCAGCCCCAGTGCTTACTTTGCCTAAGTGTGGTGAGAATTACACTATTTATTGTGATGCATCTATGGTTGGTTTGGGTTGTCTTCTTATGCAGGGTGGTAAGGTGATAGCCTATGCGTCCAGACAGCTCAAGGTTCATGAGAAGAATTTTCCCACTCATGACCTGGAGTTGGCAGCTGTGGTATTTGCATTGAAGCTGTGGAGGCATTACTTGTACGGAGTGCACGTGGATGTGTTCACAGACCACAAGAGTCTCCAGTATGTATTCACAAAGAGAGAGTTGAATCTACGGCAGCGGAGATGATTGGAGCTGTTGAAGGACTATGATATGAGTTTCCACTACCATCCAGGTAAAGCAAATGTTGTAGCTGATGCTTTGAGCAGGTTGAGCATGGGGAGTACAGCCCACGTTGATGATGAGAAGAAGGAGTTGGCGAAGGATGTACACAGACTAGCCAGACTGGGTGTGAGGTTGATGGCTTCTACTAGCGGGGGTGTTTCAGTTCATCCTAGTTCTGAATAATCCTTGGTAGTTGAAGTCAAGAAGGGTCAACATCTTGATCCTGTTTTGATGGAGTTAAAGGACTCAGTGCTGATAAAGATGAATGAGTCCTTTGCTTTGGGAGGTGACGGCATACATAGGTACCAGGACTGGCTGTATGTACCGGATGTGGATGATTTGCAGACCAAAATTGTTGCAGAGGCCCATGGTTCCTGATATTCGATACATCCAGGTTCCACCAAGATGTATCATGACCTTAAGTAGATCTATTGGTGGGATGGCATGAAGAAGGACATTGCTGAATATGTGGCCAAGTGTCCTAATTGTAAGCAGGTTAAGGCAGAACATCTTCAGCCTGGCGGCCTTACTCAGATGATCGAGGTTCAGACTTGGAAGTGGGAGGCCATTAACACGGACTTCGTGGTTGGTCTTCCAAAAATTAGGAGACAGCATGACTCCTATGGGCTATTATGGACAGGATGATTAAGTCTGCCCACTTTATCCCTGTAAAGTCTACTTACAGAGCCGAGGATTATGCGAGACTCTATATTGATGAATTGTGAGATGGCATGGGATTCCTTTGTCTATCATTTCAGATAGAGGAGCTCAATTCACTTCACATTTCTGGAGATCCTTCCAGAAGAGCTTAGGCACGCAGGTAAAGCTTAGTACTGCCTTTCATCCTCAGACTGATGGGCAGGCAGAGCGCACCATTCAGACATTGGAGGACATGTTGAGAGCGTGTGTGATTGACTTTAGAGGTAGTTGGGACGACTATCTGCCTTTGATAGAGTTCTCGTATAATAACAGATATCACTCCAGCATTGGGATGGCACCGTTTGAGGCACTATATGGTAGGAGGTGTAGGTCTCCATTTGGGTGGTTCGAGGTAGGAGAGTCATCCATTTCTGGTCTAGAGATCATTCATGAGGCCTTAAAGAAGGTTAGGGTGAATAGAGACAGGTTGGCTACTGCTTACAGTCGGCAGAAGTCTTACGCAGACAACAGAAAATGGCCCTTAGTGTTTGATCTTGGTGACCAGGTCTATTTGAAGATATCACCTATGAAGGGGGTGATGAAGTTTGGCAGGAAGGGGAAGTTGAGTCTGAGGTATGTTGGGCCATATGAGATCCTACAGCGTGTGGGTGAGGTGGCCTATGAGTTGGCATTGCCTGCGGAGCTAGCTTCTGTTCATCCAGTCTTTCATGTCTCTATGTTAAAGAAGTGCCTAGGTGATCCAGCATCGATTCTACCTATTGAAGGTTTAGGGGTTGATGAAGACTTGTGCAATGAGGAGGTACCTGCTGAGAATTTTAGACAGACGCATAAAGCGGCTGAGGAACAAGAAGATTGCCACAGTAAAGGTATTGTGGAGGAATCATCTTGTTAAGGGTGCTACGTGGGAGGCCGAGGCCGATATGAGATCCCGCTACCCTCATCTTTTGAGCTCTTGAGGTTAGACTTCCTACACTTAAGTCTAAGTTTCCTTATCTCCTCTGTTCTTTGTTGTTATTGCTTGACTGTGTATAATACCTATGTTATGATATGACTAGCGTTGTGCTAGATTATAAGAAATATCATTCGGGGAAGAATATTCCTAAGGGGGGGATAATGTAACAACCCTAAAAATGGCTATGCTAAGTAATGCTTAATGTGTCTAGAATGCCTACGATTAGACCGGGTTCACACGTATTGATGCGCGTGGAACCAGACCTCTGAACCCTTGCAACAGCCAAGCCAACCAACTTGGTGAGTTAGTTGAGCTAGGAAAGGTTGGGTCCATCCATGTAGGGCACCCGAATATGAAGATCTACCCTGATTAGTCTTAACCGGACTTAAAAAGGGGTAATCTTAAGCTTGGAGGGTCTAGGGGTAAAATGGTCTTTTTCAGGCTTTGGGTAGTATTGTAATTACCCTAAATATTTAACTAATTAATTATTTAATATGGTGGAGGGGCGATTTGGGTAGAAGGGCTGAAATTGGCCCTTTGAGTGAAATCTTGTTCCACCCGGGTTCGAACCTAGGTGGGAGCAATGATTTAACTTGATTTATTTTATTTGGTGAATTAATTTAATTAATTAATATTTAATTGCTGATTTAAGAAAAAGGAAAAGTCAGATTTTTATTTATCAAATATTATTTAATCCTAATTTGACTAAGTCTCTCCCTTATCTCCTAATCCTAAGCCAACTCTCCCACACGTTTCTCACTCTCTTTTCTCTCATTCACGATCTACATCAACAAAAAGAAAACAAGAACAAACGTGAATTGTAAAGTTCATCAACAACTTGAAAGCTAAAAACTCAAAACCAGAATAATCTTAAAAACGAAAGGTAAAATTTAATTTCTCGACGGATTTTGCTTGTTCTTCCGGTGGTGAAACTTTGGATTGGTGGGAAATAGGCAGCACGATTTAATCATCTTTTGAACAACTTCAAGTATGGGTTTTCTTCTCTCTTGGTCCCTTTCCCAAGAGACCCTTAAGGTTCAGTTTAAATCGCGATTGAAAGACTAAGGTTGTCCCCGTTGCATGCCCCTGTCATTAGATCCTTTGAACGATTCAAAACATGCGTTGGTATGTCTTCTAGTAGATAATGTTAGTTCTGGTTGTGATTATGTGTTGAATGTGTGGTAGGAAATCATGTAATGGAAAAAAAATATAAATTTGGAGAGTGGGGATTGAACCCACAACCTCTTGAATAGATGAGAGAGTTAGGAGAAAAATAAAGGAGAAATATAAAATGAGGTGAATGGGGATTGAACCCACAACCTCTTGGATAGGTGAGAAAGTTAAAAGATAAATTAAGAGAAAAAGAATGATCTTGTGGGGGATTGATCCCACAACCTCGTTGCCTTGGATGAAAAAGAGAGGAGAAAAAGAAAGGAAATATTATGGGGCTAATGGGGATCGAACTAGGGTCCGCCATATCTGAAAAATGCAATTTTCAAGTTTAATATAAGATTAAGTGTTGCTCAAGGGATTCAAAATCGGGTTCCCTTGCCAAATTTCGTATTGACACATAAGTCTTACGTGATTAAAAATTTAATGAATGCTGCCTATAGGAATAAAATTGAGACCTTGGCATAATTACAAGATGCATAAGTCTTGTACCACATAATCTTGGGCAATATAAATCACTTAAATGAACTATGAATGAAGCCTCATGGCTTATGTGTGTGGACTCATAAGCCCAGCATACGTTTATAAAGAAAGTGAAGCTAAGATGTTATGTGATGAATGATGAGACCCCAGAAGGGTTAAGTAAGAGTGTGGAACATACTAAAAGGCCAAGTGCATTGGCATATGATGAAATGAACATTCACGTAAAAGGGGGTTAGTAATTATGAAGGGCAAATGTGCTAAGACTAATGAATGTGGTGACAACATGATAAGAGGCTAATGTGAAACACGAGAGAAATCTCAAATGAGCCTAAGTAAATGTTACCAAAACGTACTCACCTATGAGAGTGTAAAGTTAATAAAGAGACCAGTCTCTATGAACACTCTAATGAAAGTATTAAAGCTCATGCATACTTAATACTAATGATGAGATGAGAAATCATCTAATGAGCAATGATGTCCTTATGCTAGAAGCCAGCTTCTATGATGTATGAGATGAATGTAATGGAACTTTATACTGAGCACCGATAGGCTAGCTATGAGTGGCGATTCCTCTTTCGGGGAGGCAGAGGTTCGTATAATTCTCATGAGATGAGACTGTCTGTCCAGACGGGTATGGGTCTCCTTATATCTCCTAGTCTTTGAACCTATGCAGCCAACATAGGGATCTAGCAAGTTTAATTCCCTATATACGCTAGCATGTTTTGGTTTCACTTTGGCTGGTGATTCCACCTCTTTTCGGTGTGGGGTGGACACAGGATTTCATGGAGCTCACATGATCTATGTCGGTTAAAGTTAAAGTTCCCACAGAAAGAATGAGGTCAGCCTCATATAATGCACACAATGAAATGAACGATACCAAAGGTGTTAGGTTAGGATAATCAAGAGGTGAACTATACTTATTAAATGACACTAGGTCATTCTTGTTCATTGCACAGTGAACCTAATGAGAGTCTTAAACTACATCCTAGTTAGAGCTGGTGTCTACACTAGCCTATGAATGAAATGAAATGAAGTACGTATGAATGAATGAAGCAGACTCTCGATTTTCTAAAGAAGGCTCCCTAGTTGAGGTCCCATATGTCGAGCCCTCATTTTGGAAAGTCTTAATGTCAAGTACATGATTCCAAGGTCTCATGGCATATGAACGAATGATATGAACTATGTTATATGATGTGTACAACATGTTATGTGATATATGCAATATGTTATGTGTTGTTTGCCAAAAATGAAATGTATGATGATGCATGTTACTCTCATAGCATGACTTTCCTAATCCGATTTGGCAAGTCCACTGACTTGACTTTCCATAATTCATATCGTTAGGAAAGAGCTCCTCTTAATCATGCATGTCCTTGGTGTGTGCTTGCATATACCCATACTTAGTACAAGTGTGTACTAATTCCATACAACTCTCTACTTTTAGGTGCAGGTGCAGCTGGACGCTAGAGCTTACGAGTCGACATTGGAGTTATCCGAATGTGGAGCTTTCATCCGGATTTGGTAGGCCTTCATGCTTCGAGGATGCTTACTATTTTATTCTAGCATTAGACGTAGACATTAGCTAGTGGAGTATGTTCCACTAGTGTTTGTTTCCCAGTTGTTTCCAGTATTGTATTGGTGCCATTTTGGCAACTTTATATTTTTATTCAGATATGACTATGTCTTTCATTTGATTATCTTGATATTAGATGGTTGTTGTGAACGCTTATGAGTTTATGTAGATAGTCTTATACGAATTCAATGTTTCTCACTATAAAGTCTAATTAAACAAAAAAGTTCAAATTTTCCGCTAAAATTAACCTAGGTGAAGTAACGATTACGTATGTAGGCTTGTCTGCGACCTCTGAGAGGTCAACGACGCCGGTCTCGTCTGGGGTCTAGATTCTGGTCGTGACAGAATTATATATAGATCATGATAGAATTGTATATAGGTTGCCTTAATTTGATGATATTCATATTTTATCTTGTTAGATCGTTGGTATGGTTTGGTGATTGGATTAGAATTGTGGATATGGCTATGGGTAAGAGCCTTTATGAAATGAATTTGATTGAAAAAGGTAAGGAATGTGGTGTTGATGATGGAAAGGTATTCAGTTGACCTAATCTCTTCTATATTGTGTAGAATTGCTATCGAATTGTGTTGATTGGTATGGTACACTTATGGTGGCAGTGCTTATGTGTTATAATTGTGAAAGAACATGGCCTTGTCGGCATTATTCTATGAAATGTAATTTTATCATATTGTAGCTTTAATAGGTGATCAATTTGAAGGATTAGATGGCTTTTCTATGAAAGAGATTTTGAACTATTGTTCTATTATTGTAAAATGTTTTTCTGCACTACTTTTCATATATATATGTGATGAAAGATGTCTAAGGTCTTGTACAAGACCTCTGAGAGGTTGAGTACGTTGTGTGATGACTTAAAGGATGCCCTAACTTCTAGGGTGTACTTTGGGTCGTGACAAACTTAGTATTAGACCATAAGCTTATGAAGTAGTCTTTAGGAATCCAAAATCTCATTAAAGCCACGTCTAGTAGAGTCTTGTTCATCGGTGTGAGTCATGACACATATATGAGCGAGAGGCTATAAGATGATAGAGTTTCACTTTCTTCATTACTCTTGTGGCGTGTCATAGAGTTGAGGTTATAAGTGTATTTTACTAATCTCTTCTCTTGTGATTATAGGGTATGAATACAAGAAGGATGGTCGCATGAATATTGGAAGAGGAAGGGGTGAATGAGGAAGTTCCTCCCGAAGGTGGACAAGTTCCACTAGGTGTTCAAGTTTCTCAAAGTGATCAAGTCCCTATAGTTGGTGAAGGTAATGAGGTTCTAGTTGTTCCCCCGGACATGACTAATGGGGAGATTAGGGAGGATCTTCTTGGCTTAGCCCGATCCATGACAACTCATGTGAATAGGGTTGTTGAGCCTAGGGTGAATGCTTTGGAGAGTACCACGACCTATAGGTTGAGGGTCTTTATAAGGATGAATACTCCTATCTTCCTTGGCTCTAAGATGGGAGAGGATCCCCAAGCCTTCATGGATGAAGTGTATAAGATAATGCAAGCTATGGGAGTGACTTCTAAAGAGAAGGCGGAGTTAGCTTTGTACCAATTGAAAGAGGTTGCTCAAGTGTGGTTAACTCAATGGAAAGAAAATAGTCTGATTGATTCGGGTCCTATAGAGTGGGAAGAGTTTAAGGAGGCATTCTTAGGAAAGTACTTTCCCCGACAAAGGAGGTTAGTGAAGGTTGAGGAGTTCATAAACCTTAGGCAAGGTAGAATGAGTGTTGAAGAGTATTCTTTGATATTTACCGTATTGTCTAAGTATGGTCCATCCTTGGTGTAACCCTAGGGATGAGATGAGTAGGTTCGTGACTGGTGTTTCGGATATTGTGAAGGAAGAGTGTCATACGTCTATTCTCCATGGTGACATAACTCTAACTAGGCTTATGGTGTATGCTCAATCCATTAAAGAGTCTAAGCTTGGGAGGAGGACTAGAGATGCTAAGAGGGGAAGAACCGATGAGCAAGTTCAACCTAAGTCTAAGAAGAGGGTTCTAAATCAAAATGGTTCTAGTGCTCCTAAGACCAACTATGAGAGAGGTGGTGGTTCTCAAGGTGTTAATCCAACTTGTGCTACTTGTCGGAAGAAGCATTTTGGAAAGTGTCTAGCCGGTATCGGGGGTTGGTTTGATTGTGTTAAGGATGATCATAAGGTGAGAGATTGTCCTACTATTGCTTATAGAGGAAGAGAGGCCAAGAAAGTTCCTCTTAATGCTCTGGATGTTGGTGCTCCAAACAGGAATCGCCTTTATGTTATTCAAGCTAAGGATAATTCTGATGAGGATGCCGCTAAGTTATAGTTTTCTCTCTTTATTTGTGATTGATTCCTTCTAAGTGGGGGAGTATGGTGAATAGTTGGGTTGTCAATTTTTTTCTATTCTCTTCTATTATATTAAAGATTGAGATTTAGAATGATATAGTAGCATGTTGCATATTGTTTAGGAGTCTAAGTGAAAATGAATTTCATTGATCTCCTTGCATTGTGCATTTTAATGAGGTTATATTTATGTGGTAAAATGACCTTCTATTATTTTCTATCTCATATTGTCCTGCCTTTATAATGAATTGCTTAAAAGTTTCATTAGTGAACTAGTGAGCATGTTTTACTTTAACGTATTTGAAATTATTGTGTAATTCCTCCTATATGAAGTCATAAGGTAGAGTCTTATTGCATGATAAGTTGTAGATCTAGTTCCTACTTCCTTGTTGTGTTTTGAGTCTCTTAATTATGTGTAGTTGATGTTCCTCCTGTTTTTGTGTATTATATATTGTGTGGTATGTTTTTGAGCTACCAGTCTTGAGTCTTTATTTCATGATGGTAATGAAACCGTAGCAAGTGTCCTTCGAGCACGAATGTTGTCCAAGTGGAGGAGAATGTAACACCCTTAAAAAAGAGTTAGGATAAACTAGAGCCTAACAATTGTGTCATAAGTTGGTAAGGTCTTAAAATGATGAATATAAGTGTTAGGAGTCAGTTTGAGGAGTTTGGAAGTGAAACGACCATGACGTCTGGAAACTAGTTTAAGTTGAACTAGTGTATCGTAGTGTTTTGTAGTGGAGTTTTGGAGTATGGTTTGAGGATGAAATTGAGTATAAATGGTTCCTAGACATAGAATGATCTGTAAAGGGTCTATATTTCCAAGAACGACGCCCCAACAACCATCCAAAGGATCCTTGAGGAGGACCCAACATGGGCCAAAGAAGCTGCCGAGGCAGCCAAGATTTGAGGTCCAAGGCGCGTCGCACCAGCTACACTAAAAGGAAAAAAAGTTTTCTCTGCGACGCGGGGCCAACACGAACAATTTTGTCTCATAATTTTCCAGAACAAAGAATCATAAGTGCCTCCGTGACGCGCAGCCATGTCCAAGATTTGATCGCGTCGTTTTCAAGTCCAATTTGAATTGGTTAAAATGTCCATTAAGTGCAAGGGTCTTTTGGGGACCAGTTATTGACGGTTACTGAGTCTTTTTAAACCCTTAAAGGTCACCAATTAAGATAAACCCTCAACTCAAAAGAAAGCATCTCCATTCCTTCTCTGCAAAAACCTCAATTGATGAAGTTTTGAAGCTCCAAGGAAGAAGATAAATTTCCCAAATTTTTCTCCATTAATTTCGTGGGCTTTTCTTTACATAAGTATGATTTTTCATCCTTGGATTCTCTTTAGTTAAAGGAGTCAAATTCAAATGGTTTTAAAGTTGATCAAAACATAGAATTTCCTATTTCAACTTCTAGCCATGGGTTCTTGCATAAAATGATTTGAATCAATGATTTCTGATATAATTGATTTTAATTTAATGTTTTTAGATCAAAATTCTTATGAACCCATGCATTACATGAACTCCTATTTTTGGCTATAATATGGGTGATTTGATCATCACTTCATGTTAATGAACTCTTGGGTAGATTCGGTTGGGCTATTGAATTATGTATAGATCATGATAGAATTGTATATAGGCTACCTTAATTTGATTATATTCATATTGTATCTTGTTGGATCATTGGAATGGTTTGGTGAATGGATTAGAATTGTGGATATGGCTATGGGTAAGAGCCTTTTTGAAGTGAATTGATTGAAAAGACTAAGGAATGTGGTGTTCATGATGAAAAGGTGTTAAGTTGACCAAATATCTTCTATATTGTGTAGAATTGCTATCGAATTGTATTGATGGTATGGTCCACTTATAGTGGCGGTGCTTATGTGTTATAATTGTGAAAAATATGGCCTTGTCGGCATTATTCTATGAATTGTAATGTTATCATGTTGTAGCTTGTATAGGTGATTAATGTGAAGGATTCTATGGCTTATGTGTACGTGTGAAGTGAAAGCATGATTACCTCTAATTGGTTATATGTGACAAGGATAAAACTATAGTGATGTCTCTACATGTGTTGTTACTGTCTCTTGCTAGGCAGACTTAGTTGTTTCTACATGGTACTTGATTGTCATTGAATATGTGATATGATTATAATTTGTGTGTCCTTATTGATATATTTATGTCCCTCTACTTGATACATGAATGTGAATACGAACATCTTGATATAGTAGGCTTAAGCGCCTTTGTCATGTATGTTTATGAATGAATTTTGAATGAATGTCTAGGATCAGTAGACCTAAGATGGTTCCCTTCTGAGCATGACTAATATAGGACCTTGAATATGTAAAAAAGGTCAATGACTTGGAACCTTAAATATAGAAAGAAGGTAATGATATCATTGAAGTTGAAAGCCATAATGGTATCATTCTTGTGTGAATGGTGAACTTAGGGATAGGTTGGCTGGAAGCGACATGAAATCATTTCTAACAAAATCATTGAGTTATCCTTATGACTTTGAGTGGCAGCCCTAGTTGACCCAGTCTTGGTAGGGGTATTATGATTTGTTAGGACTAAAAGATGGTACCTTTTCATATGCGTTTATGTGAACTAACTTACTCTATGAGAACATGGTTAACACCGAGAGAATATGCATGTGGTAGTGTCGCTACTTGAGAAGTAGACTAGAGTACAAAGAAGCGCTTGATATTCCTTAACCATGTGCCTACATGGGATGTGTCCTAGTTCTACCCTTGGAAAGTAGAACACCCTCCATCGGAGTAGGGTAGACTCCGGATTCCATGCCTAGCTAGTATGTTCTATGTCTATTCTCATATGCCTAGCTAGTATGTTTATGTCTATTCTCATAATGTGAGATGTATTCTAGTGTTGGAGAAGTTCTATAACGTGTTGGTAGTTGAATGGGACGCTATCTATACATTGTACGAGTAGGCTTTGAAAGTGCTAGGGTGAGAGTTCCCTAGGTCTTCCAAGACCATTACGTGAAGTCTTCTAAATGCTTAATTGTATCTTAATTGGCGTAATGAATTAAATGACTTATGTTAAGATATGTAAATGAAAAAGGTACTTATCTAGAGTAGCTTTAAAGATTGCTTAGGTAGGTTTAAAGAGGGTGTATGGGCTGTCACTTCATGTCTTACTTAGGTGAGTCTTAGAATAACTTTAGATAGGGGGTTTAATGATGAAAAGGGAATAATCTTATCTTAGGTAGTCTTAATTAGGTGATGGTATAATTGTAAGATATCAAGTACAACTTGTTCCTTGGGGAATAAAGGTTAGTCGCAAAAATCCATACATTATTGGATATGTTTTCTCCTGTGGTGGATGCAATGGGGTTTGTTTTGATATAGCAACATATGAAAAACTTGCATGCATATAATAGATAATCATCATGTCTATCTAGACAATAACGAAGGTTATAAAACAATCCTTGAAGTAATCGAGGTGTCTAAAACATATAAGAGTTTGAAAGAATTTTTTTAAATAAAGCTTCAAAAATCCTTATATGGATTGAAATAGTCAAGGAAGAAAATGGTACAAAAGAATGACCCTTATTGTCCTTGCATTTTTATGAAAATGTCTTGGTAAGACAAAATTTTGTCTTGACGTACAGATTGATATTTTAACAAATGAAATATTTGTCTAGGATGCAATTTTATATGGATAAATCGCATTCAATGAGTAACCCAATGATTATGAGATTACTTGACATATATAAAGATTCAGTTTGATCTCAAAAGAAGGATGAAAATTTCTTGGTGATGAAACTACATATCTTAGTGCAATCAGGGCACTAATGAATCTTGCTAACAATACTCGACTAGATATTTGTTTTGCAGTAAGAAAAATTCAGTTCCTCCCCAACAAAAGGACATTGAAATGGTTTTATGTACACACTTGAATATCGTTGAAGAACCATAAACATGTGTTTATTCTATTTCGAAGAATTCAAGTCAGAGATGATTGGTTACGCATATACAGAATATTTATCTGAACCGCATAAAGCTTGGTCTCAAACATGCTATTTGCTTGCGTATGGAGGCACAATAATATCTTGGTGATCAATGAAGAAAATGTTCGTAATCACTTCTTCAAATCATGTAGAATTAAAAGTCCTCTATGAAATAGGTCGAGAGCGTGTATAGTTTAGATCAATGACACACGATATTGTGGAATTGTGTGATTTTTCTTTGAAAAAGAATATGTCAACCACAATGTACAAAGATAAACAACTACAAATGAATGTATCCACAAGATTATTGTTGTTGTAAGCAAGTTGAATAAGCAATTTACTTGCAATTATGAGGTGATCACAAATAGAATGATATTCAAGAATGTATTCGGCTAAGCTCAAAGCCTCGTCATATCCATGAAATGAGACAATGATATATTAGGATGGGTGCAACCATACAACATTTTCGTGAATATGATTTGATCACAAAGACACTGTTAATATCAATATTTGAGAAGTCAGTGTACAAGATAAAAGACATCAACATAATAAATTACTGTTAATATCAATATTTGAGAAGTCAGTGTACAAGATAAAAGACATAATCATAATAAATTAAGTGATGTTTGCAACAAGGGGAGTATAATAAACATTGCACTCTTTTTTCCTTGACCGAGGTTTCGTCCCACTGTGTTTTCCTTGCAAGGTTTTTTATGAGACAACAAATAAAGCGTATCAAAAGATATGTGTACTTGTTTTCCTTCACTTGAATTTTTTCCACACGATTTTTTTCTAGTAAGGTTTTAACGAGACACATTATGTGGCGACATCCAAGGGGGAGCATTCTAAATCCATTAAACAAGTGGATTGTCCATTTAGTATACTCATGATCCCACTTTCATGAATGTGTGTTCCCACGGTGATATGAATCCTTTTGGTATAATGATGTATTTATTATAACATTCATCAAAATGGCTTTTGAGAGATTTCTCTACTTACAAATAGAGATATCGTTCTTAATGTAAGACACACTTGAATAAGAAGAAAAGTTCTCTCTTCTATCTACATTTCTTTCTTTCTTGCTTTACATTATATCATTATGAGTTTGCTTTTATAACAATAATATAATTTTAAGAATAAAATATACAATTTTAGTTGTAATCATAGCATTCTGACATAACGATTACAATAGTAAAGATAGATAGTCGTTGTAGTTAGAATAATTATGAGAAAAGTTATTTGATACATTATTATTTTAGAAGCTCAAAATAATAAATAAGAAGAAATGAGGATCAAAATTGGGTATAAACAATGGGTAGTTTTAGCATTTAAATAACTTATAGAAGGCTTCGAATAGGGTTTAAAATGTCATAGCTTAGGTTTTGTGTTTACGTCGTTCATTTAAACGAATTAAAAATGTTTGTTTATCCTCATTTTTTTTAATTGTAATTTTAATTCTCCACTCCTTAGTTAATTAAATAAAGCTGATTAATAAACTTGAAGAGTTTGACCATGTAAGGTCCTTTAATTATCTTTATAACTAATTTGGACAAGTGTGTGTGTGTATATATATATATGAGAGCTCGGTTAAAAATGTTCTCAAATAGTTAAGAAATATATTCAGATACTTCTTAAATTTGGCAAAAAGATCAATTTATTAAAAATAGAATTACCGGATTAAACCTTGTAGTTTTTCTATTAAATATCACCATCTTCTTTTTTAAGAAAAATATTGAAAATTGACCAATGACTTTAGGAGTCCAAGGCACATGAAATAAATAAATTAACTTTGGTATACTATAGAGAAGGGATATTATTAGGTAAAAAAAAAGTGTAATGTGAAAAATTGATTAAAAGAAAAACAACTTCAAGTCATAAAGAAAATCACAGTTGTGAAGATAAAATAAGAATACTTTTTATTACTTTGAATGTTTATGGGCATATGTTTTTTATTTTATTCACTAACAATATTATCAAAAATTCTCCATTTTAATGCATTGTTTACTTGGCTTATGTGTTTTTCCATATTAACAATGATAGTATGGATTTGTTTTTTTTTTTTCTACATCTTTTTTCTCATCTCTTTTCTTTCTCACTCTCCTTACGCCAATACAATTTTTTGTTTGTATTATCACCATCATTCATATTATTGCATATTTTGTTCTTCATAAAATTAGACAGTATTATAGTAAATGGTTTTCCATTTTAACAATGAAATTGTATATTTCTTTTTCCCTTTTTCATCCTTTTAGTCCCCTCTTTATTCTTTCTCACTCTTTTCAAGTCAATACAATTTTTTATTTGTAAAATGTAACATATCATTCATTTACATTCCATATTTGTTTATTACAGACACTTTGTAAGAAATAATTTTTCATTTTAACAAAGTAAATGTAGATATCATTCTTTTTCTTTCTTTTCTTTATTTGTATTTTTTTTCTTGTCTATTTTATCACTCATTATTCTCAAGTCAAAAGTATATTTTCTTTACTTTTTTGTAGTTTTCAATTTGTTCTTCACTCTCATTTTCTTCTCTCTCTCCATATCATACTGGATCATGGATTCATCGAATCATCAAAAATTGTGAGTGTAAAATTTATGACTTTTTTTTATGATATATGGTGTTATTGTAGTGTGCTTTTCTCCTTTTATGTTTTCATAATTTGACTGAAGATTCTTTTTATAATTTTTTCTTATGTAAATCATGTATTTCTATATATTTTTGTGAGTATTCATTCAAAAGGTTTGAGTTTCTTTCAAACATGTCTAATTCTGCTTGGGGTCAATCTTGGTGAGATCAAAGAAAAATAAGTTTTTTTGTTAAAACTATAAAATAATAGGTCATAACTCAATCCGTCGAATTCAAAATTATTTTTCTTTTTTTTATAAGTTATATTTCTTACTTTTTACATCTAGCAAAAAAATATATATATTTCTTTCATTTACCATGAAATTAATCAAACTAAAATACATATTTTTTTATGTTTAAATTTAGTTTTTTGTGAGTTTTTGGGCTACAAATCTAATAAAAATGACACTAATTTCTGTACAAGTTCCTTATTTCATGCCCAACATGATCTACGAATAAAAAAAATTAAATCCAATCTACTAAAATATCGACAAGGTAGACGAATTTAAAAGGGAGAAAAATCATTTGTACTATATTTTCCTAAATTTAGGAAATTTCGTTGTTACTAAAGTTTATTGTTTAATCTTACTATATTTACATTTTCTTAAGCCTTAATTAAACTCCAACTTAAGTAATGCTATACTTTAGTATTAATCGTTTTTCACATATTCACCATGAGCTCAACTAATAATAAGATCAAATAGAGACAATTTGATAATTGTAAGGTCATGAGAGGACAAAAGTATAATTAAAGGATAAATTGAAAAATATAAAACAATATAGAGTCAAATAAGATTTTCTTTTTCATTAAATTAATACTTGATGGGGATTTCATCAAGAAAATATTTTAGATAAAATAGTTTACATCGAATAGTGAGATTTATTGGTTATTCTTCAGGTTTGACACATGTATTGATGCTTACTTTGTTAACAAGGGGATGCATGAGACTGTTGTGGCATTCACCAATGATGTTGATGTTTGAACTCTCATAGATGATGGTAAGTAACAGATTATCATTTACTAAAAGTAGTCTCAATGTGGCATTTATTTAGGGGGTGATGTGAAATCAGTCATCGATATTTGAGTTATGATAGGCTGCCTAAGTCATATTTGTTTGTGTTGCGGGACTTTCTCGGACTTTGGGTGAATTAAAGATGTTTCATGCATCACACTATAAATTTATGGATGATCAATGTAGTTTTTGAACTTAGACATTGCTAAATAAATGTTCACTGATGATTACCCGAATCCATCGTCATTTAATCCACTTGGTGCTACGTATAACTCTCACACAAACATGAAATTAAAGTGGAAATAACAAGAATCTTATAATACTTAATCACACTAACAATTGATATATTGAGTACCTCAAAAATCATGAACACTAATTTTCTACTGAGACATACTTTATATTAAGCATAATAAATGATGAAAAGAAAAATAATTTGTGACATGCATCTAATATAACATAATTAGAAGTAGTGAAAATTCTTGATATTAAAGGTTTCCTCATAATGACATTTAAAACAGGAAATTCATATGTAAGACATGTAATTAAGGATCATTTATGAAGAAGAACTGATTTACCATGAAAAACCATAAAATATCATAGAAGCCATAGGTTTGAAGAATTCATAGAAATAAAAAAAATTATTGATTTTTTTCCGACTCAATTGGTAAAGGGATATCCATTGATGAAATCCCACCATACCAAGAATGAAGAAACCTAGCTTGAATTTCTTGAATGGAGACTTAAAGCTTGGAGACCTAGTTTTCTTTATATAAAACATCGGAGAGTAGCGAGTGATTTGGAAGGGTTCTGCATGAATCATTGTACATTTTGATAGAACAATCTTCCTTATGCACAAAGAGAACTAGAGTACCCCAGGGATAAATATTGGTTCTGATTAAAGCTTGTTCAAAATTTCCATTAATTGATCTTTAATCTCATTAAGATTAGTTGGAGACATTCTATAAGATGAGAAGAAGATAGGATCGTTATTTTGAAAAATATCTTTTCCAAAGTTGATTCTCCATTAGGGATAAAATACAGAAAGGTCCTTCGGAAACACTTCTAGGAGTTCATTCACTATAGGGACTAATTAAAGAGTTGGTGTATTGGAAATGGAATCATTAACACAAACTATATGGTTTCTGCTACTCTTATAAGTAGTCATTCTACCTTAAGGTATGAAACAAACCGACCTATTGGCTTTGAAGTACTACCGTTCCATTCTATGATTTCCTCATAAGGAAATTGAAATACAACGACTCCTATTCCACAAACGACTGAGGCACAAAAAGTGTGTAGCCAGTCCATGCCGCGAATGATATCCAAATCAGCATGGCTAACTCTTCTTGCTTAACTGTGGTGATTTTGTGAAAGACAAAAACAGGATATTTTTGTATATTCGTTGAGGTAAGACTGAGTCACCAATAAGAATAGACATTGAGATAGGTTTGTCATGACTCAAACCATCTTGATTAGAACTCGGAGTAACCATCCAGTAGAAGATTCACTACGACAACCCAAAATAAGAACCTAAACACAAACTAAAGAAATAAAGTTACAGAAACAAGTTTAATTAACTAAACAAATGCGGAATTAAAAACATATAACCTGAAATCCAATGTACCAAAACTCTACGAAAGTAAAATATAAGAACAAGGGGTACAACCCCGAAACTAACGACAACTTAATCAACATTCTAAGTCAAAAAAGAGTGAACTCAAATAAAGAGAACTCAAGGCAGACCGGAAGAACTAGCTCACCCTTGAATTCAATCATTCACTGATCTTCTAAACGTGGTCTATCAATAGTCACCTAAAGGTGCCCTATAATCAAAAAAATAAGAGAAGGTGCAGTATCCATACACAACCGCAGTGTACTGGTAGGACATGAAGCTATCCCACTAAGTAAAACATATACAAGTAACCACAACATTATAAAACAAACATATACCTAACATATACAATGTCATCATAATTAACATCAATGAACAATTTCACAATTCCAAATAATATACAATTAAATCCTTTTAGAGCAACTATTAGTCCTTCAATATCCATCATCATTATATATGAACGTAATAATCACAAGTAGATACACAGCATTATTCAATGATCCTCTCATGGAACTCAAACCCAAACTGTTAGCTTGTTAGATTGTGGCACTCTGATCCCATAATTATGATGGATCATGGCAATCCAATCCGATAGTTGTGTTAGAATATGGCAACACGATCCAATAATTGTGCCGAAATATGGCAACCTGATCCAACAATTAGCTTGCCGGAATGTGGCAATCCGATCCCCAATCACCCACCACAATCCAGAACACATGTACATAATAAAGATCATACAACAAGAGGTGATTCATAGAATTCTTTTATTCAATTATCCTCATTTATGACTAGGGTGATTTATAATGCAACATTCACATAAATAGATACATTATAACAAAACAATTACAAACATATACCACACCAACATGAAATAACAATCATCACCTACCTCGAATCAAAGCTTGAATCCCCTTAGGCACTTGAATCTTCCCTTTTCGGATTATTTCTGCTTGTTTTAGGTCTACAACAATTAATATACGCAAGGATCAACAATCAAAGGTCTAATTATTTGGATTATAACAAACCTAATAACCCTAGACAAAACGCAAGATCATAACCCCCAAATTAGGGCTTTTCCACGATAACTCTCAAATCAAAACCCTTCCCCATCGATTATACACCAAGAAAATAGGTTGTACGGATCGAAAAATGGATTTGGGGTATTAAAATCTTACCTTTTAGCCTCAAGAAAGCTGAAAAATTTTCAAGAACTCGTCTAGGATCGCCTCCTTAGATCTAAAAGTCAAAAAGTTACAAATAAGGTAATTTAGGGGTTTATTTAATACTTTAAGTTGTGTTAGGCCTTCTACGGCGGACCCATCCCACTAGAGAGACCCAAATCCCACTACAGCAGCCTCAAAGAAGAGAAATGTACCCATTCACGCTAAGATCATTTTCGTGTGTTTTACTCGCTCAAATTTATTCCGTAAAGATATACGGTCTCCTTTTCATCTAACATATACACTCATGTAATAAAATTCACAATTAGACCTGTTATTCATTACTAGATTTTTCTTATACCTTAATGACTCAAATTTCTTCTAAGTCTAGACTTTGATAGGAAATTCCATGTTACTACGAACGAGTTTTCTGCCCCAATTCATTTCTTCATTGGCTTTTCCCTAACGACGGAATCAGGTCGTTACAATAGATATCAATTTACCCATCACTCATCCCCAAGTGATAAACTAGAAATTCTTGACAAAAATAAAAGGTAGAGTAATATCTGAAGCATCGAATTGCTAGGGATACTTGTCTCACATACCCTTCTTACAGAATCTCATTATCCTCTAAGGGTTTCATATCTCCAACAACAAACCAACCAATTGAATAACTACACATCCTCCCTTACAATGTATCAATGGAGTCATCTCAACAGTCGAGCGATAAATACTGTTGTATGTAAACCTAACTAATCAACAAAATGAATCCCAACAACCACCAAAGTAGATCGTACACAAATCTGTCACATGTTATCAAGGATCTTGACAAAATCATCAAGACTAATCCTTTTTCACATAACCATGATAACATTCTAATCAATACTCGCTATAATTAGAGGTGAACCTAAACAACCCAACACATACTTATAAAACCGAACCAAACATAGTTCTTAGCAATATCTCCATCCAACAACATAAATTTCCATTACCTTAAGTTACAAAAGTTTCAATCATTAGCCATCATATACCCCTTGAGAGATATGTGCACACATACAAACTGACAAACCATCCAACAACACTATTGAAATGTAAGTTTTCAAAATTGTCGATTACCTCTTAAGAACAATAGAATTGGATTCAATGACCCCCCACATTCAATCAGACACAATCAATACATGACCTCATCGACTAGATTAATATTAAGATTGTCATAAAACCATAATTACGCATGGTATCTCTTCCATAAACTCTCATAAGCAAGGTCATACATGTAAAAGCACTAAAATACTTTACAATCCTAAGAAAACACTACATAATTCATCTAAAATAACCATGTCTTCAAAACTCAACCCACTCAACCAAGAGAATGACGCAGGATCTATACTTTTGACCTACCACTAGAGATCCATCCACAAAATAAAAACACAAGTATGCATAGCCAGTGCATCAGACTCACAACCATGTACAAAAATGCAATAGATGGTCACATACGAATTTATCAAATGACATGAAAGGTTTTCCTCAGAAGAGTCAATACCAGTCATTTCTATTCACTTGACTCAACACACATTCGAATCCTTCGACTGAAGCCAACTCTCTAAATACAAAAAACCTTCATAACCAATCCGACCATTCACCTTACTTTAAACGAACACTTTTTAGAATGAAAACTTCTCTTTGATACTTTAACAATCAAAAGTAATAAACTTTACAAATAAAACCAAGTGTAACTCTTTTCAAACGCTAAATACTTGACACATGTGTCCATTCTACACCTTACAAATTCATAAGTTAACAAAATATACACCACGAATGTAGATTTTCAATGAAAAATCTAAATTGTAAATTCAAATGTCTAACACAACCCCCTTATCTTTCAACATTATGTTATACCTCGAAGATTTTTATTGATTCATGGATCTACGGTTATCATGGACCGCTCTCCATCTACCTCACATACCTTTTGCTAAAATTCAATCGCACTCATTACTAAACTCAAAAAAAAAATCACTTATCGTCACACTCAAGATAATGTTTGTACAGTCCTTTCTCAAGTCCTTTTTCAATGGTTTTAACCAATATGACAGACTTGTGACCCTATTACCATATCCACCTCATCAAAAAATAAATCACGTGTCTCTGAACAAAATTATATACCCCTATAAACATACCTCTTTATCCCTTGCATTAAAATACAATATTTTTTCTCTTGCCTCTCTTTAAAGGGTGCACTTCATACAACTATTTTTCCTTATTATGACTCTAGATCTTTACTTTCTATTTGAATGGTGTCCAACCATCTCTTAAAATATTTCATTTGACCATATTACTCACCAAATATTAGTAATCACAGCCTTAGCTACTCGCAAGTCTTAATTACTACACCAAATTCGCTTAGGTGCAATCTTATTGTATGTTTGCATCCCGTCACAATCTACTACGAACTCTTATTACCATTAAACTCAGTCAACCCTGGCTATTTATACAAGTCAACATTTCAACGATAGGACACCTCAAACTCAGGTATGCTCATCAAATTCAAAGGACTAACTGTATTTTATACACACTTTCTTACTAAAATCTTTCATTGACTTAACCCAAGCATACTCAATGTAACTTTCTTTATCTGTAGCCTTGTCATTTCG
Organism: Solanum sitiens; assembly: GCA_016801875.1. Taxonomy (NCBI): domain Eukaryota; kingdom Viridiplantae; phylum Streptophyta; class Magnoliopsida; order Solanales; family Solanaceae; genus Solanum; species Solanum sitiens. The sequence goes on from JABWTJ010000457.1 coordinate 104,057, forward strand.
ATTTCAATCCAATCCCTAATGGATTAAGAGAAATCATCGATCCTAATACTACTTTCCTTCTTCTTATCAAACAAAATAGGAGTACCCCACTTGGAAAAACTAGGATAGATAAACCCTTTATCATGAAGCTCTTGGGTTTGAGATTTAAACTCTCTCAATTCTGTCATCACAAGAATAGACTCAATAGAGAGGGATTCTACCTCAACATCCTGAATGTGAGCCAATTATGCCAAACAATCTTTTCTAGCAAGTTTCCTAGCCCGAATGAAGGATACGATCTTAGCTAGATTAGGCTTGTACACGCCTTCCTGCTCTAATATTTCCCTACCAGGGATCTCTAGAGTTATAGACTTACAATTACAATAAAGTACAAAATATTAGGGGGACAACCAATTCATGCCTATTATTATATCATATCAGTCAACATAACCTAATCAACCCAAGTCTGAAACTCCATCAACACAACAGGACATACATGATATACAAGGATTACTGTGACTGACTCTTCAATTAGGATTGAAACATTGATGAGGGCATCAAGTATATCAAAAATAACATTAATTCCCTAGGCAATTGAACTAACACATACGAATAAGTATACCTCATATCACACAACACACTAATAACATGGTCACAAACAAGCATAGTACATATGCCCCAACATCAAACAACTAAGCCACGATCATCCATAAGAAAACATAAGACGGGGCCCTGTCATCTTGACGGGCAACCTTGTTATATGCCCAAATTCTCCACAAATTTAATGCACTTCATAACTTATATTCGATTACTGAATACAGAGCTACAACTCGGGGTCCATATTATGACTAGGGAAAATAGGATAGACAGGGCTGAGATTCTATCTCGCCCTGTACTACTATAGCATCCCTCATTATGCGTTAACGGCGGTGCCACAACAACAACACTCCCTCTACGACGACATACAGTGGACCAGTGAGCTCCCCTCTTGAGCGTATGATTTAAAACCCTGTCTCGTACGCAACATCGGCCACTATCTCGCTATAGCAGGGCCATATTCCTGGTACAATGGCATAATTTGTAACAAAACATTCTCAAAAGAAAATCAATTCCCCTTTTACAACACACCTTTAACTTTCTACGCTCAGAAAATACCCCTTGAGTCAATACCATGACACACAAACCAATTCATTCTTGTTAATTAAGTACAACAACCCCCACACACCAGGATACACCAAGACATTCAGACGATCCTTTGTCAGACCTTCCTTTCACAACGAGTTTCACGATAATCGATTATTTACAACTTGCATAATTTCAAAGACCAGGCCAACATATTGTACATATCAAAGCTCAGACACACCTTTACATTCATAGTTAATTCTAGACAACTAGAAGCACACATTCACCATTCCAAGTTACAATTCACAGATAAGTCCAATTTTTTATTTAATTAGTTTTGTTGGAGAAATGACCATTATTCATGCCTTTTATTGTCCCTAAGGCTATATACCAATTGAAATCTTCTCGATTCCAATTATGTTGCTTATGTTCCATCTAGTTCACTTCGTTCAAATACCAATTAGAATCGGGAGATACCAATTGGAATCGCGAGATACCATTGGACTCAACTCATATTACAATCTAAAATAGTATCTAGCGAGCACCATAAAACTACTAATTTCAATCACAAAATTTAGTCGAACCCAATTCTTAACCACCTTAATCTTTAACTGATGGTAACAAGACCTTAAATCAATATTATAGAAAATCGATGCATCTTATAACTTGTCATAAAGGTCGTCTATTCGAGGCAATGTATACTTTTTCTGAATGGTAACCATATTCAATCGGAGGTAGTCTATACACATCCACTCTTGCTAGTGATGTTGTTACAACTTTTGTTGCTCTAGTTTATACCGTAGAGTGAAGGAGGAAAGATACCAATTTGTATCACCTAGATACCAATTTGATTCAAGTCATCACATGAGGTAGTAGAAAGAAGTTAGTTTTTCCTAAAATCCTATAGACTCTCAATAAGAAGTACAGACGTCATTGTAGCGTTCCGCAAGACTCTACTAGAGTCATTTTGGTACAATGATATCAACGAACCTAGGGCTCTGATAATAACTTTGTCACGACCCAAACGATTGTGATTTGCAGCCACACTAACCTTCCGATGTGAGAACCACTACTACAACCCAAACTAAGCAAATAAACCAAAACTAAGCTAATAAAGTTATGGAAACAAGTTTAATTAACTAAAAAATGTGGAATTAAATACCTAGAACCTGAAAGTCAATGTACAAAAACTCTACTCAAGACAAATCTAAGAACAAGGGGTACAACCCCGAAATACAAAACAGCTTAACCAATAGTGTGAGTCTGAAAGAGTGGACATGAACAAACACAACTAAAGGTAGCTCAGAAGAACTAGCTCACCCTTGAATTCAAACAGTCACTGATCTTCTAAACGAGGTCTATCAATTTCCGCCAGAAAATGCCTTGTACTCAACAAAAATAAGAGCAAGTGCTCTATCTGTACACAACAACAGTGTACTGGTAGGATCACACGACTATCCCACTAAGTGACACATATATAAGTAACCACAATATTATAAAACAAGCATATACCAAACATATACAATATCATCATCATTCACATCAACGAAAAGTTTCACAATTCGCAAGTCCTTCAATATCCATCATCATTAGGTATGAATGTAATCATGACAAGTAGATACACAACAGAATTCAATGGTCCTCTCATGGAACCTAATTCAATTGGCAATCTAATCTCATAATTGAGCCAGAACGTGGCAACCTTGTCCAATAGTTGTGCCGGATCATGGAAACCTGATCCAATAGTTTTGCCGGAACGTGCCAACCCAATCCAATAGTTATCTTGCCGGAACATGGCAATCCGATTTCCAATAACACACCACAATCACAAACACAAGTACATTATCAAAATCATGCAACAAGAGGTTATTCATTGCATTGATTTATTCAATTATCCTCATTTATAATTAGGGTGATCAATAATGCAACATTTGCATACATGCATGCATTATAACGAAGCAATTACAAACATATATCAAATCAACATGAAATCACAACAATCACCTCCCTTGAATACAAGCTTGAATCCCCTAGGGAACTTAAATCTTCCCTTTTCAGATATTTTCCGCTTGTTCTAGGTCTACAAAAATTATTATACGCAAGGATGAACAATCAAATGTCTAATTATTCTGATTATAACAAATCCAATAACCCTAGACCAAACTCAAGATCCTAATATCAAAATTATGGCTTTTCCACTATAATTCTCAGATCAAATTCCTTCCCCCATCGATTATAAACCATGAAAATAGGTTCTATGGATCGAAAAACGGATTTGGGGTGTTAAAATTTTACCTTTAGCCTTAATAATGGTGAAAAACATTCAAGAACTCGTCTGCGCTCGCCTCTTTAGCTCAAAAAGTTAAATTTTCTAAATCAGGTCGTTTAGGGATTTATTTATGACTTTAAGTCTCGTCAGGCACACTACATTGGACCATTCCCTCTACAACGCCCAAAATCCCTCTAAATCGGCCTCAACGGAGACATAATGAACCCATTCGCACTAAGATCATTTTTGGGAGTTCTACTCGCTCAAATTTGATTCCCTAAAGTCGTACGAGTTCTTATCGTCTTACTATCCACTCACGTAATAAAATTCACAAATAGATGTCTTATTAATTACTTGATTTTCCCTACACCTTACTGACTCCAATTTCTTCCAAATCTTGACTATGTTGGAAAATTCGAAGACACTATAAAAGAGTATTCTGGCCCCGGTCTTTTCTTCATTGTCTTTTCCCTAATGACGGAATTAGGTGGTTACAAGGTTCTAATAAGACTTTTGGAATAACATCAATTTTCACAGAAATATAAGGATACGTACAGAAAAGTGTGATCTAAAAATGCATAAACATCAATTTTAATGACTCATAACAGACTAGTGACTATATCATGGGAACCAAATTGATCCTCTTGAATTTTAAGAGCATGGAAATTGTTGTTATGCTATCTGCCACTAGATCTAGATGAGGTGCCTTGCTTATTTCAGTTACCTTTTAGAACTATTATAGTGTTAGCTGAGTTTGCTAACGAATATCCTTGCCCTTTTCTATGGTCGATGGCCAATCCTTCAATCTGAATTAATAGAAGAGGTTCAAGCTTAGAAAATCAAGAAAAGTGAGAACACGAACTCCTAGTGCTTTTGGAATACCTACTATACTCTTGACATGTCATACTACATCAAATATACCCACCAATAATTATCATACACTCTCTTGTATTATTCTTACAACACTTCTAATAAACTAGAAATTGTGACCACTAGTAACACTACCCTGTGTTTTAGAGCATGGTGCATATTATTTCTTTTCTTTCTGAACATGGAACTAGAGAACTAATAGAATATGGGGTCGAGATTGATTACTTTAGATTAAACGGAGATCGACTAGAACCCCCGACCTCTATTAAGAGTAGTCAACACTATCTATTCTAGCCCTTTTGCTATCTGTATCACTCTCCTTGAGCTTTTCCTCCTTGATCTTTTGATAATGAGTTATCATCGGGAGATTTTCATGTCATTTATCAACATCACAGTTCTACATTCTACCATCTAAAAAAATACCATAGACAAAACTACTCACACGTACCCTAAATACATCAACAATTCTTTTTAGAGCATACTTGGAGGGTTGAGTAAACGTGAAAGTATACTCCTTCACTTTCAAGATAATCTAAGGTCATTCTGAGTGAACCATCTTTCTTACGCATGAAGAGAACAATTTAGTTTCTCCAGTAATTACCCCCCCCCCCTATTCAAATTGAATGTGTCACCGAGCCCAAAAAATAGAAAAAGAAAAGAAGTCTTTTGAAATATGTGGTCTAACAATGTTTACACATGGATGACTAAAAAATATTACATAAATAGTATATTTAAATGCATAAATGTTACATCTTTAGGGGGATAAATTAAGATGGAAAGTGTGTCATATAAAATTTGGATTGAAGGGTGTGTAACATAAAAAAAACTATCCACATAAATTTAATGGACGGAAGGATACATGATGCTTTTCTTTGAATTTTATGGTTCACTTATCGAGGGTCAATTTTTTCACAACAACTCTTTTCGTGTTTATAGAATTGTATTAATTGTTGTTAATTATTTTCGAGTGTTGCGAAAAGTATAATGACTTATTTTTTTATTTGTTGTGATGTACTAATGTACAATAATTTAGTAATGCAATTTGTTTCAACTATCGAATCTCGGGAGGGATTTCTTGTAGATTGGTTGAATTCGTTTGATATTGTGGTAAACTCTATTAAGACTAAGCATGCCCAAGATCAATATGCTGAGGTTTTCCTACATGATAATCCAAATGCGTGATTTGGTTAAATGCTCAGGTTTGCAAAGACTATGGATAATGTGGTACGTCAAGTCCCTTTTGTTGTGCAATCATCTTCTCCTCGAAGGGCACCATTTATAATTGATTTTAGGTAAAAATATGTATTATTTATTTTCTAATAATTTTTTATGCATGTAATATTTTTTATTGTGACTACCTTGTTAACTTAACTTCATTTTATATCTTTTCTATTTTGTTCTTTTAAAAAAAAAATAACGTTCCCATTAGGTTTTGTGCAACACAACTTTGACCAGAAAAATTAGTTTTTCCTATTTACAGGATAACTAGTTAGTGCTATGATATTACATAGTGAAATCATCCATTTGGTTGTTGAAGTTCGTGAATCAAATGATTTCTTACTCTTTTTGATGTTGATATACCCAACAGCCCCCAAATTGAGCAGATTCTAAATATGTCTCAACAAAGGGAGGCTAGAGTATGTTTACATATTGAGACAACAATAGTTTCTTTTAACGTTGCGACATAACTGACAAGATGTTATTCCTTATAGAATGAGGCAGAGAATGTTTAACATACTATGAGTAAGGAACCAATCATCAATACCCTTCATAAGGCTATGCTTCTGGTCCGAGACCCTGCTAAAAAAGGTTAGTGTTGATATAAAATACCTTGAATTTATGTTTTAGAATCGCTTGTGTTTGGCCTTGATAGTACATGCGAGTTCACCTAAATAGTTTCTAGTCTTATATGTTGACGATATTTTTCTGTTATTAGTCATTCATGGATCATTAATCAATTCTCTACTGTAATGGAAATTTATATAATATTTTCTGCTAATCTTCTTATTAGGCTCGTCCACCTCTGGTATGCAGAAAACTCCTTGATCAAATCAATATCTAGTGATTTTCTATTATTCTCGTCATGGATAAAAGAAGGCGGTACCTTGAGAAAGCATACATATCATTAACTTTTAAGCAGTACATGTAGGCTATATCGGTAAGAATAGACCTATGCATTTTGTTACTTCTTGATCATTTTAAGCATTAAACTTCTTTTGTAATCCAAGCTTTACTCATGAGTACTTTCTCGTGAATGGAATAACTTAACATTCTATATTGTTGGTCTCTCTCTTTTATATGTTATCTATTGCATTATTTTTTTATTAACACAGGGATTCGGGAGAAATGGTTTTTTAAGAATCCTCATGTTATTTTTCCTACATGTTCGAAGAATTAAAATATGATTATTGTGCACAAGTTAAAGTGCAAACAAAAACCCCAACAAACTTAGTGTAATCTCATAAGTATTGTCTGAGTAGCAGTGAAGTTTCTTCATTATGAGGCATAGAGGTTTTAAGCTTCAATAGTGAGACAGATTAGCATTGATGGATTTATGCATTAGTGATTCAGGATAAGTCTAAGTTCACGAGAAAATTTTTGTATTGATCATTGATTTCTCAATTAACATTATACTACTGATAAATAAGCATTGGCTAATTAAACTCCAAATTGTTGTAAAGATATTTATCCTCGATATTTGAAGAAACATAATTTTGTTGTTTATTGTATTCAACTCCAATATTAGGCTTATATTTTTTTTTATAAGTTCTTATTAGATTCACAAGGAATGTAGTCAATGAAATCTATAAATTTAGTGTCAAAATGATAAGGGCAGCCTGGTGCATGACATATCTTGCATTTTTGTCGGATCTGTGCATGTTTCGTGCATCTTCCATCATTATAAGTAGACATCCTATATTAATGCAAACATTATAGGTTGATTCTACCGAGATAACTTTACAATTGTTTCTAGGCCCCCCTTCTTAATTTCAAAATGATAAAACCGTAAAGAGATTTTACCTGCTTTTCTTGTTGTGATTTGTAGTAATTTATTTATGTGGTCTCTTGAGGTAGAGACAACAAATAGTGTAGGTTGATGAAAGTTTTTGCATTACAATATTTATTTCACATGATGAAAGGGAAAAATTGTGACTTTTCATCAAATAGTGAATAATCTACGAGGGAGAGTAAAAGAGGCAGGGGATCTCTTATTGGTAAGGGGGGAAATAATGTTGGCGCAGTTACTTTTGAGTCCCTTTAAAGCTATTATCTCATCTTACAAATTTTCCTCGCCGCCATTCCTCATTGGAGAAGACAAGGAACTATTTACCATACAGAGAAAAGAATATACTCCACTTAAAGAGCAAATATTGATAGTTACCTAGCTCAAGGTTCTTTGAGAATTAAGCCCTCCATATCAAAATATTAGGATGATTTAACAATTTTAATAATTAATTATGTAGTTATAACACCATGAACAAAACTTATACTATGAGTTTATAATGTTTTAGAAAAAAACAAAAATAAATTTTAAAAAATGCAATAAGATCAAGGTTCTTGTAGAAAACATTAAACATTGAAGTGCACACTTATATGAAGTAACACACACATGTTATAGGAAAATATACCATACATGTATCGATTTAATATTGTAATAAAGTTGATGTTAATACAAGCCCATAAACTAAATTGATTGCTTTTTGGCGGAATTATTTTATGAATCAGTATTTGAAGGGAAACCCTATGCACTAAACCATTAGCAATTCAACGGTCTGGGAAGGCGAGCAAAAACTAATCTAAAATGCATGACTTCACTCATGAAGTAATATTTCCTGGTTTGCCTTGATTTGTGCCTTTAATATTAAAATATATTATGCCTGAGGATACCCCCTTGATTTGTGCCTTTAATATTCAAATAAATCATGCCAGAGGATACCCCCTTGATTTGTGCCTTTAATATTCATTATATCATAGTAAGGCACATCGATACTTTATCACTAACTTATATCAATACATCTTAAGCATAATCTCACAATCACATAATCAAGACATTTCAATTAAACATCATACCAACCCTATCAATCATAATATAAGGTATACTTCAATACAACATCACTACTTAAGCGCAAGTAATCATAATCGAAGTAAAGAATAGAGATCACAGGATTTACTCCATCTCCTTCACCGTGCCATCATCAACGTCTTACCATTAACCCTCAATTCAACCCAACAATGGGTGCAATATCATCACTCAATCATAACAAACATCATAACAAGTCCAATTGAATCATTATACAACAACTCACCAATAGTTCATAATCTAGAATTAGAGACTTAGGTCAACTTCATAACCTACTTCACAACTTAGGTCAATTACTCAAGAACTAGCATGATAGGACTATAATTCATCTCAATATATTCATGAATTGTCACAATAGCATCATAGGATAGTAATTCACACATTACCAAAGTCAATTACATCAATAGTAGATAGTTCAATTCAAGATCACAACCTAGGGTTAAGGGGAATAGGTCATCTTCTACAAACTAGACAAATCAATCAAGAAATAACATAATTGAGTTATAATACATGTTAATCTATTCATAATATCGAAGGCAAATCATAAAAAAATCAAATTGAAAGATCAATTTTGAGATTATAAAAGACCCACATGAAAACTCATCTTCTGAAATCAATTTGAAGGAACCCTTGGGTAGAGGTGTCAAAATGGGCTGGCCCAACCTTACCCAACCCAACCCTAACGGGCTAGAGAGTTAAATGGGTTGGGGCGGGCTGACCCTTTTAATTAAAGGGCCAATAAAATAGTGGCCCAACCCAACCCTAAGTGGGCCATGAGTTGGGACGGGTTGGCCCTTCAACCAAAAAATGAACAATATTACTCTCTTAGAAAGAGTATCGAATGTTGACGTCTATGAACACAACATCAATTAATACAAAAAATCATTTATAAATCACACACTTCGGTGACTACTTACAAAAACACATTTATGAATCACACACTTTGGTGAATACTTACAAAAATACATAATAGTCAACGTAAGATTTAGCGGATAAATGTTGATCATTCTATCATTTCTCCCACAAGAAACTAGCTGGTTTAAAAGATTTCCAGCAACACAAGGCAGCCTAAATACTTAACAAATCTAAATTTCTAAATATTACATGACTCATTAATTAATGTTTTAAAAGTCCGCTTCTACTTCCACCATCGATCACATTTGAATCAACATGTGATATTATTTCCTTAAGAAGTTCATCTTCATCTACAATTCACCATGCAAGATGATATTGCAAAATAATGGATTTTTAATTTTTCAAAATATTTATTCATAAAATCTTTACAAATAAAAAACTATTAAAAATATATGTAAAAATATTTTAAAAATTTAATAGCCCACTGGCTGGCCTCAGAGGCTTGCAGGTTGGGCCTACGGGGCCAACGGTCCAAATGGGGAGGGCTAAAAAGCCTCGTTCATAAATGGGCCAAAAATATTAAGCCCAACCCCACTTATTTTAAGGATTGGGTTGGGTCGGTCTCGCGGTCCAAGCCCATTTTGACGGCTCTACCCTTGGGTAAAGTAGTCCCAAAGGCGAAAGGAATTCCATACCTTAGTATTTGATGAAGATTGATGGAGAAACTTTGGTGATTTCAGCACTAGAATCCACCTTAACCTTGTCTTTTGTGGTGTTCTTCAACTTGGGAGAGAGAAAGAATAGAGATGGAGGAGAATTTGGGCTTGGGAATTATGAGGGCTTAGGTTAGTTTAATTAGCTTAGGGTCTTTATATAGGTCATTAACCCACTTAATTAGGCGTCCCTAAACCCCTAACTAATTGACTAACAAACTATTTAATTAACTCAACCTATCTTAAAACGAGCAACAAAACAGTTCACTCACCAACGAGACCCCGCCTACACCCCGTTTGTCCATCGACGACCACTGGACCCTCCGTCTTGTTGGTCCATCGTTTTGGTCAGAGATTGGTTAAAAACCAGTCTCGGCCAATAATTCTAAGTGTCCATCGACGGAGACAATTGACGCCCCGTCGATTGGAATACGATTCGTTGATGGCAAGTCGTTGGTTCACACTGCCTTGTGCAACCTTCGACCCAGATGCAAGGGTCCTCCTCAAGGGACTTTGGTTGGTCCTTGGGGAGTCGTACCCATACATTACAACTATGAATTAACTCTAATACATTTTATACACCCTTCCACAAAAATTCATCAATTTCTGACTCTTAAAACTTAGTCAAATAGGCTAAGGCACACTAGCACCTCCTTGAACTAGTTTACGGAGGTCATGGATGTTCCTTGACGTTTTGATTTTCAAACTTTTTAAATGACTCATATTCATTATTTATGACCTTAACACAATGTCTAATCCTTTTGACACCTATGTTAGGCTCTAGAATATGTCTTAGACTTTCAGAGTATTACAATGTTGGTGATAACCCGAACTTAAATCAATCTTTGAAAAGTAACTAGCCCCTAAGAGTTGGTCAAGCAAGTAATCAATCCTAGGGAGAGGATACTTATTGTTTATAGTAACCTTGTTCAATTGGCGATAGTCAATTCACATCCTAAGAGACCCATCATTCTTTTTTTCATAAAATATCGAGGCACCCCACAGAGATATGCTTGGTTGAATAAAACCCTTATTTAGTAAATCCTTGAGTTGTACCTTAAATTCTTTCAACTCGGTCGGGGCCATCTCATAAGGAGGGATTGATACGAGTTGTGTATTCGGCAATAAATCAATACTGAAATCTATTTCCCATTCGGGAAGAATTCCATGTAAGTCATCATGAAAGAACATCGGAACATTATTCACTAACAGGGACCGACTCTAAAGGAGGAGCCTCGAACCCAAGGTCTTTTACCCTCACAATATGATAGAGACATCCCTTAGAAATCATCTTACAAGCTTTTAGACATGACATAATTCGACCTCTAGGGATTGAACATCCTCCCTTCCATTAAAAACGGGTTTGTTAGGAAATTGAAACTTGACTAACCTTATTCTACAATCAATGGAAGCAAAACAAACATGCAACCAATCCATCTCTAATATAACATCAAAATCCAACATATCAAGTTCTACCAAGTTCAATGTGAATATATTTGAAAATGAGATGGGACAACTCATATAGACTCTTTTAGCAATAACGCATTCACCCACCGGGGTAGAAACTGAAAAGGGTTCTTCGAAGACATCGGGTAGTACATCAAATTTCATAGAAACTAAAAGAGTTACAAAACACAAAATGGAACCGGGGTATAACAATGCATATACATTAATTAAGAATGCTTACAACATACCGATAACAACATCCGGAGAGTTCTCTTGATCACCTCGAGCTTGAACAACATAAAAATAGTTCGTTTTAGGTGTATCGGAGTTAGGACCACTTGCTTGAGATTAATTATTGTCCCTACCTTGAGCCTTCATCATAAGGAATTCTCTCACCATATGACCACTCTTTCCACAACCAAAGCAAATATCCTTACCAGCTAGGTATTTGCTTACATGTTTTTTGCCAAACTTGGCATAATTAGATTTTTCAACTTGAGAAAAAACACTGTTTCCTCCTTGTGTATTAGGGTTAGGCGCCCTATATTTGTTGACCCTTGGAAAATTGGGAGTACCTTAGTTGGAAACCTCTTCTTAAACCTTGGCTTATCTTGAACCTCAAGTTTACCCTAGGATGCACCAGCATCATAGTTTCCCTCTTGGAATCCCTATTTCTCTTCCTAAGCCTAGTATCCTAAACATGTAGAGTATACACCTTAAAATGAGAAATGTCAAAATTATCATGAAAGCATTTCTGCACGACCCTCTTCCAGAAGATCATCGTACACACCCGTCACAAAGCGACTCATTTCATCCATAGAATTAGGCACAAAACACGGAGCATATTTAAGCCACTTAGTAAACTTCAAAGAGTATTCTCGAACACTCATATACCTCCTTGATGAAGGTATATGAATTCTTCAACTTTTTAATCTCTTTTCTCCATTGGGAAGAAACTATCAAGAAAACCTTTCTAAAAACATCCCAACTTATAGGACCCTTTCTTAAAGCCCTATTGTCAGTGTACCACGATTGAGACACATCATGAAGTTGATATGAGGCTAGTTCAGCTTTCTCATTCGAAGCTACCCCATAGAAAACAAAATCTTATAGACCTCATCTTGAAATTTTTTAGGGTCCTCATTTATCTTAGACCTAAAGAACATTTGCGGATTCATCCTAGTGATGTCCCTCAAACGTGAATCCATGGTACTAGAATTTTGGTTAGCACGGGGTCCAACTTCATGATTAGCTTGTTCCTTCATATCTTGAGTTTGTGTAGTTTCGACTTGAGCTTCAGTAGCCATGAGTTGAGTCAAGTTTAGGAAAGCCGCCCTTATTTCTCCATACCACATAATCGGAGGCTTGACTTGAACTTAACCACCTAGAGGAACTTTCTCATTAGGAGGAGCATGGTTGCCTTGGGGAGGAACTCCCTCATTCACAATATCCTCTTCAACCTACTTGCGGCTACCCTTTTAGAATTTATATCCTATATCCACAAGAAAAGGATTAGAAGGAAAGGATCTTTGGCACGTCTCAAGAACATCAAAAGAAGTGAAATTTCCTAAGCATCACATATCCTCTAATTCATAAGTGTGACGCGGTTCACACTTATGAACAAGACTCTAATAGACGTGGTTAATGATACCTCAATATTAGTTATCATCCAACAACCTTATGCTCTGATACCAAGTTTATCACGACCCGAGATCATCCCCAAGTCGTAACACGACGTACTCAACCCCGAAGGGGTATTATACAAGCCCTTAACATATCATCCTTACATAAGACAATGAATAATGCGGAAAATTTTAAAACATTAAAAATCAATGTCAAACTCTTCCATATATTAAAATAGAGTATCTAGACTTGTCTCATTAACCATCTAGGTTAAACATAAATATCACAAATTATGATCCTTACCACTTTACTATCACATGTATCAGAATGCAAATTACAATAATAATCTATTAGAAATTAGAAAGAATTCATAAAAGTGTCATGTTTGTATGGAAACCATGAAATTAAAACCATTAAGATATGCACAAAGGGACCTTTTGTTGAAAACATGCCATTTCAAGTTAAAAGTCATAATGCACATTCAAGGAATACACAATCAATCCATACCATGATATAAAGAGACATTCATGATCATAAGTAACATTATACAAAAGCAATAGTTCATATCTTACTTGCTTGAGTTCATTCATCATTACATCATCAGACTTCACCGACGACCCTCTTTCAAGTTCACTTATGCAATGTACAAATGAAGTCTCATACCCCAATATATACTAAGCACCATAAAGAAGTCATAAGCATAGTCACATACATCATTAGTCATCATAATAAGTAAACCAATCATAACATCATTCATAAGTATCCATACATAAATAACTCACACAAGACAATCTCTTAAGACCCACTTGTGCAATGCCTAGGTAACGTCACATACCACCACCTACACTAAGTAGTATCCCTCAAGAAGCCCTAGTTAGATTTCATGTTCTTATCTTCATTCATATTTTAAGCATTTGCGAAACTTTGCCATAAAAAACATAGACTATGTGAGCTACTTGGAATCTGGTGTCCACCTCCCACACTTAAAAGAGAGTGTCCTACTTTCCTAGGAAAGGCATACATTCATGATAGCATCTAGGTGAATCCACTAGCTAAAACCTATGTGGGCTTCATAGTGAAGGGATATGAAGATTGTTACTATATACCATATACATAATAACATGTGGGTTTTCATCTCATGAGACCATTGAGGGAACCTTCCTTCCTTTTGGAAGAAACCCGTCTCATTCATATCCTCTCGGTTCTAAGCACAATTCCCCTTTTTTATGTAATCTTTAGTCTTTACTTAAGCATAAGTTCATATGGAATACATTAAGGAATTAATACCTCATATAACATTTAGCTCAAGGGTTACGAGGTGAGAATAACTTTTAATCATAGAACAAACATCATGTGAGAATGTATCTTTCATATCATAGTCATATAGTGTTCATGAGAATTACCTTCTATTCAACATAACAACACTACCATAATCATCTCAGAACATTAATATTCATATAATAGCATAACATTAAAAACCATAAGATAAAATACTTGGTGATTCATAGGTTTATAGGGAAAAGGAAATCATAATTCAACTCCACAATACATACATGAAGTAAACAACCCTACCAAAGGTGAATCAACAGTTCAATAAGATCATGTTCATCACCATGAAAGCCCTTACTCATAGCCTTCAAGATTACCTTGAAGTTTTAACCATAATATCATGATATTCATCAATAATATAGGTTAACAACATAATAAAATAATAAATTACATAGAAACATACTAGGTTCTTACCTTCCAATAATCATTCAACACAAGTTAGGATTAGGATTGAGAAAGTATGAAGATTCATGGGTCTTTAGAGAACTTGGTCAAAAAACACAATCCTACTTAAATTAATACATAAAAATCCATATATAATCATAAATAAACAATTTAGATCAAAGAAATCAAGTTTAGAAAGAGACCCATGGAGTTGAGTATAACCTAGCAATTTAGGGAACTTTGTAATCCAATTTTGAAAGGACCTCTTGGGGAAAAGGATCCCAAGAGTGACTAGATTCCATAAATTGTTAAATCCTTAGGGATTGTTGGAGAAAAGTCAAGTTCTTTATGCCCTAGTTTGGGCTTGGTGTTCTTCATTAATGGAGTTCTTAGATGAGAGAGAGTTTTGAGAGGGAAGTTGAGTTTTGAGTTGAGTTTGTGAGTTTAGTTGTGAGGGTTAAAGTATTAAGTTTAAGGTATTATAGTTTGGTTTAGAAAAGTAATTAACTAAATAAACACCCCTAATGAGCCCTAATTAATAATAACTCGAAATGGGACCCCCTAACTTAAAAACATTAAACCAACTTTTCGGCAGCATCTACGGCCACCACCTACGGACTGTAGGTGGTGTTACGCCCAGTCCTGCACCCTTATTATTTGGTTCAGAGGCTCCATTTTGGGATCCAAGATCCCCAACACTAATTCCCCATCTATGATTATGACTTACGGTCTGTAGACCAGTCTACTAGCCGTAGGTTGGCTTTGTAAGTGGTGCTATTTTTTTGACAACTTTTGGGTCCTCCTCAAGGATCCCAAGGGTGGTCCTTGCGGGGTTGTACCCACACGTTTGGGCCATAAACATGTATTCGTACATATATAAAAGAAATTACAAGCTTTAATCATGATACGGCACTTCAAAACCCCTTACAAGACCTAAGAACACATCAGTTCAATTTTACTAGTTTCCGGGCGTCATGGTCGTTTCTTGACGTTTATGCACTAACACATCCAAACTAAGTTAGTTACATTAGTTTAGGTATAAAAACACTTTTTAAACCATTTTTAAGTAAATATACATCGTGTAAGGTTCTTGCTTAGGTCATTAGATTTTCGGGGTATTACAGGGAGCTTCTACTAACTAACATATTAAGAATACTACAATATTTAAATCACAACAAAACTCCAAGGTTTAACAAATCGTATGTCTGAACAAGATATGAATAATCAGGGAGCTGCCTGAATTTTAGGTACCTAGTGGATGAAATAAACCCAGTAGTGAAGTCTCATACACTCGGTGACAAAATCTACGGGGAAACACTTTATATTTTGGGGGTGAACTTGAAGAACATTGATGGTTGTTCTTAGGAGGTTTGGTCGACTTTTCTTAACCTTTTCAATAATGTTTTGTTGGTCCTTACCAATGTTCAACACTAGAAACTAAGGTGAATTCACCCAAATGAAGTCTCAAACCCTAGTTGTAGTTTAAGAGCACCAATGCATAGTTATATTACCTAAATGAGCCTAACTTAAAAGTTGACGAAGGCCATCCACAGAGGGACCTAAGAACTGTCGTTTGGAGTACCAATTGTTGACTGCCGTCGTGGTTTTTGGTCTGCTTGACAGTGCTTCACAAAAATGAGCATAAAGTTTTACTCAACATAAACTCTGTGACATTGGAAAGATGATTTAATTATATTTAATTTGATATTTCATTGGCCACCTAATAATTTTCTTCTAAAAGATACGACCATCTGAAGTTGATTCAACATCCATTTCTGTCTAGTTAGTTCTCGACCCTCATCTACGATAAGACCTACAGTGTGTAGGTCCAACCACGGACCATACTGGTCGACCATGTGTGGGTTTACAAACCATCAAATTCTAGGCCTCAATGATGGAACCAACGTATGATCCCTGATTAAATCAAAGGAACGTGGTTCACGATCATTGGTGTCATCATAAGAATCTTAAATTCCCCTTATTCTAGGACTGAACCACTAGTTCTACCTACGGTCCGTGGGAGGTTTCCGTTGGTTTTGACACTAGATTCTTGAAAGCTACATTTTTTTATTTTCTTGAATCTGAGGTGTTACAAAATCAATGGCCCATAATAACACCATTAGATTCAGCTAACTTTCTATCATAACATGTTTGAAGTTTTTTTAGTTTGCTTTGATCCTTTGTGTATACTCCAAGTAGCTTCCGATGTCAATACACCTTCTTTCAAGGCCATTCCAATTTCAACAAGTAATTTCTAGAGGGGCCGACCAGTTACAAGAGATGTCAAAGGATGTTATAAATATTGTAGAAAGATCTAAAATGTCCCTCAACTATTTAAATTAGAAAAACACTATCCTTCACCCTTCTTTTGACGCACAAATACCCTTGAAATCAATCTTTTCTCTATAAAGTACCATTGTGTCTAAAAGTTCAAAATCACAAGATGGATGGAGTGTAATATTGTACCAATCTCATAGTTTAAGGACATTTTAGGCTATTTTCTCTTAAAATGATTAGAAATTACTTATATATGAGCTCATACGATTGACCACATGTTCAATTCAATAGTAACCTAAACATATAAAAAAAGTTAGTCCTCCACCTTTCTACACTCCCCTCCCCTACACCCCCTCACTTCCTCTCCCTTCCACTTTTTCTTTTTTGATCTTTTCCACCATTTTAAATTTTAATATTTTTCAACTTATGACAAAAGAAAGGAGAAAAAATGAGGAAAAATAATGATGACATTCATATAGAAACAATTAGTTCAATAATAAATAATTTAATTAATTAACTATGTACGTATACTACTTTTTCTTTTTAGTATACCCAAAATTTAAAATTAAAAAAAAAAACTTTCCTTATATCGCCACCCCCACCTTCATACCATGATAAAATACAAAATTAAAAGAATATGAACATGTAAATTCATTTCAAGATTGACTCCTTGACATCAAAATTATTATTAAAGATTTTAAAAGAATTAAAAAATGAAATAAACAAGAAAATTTGATAATTGATAGAAAATTTTATATTAATAAGAATAATAGACAAACATAGATGGACAAGCAATCTGGACAAGTATTGGTTCTAGTTTGGATCTATATTTATGAGTTAGATTATAATAAATTATAGGTTAATTAAAAATAGGGCAAGATGAAGATCTAATAAAATTAATTTATTTTAATATTATTTTCAAGTGTATTAGGCCAAAATAAGAATCATATATGGTTTTTATTATTAAGTTTAAAAAGTATTTTTTTTAATGTGGCTTTTATTTATTTGTTAGAGAAGATTTGAAATTTAAACCAATCAGAATAGGCAACATAATAAGTATATATTTATTAATTGAGCCTTAAGTGAGGTGCAAAAAGAAGATCAAATATGAGGGAAATAGTTAATATCGAGGGTAGGTTTAGCCAAAAGATTGGTGTTAGGATATCTGGTGGACGAAAGATGGATGCATGTTGGTTCGGTACAAATTCTAATAGTTAAGGGGAATTTTAGCCCATCTGCATATAAAATAAATAGTAATCAGTGTAATCAAGATCAATAAGTGCAAAATAGTTTTGAGATTATTTGGGGCTTTAAGTTCAAAATAGTTTTGAGATCTCTTGGGGCTTTAAGTGAAAAATATCTATGAGATCCGTTGGGGCTTTAAGTGCAAAACTCAAATAAAGTTCTTACTTTAGTGAATAAAGGCACAAAAGGGACCAAAACAATACAGATTTGTATGTTTGTCATGCCTATATGATTTGTCCAAGAGTAACAATAATATGTATAAGACAAATATATCATATATATGCTTAAAAGTGGGAATATCCAACCTTCAAAGTTGGATTACCATTTTTCCCTCCACCAAATTTAATATTTATTTGATTTAATATTCATTAGGAATTTTTATATTCTTTTTATTGTATATAAATTATTAACAAGACAATGAAATATTCATTAATCAAATTGTCCAATAAACTAGACAAAGTAAAGAAAACTAACGTGTGTGTGCACTCTGCACTGCCACACAACATTTTTTGTAATGGTGAAGAAGATAAAATGGATAAAATAGTGTTTTGCGTCTTAATTGATATATCTGCAATTATAGATACTTTATAGCAACAAAAAAGCATAATTACATGTTTTCAACCGTATATGAAAGGAGATTAATGACTCATTTGTTTGCACTTAATGGAAGTTTGAATTTGAATCATTCATATTCAATCCATTTAGTGTGTTTGGTTTTCACATCATAATCTCAATCATTCAGATTCAACTCAACAAGTCTATTTGTTTTGTTTTTTTTTAAAAAAAGCCGCTTATTGGATTTGAAAAGTTCTAAACAAATTAGATCAGCATGAGATTTTTATTACCATTCGGAGTTATTTAATATTCCTTAGAATAATCAATAATCATTGTTTTTGTGTCCGTGTGACTTTGTTCTATCTCCCTACAAACTTTCTTCCTCTCTTTTCTCAATGTAACACCAATTTGTTTCTCTTTGAAATAGTATGTTTTCATAATATTGACAAGCATTTTTATACAAACATTTTTGGTTGTGTATTTGATGTTTAATAATAATACTTCACCTCTACCCGCTCATAATTTGTGTACAAATATTTTTGAAGATTCTACTGCAACGAGATCACAGTTTGAATCCAAATTGTACCCATCTCCATTTTGGTATATTTTTTGTGTCTAGTAACCTGATGGAGTTGATGATCTAGTTTGTGACAAAAATGATGGATGTCTTAATAGTTCTTCATCCAAATTTCAAGTTCGACTGAAAGAAAATTTTATAGATTAAAAGATAAATCTATTCTTGTCAAAGAGAAAATTATGAGAAGACTAGTACTTCTTTAGAGTTGTTTACTATGAAAATATTGTACCTACCTATTAACAAAAAAACAATAATTAGATGGCTTTGGATTAGTAGAACTATTATTTACCACAATTGTTAGTATATTTTGAAATTGATAGCTACAAAAATGCATGGGTACCTTTGATCACAACTAGGGGTGTCAAAACTGAACCCAAACATAGGTAATCCGCCCAATCCGCCCATAATTTTAAGGGTTGGGCTCATGATAATATGAATCGAGTTAAATCTTAACTCATTCAAGCCTAACTCATTTTAGGAGAATTCTCAATTAATTCCAATTCAATCTCCAATTTTAACCCGTCGTAAATTTTCTTACTCAGATATGTTCCTATATTAAAGGTATGAATTATTATCTATTCAACATTTTTAGGATTTGTCTATCCAGTTGTCACTTTTTTTTAGCAAAATCTTTAGCGTAATTTCGGATTATGATTATAAAAGTTAAATATTACCATCTTAACATTATTGATATTAAAATGGTCAAATAGGGAGGGTCAATACCCAACCCATTTTTAACCTATTAGAGCCCAAAGTAAACTTGGTTGGGTATTTCTATCTCAACCCAATTTAATATCTCCAATTTCGACCCAACCCGCACATTTGACACCCCTAATGACAACATCAGAAGTCTCGGTGTGAGGCCTTCATGGAAAAGATCTAAGGAACAGCTCTTCCAAAAGTCGTACAACCTCTACCGGATTGAACTCTGCCCCGACCCCTAGCTGAAGGAGCTCAATCTCTAGCAGGAGCAGTTGGATAAAAATGTTGAGGTGCTAAATGAGTGTGTATATGGCACAATCACATCATATGACCTCGATCCCCACAAGTAAAGCATGATTTAGGCACAAATAACTTCTACTACACATCGAACAAACAACCATGGACACCTCAGCCAAAACTATAAGATCCTCAAGTTGATTGCATAGAATCATGAACCGGTCCATGACGCTAAAAGGAGATACTACCTTTATCCAGTCCTTTGCCTCTAGATAAGGCACCAAAAAATATACTAGAAGTATGGGCCCTTTTAGTCTCCCAAAACTCCTCTAAGACCATTAACTCCACCTCCTTGGTAGTTTTCACAATTGACTAGAAGGAAACACTCTCTTTGGCTGATCTAGAAACATAAGACATGACAGAGAAGTTCGACCCTCTTATAAAATGTGCAAACACTATTTGCCTCATCTAGACCAATAGTCTTAGCATGCCTAGAAAGCTCAAAGAAAACGGGCCTCATACGTGTTCCTAAACAAACTTCCCTTAGTCAGGATCTCGAACCTCATTCGATTCTCCTCCTCACACTCTATCGAATGTAGCATACCATATGGTAGTAGAGAATGCATCCCACTCAAACGGGGAAGATCCAACAGGTCTAGACCTCACAAAAATCCTCCAACACTCTCTATCCCATCGTCGAAATTTCACTAAAACAAATCCAACACCAAAATAATCCATCATACAAACTACCTCAAGCATATCATTGCATAAAGTCAAGAACTCAAACTACAGCCCGCAGTAAATCAACCCAACCTAACATTTCTATTGTACGTGGCTCACAAGGCTTAATATCCACAATTCAACATTCACAATTTAACAATCAAATGAATCAAAAAGGTCGATCTCAATGTCAAGTAGTTCAGTGACACACAATATCTAAATCAATCACATTTAACAAGAAAGTTACACATAAAGTCAAAGATCAATCTCTCACCAGAAACATTTCCTATCAACACATAAAGTCAAATATCAATCAATCACAATTTTTATATTGTCGACACAATGCATTTTATTGTGGCAAATTATTTAATTTATTTTCTATCAAAATTCAAACTTTGTGGCTATTTGATATTTTTAATCTTGTGGCATTAATACATATATTTATTTATAAATTAGAAAATCAATAGCTATAAAATTAAAGCATTTGCCACAAATAATTTTTTCACAAAGCTAAGAATTCAAACACTTCGCCATAACATACATAAAATATAGCTAATAGTATTAATTTTCTAAGACAAGTGAAAATTTATTGACTATTTTTGAAAATTACATATAGATTAAGCTATAACCATCAAAATTCGTTGCTACAAATTTAAAATTACTTCCATAAGCATTAATAATCTCATGAATTTTTATAATATAGCTAAAAGGTAGATTTCAAACAACTTCATTAGTATATATGAAAGGAATTTCCAAAAGATTTGTTTGTAATAAAAAAGTTATATAATATAATCCCAAATACATTCTTGTAAAACATCCTCTTGTTTGAGTCCAAAGCAACATAATTTTCCCCTATCTCTCAAATCTCCTACCACAATCTTCCATTGTAATTTAGCTTGATCATCATCGGTTTCAAATTTTCATTTATATGCTCTTATTTCAAAAATATGCCTATCAATAATGGCAATGTATTATATCACCAAAAGAATAATGATTAAGAATTTCAAAGAGAAAAAATATGTCTTGAATAAAAATTTTACAATAATGTTTAGCAAATGAAAACCAAAAAACTACAAAGTAAACAAAGAAGTAATCCAACCAATAATTTTTAAAATTCTTAAAACACGTAGATATAGATCTTAAAATTCAATACAAATCATTAAATTAATACCTAGGTAAAATAATTACCTTCAAATAGACAAAAATATATAACTCAATGTAATACTCATTGATCGGAGTCATGACAATAATCTCTTGCAAGAATATAGAATATGATTGAATATAATAAATTATTTGTCGTTCAATATTTTCTCATAGTTATACATAATAGAAATTTTAGAGAATATGATTGAGTAAAAAAATCATATTGTAAAATCTCATCTCATATGCTTTAAGAGGGACCTGTAACACCTACAAAAGAAATTTTAGCATATTATTAAAAACAAATTTAACAAAAAATTGAGATAAGAAAGGGTGAAGGAAGAGGGAGCACACAGAAATGGCGTGGAAAGAGAAAAGGGTTTCTAGGTTTTTGATAAGTGTGAGGGAGAGCAAGCTATTTAATTCGGTTTTAAAATTTTAGGGGGCGGGGGGGATTTTGATGCTTGTAATTATTAATTTTTTCGGGGAATGTTTTCGGATCCAAATAGGGAAAGGGAAGGGTGAAGTAAGGCTGGAGAGATAATTTTGGGAAAGATTTTTTCTTTATTTATAGTTATTATTGTCTGTTATTATTATATGTATAATTTTTGCTAACTATATTTTACAAATGATATTATAACTATAAATGTAACAAATACAAAAATCGTTACAATTAATAATAATAGAAAATAAAAAAATATAATTTAATTGAAGTTGATGGGAAAAGCTAATTATTTATATGAAATAAATATTATTCTTAATATATTGGTCCTTTATTGCTTTTGTGATCTACTCTTATTTTTAAAATAGCTCTTAATTTATAGCTTCTTATGTCTCAAATTAGTTGTTAAATAAGAACAGCAATAACATATCTAGTGAAATATCATAAAGAGGTCAAACAAAAATAGGTATATTAAAATCTTATTTCTATCACGTGGAGGTAGAGAGAATGTTTAAGAGAGACCATCAACTCATATTACTTGTACACATTAATTAAAATAGTAGTCTAAAATTACTTGTTAATTTATGAAATGATAGATAAAATTAATTACATTTTCTCAAATTTCCTTACAATTAATTCTTCTTAAAAGGGTACACAGCTTTGTGAAGTTTCAGATAAGAAATATTATGAAATAATTTAGAAAAATTTTCTTCTTAGTTATAATTTTTTAAAATTGTGTCAAGGAAATATAGACAACTTATATCGCATCAGGACACTTCATTCAATACTATGTATCGACGGTCGTTAGTAAGTAGTATAACCCAACTAAGTGAGTTGGAGTCGAATCCCATAGGGAGTTGTTCCTATAATATGTGGCCAAGTACCAATTAGTTAAAATTAGTAATAGCTAAAGTCATTTACGAATAAAAACTTCACAAATTTAAAAGGGTGACACGAGTGTCAATTATCAAAGGGGGATTAGCAGTCAATTATCAACTAAGACTGAAAATACACGAAAACGCAAGTATGAAGACGAGATTCATGGGATGTGATAATATTATGAGATAAGACAAACAACCGGGTAGTTTCAATTAGTAGTAAAAAACTGCATAGAAGTGATTAAGATAGACTTTTGTGGGCTAAATTCTCTCTTTAGCAAAATAGCCGAATCAAATTGGTTTCTCTCAAAAACCAATGAGCGATAATTAAGCACAGTCTTAGCCTAAGTTCTCTCACTCTCTTGAACTGAGTGTGTGGAAGATGGTTTAGGATTCACTCTCTCGACCTGAACCCATGACAATCCACTACCCACAGAGCAACGATTCAGTCGTTTTTGTTTCAAACCCTCTCTCTCGAGGAAGCCCAAAACACTAAGCTAAGATTGTATTTGCAACTACAACCCTATTAAATTCAACCACAACTACTGAACGAAATCACTTTTACATAGCAAATAAACTAATAATTTGGAACACAACAGTTATATCAACGCATAATCACATAGTCACACCCCAAGAATTGGAGTTTTATCTAGACATAGTAAAAAGTAAGAAATAAATACCAAGTGGTGGTTCCATCAATAGGTACGATTGATATTGTGCTTCCACAGGTCTATAATGAATAATATTTAATACCTATTTCCAATTTCTTGGAATTGGAAATCTTCAAATCTTCAAAAAGCTAAAGGAAAAATGTCTAAGACAATGTTTAAAGCTAGAATGATAATTGCAAAATTATTGCTTATTTTCTAGATAGTAAACTATGAATTTGAAAACTTATTAATAGTTATCGAAAATTGTGCTTCGAAGGGTCATTCGGTTCAAAAATTTGGGATCACCGATAAACTCGGCGAACTTCCCTTTGTCATTTGTATCGCTGTTTTGCATTTGCCTTCAACGTCGTTGATGTCTGTAACTTTGGGTGGTATACATTGTATTGTGGAACCATCCGGCAGCACGCACACTGCTCCTTTTGATCGGCGAGTTTGTTTTATCCTTCAAGACTTAGCACACTAGAACATAAGGTCACATCACGGCCAATCGGCGACACACCTTATTGGTTTGGCGATCCTCAGGCCTTCTATTCTTCATGTTTCAACTGCCTTGTTCCTTAGTGTCCATGCTTTTTCCCTCAATTAAAATCCGTAAGAATCAAGGATTTATATCAGTTAGAGGGCCAAAATATGCATTTGAAGACAATAAATCTATGAAAATAAATCCCTGAATAAATCCAAATTATGGACTCATCAACACCCCCAACTTAAACATTTGCTTGTCCTAAAGTAAAACTCAAATTTAGCAGTTCAAAAAGGATGTCTCAAAAAGTTCTAAACAATATTAAAACATTAATGCACATAAATATACTAAACTTACTCATGCAAGGATCAATTGTGCACTCAAAGATTCATGTTGTGACTTATCATTGCCAAAGAATTTAAAGCTCACTATACTTGCTTCAAATGAAAGTTCAAGGTCACCAAAAGTGTTCAAACACCCTCACAAATAGAATAATTCCACATTCACACAAAATGGTTCTCAAATTTAAAGATTCGAAATAAATTTCAATGCTCACACTCGCAAAGATGAATACAATGCATGATTTCACCCATAGGTTTGCATGTATGTACAAATCAACCTTTGTTTCAGGTCACTCAAGACCACAAAGACCTTTTTAAGGCTTGTAATGGGGTTGTGTGTAAAGGTATGGTCATTTAGGCTCATTAACTTCTTATTCTGATGAAATTTTGTGCGAGCAACACTTTCTTTAACTCTTCTTCGTCATTTTCTTTTGTACTCACAAGTCATCCAATTATTCATCTTCCATGGATAGTTGGAAACCCCATTTCTTGTTGTATTTTAAAACTTTATTCCGCAATTTTTTCTTTCTTTTTATATTTCTTTTCTTTTCTTTTCCTCTCTTTTATATATGGAGGGGTTCCAATTTGTCACAACCCGAGTCTACACCCTGGACGTGGCCGACACTCAAAGAACATAAAAGGTCCCCAAGCAAACCCTCATCCTGGCTGACTGCATGTAAAATACTAACTTAAGCATACAAAAGCTTAAAACAGAAATGACTAACTTTGAATATAAATAATGTATTAAACTAGCCATTAAATAGACAACTTTTGTCTTAAAACTTTTAATAAAATAAATGATCAATACACACTCCTCAACTATACTTACTATCTATGAAGCCTCTAACTGATAAAGATGGAAGACGGGACAAGACCCACGACCTCGTAACTAAACTAAAGGTAAATGAAATCCTCCGGAAGCAAGGAGGCTCCCCATAGCTAAATCGAACTCTCGGATATATCAACGATGCTCCTATTGAAGATCCTGAATACCTGTGTCTGCATCATGAGAAGATGCACGCCAATTGGCTCAGTACGTGTAATGTACGAGCATGTAAGGTCAATCCTAACGCATAACATAAGCTTGATACTTGAATAAAAGATGGAAACATGCTTACCTCTTCCTAAACTTGAAACTCAAGGAATACTCAAGAATAAGATACTCAACTCAGATATTAAATACCGAACTCAAAAATATGATACTCAACTCAATATAAAGCAATAATACACTTGCTATATATAAAAAGCTTTATAAAACAGTAAAAGCAACTTAGTTCGTTAAAGAAAATGCAATAACAAACTCAACTTTACTTATATATGAAAGTAATATACTTTTGTGGGAGATTCTCTAACCGACAACCATCACTTTGAGCCTAAGTGATGATTCAACATTTTACCTCATGTAACCCAAGGACCATCCTATACCTTGTCATTGCTATAGGACCTTACTTAGCTTAGTGAATCAACTAAATAACTTACGTGATCATCTAAAAAGTATGACCCGTCAACTCCGATGATGGCTTCAGGTTTACATGGAGATTTGAGTTAATATAAACTCTCATCCCTACATTGGAACTCAATACTATTCCCATAACATATTTTAGCTCATACTTTTAATAAAACTTCCTTCCTTTGGGTTGAGATAATTTGCAGAACCCTTGGCTTTCAAAAAATTCTTTTTGGAACTCAATGTTCCCTTTTTTGTTCAAAACTCATTTGTAACTCTTAGTTTCCTCTTAACTTAAATGTGAACAAATTTATAAACCTTTAGGGAATACTTAGTTCCCTTATATATTTTGAGAAATGAACTCAACTTTTGCTCTTTACTTAACTTGAAACTTAACTCTTAGGGAATACTTAGTTCCCTTATAGCTTTTTAGATATTAACTCAACTTCTTACTCTTTGCTCAACTTGTAACTTGAGCCGTAAAACAAAGTTAAATGATTGTTTAACACTCCTTTGAAAACTTTAAGAACTTGCTTTGACTTGATTCTTACTTTTTAAACTTGACTCTTAACTTCATTGACTTTGATCTTAGCTTCCCTTAAATTTGAGTATGGATTCAAGGATAATGATCTCATGTGGATGATTTCATGATTTTTAACTTGGAGGGTTCATGCGGAAGTTATGGGCATGAACAACTTGACTTGAAGGTCTAAGTAACTAGATGGAACTCATGTATATGACTCTCTCATTCTCTAATCTACTTCCTCAAAACATTGTTCAAATGAATAATTGACCTCAAAAGGATTCACAATTGAACTCAAAGGCTTTCTTGAACTCTACTATTAACTCTCTTGAGTGTGAATTATGAACTCAGGGTTATGATCATGTTAGGACTGATTTTAGGTGTTTAGAAGTAGCTTAGATTAGTTAGAATCGAAAATTAGTGAAGGTGCACTTTAAACGAACTCAAACGGAGAAACCGGAGGCAAACTAGATGGGACAGGTGACCTTGGGGCTATGGGTGGCGCGGGGCGCCAGCCCTTGACGGACACATATGGGTTTGGGGAACTCTGGTAGGTGCGCCGTGCTAGGCCCCAACCCAGAAAATTCTGCCGAGCACTTTTATTCGTTTTCTCACCCTTAATCGCTTTAATTCAATCGGTTTCTTCCCCAATTACTTGGATTCGATTACTTAACTTAATTACACTCTAATATAATGGAAACAACACTAAAATTACCCAATTTTATCTCAATAAATCATCAAAACTCGAACACAACAAGATTTAGAATGAACTTCAAGAACACCTTTCAAGAACTTATCAAGAACTCTAATCTTTAAACATTAAGAATAAAATTTATATGAAAATAAACATGATTGGTGTGTGGCTGAACAAATCCAACACTATGGAACTTTACATACCTCTTTGGGGTTAGACCCATACCAAAAAATTCGC
Source organism: Solanum sitiens (assembly GCA_016801875.1). Taxonomy (NCBI): domain Eukaryota; kingdom Viridiplantae; phylum Streptophyta; class Magnoliopsida; order Solanales; family Solanaceae; genus Solanum; species Solanum sitiens. The sequence goes on from JABWTJ010000457.1 coordinate 131,877, forward strand.
AACTATACTCAAGAACGTCGACGAACACCTTCATCCTTGCCTCTTTTCTCCTCTTTTCTTTTCTTTTCTAGCCTATTTTTTAACTCTAAACTAAAACCCTAGGTGTTTATTATTAATTTATACTAAAAACTAGTTAAATAATATTGGATAAGTAAAGGACCAAAATGCCCCTCACTATTTTCGGCTAACTTTCTTTAACTGTACAACCTTACTTCAAAAGGTCATATCTCACTCATCTGAACTCGAAATTTAGCAAACTAGGTGGCTTTGTAAAGCTAATTCAAAGATATTTTCAATGGTATCTTTAAGCACACCTAATGCAACTTGTAGTGGGAGTTATGGTCATTTGAAGTTGATCCAAAACTCATACTTAGCTTAACACTCAATTTCAAATATATGTTATTCCCAATTTAATTCTCTTTGGTAAACAAGGTGCTAAATCTAGTGAACTGAACTTAATACTTAAGAAGTTATAAATTCCTTGGAAAACTTTGCTCACCACGAAGGATATTTCGAGTCTTATTTCAATTTGTTTGGGGTGTTACGTTATCTCCCCCTTGGAATCGTTCGTTCTCGAATGACGGTTGGACTTGGTATGGAATGGGTTACAATTACTAAGGTCTGCATCTAATGGTCTACTCTTACTAATTCAAGATTAACTCAAATTTTTAAGTTTCAACTCTATACCTCTCTATAGGGAACCTCATCTCAAACTATTACTCTTTACCACCATATTCAAGCTTAGAAATCTAACAACTCCATGAACTCATATGAATCAACTCCTTATGAAATTCTCAACACTTGACTTGATTTCTCATATTATCATCTCCCCCTTGGGTCTAAAGCTAACACTAGAAAGCTATGTACCTATTCCACATCTCTAATTGGTGTACATTCTCTTAATGGTCTTTTTACACTTGTAACTTTGCCACTCTTCACTGTTCTTATATCAAGGTTAGGGTCTCTACAACTCACGTTCATTGAAACAACTATATCAATATCTCACCCATTCTATGTCAAGTTTTCTAGATTAAATCTCAAGTCTAACATCATCACACTTATGTTTCCATTCTTTTGGATCATGACACTCATCTCAAATTCAATCTTAATGTTTATTACTAAACCCAAATATCAATATGATTGCTCGCTTATGATACTATACATCATTACTACTATGCCAATTTTGAAACACTTGTCCACTAGGACTTCATGACAAAGATTTAATCCTTACCGTTCAGTCTGCATACTCGAAGTACCATCACATTCCACTTCACAACTTAAGTGGTACTTACTCACTTAATGTGCATTATCTCTCAAATAAATCTATAATCCTCTGAATACCATGAGGTTTTTCCTTTAAAAATATATAAGCCTAAATTAACATATCACATTATGAATACTCTAGCTCTTCTATATATATTCACCACTTACACTTGGTCATTACTAACACAATGACACATTATCATAACCTTATTTTAGTTAAGGTATATTCTAACTTATATTGACTTGCAGTACTTACTCTAACCATAAGGGAAAACTTTTCATTACTAACTTACTATGTACATGACTAGAGTAATATAGCTTGTCAAAACACCATCTCCCTTGCTTAGATCACCAAACCTCTGCATACTTTCCTCTAACTTTGGGATCTTTCACTAACACTACTCATGATCTCATAACTCATGCTACTCTTTCGGGTGAAAATCACACCCAATATCTAAACATACTCTCTCATAAAAAACTCAGTTGAAACAAGATTTAGGGAAAATAGTACAACTCGCTTTTAGCTTAAACGCACGATTCATATGAATATGAGTGGATTCCTCTGAAACTGAACACTTAACTTACTCTTGGACTTCTCTAAAGCTCCTTTGGAGTCTCATGACTTTCTCAAGACCCTTGATCAGGACAACTCATTGATAAGGATGTTTAAACTTTCCTTTTCAACCACCTCTAGTATGATGGTTAGTCAAATGAATATAGAAAAAAAATGAGTATGAACAAATCTCTAAAACATAGCTCTATTGCAAGATTAATTGTGTGAAAGAAGATAAACTTTTCTTAAATGGTTATAGTACCTCATTCATAGAAGTGGGGACCTCACAACCATAAATAATTGACACGACTTCATAGACACCATAGGACAATTAAACTCAGTGCTCTGATACCAAATTTGTCACGACCTAAGTCTACACCTTGGACGTGATCGACACTCAAAGACCATTGCTGGTCCCCAAGCGAACCCTCATCCTGGCTGACTACAAGCGGAAGACTAACTTAAGCATACAAAAGCATAAAACTGAAATGAACAACTCTGAATAAAAAAAATATATTCAACTAGTCATTAAATAGGCAACTTTAGTCTTTAAATTATTTAATAAAATAAATGATTAATACAGACTCCACAACTATACTCACTATCTATGAAGCCTCTAACTGATAAAGATAGAAGTCGGGAAAAGACCCACGACCTGCTAACTAAATTGAAAAGTAAATAAAATCCTCCAGAAGCAAGGAGGGTCACCAGAGCTAACTCGAACTCTCGAATATATCAACGAAGCTCCTGTTGAAGATCCTGAATACCTGTGTTAGCATCATGAGAAGATACAGACCAATTGGCTCAGCACGTAGAATGTACGAGCATGAAAGGGGAATTCTAACGCGAAACATAAGCTTGATACTTGAATAAATGATGGAAAATGCTTACCTCTTCACAAACTTTGAACTCAAGAATTACTCAAGAAACATGACTATGGATACTCAACTCAATATAAAGAAATAATACACATGCTATATACAAAAACCTTTATAAGACAGTAAAAGCAACTTAGTTTGTTAAAGAAAATGCAATAACAAACTCAATTTTACTTATATATGAAAGTAATATACTTTTGTGGGTGATTCTCTAACCGAAAACCATCACTTTGAGCCTAAGTGATGATATAATGTTTTACCTCACGTTGCCCAAGGACCATCATATACCTTGCCATCGGTATAGGACCTTACTTAGCTTAGTGGATCCACTAGATTAACTTAGGTGATCATCTAAAAAGTATGACCCGTCAATTCCCATGATGGCTTCATGGTGTACATGGATCCTTGAGTTAATATGAACTCTCATCCCTACATCTGTGCTCAATGCTACTCCCAAAATATACTTCTGCTCATACTTTTAAAAAAAACTTTCTTTCTTTGGGTTGAGAAAATTTGATGAACCCTTAGCTTTAAAAAGCTCTCTTTTGAAAATCAATGTTCCCCTTTTTGTTCAAAACTCTTTTGGAACTCTTAGTTTCCTCTTAACTTATGTGTGAACACATTTATAAACCTTAAGGGAATACTTAGTTCCCTTATAGATTTTTAGAAATGGACTCAACTTTTGCTCTTTACTTAACTTGAAACTTAACTCTTAGGGAATACTTAGTTCCCTTATAGATTTTGAGATATTTACTCAACTCCTTGCTCATTGCTCAACTTTTAACTTGAGCCTTAAAATAAATTTAAATGATTGTTTAAGACACTTTTGAAAACTTTAAGAACTTGCTTTGACTTGCTTCTGACTTTTTAAACTTTACTCTTAACTTCTTTGACTTTGATTTTAGCTTCCCCTGAATTGGATAATGGATTCAATGATCGTGATCTCATGTGTATGATTTCATGATTTTCAACTTGGAGGGTTCATGCAAAAGTTATGGGCATGAACAACTTGATTCGAAGGTCTATGTAACTAGATGGAACTCATGTATATGACTCTCTCATTCTATTATCTACTTCCTCAAAATTTAGTTCAAATCAATAGTTGACCTCAAAAGGATTCACAATTGAACTCAAAGGCTTTCTTGAACTCTACTCTTACCTCTCTCTCTTGAATGTGAATTATGAATTCAAGGTTATGATCATGTTAGGACTGATTTTAGGCATTTAGAAGTAGCTTAGATTAGTTAGAATCGAAAAGGAGTGAAGGTGCACTTTAAACGAACTCAAGTGGAGCGATCGGAGGAAAATTTGATGGGGCAGTTGACCTTGGGGCTATGGGTGGCACAGGGCGGCAGCCCCTGATGGACAGAGATGGGTTTGGGGCGCTCTGGCAGGCGTGCGGTGCCAGGCCCTAACCCAGAAAATTCTGCCGAGCTTTTTTGCTCATTTTCTCACCCTAAATCGCCTAAATTCGAACGGTTTATTCCCCAATCACTTGGATTCAATTACTTAACTTAATTACACTCTAATATACTGGAAACAAAACTAAAATTATTCAATTTGATCTCAATAAATCGTGAAAGATCCAACACAAAAAGATTTAGAATGAACTTCAAGAACACCTTTCAAGAACTCATCAAGAACTCTAATGTTTAAACTTTAGGAATGAAATTTTGCTGAAAGTTAAATGATTGGGGTGTGGGTGAACAAAACCAACACTATGGTATTATACCCATGGAGAAAATCCGCAACTAGACTCAAAAACGTCGATGAATGCCTTCATCCTTGCCTCTTTTCTCCTCTTTTCTTTTTTTTTGCCTCTTCTTCAACTCTCAACTAAAACCCTAGGTGTTTATTGTTATTTTAAGACTTAACTAAAAGGATTAGACCCCTAAAATATGACTAAAAACGAGTTAAATCAGATTTGATAAGGAAAGGACTAAAATACCCCTCACTATTTTCGGCTAACTTTCCTTAATTTGACAGCCTAACTTCAAAGGTCATATCTCACTCATCCGAACTAAAATATTAGCAAAATCGGCGGCATTGGAACGATAACTCAAAGATATTTTCAATGGTATATTGTATCACACCTAACTAAATATGTACTGGGAGTTATTATCGTTTGAAGTTGACCCAGAACTCATACTTAGCTTAATTCTCAAAATTTTAGATTTTTGTTATTCCCAATTTAATTCTCGTTGGAAAACAAGGTACTAATCTAGTGAACTGAACTTAATACTTATGAAGTTATAAATTCCTCGGAAAAAATTACTCACCACGAAGGATGGTTTGAGTCATACATTAAAAAATTTATGTGGTGTTACACAATTTTCTCAAAACCATGGGTTAAAGGGGACTTTCTTGCACTTCTCTATATACCTTTTCTTTTCACCACGCCCCTAACATAGTTCTATTAAAGCAAGCCACAACTTCAAATGCATTATGAATAATGGATTATGAAAAGTTATGATTTCATCAAGTTTCTTCCGAGAAAAGGTGAACTCTCAAAGGGTGTTCAAGCAAGGATCACACACACTCACAAGATTGGCCTTAAAAGCGGTATATATAGAACTGTTTCACACTCTCTTAGTTTTTTTAAGATCATTTCAAGAAATTGCATAACTTAGTCAAGCGGACAAACGGGTAAATTCTAGGTGTTACATGCATGGTTCACTGTAGCTTATCACACAATGCATTGACACTAAAGTCGAAAAAGACTCCACACGATCTCTCTAATATGCAATGTTCATCGCAAGAGAGTCAATTTGACACTTGGCTAGTCACAAAGAGATGCCAAGAGTTCACATATTGTCTATGCAACTTCATCTGGCCTCATCGTAGCCGCACATTCATGTTTGTTCTATTGAGAGCACTATTTAAGTCATCAATACTGATTGAAACCAATACTTAAATTTGCAAGAGAACAACCACATTCATCTCCAAAGAGGCGTGAATTTTTTAGGATGGGTCAAAATCATTTGCAAATTAAAACAGGAGCCACAAGCTCAATCATCCGCACAATGAAATAAAAGTACAACATAATGCTTACAACCCATATATATAAACAAAACATAACAATTCACACAAATGTTGGGCTTCACCAAAACACAAACAAAATAATTTATTATCAAATGCAAATAAATAATATATCCATAAGTTAAAAATAAAATAAAGTAAGACAAAAGTTAGTCAAACAAAGATCATGTCTATGTGCCCAGTGCATTAGTCTAATCACGGGCATTAGTAACTGTAGTAATATTATCGGTACCATCCCCACTAGTCCCCTCTATGGTGGTGTATTTCAAAGAGATTTGGCATGCAGTCTCAACCATGGGGTCCTCCAGATCAGCTAAATCCTCAAAAACCGCATCAAAGTTCACCTTAATCTACTCTTCATTTTTCTCTACCTTTGAGTCATTAGCTGCTGTGACATCCTTGTATGCACCGCCACCGGCAGTGATGTAAAGTGATTTCACAGTATTTCTAATGCATTTCACTTTAGATTTGTGTGTGTCTAGAGCCTTTTTGTAGTGGTTTGAACAAGTTTTGTGTCTTATTTTGCAGGAAAGATATTAAGTTCAAAAGCGGAGAAGTCAACTAAAAAAGTTCAACAACAAACCTACGGAAGCAATCGACAAACCGTAGGTGGTGATCGTAGATGGGGCAACTCAGGCTTTGGAGGAAAATCAGGGAAGTCTTATTAAGTGTGGAACCACGAGAGCAATTGAAGGTCCGTCGACTGATCGACGGACCATACTGGTGAACCATGGTTTGGTTGAGAGAATGTTCCAGTACCTGATTTTTGAAGATTCTATGTATGGAGCTACGGAGAAGCATCGACGCACTGTAGATGGATCAACGGACCTTACCGTTGGTCCAACGTTTTATTCTTAGAGGGTTCCTACTGGAGAGAGAGAAAATATTTTCTAAATCCTGACTGGCAGAAGCAAAATACGGGTCATCAATTGATTGATGGTCTGTTAGTTCTCTCGTCGATTAAGCCACGTACCTGAACACAACTTTCCTTATTTGAATTCCTTTTTCATTAAGACTTTGTTTTCTATATATAGGGTATTAAAACCTCATTTTAGGGGTTGGCTACTATTGTTTTTGTTCTAGTTTGTGTATTGGATATTGATTTTTGCAACTCAGCAATTAATTGATTTCCGAATTCGGTTTTAAAGATTGTGGTTTGAATTTCAAGAGTGATTTTTTGGGTTTTTCTTCTTTTTAAGTAAGTTCATGATTTCGTCATCTAAAACTATGAATTGTGATCTTGCTAGCATGGGTTACTAAATCCACAACTACGGTTGTGGAAACCATGGGTGATTAACAAAGCATAACTAGCAATCAAGTAATTTATAAATAGTGTTTAGCATGCATTGATAATTCTTTCATTTAGAAGTCTTTTTAACGGTGGCCAATATTAGAACTCGCCTTGTTGGTACTTGCCGGACCAATGAGGTAGTTAATAGGAAAAGAAATATCAACATAGATTTAGTGTGATACTATCTAATAGGGTAGTGTCGATTGGTGCAAAGTAATAACTAAATCATACATCGATTATGATGTCTAATATGAGGTAATGATATGGGTCGGTAAATTATACACACGTAGCCGGAGCAAGGTGCGGGGTGAAATTCCATAGATGCCAGACCAAGGATTTAGAGATACCTAGCTTATCAGTTTGCATGTAATACACTAAGAAAGTATTGCTATTGCTACGAATACTGCGTTTTGAACCTGTGGGGAACACATACACCCTAGTTACTTTCTCATCATGATAACAACCAAAGTCTACTTTTGTTCACTTTATTATCATACTATTTAAGGAATTTGTTTCACAACCCCCCCCCCCTTACTTACGTGTTTTGGAAAGACATTGACTAAACAAATGTAATCTTAGGTTATAGTTAAGTCTAAACCTTTTTCCTAGTGGGATCGATCCCAAATTACTAGTTGGGTTCATTACTTGATAACCATCGCTTATGCTTCTTTAGGGAGGGTTAATTTGAGTGTATCAAATATTGGCATTTAGATTAATTTTAACTACATTATTGAACTTTTGTCAATAATTTCCTAATTTTACTTTTTATTTCTGTTATTTTTCCCTTAGGTAATGCTCTAATGTATGCCAAGTACACGGAGCCGAGAGGAACTAATCACTCCATACGATACGGAACTGAATCAAACTTTGCGAAGGATGGACAATCAAGGGGTCCCAGCTAAATAGAGGGAATGTAGGTGATAGAACTGGCCACCAGCTTTCCATACAAGTTGTGCCACACAACCAGGCACATGTTGAGAATTATATAGGTGATGCCTTGATGGTGCAACGTCTTGAAGCCCCATGACCTCAGGATTACTATAGGGAAACTCAAACATTGCAGACTCTGATATACCTCTTGTCCTACCCCCTATTCCCCTTGGGTACACATTCGTGGTGACGAGTAGCTTGATGTATATGCTCATTGCGAGTGGCTTGTTTTTGAGGCTTCCATCGGAAGACCCACATGCGCATTTAGCCAAGCTGAGGTTGGTGTGCAAAAGCTATGTGGGTATACAAGATTTGGAAATGAATGTCATCGGGTTGCGAGTGTTTTCTTTATCACTGACAGGAGATACTGCTATATGGTTCACTAAACTGCCTTACAAATCTATCTATACTTGTGACCAATTGAGAGATGTGTTCTTGGAAAGGTACTATCCAGTGTCCAAGAAGCTCAACCACAAAGATAAGGTAAATAATTTTTTGGCATTACCTGGAGAGTCGGTGAGTAGCTCTTAGGACAGATTTATTGTGTTTGTGAGAGGTGTCCCGAATCATTGCACCGATGATGAGTCACTTAAGGACTACTTTTATAGATTTCAATATGACAACAATAAATCTGTGCTTGATACTATTGCGGGCGGATCCTATGGGGAATGCACATATGCTAAGATTGGAGAGAAGTTGGAAAAGATATTTCGCAACAATAAAGCTTGGAGAACTAGAAAGTCGGACACTAGGAAAAATACCTTCGCGGTACAGTCTACACACAACTCAATCGCAAATCAGATTCCTGAGGAGATGGCGCATATTAGAACTGAATTAGTGTTGGTCTTGAAGCACGTGAGTGGAGGCGTAGAGATGGTAAATGCGGTAAACTACTTGTCGGAACCACCACCATTGGCAGATGAGTATTACTATGAAGAGGATACATATGCAGTTAATGATCAGACATGGTGTTTTCGACCAAACACCCAAGGTTCTAATCAGGATAATTGGCGCCAAGGTCAAGGAAACCAAGGTCAGAACTATGGTAATTACAACCGAGAGGGTCAATATGTTTGAGATGGGAACTACAATCACGACAACAACTTCAAATAGAATAACTATGGTAACAGGAATTAACAAGGTGGGCCATATGTTTTCCCTCCAAAATTGGGAAGCTTCCTCTAGGGACGATGGAGGTAGTATGGCGCGGTTTAAGGATATTCTGCAGAAGATGATGTGGAGGTTTGAGGTGACCAATGAGAATGTCAAGGAGATGAGAAGTAACCTATCTGGCATTGGACAAATGGTGGATGCACATGTGGTCAAGATAAAGCATCTTGAGCTACATATAAATTAGTTGAATACTATTGTGAACCAACGCCAATCTACCACTCTACCAAGCAACACTATGAGAACCCAAAGAATGATGGGCATTGCATGTCAGTCACTACTCAAGAAGGTAAGCAGACCATTGATCCACCTATGCCATCTGCAGTAGAAGGTGACATGAGAAAAAAAATATGATATAGCAGAAGCTAGTGGAGAGTTTTGCGATGCAACAACAAAAAAAGGAAATTTATCTCAGAAAGTGGTCCCCATCCCTAGACCTCCACCACCATTCCCATAGAGATTAGTGAAGAAAACATAAGATGGTAAATACCGCCGATTTATCACTATATTGAAACAACTTTCCATCAATGTCCCGTTGATATATTATTTGGAGCAAACGCCCGATTATGCCAAGTTTATGAAAGACATGGTGACAAAGAAGAGGTTAGTGAGTTTTGAGGATGATTACAAAATGCATCATTGTAGTGCTATCGCTACGAGGTCTATTGTGCAGAAGAAGGAGGATCCTGGTGCTTTCACTATTCCATGTACTATAGGGTTGCTACACTTTTCTACGACGAAGTGTGATGTTGGTGCGTGCATAATTCTCATGTCGTTGTCCATTTATAAGAAGTTAGGCTTGGGAGACCCAAATCTTACTACGATACGGTTACAGATGGACGATCGAACTGTGTAGAGGCCCATAAGTATACTACATGATGTGCATGTGAAAGTGAAGTAATTCATCTTTCTGTCCGATTTTGTGATCCTTGACTTTGAGGTTAATTTTAAGCCCATTATTCTTGGAAGACCATTCCTTGCCACTGGGCGTGCACTAGTTGATATGGAAAAAGTTCAGATGAAATTCAGATTGAACAATGAAGAAGCAACTTTCAATATTTGTAGGTCCATGCAGCAAAATGGTGAGCTCCAAATAGTATCTGCTATATCTTACTAAGTTTAGAGTATATCCGAAGTGCAAATTGAAGAGTGACTGGGTGTTGGGGCACTAGCAGCAGTCCTCATGAATTTTGAGAGTGATGGTATTGAAGAGTATGATGCTTTGGTGGCTAGACTTGAACGAAACGAATATCGGTCCAAGCCGAAGAAATTGGAGTAGGTTATGAAGCATCGCGAGTATCCTCCTACGAGACCATCTATTGTGGAGGCCCCAAAATAAGAGCTTAAGTCTCTACCACCTCATATGAGGTATGTGTTTTTGGGTAGATATTACACTTTGCTGGTGATTATTGCATTAAAGTTGAATAGGCAACAAGTACAGTGCTTAGTGGCGGTGTTGAAGTGGTTTAAGCGAACCATTGGTTGGACTATTGCGGATATTATTGGGATCCCTCCCGGTATTTGTTCCCACAAAATCAAACTCATGCAAAACCACAAATCGAGTATTGAGCACCAAAGAAGGTTGAATCCACCTATGCAAGAATTAGTGAAAAAGGAGATCATCAAGTGGTTGGATGCTGGAGTCATTTATCCTATTGCGGACAACAGTTGGGTGTGTCCTCTTCAGTGCGTTTCTAAAAAGGGTAGGATGACTATGGTACCTAATGAAAGGAACGAGCGTGTTTCGATGAGGCCAGTGACCGGATGGAGAGTCTACATGGACTACCGAAAGTTACACGGTTGGACTGAAAAGGACTATTTCCCCATGCCCTTCAGGCAAGAGTTGATATTGTTTTCTAGATGGTTATTCGGCATGCAACCATATATCTATCGCCTCGAAGATCAAGAAAAGACCACCTTCACTTGTCCTTATGGGCATTTCGCATTCAAAAGGATGTCGTTTGGGTTATGTAATGCACCGGCTACCTTCAAGCGTAGTATGATGTCGATATATTCTGATATTGTGGAGGACACTATTGAGGTGTTCATTGATGAATTTTTTGTGGTTGGCGACTCCTTTTGTCGATGCTTGAATAATTTGTCTGAGCTGCTCATGAGATGGGAAAATAGTAATTTGGTGCTAAATTGGGAGAAATTTCACTTTATGGTGAAGGAAGGCATAGTGTTGGTCCATCAAATCTCGGAGAAGGGGATAGAGGTTGCTCGGGGAAAAGTTGAGGCGATAGAGAAACTTTCTCCACCCATCTCTGTCAAGGGTGTGAGAGGTTTTCTTGGGCATGCTAACATTTATTGGATGTTTATTAAGGATTTTTAAAAAATTGTGCATCCTTTGTGCAAATTGCTCGAGAAAGAATGGAATTTCTATTTCGATGAATCCTGTGTGAAAGAATTGGGAGAGTTGAAAGAGAAGTTGGTGTACGTACCCATTATTATCACCAGATTGTAGTGAGCCATTTCAGGTAATGTGTGATTCAAGTGGGGTTGCACTTGGTTTTGTATTGGGACCGAGAAGGGATAAAATCGTTCACCCCATCTACTATGCGAGTAACCCCTGAATGAAGCCCAAAAGAACTACACTATAACTGAACATGAACTTCTTGTTGTGGGGTTTACATTCAAGAAATTTTGCTCCTACTTGCTTGGCATGAAGTTCATAGTGCATACCGACCATTATACTTTGAGGTATTTGATGTCAAAGAAGGATGTGAAGCCTAGGCTGATCAGATGAGTATTGTTGGTGCAAGAGTTTGATTTTGAGGTAAAATATAGAAAGGGGACTGAAAACCAGGTAGCTGACCACTTGTCTAGATTGTAGATTGAAGTTATGTGGGAATTAGGGGAAACGGCTTAAATTGATAATGCGTTCCCACATGAGCATGTATTGTCTGATTCTCATGATATGATCCCATGGTTAGCAAACTTTGCGAACTATTTGGAAAGTGATTTTTTCCATTCAGATTTGACCTTTCTCCAAAGGAAGAAGTTCATGCATGATGTGAAAAAGTTCTTTTGGGATGAGTCTTACTTATATCGGTGTTGTTCTGATAGGATTCCTCATTGATGTGTACATGAAGTTGAGATGTTGAGTGTTCTGGAGGCGTGTCATTCCTCGCCTGTGGGTGGGCACCATAGTGGTATACGAACTGCGCATAAGATCTTGCAGTGTGGTATTATTGGCCCACCATCCACCAAGATGCTCATGATTTCGCCAAATCATGTGATCGGTGCCAATGAGATGGAGGAATTTCAAAAAAGGCAGGAGCTTCCATTGAATCCCATTCAGGTGATTTAGCTATTTGATTTATGGGTCATTGACTTCATGGGACCATTTGTGAGTTCTCATGGGATGAAGTACATTCTTGTGGAGGTTAACTATGTGTCAAAATGGGTGGAAGCAATTGCGCTCCCCAACAATGAAGGGAAAAGTGTCACCGCATTCCTAAAGAAGAACATGTTCTCCAGAATTGTGATACGCTCAAATTATACTTCCCTAAAGAAGTATAAGCGGTCGTATCAAGTAAAGAACCCAAATATTAGATTGGAGTCGATCCCACGAGGAAAATGGTTTAGACTCAACTTTAATCTACGATTACTTCTGTTTAGTCAAGTTCTTTCCGAAAACAAACAATTAATAGGGGGATTTTGTGTAACAAAAGTAATTAATTAAGTCTAAGTAATCAATTACCAAGTTCAAACATTTGATGTTTATCAAGTGATGAGAGAAACTAGGGTGTAAGTGTTCCCCATAGGTTCATAACACAGTAACCCTAGCTATAACAACTCTTTCCTAGTATCTTGCATGCAAAGCGATAAGTTATGTATCCCTAATTCCTTGGTCCAACAACTAGTGAATTTCACTCCGCACCTTGGTCCGGCTACGTGTGTGTACTTTACTAAACCTTACCTTGTACCTCATATTAAGCATCATAATCGATGTATGGCTTAGTCTTTCCTTCGCACCAATCGACACTAGCCTATTAGATAGTATATACTAAATCTACGTTGATAATTCTTTTCTTATTATCTACCTCATTCGTCCGGCAAGTAGCAACAAGGCGAGTTCTAACGCGTGCACTCATTAAAAAGACTTCTAAACGAAAGAATTATCAATACATGCATGAAACTATTCGAGAATTGTTATTTTAGCTAGTTTTACTTTGTTAATTACCCATGGTTACCACAACCCTAGTTGTGGATTTAGTTACCCATGTTCATAATTACACAATTCATATTAATTGGACAAGAACTCATGTACTTACTTTGATGAGATTGAAGAAAATCCAGAAAATCACTTGAATTCGAGAAAATAATGCAATAAACGATTCCGGAAAAATGAAGTATTTTCCAAAACCCAATATTCAACAACCAATATTACAAAAATAACCTAGAGTCTAACCCCCAAAACAAGGTTTTTCATCCTATTTATAATAATAGAATCCTAAACATAGAGGGAAACCAAAATAAGGAAAATCTGTCCAAAAACGCGTCTCGCATCGACGACCTGACCGACGGACCGTCGAGGCAACAATGGATTGTTGACGCCTCCGTCGGTCCATACTTCAACCTATTTTCAGCTGCCTTGTTTTCCAACTATCTGTTACCATCGACAGACCAAGACGACGGTCCGTTGATAGGACGACGGTCCATCGATGGCCTTCGTTGATCCACACTTAGAATCTTTTCAAATTGGGTAATGAAGCTACATTTTGTTAACACCAACGGATCACCATGACGGTCCGTCGATGAGACGATGGACCGTCATCCCTTCCGTAGCTCCACACTTGTCAGAATTCTCTGATCTTTCCTTAGCAGCATAACATCTTCATGGCGACGGTTTCCACCTACGGACCGTCGATGGGTCGACGGACCATTGATGGCTCCGTAGGTCATCTGTTATGCAATTTTCAGTACATCTTTAGCGTTTTCATTCTGGAAAGTTTTTCGTGAAAACATAAAGAAAAATACATTAAAACTACTAAAAAAAGGCCTTAGACACACACTGACCTTAAGGAATAAGTATGCAAAGTACCGTAAAACCACGGTACATCAACACACTCAACTTAAATTTGTTGTTTGTCCTCAAGTGATGCACTATGACTCACCACAACACCTTTGTATAAAAGTATCCTTATTTTAGATTTTGCAATCATCTGGCTATCAATCCTGATTACTTTCATTATATTCATGCATGATATCACTATTAGGCTCACTTATGTGGATCAGACCATGACACAGACTCACCATACACCGACACCTTTTCTCTTTTATCTCTCACCAAAGTACCAACTTTGTAGTATTGCAACAAGTGTCCTTAAAAAATATCCTCCTTTTTCACACAGTGATTTCAGTTTGAGTATAAGGATTATTTTTCAACACTCACTCTCAGAACAACTTCACACCTTATTGATAATTATCACCATAGGCTTGCCCTTATTTTCACTGCTTTAAGTTCAACATATTAGACTCTTAAGATCACGATAGGACTTTATTAGCTTGTAACGTATGCTCAGGGTCAGGTAGGGTACATTTGGATGCATTTTAGTGACTTGTTGCCCTCCTTGTCATAACGGCTAAGCGTCTTACCTTTTCATCGTTTGTTCCGCCCTATTCTTGATTTTCTTATATTCTTTTGCCTTGCTTTTCTCCTTTTGTGTAAGTGACTCTTCTTTTATTTTTTTTATTTTTTTACTTTCAAATTTTGCAATTTTTCACTTGATTTCAGCTCTTCTTGAGTCACTTTTCTTTTCTTCTTTATCTCTCTTTAATCTTTCGACCCCACTTTTCGGAGCATTCCTCATAATAGACACCCTCAACTCATGGCTTTGCCATGAGTCAAGGTACACAATACCCAAGGTTGGGTCAGGGCCACGACAAAGTTGTTTTCTGCATTAGCCACCCTCAACTTCTTCTTTTGGCATAAGCTGAGGTGCACATGTCCAAGGAGAGACCAGGACCAACACATTTTTCCCAGAAGATAAGTTGGGGTACAAAAAGAAAGGTTCATTTTAAGCTCAAATCATTTGGATCAAGAAGAGATTAATTTCATTCGGTTTTCTTTTATCTAGGATAAAGATTGACTATTTGAACAAGGGCCTATGATCCTTTCCTAATTGTCTATTACAGATTACTTTTAGTAGGACTAATCGGGCAAGTTGTAGCTCAGTACCAACGGTGGTCTATTCAACTTTCTCACACTCACTTAACACATCATTACCCTACTAGATTATCAGACACTTAGTTCGATCTTAAGATTAAGGGTCATGTAGGGGTGTATCTCTATGTCATGCTTTAGAACCACACATTCATCATTCACTATGCCTAATCATGCAAACATTTTCTTTAAATCAGGATATCATTTTATTTAGCCATCATGCTTCAGATTTCATATCGATACTATGTACAAGATACTAACGTGACGGTTCAACAGTAAAGTAAACAGTCTCTTGGGGAAAAAGAACACTGGCAAGAAAACCCCAAGATAGGATCGTGAGTTTGGATACTCAGACTTCACCCTAGCACTCACTTTCCATTTACCCCACCCCCAACAAAAGAGCATGCAATTGTCCCCAATGCATAAAAAATATAAAATAGGGTGGTAGGTGAAGCAAACTTGAGGCGCATAGCGCCAAAGATTAACAAGCTGGCGGGTCCGATTTCTCGGAACCCGCTCCCTCTGTAGTAGGGACACCATCAGTACTGTCTGCAGCGATAACATCACCCTCAGTAGTGCTCCTATCAACATCATCAATCCTGGAGCTAGACGCCCCAGCAGCCACCTCTTGAGCCCTCATCTGTCGGTCCTCCTCATCCATCAGCGAGGCTCTCTTCGCAGCCTCCAACTCAAGACTCTCTCTCTTTCTAGATCGAGTCTCATACTCCTCTCTGGATCGGTGCCTCTAAGTATACTCACGTGGCGGAAGCAGTGGTGCAACAGTGGTCTGGAAAAGAGCAGCCAGCACCGTATCCTCATCAGGCTCCACAGACGTGGCCTCAGACTCGGGCACCCGGGCCTCCAGACTGGCATCCATATCTTCCCTCAAACTCGCCACAGCAGACTGGAGAGTCGTCAAATCTACAGTAGGGGCTGGCCGGGTAAGAACCCTCAACTCAAATACGTCAAGGCGGTGGTGGACCTCCATGATCTACCTATCAGTCCGCTGGGCCATCTTCTTCTTTATCCGCTCCTCCGCCTCAGCAATAGACTTCTTCATCCAAGGCTAGATATGATGCAGAAGTGTGGCCATTTGGGCCTGTAATTTCTGGACCCTAGCGATCGGGACCAGTGCTGCAGATGGGGTGGAGCGGGAGGAGCTTGGAGCGGTGCTAGTACCCAGGATAGACTCAATCGGGGTGGTGTAGGTAGGCTCTGATGTAGCTGGATCATTCCCTTGGGCCTTCTCTACTATGGCTGCCAGGTTCTCACCTAGCGGCTGCACCTCTGCACGAGGCCCTCTATTGGGAGCCAACTCATTGGCCTGATTCCCGGATGAGACCGATATCAGCCTGGCCAGTCGGGGTGTTGAGCACATCAATGTGCCACACGGGCACTCCAGCAGACCTGCACAACTCAAAAATCATGCAAGGGAAGAGGTAAGTAGTGGTGGCCTTAAAGGTACTCTCATGAATGACCGCCTGCAACAGCCACGCAAAGTCCACCTCGAACCCAGCAACCATGGCAGCGATCAACACTGCTCAATCCCACGTGACGATATTATCAGCAGCAATGGGGGAGAGACAATGACGGACCAAGATCCATAAGAATTTGGCCGTAAATGTGAGGTTGGCCTTCTTTATTCCTTCTTTGGGCTCCAGCACCCAATCAGCACCCTCGTCATCCACAGAGATGTTCTGGGCTATCCACCTCTTGGTGGTCTCTCTCAGCACTCTCTCGCGCTGGAAACGGTTGTCCTTGATCAGCTTCCACCTATAGTCAAACTCGGGATTGAGGGGGGCCCTGGTGGCATCAATGTCAGCACCATATAGGAATCTGCGAGTGGCGGGCAAAGAGATATCCACCCGCTTGCCACGGACACGAACATGCTCGAGTGGTGAGTGTTTGGCGGGGTTAGCCTGCTTGTCCATACTAGCCCTGAGAGTTTCCACATAAGCGGCGTTGAACTCTCGCACTATCTCCTCGCTGTAACGGCCCAGACTCCTAGTCGTCCACTCTATCCGATGGCGGGTGAAAAGATCATGTATCGCTGGTATCGTGGGAAGACTCCCGGTAAGAACTCGCCGCTCGACTGTCAGAGTCCTAGTCATGACCCCCTTATCGTTGAGCAGCTTCGCATCTCTGTAAATATGATATTGGCCCTCGACACACCACCGGTCGGGCTGATTAGGAACCGGAGCGGGGACGTCAGTCAGAGGTGCTGGAGTATAATCCGCAATGTCAGCCTCCTCAGACGAGGCAAAATGGACAAATGTAGCTGGAACAGTGGCCCCATGTGAAGATGAAGCTTCCTCAGACGCAGAAGCCTCCTCAGAGCCAGACGCTCCCTCAGAAACTGCAGTAGACCCAGACGGTGTGCCGGTCAGTGTGCGCTTCTCATCAGACTGGGAGGCAGTGACTACGCCAGACGCCACCCTCTTGGGCGTGCCCCGAGAGGTCCTAGCAGCCCGTGATGGTGTCTGGGTGCCTGGGGGCATGTGTTCGGGGTCGCATTCATCGTCGGACGACCAATCACCAACCGGCGGGAAGGGGCGACAGACTTGGAACGCCCTCGAGAGTAGACTAGGTATTTCTTGGGTGCCATGTGTACCTGCAAGGAGGGGAATCAGTACCAGTAGAAGCATACAACAACTGAAAAGAATCAAGCACAGAAGAGGGAACACAAACAGAGTGGAGATGCAGAACTGCAGAACTGCCTGATGGAACCCAACGACTGTTCGTCGATGGAACGATGGTCCATCAGTGAGGGTCCGTCGGTGGACACTTAGAAAATTTCTTCTGTAAAGTTTCAAAACAAAGGTTCTGATAGAGACGACGGACCTGCAGGACGGACCATCGACTGAACGACGGTTCATCAGTGGGGGTCCGTCGATGGACCCTTAGAAACTTTTTTGAATCTTAAAATAACAAAGTTTCTGTTAAGGATGATGGACTTGCAGGACCAACCGTCGACTAAACGATGGTCCATCAGTGGGGGTCCGTCGTTGGACCCTTAGAAAAATTTGGAGGAAACTCAGAAATAAGTGTTCTGTTAGAGTCTACGGTCATGCGGGATGGTCCGTCGACCAATTGACGAACCATCGTCTACCCCCGTGGGTAGACACTTAGACAAATCAGGGGAGATGTTGTCGACGGATCCCAACGACGGTCCTTTGATTGAACGACGGTCAGTCGATTGAACGATTGTCCATCGACGGGGTCTCATTCTGGCTTTCAGGGACAAAATTTTGGCAGCCATTGTTTCCCCCAAAGAACAAATTCAGGGCAATCTAAGGAACATTAAGTTCCTCTAGATAATAACAAAGCATTTCATCATTCCTAGGGCTTGAATTATCGTAGTTTTAAATATAGATTCACACAAACTATCAAACCCTACGTCGGAAACAATAACACTCAAAACACAAGAAATATCAGACAATACACCCCCATCCCATTCACTTTAATTTATCTAAGGTACTATGAATTCAGTTTGAAGATTTTGAGCATGCAACGGTGTCCCATATTCAAGACCCACTATCATATTCCAGCAATTTAGCATGCAAAGTGGTGAGAATAAATAGAGCAGATCAGAAAGACATACCTGTAGACTGTAGTGTAGGGAATGAGGGGATGAATTCTTGCAATTACGAAACACCAAATAGCGACCTCAAACACCGACCGTGCAGAAGACAGACAAAGATGGAAGAGTGGGGAAGAGAAGGGATCTGGGAAACTAATGGAGATTTGGGGAAGAGGAGAATATGACTGATTAGAAATGGGAGTTAGTGGGAGAGGAAGTGGGGGAGTTGAAGGAAATGGGGAGGGAAACGGTTGGGAAAGGGATTTGAAAGGGTGGAGGGTAACTGAAAAGTTTAAAATCAATATATAGCCGTTGGGGTCGGGTCGGGTTATTGGGTCTGGGGAACTAACGATTCCCCGTCGACGGATCGTAAGTCAGTCGATGGTCCGTCGACTGCTCCATCGATGGTGCCCTAACTTAGAAAAATTAAAGAAACAAACCTAGGATCTACGGACCCTACCGACGGTCCGTCGACCGGGCGACGGTCCGTCGATTGGTCCGTCGATCAGTGCACCAGACCAATTTTATGAAGATTTCTGGGGATTCGGTCCCTGCACATTGAACACCCAATAAGCTAATCTTTTTGTATTTTCTAGACACTTTTTAACCACGGACCCTAATTTACTCTCTAGCCAACACTTCTAAAGAAAATTAATATGTGACATTAAGTTAGAAAAACAGAAATAATGCAACTACGCCTATAAAATCATGAAAAACCTATTGTTGGCTAGAGGATACATATTGGGTTGCCTCCCAATAAGCGCTTGACTTAACGTCGCGGCACGACATAGGACTCTTGATTACTCAAATTTCATCAAGATGGTATGCCTAGATCACTTCATTCGCCTCTTCAGCATGCCCAATGTAGATTTTTATTCGTTGCCCGTTCACCTTCAACCTTACACCCTCCTTATTCCTCAACTCAACCGCTCCATCAGGGAAAACCTTGTTGATAAAAAATGAGCCAGTCCATTTGGACTTGAGTTTGCCCAAAAACAAGCGCAACCTAGAGTTGAATAAAAGTACCAAATCCCCAACCACAAAATCGCGCTTCTCAATCTTTTGGTCATGGTACTTCTTCATCTTTTCTTTGTAGAGGGCTGAACTTTCATATGCCTTTAAGCGAAATTCATCAAGCTCATTCAACCCATTTAACCTTTGTTCCACAGCCTCATTCCAATCCATTTTCAGTTTCTTCATTGCCCACATGGCCTTATGCTCTAACTCAACCGGCAACTGACAAGCTTTCCCATATACAAGTTGGTATGGGGACATACCTATGGGGTTCTTGTATGCTGTCCGGCAGGCCCAAAGAGCATCATCAAGTCTCTTTGACCAATCTATTCTATTCGCATTCACCAATTTCGCCAGAATCTGCTTGATTTCTCTATTTGACACCTTAACTTGCCAACTAGTCTGAGGATGGTATGGCGTGGCCACATTGTGGCAAACCCCATTTTTCTCCAACAATCCTTTGAACAACTTGTTACAAAAGTGGGATCCCACATCACTAATAATGGCCCTTGGGGTGCCAAATCTGGAAAATATGTTCTTTTTCAAGAACGTGGTGTGGTTCATCCCATGAGAACTCACAAAAGGGCCCACAAAGTCAATGCCCCACACATCAAATGATTCGATCACAAGAATGGGATTTAAAGGGAGCTCTTGCCTTCTAGAAATACCGCCATCTCTTTGGCATGTATCACATGCCTTGGCGAACTCATATGCATCTTGGTGGATGGTTGGCCAATAGTAGCCACATTGCAAGATTTTATGGGCTATCCGGATACCACTATGATGCCCACCCACAGGAGGGGAGTGACATGACTCCAAAACACTCAACATCTCAACTTCCGGTACACAACGCCGAATAAGCCCATCGGCACAACTCCTATAAAGATATGGCTCATCCCAAAAGAACTTTTTCACATCATGCATGAAGTTTTTCCTTTGATGAAAGGACAAGTCCGATGGGACGATATCACTAGCCAAATAATTTGCAAAATCTGCGAATCATGGAATCAAGTCTTGAAAAGCAGCCAATACATGTTAATCAGGGAAAGTATCATCAATTTCAGCTTTTTCACCTAACTCTCACATTGCTTCATCTTCTAATTGGGACAAATGATCGGCCACTTGATTTTCGGTCCCTTTTCTATCTTTCACTTCAAAGTCAAATTCTTGCAATAGTAAAACCCAACGAATCAGCCTCGATTTCGCATCCTTCTTTGCCATCAAATATCTCAAGGCAGAATGATCAGTATGCACTACAACTCTAGTGCCAAGAAAATAGAAGCAAAATTTCTCGAAAGCAAAGAACACCGCAAGGAGCTCTTGTTCAGTCACGGTGTAGTTCTTTGAGGCTTCATTAAGGCCTTTACTAGCATAATAAATGGGGTGAAGGATTTTATCCCTTCTTTGTCCCAATACCACGCCAAGCGCAACCCCACTAGCATTACACATCACCTCAAATGGCTTTCTCCAATCCGGAGAAATAATGATAGGCGCAGATACCAACTTCTCTTTTAACTCTTCAAATGCCTTCAGACAAGATTCGTCAAAATAAAATTTACAATCTTTCTCAAGCAGCTTGCACAGAGGATGTGCTATTTTTGAGAAATCTTTGATAAACCAACAGTACAAACTTGCATGCCCAAGGAAACTCCTCACACCTTTTACAGAAATGGGTGGAGGAAGTCTCTCTATAACTCGACTTTGGCTCGATCAACCTCTATACCCTTCAATGAGATGCGGTGGCCCAATACAATACCATCTTTCACCATAAAGTGACATTTTCCCCAATTTAGCACAAGGTTGCACTCTTCACATCTTTTGAGAACCTCAGACAAGTGACTCAAACAGTGATCAAACGAATCACCAACAACTGAAAAATCATCCATGAATACCTCAATGGTGTCCTCCACCATATCGGAAAATATGGACATTATACATCTTTGAAAGGTAGCTGGTGCACTACACAACCCAAAGGGCATCCTCTTGAACGCGAAAGTTCCATAAGGGCAAGTAAAAGTGGTTTTCTCTTGATCTTCCAGTGCAATAGAGATTTGATTGTAACCCGAAGCCATCAAGAAAATAGTACCACCCTTTGCCTGCAAGTCTATCCAACATCTGATCCATAAAGGGCATAGGAAAATGGTTTTTCTCAGTCCTTGCATTTAGTTTCCGGTCATCCATACACACTCTCCATCCGGTCACCGGCCTCATCGGAACAAGCTCATTTTTCTCATTGGGGACCACAGTCATTCCCCCTTTCTTGGGCACACACTAAACAGGGCATACCCAACTACTATCAGAGATCCGATATATGACTCCGGCATCCAACCACTTAATAATTTCCTTCTTCACTACCTTTTGCATAGGTGGATTTAAACGTCTCTGGTGCTCAATACTTGGCTTATGATCGGGCATGAGTTGGATTTTGTGTGAACAAATACCGGGAGGGATCCCAATAATATCCGCAATAGTCCACCCAATAGCTCCTTGAACCTCTTTAACACTTCAACCAAACACTCTACTTGTTGCACCTTCAAATCTGACAAAATAATTACCGGCAAAGTGTCATCTTTCCCCAAGAATACATACCTCAGATGAGGTGGTAGAGCCTTAAATTCTAATTTTGGAGCATCCTCAATAGATGGTTTCGCAGGTGGAGACTCGCGATGCATCATATCTAACTCCAATTTCTTGGGTTTGAACCGAACATCACCTCGATCAAGTGTCGCAACCAATGACCCATACTCTGCAATACCATCACTCTCAAAGTTCATAATCACTGCTGCTAGTGCCTCAACACCAAGACGTTCTTCTATTTGGACCTCTGACAAACTCTCAACTCTATCGGATATCACAGATACCGATTGGAGCTCACCACTCTGTCTGATGGAACTATAAATATTGAAAGTCACTTCTTCATTGTTTAACCGAAAATACATCTACCCTTTCTCCATGTCGACCAAGGCGCGACCAGTAGCAAGAATTGGCCTCCCAAGAATAATAGACACCTTAAAATCCACCTCACAGTCAAGAATCACAAAATCGGCCGAAAATATGAATGACTCCACCTTTACTAACACATCATGGAGTATCCCAATAGGCCTCTTCACTGTTCGATCGGCCATCAGTAGCTGCATCGCAGTGGGTTTTGGATCACCCAAACCCAACTTTTTGTAGATGGATAGAGGCATGCGATTTATGCATGCCCCAAGATCACATAATGCTTTAGCAAAGTGTAACTGCCCGATTGTACATGTAATAGTGAAAGCAGCCGGATCTTCTTTCTTTTGCACTAGAGACCTTGTAGCAATAGCACTACAGTGTTGCATCCTATCATCATCCTCAAAACTAACCGATCTCTTCTTAGTGACCATATCTTTCATGAACTTGGCGTAACCGGGCATTTGTTCAAGAGCTTCTATCAAAGGAACATTAATGAAAAGCTGTTTCAACATACTAATAGAACGGCGGTACTTACCATCCTTGGTCTTTTTCACCAACCTTTGCGGGAATGGTGGTGGTGGTCTTGGAATGGGAGTCACCGTTTGGTGCTTCTCTGCTTCTTTTCCTGCTTCATTCACCAACTCACCACTAGCTTCTACTACCTCATCTTCTCTTCTCATCTTATTTTCTATGCCAGACGGCATAGGTGGATCTATGGTTCACTTACCACCTCGAGTAGTGACTGACATACAATGTCCATCATTCTTCGGATTTTGAACAGTGTTGCTAGGAAGAGTACCCGGTGGACGAGGGTTTACAGTAGACGACAATTGGGCCATTTGCATCTCAAGATGCTTGATGGAGACTGCATGTGTATCCACTTTTTGCCCAATGTTAGCCAAATCACCTCTCAATTCCTTGGCGTGCTCATCACTTGCGTCAAACCTCCTCATCATGTTTTGCAACATGTCTTCAACTCGCGTCATACTACCTCCACCATCCCTAAGAACAACTTCCCGATTTTGAGGTGGAACATAGGGCCCACTTCTATCGTTTCTATTTCCATAGTTACTCTGATTAAAGTTGTTGTCGCGGTTGTAGTTTCTTTCACGAACATAGTGACCTTCTCGGTTGTAATTCTCATAGTTCCGACCTTGATTTCCTTGACCTTGGCGCCAATTTTCCTGATCGGAGCCTTGGGCGTTCGGTTGGAAACCCCCCGTATGCTCATTCACTACATAAGTCTTCCTTATAGTAAAACTCATCTATCGGCGGTGGTGGCTTAATCAAATAATTCACCGCATTCACTTTCTCTTCACCCCTAGTGACATGTTTCAACACTAACCCAAGATCAGTTCTCATTTGAGCCATTTCTTCACGAATATCATCTGCGGCTGGGTTGTGTGTAGATTGCACTGCAAAAGTGTTTCTCCTATAATCCGACTTCCTAGTGCTCCAAGCTTTATTATTTTGGGAGATTTTATCTAACTTCTCAGCGATCTATGCATAAGTACACTCCCCATAAGAACCACCCACAATCTTAACCAACAACGCTTTATTATTATCATCTTGCCCCCGATAGAAATACTCTTTCAGTGACTCATCATCAATACAGTGATTTGGGACACTTCTCAAGAAAGAGGTGAACCGATCCCAAGAACTGCGTACTGACTCCCCTGGTAGTGCCAGAAAATTGTTCACCCTATCTTTGTGGTTGAGATTCTTTGAAACCGGATAGTAACGAGCTAAGAACACATCCCTCAATTGGTTCCATGTATAGATTGAGTTATAGAGAAGCTCAGTAAACCATATAGCAGCCTCTTCTGTTAGTGAGAGAGGAAACACTCTTAGCCCAATGACGTCATGTCCAAGTTAGGCCTCCCTACACAACTCTTACACACCGACCTCAGTTTGATGATGTGAGTATGTGGATCCTAGATGGTAGCCCCGAAAACAGACCTCTTGATGTGAGCATTTGCATTAAGCTACTAGTTACCACAAAATTATGACCATGTGGTAGAGGAGGTAGGACAAGTGGCCCGTCAGAGTCAATGATGTTAACATTTCCCCTATAGTACTCTTGAGGGTGTGGGGCAGGAGGTTGCCTCCTCGGATTACCTTCACCCGGGTTATCAACCATCACTTGATTATCAGCATCAATTGGCGGGGGAGGTGGAGGATTGATCTCATGCTCGATATAAGCAGGATTGTTTTGAATGTTCATTTTGCGAAGTGTATGGTTTAGTTCTGGATCAAGCAGAAGTATTGGTTCTCCTCGACTCCGTGTACCTGGCATACACTAAAGTTAGACCTGCGACAGACAAAAATAAAAATAAAAATTAAAATCAGGAAATTATTGACTAAAACTCGGTAATGTTCTTAAAGTTAATCTAAAAGCCACTAATGCCCGGCAGCGGCTCCAAAATTTGATACGCTCAAAGTATACTTCCCTAAGGAAGTATAAGCGGTCGTATCAAGTAAAGAACCCAAATATTAGATTGGGGTCGATCCTAGGAGGAAAATGGTTTAGACTCAACTTTAATCTACGATTCACTACACCATTTTAGGTCTACGACCACCCTAGTAAAGTGTAGCCTAAACTAGAAAAAAGTGTGGTCTTAGATAAAAGGCTACAGTTTTGGACTTTAGGCAACACTTTTCCAGGGGTGCCCAAATGAAGCGTTACCTTAGATTTTAGGCAACACTTTTCAGGTGTTGCCTTATTAGTTACGCTTTTAAGCGTAGCCTAAAAGGTAAATTGGCCACGCTTTTATGTACCTCAATAGCAACATTTATATCTCATACAACTACACTTTTAAGTGTTGCCTTAGCTTTCTTATTGGCCACAATTCATAAGTGTGGCCTTTTCTATCTAATGTATAACAACAATTTTAAAGTGTTGCCTTTTCTATCTCATGTATGACAACACTTTGAAGTGTAGTCCTTGCCCATGTGATTACCACAATATACAATCTTAAGGCTACACTTTTAAGTGTGGCCATATCATTTGGCCATAAAATATATGCCACAATTTCTAATTAAAAACTACCAATATTATTTTACAATAAATAATCTCAAGCATTAAATTGGCTCATAAGTAATTCAAATACATAGATTTGCAATAAACCTCAAAACATTGTACGTCTTGTGTACTTACACATACATATACAACAATATTCAAAATACGTACACAATTGTTCAAAAAGTAATATTAAAATAGTTCAAAAATGCTTCATAATCCACTTCAATGAGATCAAATTTACTTGTAGCGACCCTTCCAATTAGATAACCACCATTTCCCTACACATTTAGAATTTATGACAAATTAGATTGCAACAAAAGTAGATGTTAAAGATGAGTCAACTGCTAATGAGTTGATTTGAAAAAGACACCAAAAATAGATGTTTAGCTATAATATGAATCATATATGTTAAAGATAAGCATGGAACCTTAATAAAACAACAAACATACATCCTCAATATTCATCTTCATTTCAAAACTTCCAGATTGATTTCCAAATTCCAGATTTCCAAATTTCCAGATTTCAGATTTCCAGATTTCCAGATTTCCAGATTTCAGATTTACAGATTTCCAGATTTCTGATTTTCAGATTTCCAGATTTCAAAGTATGTACAATGTTTTGAGGCCTGCAGTTCATATCTGAGCAACGCTTGTGCTATTTCAGGCCTGCAGTTCATGATACTTCTATTATTCAGACATCTGATTCAGGTATTTATAAATCATGATTCGTGAACTTACTCTAGTCTACATAAGACAAAAGAGAACACAAATTGGAAGAAGAGGTTTCAGTTCTAGTCCTGGATATATATAGAATGCCAAGTTGAATTTCAATTCAAGGTTTGAGAACTTTATATTGCCAAATGAAATCTAGAGTCACAAATTATATCACATGACACAAAATAAGAAAACACAATTGCCAAAGACTAGCTTGATACATGCAATCCATTCTTCTATTCATTTGATAAAGGCATACACTCTTAATTACATATCACTATAATAAGTAAAAATTTTGTTCAAAGTTAACAGAATAATTAAATGGTAAAAGAAACATTTTAGTGATTATATTGTAGATGAATGTTAAGAGGATCATTAAGAATTTTATGGAAAATATTTGGAAAATACTCGTTATTATATTATAAATATAGGGAGCGATAGAAACAAAAGAACTTCCCTCATACAAGCAGCCCTCTTGATATTAACAACCAGTGTAAACAAGAATTTGTTTTCATCTTCTGTCCTACTTATTGGGTGTATTAGGCTTGTAGGAAATTTGCATAAACCTAAGTGAATATATCTTTGGTTATTTTGTTACTCCTATCTTTCTGATTGATTATTCTAGGAAGTACCATTCTTACTTCTAGCGATCACTTAGGCAGCACTATGATTTTTTCAGGAGCCACAACTCTTTAAAGAAAATATTTGAGGAACTACACTCATGTATTTCAGGCAACCATCTATTCCGGTCACTTATCTCTGGATCTTCCTGCAATTGTCCTGATAATTTTCTTGTTACTTTTTCAATAGTAAATTCAAGCTTACATTATATTCTAGAGAGTTGTGTAACCATATCACTTCTCCCTAAATTAGAAAAACATTTTCCTATGGGTTGTGAGGACACTTCTTTCTCTACATCAACAACGGGCTGTGAGATATAATAAGACCTTTTACGGTGAAGGAAACTGAACCACAAGATGGGAAGAAACTGTACGACCATAATTTGTATGCAATAATTCAAATGGTTGGTAAATAAGACATTGTTATAACTTTCAAGTCTTGAGGTAACACTAGCAAAACATGGTTTGACATATGTTTATTAAGTAAATGGTAGATGCTTCACAAATCATCACAAACAATGATTAAATTTGAACATCATAAAGTTCAGTTTGCATCTTCATAATGGTTGACGATACATATGAACATAACTTAATGATAAATTGATGTGAGAAACACCATGTAACAGTTTAAACAAAATAAAAATCCATAAATGACTAAGAGACTAATATTACTCATGTTAGAGCTAAAGAGCAAAAAGTTTAAACAAAAACATTGTCTGATTATGAGCATTAATTTGCGGAGAAAACCTGAAATGTCGGAGATGGAGGAGATGCATCAACTTATACTTGATTATACTTGAGTCTACTGAGTGAAAAGCAGGATTGAGTTTCAACCTTATTCATCAATATACAACATGGAAATGCATTTAAGTCAGTCATCAATAAAGCATCTGCGAGCAGCCTAGAGCCACAACTACACACATAAATCAACAACCAAATCAGGAGAAGGCAGATGAGATATGTGATGAGCAGTGGAAAGTTTGAAAGAAGGAGAACTACAGGCAGAACCAACACACTTTGGAAAGCCCCTTCACAGTTAAATGATCCCCAAATATGTACAAAAACTATAAAATCTTGGATAAAACAGTAGGCATGTATTCCAATACTGTCACTGTAGGAAAATATGAGTATGATAAAATCTGGGAGAAAATAGTTAAATGATTGCAAATATGTACAAAGCAGATCCAAATATGAAACATAAAATGTGAGAAAAAACAATTGACAAACATAAAAATTCATCACAAACATGTACAAAAGAGATCATTGATCACATCTTTGTGTCTAGGCATTTTTCCAGATTGTTCTTATTGCAATTACAAGAGGAATTGCAGATTGTTCTTGTTGCAAGAGAACCTGCAAATTGTTCTTGCTGCAATTGCAAGAGGAACTGATTCCATTGATCACATCTTTGTGTCTGGGAATTTTTCCAATTATATATGGAAATTATTTTCAGGTTCCCTGGGCATTACTCAGAAACACAAGGAAATTGTGTATGCTTTTACTATTTCTTTGGGAATTGTAACTAAGAACCAGGCTGAAAGTCAGACAGCTTTACATGGACTGCAGTGGTGTGTTCAACATGGATACAAGAAGGTGATATTGGAGGTAGATTCATAGATATTAACCAAATGGCTCAACATGAATGCTAAAACTCAATGGAAGATGGAGCACAATACCAATGAGATCAGGAAAACTATTGGACAACTGAACAAAGATTCTCTTTTCATTGTAGAAAGCTTCACGGGGTACCATTTTTTAGTACAAAGATCATCTTTCAAGTCCCTAGCAATGAACACGCCTCAAAGTCTATGAGGCTCCACCAGAACCTTACTACCACCCTTAGCAATGAACACACCTCCATTGCAAAAGAGAACAATTAAACAAGAGTTAGGCTTCAAAAAAAAATCGTAAAATACTGTTCAGCTTTTCAACGTGAAATCATGAAACCTGTGAGCTTTTCAACATGAAATCATGATGCAGAGTAACTAAACAAGCATGAATATCACTCTTACAACTATAAAATATCTGGGAACAACTGAAGCATTTTAGATGTGGTAGCTATTACTACTGCAGTAGCTGTTAAACGAATAAAACTCAATGTGATTAAGTTTTTCTATTTCTGTCTAAAAACAAACGACACAAACATTATAATACTCAAAACATATGTAGAAAACAACTCTGTCCAGGATGTCAAAATTCTGGGTGGTGTCATGCTGATAAAGAAGGAAGTATCAGAAATGGTGAAAGGAATATTCATACAAATGCACACAAGTTCAGGATGTCAAAATTCAAACTTTGACCTGTGTCAACTTACTAATATACAATCTACACATTCTGGACTAGCCATTTAATATGTTTAATAACTCGAATACATTAGCATTTGTGAAGGTATGAAAGTCCTTGACATACCCAGTTGTCGGTGTCACAAAGATATCCACCTTCTACAAAATCTCCATATGGAAGTATATTAACCTCCGCCTGCAAGAACCAAGACAACATTATTGATAGGTTTCAAAGTTAGCCACTCAGTTTTTGGTATTAAGTGTAAAAGTAAACCTAAGGATAGGTACAAATATTTGATGTTTTCAGTCATTTCAGATGCCATTTAATATGTTTAACACTGAAATACAGTGGCATTTGTGAAGGTATGACTGTCCTTGACATGCCCAGTTGTAGGTGTCACGATGATATCCACCTTCTCGAAAATGTCCATTTGGAAATATATTAACCTCGCCTGCAAGAACCCAATCAACATTATTGATAGATCCCAAAGTTATCAACTCCATTGTTTTGGCAACTTATTAAGTGTAAAAGTAAACCTAAGGTAAGATACAAATATTTGATGGATGACACCATTTTTCAAAATCAATAAATCAGTTACCAAATGACAATAATAACATCAAAGCAGTTCTCAGATGGAGTCTGAAATAAATTCATGACTAGGTTAGATTGCTTTATTGCAGGTAGCTTTAGAAATCTGTGAGAAATTTTGTTATGCAGCGAGAAAACTGAGAGAAAAGCGTGACAGAGAGAATACGTTTTAGTTCATCTATGACGGAGAGACTTAGCTTCAGCTTTTGATAAGTTTTCCAGACTTAGCTTCAGCTCTTCTGTTCATGAGAGAAAAGTCTGTTCTTCAATTCATTAGAGAAAATTGTGTTTTGCTATAACTCACAATAGTCACATGGCCGAAGTACAATTCTTCTCAGGAGTCGGAATGTACCTACAATCCCACTTGTTAAACTCTACTATACACACATGACATAAACAAAAAAAATAAGGTTAGGTGAGTGAAATCCGAAAAATTGTTAATATCCCAATATATTGCTTACTTTTTGGAGGTAAACATAAGAAGAAGACATCAAATAATATTTTTGTATTAAAAAGTACACATGTATTGCATTAAAACTAGTCACAGTAGAAAGAAACTATATATAACGAGAAAAGATAATACAACCTAACAATTGTTTAATACTTTGACACTCGAAGACATTAAATTGGTATGATTTTTTATTATTACTAAAAGAAGGAGCCACAATACTGCAAAATAAACCTTTGGACTTCCCTGTAATTGAATCCACATATCTCTTCTTTATTTATACTTTCTTAAACTATGGGTGTTTATTATGGCTAAATGGCAAAAACAGAATATGTAATTGAATCCATATATCTCAATTTTGTACTGTGGCAGAGGCAACGTAGGTTGTATGAACTTAGTAATTCTGACATAGAGTAGATATATTTTCCACACTGAATAAACTTATACATAACAAACCAAATAGCCAAAAAGTTAAGTCATAGCCAAAAACCACACTTGCCACACTCATTCTCATTTTGCCCATACAATTAAAATAAGAAACAAAATAGTCATTCCAGTTACATAGTTCATTAATCACACTTATAAATAAATAAACATATATTTTTCATCCTCTAAACTATAATCACGATCAAATGTTCTTTCAGTTCATAATAGTAAACCGATAGATTCTATTTTTTGGGGAAAAAACTAGTTATTGACAGATCAATAGGTAGCAAAACAACACTAAGTTATGAACATCCAAGAAAGACTCAACCTTGCAAGCATTTGTTTACCAAGAGTCATAAAAAAAACCGGTAAAATATCTAACATAATGATAAAAGAAACGTTATAACCTGAACATAAATTATCTTTTTATCGTAAACAGCTTCACCAGGTACAAAATTCTTAATACAAAGATCATCTTCCTTAGCTACGAACACACCTCCATGTTTATGTGGCTCCACCAGAACCTTACTACCACCCTTAGCAATGAACACGCCTCCATTGCAAAAGAGAACAAGTAAACAAGAGCTAGGCTTCAAGATTAAGACAAATAACAACCTATTATGTTGTTGTTTCCCCTTCTTTATACACATATTACATTTGTTGGATAGATGATTTTTCCTTATCATCATATTATTCTGAGTAAGGCATGTCTCATTTAGAACTGTCCAGGTGAATATCAAAACGTATGTGGGGAATACAACTATGACTTAGACTCCGAGAAATCAACAAAAATTGTATCTGTAGACACAAGAAAACAAAACCCTAAAGCTAAAATTTAGACTTCAAAGTTACAATTTTAAACTTGATAAACCCTATTTCAACAAAATGTGTTGAAGCTTTAAGACATCACCTTCTCAAGTGAAGCATTTTAGTGAAGAGTGTTCATCTGAGGCGTAACCTTCAGCTCTTCGACAAGAAATTGTGAAATCAATTTCTCCAGATTTTCAACGTGAAATCGTGATACCTGTGAGAATGTTTGACGGAAATCTTGCTCTTCAGAATCGTGTTCTTCAATGGACACAATATTTTTCTAATTTGGGGAAAATCGTGATACTTGTGAGTGTTCTATGACTTACCTGATAAACCTACAGCCATTCATCGATTCAGCAAGCAATTCTTCATTGATTCAACAAGAAATTCTTCAATGATTCATCTTGTTGTTCCAAGATTCAGCGAGAAAGTTTGCCGGCGAGAAAAGCACAGCTCGATTTTGGGGACTCACCGTGTTCTTCAATACTTCTGTTTAGATTTGGGGAAAAGCAATTTTTAATGGTTTATGAAATATATTTTTTTGCTTAATAAAATTTGGAGGGATAGTTAAAAAGGTTGGAAGAAATATACTGAAAAATTTAAAGGCACACTTATAATGTGTTGTTTTAAAATTAATAAAAATAGGACACTTTAAAAGTGTTGTCATATATATAAATAGTTGTTGTCAATTATATTATACTTTAACAACGCTTATGAAGTGTAACTTATAGCATTAAAGAGTACACTTTACAAGTGTTGCCAATATTATCGTAGCCAAAAGTCAGAAACTTGGACTACGCTTTAAAAGCGTTGCCAAAACTATTTTAAGCAACACTTTATAAGCATTGTCCAGATTTAGTGTGGCCGTAGACCTAAAATGGTGTAGTGATTACTTCTGTTTAGTCAAGTTCTTTCCGAAAACAAACAATTCAAAGGGGGGGTTTGTGTCACAAAAGTAATTAATTAAGTCTAAGTAATCAATTAGCAAGTTTAAATATTTGATGTTTATCAAGTGATGAGAGAAACTAGGGTCTAAGTGTTCCCCATAGGTTCATAACGCAGTAAACCTAGCTATAACAACTCTTTCCTAGTATCTTGCAATCAAAGCGATAAGTTATGTATCCCTAATTCCTTGGTTCGGCAACTAGTGAATTTCACTCCGCACCTTGGTCCGGCTACGTGTGTGTACTTTACTAAACCTTACCTTGTACCTCATATTAAGCATCATAATCGATGTATGGCTTAGTCTTTACTTCGCACCAGTCGACACTAGCCTATTAGATAGTATATACTAAATCTACGTTGATAATTCTTTTCTTATTATATACCTCCTTGGTCCGGCAAGTAGCAACAAGACGAGTTCTAACGCGTGCACTTGTTAAAAAGACCTCTAAACAAAAGAATTATCAATACACGCAAGAAACTATTCGAGAATTGTTATTTTAGCTAGTTTTACTTTGTTAATTACACAT
This sequence comes from Solanum sitiens, assembly GCA_016801875.1. Lineage (NCBI taxonomy): Eukaryota > Viridiplantae > Streptophyta > Magnoliopsida > Solanales > Solanaceae > Solanum > Solanum sitiens. The sequence goes on from JABWTJ010000457.1 coordinate 165,092, forward strand.
GATTCCCACAACCCTAGTTGTAGATTTAGTCACCCATGTTCATAATTACACAATTCATATTAATTCGACAAGAACTCATGTACTTACATTGATGAGATTGAAGAAAATCCAGAAAATCACTTGAATTCGAGAAAATAATGCAATAAACGATTCCGGAAAAATGAAGTATTTTCCAAAAGCCAATATTCAACAACCAATATTACAAATCAGAAAAATAACCTAGAGTCTAACCCCAAAAATGAGGTTTTTTGTCCTATTTATAATAATAGAATCCTAAACATAGAGGGAAATATAAATAAGGAAACTTTGTCCAAAAACGCGTCTCGCATCGACAACCTGACCGACGGACCGTCGAGGCAACAACGGATCGTCGACGCCTCCGTCGGTCCATATTTCAACCTATTTTCAGCTGCCTACTTTTCCAACTCTCTATTACCATCGACGGACCAAGACGACGGTCCGTTGGCAGGACGACGGTCCGTCGATGGCCTTCGTTGATCCACACTTAGAATCTTTTCAAATCGGGTACTAAAGCTACATTCTGTTAACACCAATGGATCACCAGGACGGTCCATCGATGAGACAACGAACCATCATCCTCCACACTTGTCAAAATTCCCCGATCTTTCCTTGGCACCATTACATCTTCATAGCGACGGTTTCTACCTACGGACCTTCGATGGGTCGACGCACCGTCGATGGCTCCGTAGGTCATCTGTTCTGCAATTTTCAGTATATCTTCAGCGTTTTCATTCTGGACAGTTTTTCCTGCAAACATAAAGAAAAATACATTAAAACTACTACAAAAATGCCTTAGACGCACACTAAACTTAAGGAAAAAGTATTGAAAGTACCGTAAAACCACGGTACATAAATTTGGTACACCGAGGGCCATTATTAGCGATGGCGGCTCGCACTTTTGTAACTAATTGTTCAAAGAGATGCTTGAAAAATCTGGTCTTTGCCACAATGTGTCTACTCCGTACCACCCACAGACTAGCGGGCAAGTTGAGGTGTCCAATTGGGAGATCAAACAAATTCTGGCAAAAACTGTAAATGCCTATAGAACGGATTTGTTAAGGAGACTAGATGATGCTCTTTGGGTCTACCGCACTGCATACTAGACCCCTATAGGTATGTTTTCATTCCAAATTATATATAGGAAGGCTTGTCACTTATCAGTCGAGCTAGAGCACAAGGCACTGTGGGCGATGAAGAGACTGAATTTGAATTGGATCGGAGCATCAAAACAGAGGATAAATGAGTTGAATGTGCTTGATGAGTTTTTCTTACAAGCATATGAATGTTTTCCATCTACAAAGAGAAAATGAAGAAGTATCACGACCAAAGAATTGAAAAGCGAGAATTTGCGGTTGGTTATTTTGTGCTTCTATTCAACTCTAGAATGCGCTTATTTCTGGCCAAACTCAAGTCCAAGTGGACAGGGACATTCCTCATCACCAAGGTGTTCCCACATGGAGCGGTTGAGCTTGAGAACGAGGAAGGCGTGAAGTTCATAGACAATGGACAAAGGATAAATATCTACCTGGGGCATGCAGAGAGTGTTCATGAAGTGGTTGAAGCCTACCATCTTGATGAAGTCTGACTAATCAAGGGACCTGCGTCGTTCTGCGATGTTAAATCAAGCGCTGCTTGGGAGAAAACCGAAGGTGTACCGTCAAGCCGACTATAGGTTTTATTTTCCATGACAAAATAGTCGTTGTTTCGTTTATCTATTTTAGGTAAAAAAAAATTTGTGTTAGTGTTGGCTCTATATTAGAATAGGACTGTATCTAAAAAGTGTCCAGAAAAAATAGAAAAAGAATAGCCTAATTAGTGTTACATGTGAAGGAGGAAAATCAGAAATCAGATGAAAATAGTCTGGTGCAGAGGTTTACGGACCCCATCGATGGGTCATTGTTTAATCGACAGACCATCGATTGTGTCCGTAGATCCCATGTAATTTTCGAAATTTGTCTAAGTCTAAGTCTGATCGATGGACCGTCAATCGATCCACGGACCATCGACGGAGTAATGTGGAACAAGATGTCCAGTGAAGCAACACGACCCAGACGGTTATATTAAAAACCCAACCTTTCATATTCTTTCCCTCTTTTTATTTTTTTAAAAATTCCCTACCATAACGTTTGACCCAATCAAATTCCTCCCTATTTCACATCCTAATAAATTCCCCATCTCCCAAAATCATCTGTCCCATCATTTTCCCCAAATCCACAACATATTCTGTCCCAAATTCTCTATCTTCCATTCTCCAAAGTCTGGTGATCGGGTTCGGAACGCATCGGCTACTTCTTCGGATTGCACGTCACTGTAGGCAAATAACCACTACACTCTTCACTACTTTAAAGGTACTTCAACTTCCCTTCTCTTTGAATTATTGTTCATTGTTAAATATAGGAATTTCGGGAGTGGGTATTGACCTTGGTACTGAATTAATTTAATTTGCATTCTAAAAAGTAACGTGGTTACTTGCCTTGGGATGTTAGACAGTGGCTTTGTAGCAAATTTAACTATCTAAATCGTTGTGTGTCTTATTTTTCCTGAACGTTATGACTTAGGCTTCCAATTTTTACTCAATTGGGTTATATATTTGTACGAAATAGGAACCCTAGGAATGACGAACTAGCATATGGTGTGTTAAAAAGCATGTTTAAATTTGATTGTGTTAAAATGGGTCACCAAGAAAACTCATAAATTGAACTTGAAAGAGGCCTTAAATCTATCACAGGACCACAATACGAGACCCCATCAAAGGAGTGTCGATTAGTCGATGGGATCCGTCGATTGAAACATCCATAAATAATCTTAAGTGTAAAATAACCGAAATGGACTACGGTCTATTGATTGATCGACAGAATGTTTTGCATGTCTGTCGTTTCCACCAGTGAGTGTGTTTTCACCAATACAAATGACGAACAGGATGTATATGTCGTAGACTACTCTACAGGCCGTCGATGGGGCTCGGCGACCTAAACCTGCTGTCAAGAATTATAGTTGTATTTTCATGTTTTCTTCTTTCCGTTGATTATCTAGTGTGTTGTTAAGTTACTATGATACTAAAAACTACTCCACATGAACGAATGGCTCCAAAGAAGATAAGTGTCTACTCCAAGAAGGGCAAACCCAAGTCGTTTGGCCGACGTATAGGCTTATCGATGAAGACACCGATACAGAGAAGGACCCGAATTATGTTCCTTCGGGCAGACAAACTCCACAAGCGTCATCCCGAGCCACTAGGGGTACCCCCGGGAAGATGAACCCCAACGTAGTAACAGCCTCCCAATCTGATGAGGAGCGACACTGATCGGCTCTCCAACCGGGGCTGCCTTAAGTTCAGAGGGGGGCTCAACATCTTGCTCCGAGTCTACCACAACTTCAGGCTCAGGGTTGTCCTAAGCTTAAGGGACAAATTCGGCCATTGCCTCCGGTTCAAACTCTCTGGGAACCACCAAATAAGGGGATCAAGAAGAACAAGCCTAGTGTGAGGAGGCCACTAGTTCAGAGGTTGCACGTGCACCCCGATTGAATGACCTCACTCCGGTTACTAATGAACAAAACAAGTGGTGTGTGCAGGGGCAGTGAAAGTCATATAGAGAAGAGAAAATGCTCAATGAGATGGGGTGATGATCCGGCTGGTCACTTAGGAGCATCAAGTCATCACAGGGAGTTTGCACTCAGTTTGAAAAGTGCACAAACTCTTTAATCTCAACAATTGCGACTGGATGGCTCGGGACTTGGACTGTTATAGCAAGGATATTGTTCGAGAGTGCTATGCCCCCTACGTTGCCACTCTTTGAGGGTCCATTGATAAGCAGGCAAAACCCGCCAAAAAAGACTCTTTCACATCTACACTACTCTGGGGGTGCAAGGTTGACATATAATAAATCACCATCTGCCGATTCCTATACAACCCCACCACAGTTTCATAGTGGAGCGGCAATACTTAGGAGTTTGATTACAGGTGAGGAAATTGTCCAGAGTGGTGAGTTTTAGAATAGTGCAGAGAAGCGAGAGGCGGTAAAAAATGGCTGGCTCAATATACAAGGACACATCGTGAAAGGGCTGACTGGGTTATAGATCCCGCAGGTCTCATCAAGAAGGCTACCCTCACTTTTGTGGCCACATTTTTCTGGCTATTGGTTAGACACCGATTATCGCCCACAATAACCGATAATGTTCTTACATTGATAGAGTGGTGATGGTGGTAGCACTGGTTGCTGGGCTAGAGATAGACTTTGCACAGATGATTTTAGAAGTGGTACACGACAGGGCATTCAAGACCTCCACCACTTACCCATTTCCATTTCTTATCTTCTAGATGTGCATGGACGCCGGAGTGGCAATTTGGCATTGTGATACACTTCTTCAGCCGACAAGGACTTTTGATATAGGTCGAATCAGGTATGAGGCCAATGTGGCAGCACGGTGGAGCTAGCTCAAGAGGCTGACCCTGCCATACCAGAAGTTGTTGACACCACTCCGGCCTCCTCCACACATGCAGCTAGCGAGGCCCTTTGCTCGTCTAGATCCACACCACCAACTTCAACATTAGTCCCCCTAGCTCGAGTCTAGAAGTTAGAGGCACATATGGCCACCCTAGTCCATCTCATTCAGCTGTGGATGTAGAAATCCATAGTAGAGGCAAAGTACATCATAGAGAAGCGGGTGGCCAGGCAGGCGGAGCAGCAAATTTAGGCGGTTCACAAACGCCTTGATGCACTTCAGTTGCGTGTTATAGCATGACCATCCCCCGCCACTGACAGCCTATGATCTGATGTTGATGCCATCTTTGAGATGCGGAGGGCTGAGCCAGAGATTGCTCCCACCGAGCTAGCTAAGGACACTATTCTAGAGGCCTTGTTCAAGGTCCCTGTTGAGCCACAAACCGATCCACGAGTTTGTACCAAGAGCAACCGTAACAGCCACACCACTAAGGCTGGTGATGAGGCCCGTGAAAGAAAAAGAGCGCAAACTGAGTTGGAGCAAGCTAGGAGGGCCTTGTTAGTAGATGAGGAGATACACCAGAGAAGGGAGAAAAAGATAGCTGGTGAGGCATCCATCTCTAGGCCTGAGTGCGGAGCAAGGAGCACTACTATTAGTGCCATCCTTAGAGATCTGGGCTCTACTGATGGTTGCGCAATTGCTGATCCTGCGGGTTACGCGAAACCGGCCCACCCGCTTGTTGACAGTTCTTTGGCGCTATGCGTCACATGTTTGCTTCACCTACCACATTTTATCTTTGAATTCTTATGCTTTGGGACAATTGCAAATTTCTTTGTCGGGGGTGGAGTAAATGGAAAGTGAGTGCTAGGGTGAAGTCTGAGTAGCCCAACTCATAGTCCTCTCTTAGGGTTTTCTTGTCTGTGTTCTTTTTTGCCAAAAGACTGCTTAAATTCTATTGAACCGACATGTATTATTGAGTACAAGTGTAGAAGCATGAAAAACGGAAGCATGATGGCTAATAATAAATGATACCCCGTCCATTGTAGTGCTTCCATATATAGGTCAAGATAAGTTGAATGTGTTGGCTAAAAACATGACATAAATAGGCACCGCAACTGCATGACCTTCAACTAAAACCTGAACTGGAAATCTGATAATCTGATACTGCAATAATGTGCCAAGAGAGTGTAAGGATATTCGACTGTTCAACAGTTGGTGCCTAACTTCAACATGCCCGATTAGTCATGCGAAGGGATTATACTCTATTAGCTAGGAAGTGATCATAGGTTCTTGTTCAAAATAGCCAATATCTAGCCTAAAAGAAGTTGACCAAATGAAATAACTGTCCCTTTTGATCCAAACATGTTGAGCCTGTAATAGACCAATTTTTTTTGATTCATCAACTCACCTTCCCAGTGTCTAATGTTTTGCCACTGTCCCTCCTTGGACATGTGCATCTCGACTTAGGCCAAAAGCCTAAGTTGAGGGTGGCGAATGCAAAAAGTGACCTCATTTTTGCCTTGACCCGACCTGGAGTATTGTGTACCTCAACTCATGGAAAACCATGAGTTGAGGGTGGCTATTATTAGAGAAGGCCTAAAAATGGGTATGAAAAGAGTTGTTTGTTGAATGAAAAGCTTAAGAAAGAGAAAGATGTGCACTGTTGAAAAATGAAAGAACAGTTGAAAAAAATTAATAAAAAGAGTGAAAAGAGTTTTCTAAGAAAAGGATGCAGAAGAAGTGAAAGTAACATCTAAAAAGGGAAATAAGTCAAAGGAAAGAAGAGAAAAAGAATAAGGGGTCAAAAGCAACAAAAAGAGGTAGAAAGCTTAACGGTAGTGTCAAGGAGGGAAGAAAGTCACTAAATGTACCCAAATTTACCACACCTGAACCTGAGCCTACATTACAAGCGAAGAAAGTCCTATTGTGATCCTAGAGTCTAGTGTGGTGAGAACCGAAGCAGCGAAAATAAGGGCAAGCCTATGGCGTAGAGCACTAACTATATTTGAACTTCTTCCTGAGTGCGAGTGTTGAAACAAATATCCTTGTACACAAAATTCATAATCACTTCGTGAAAACTAGTATTTCTTTTGAGTGAGGGCACTAGTTGCAGTATGAGAACGTTAGTACCTTGGTGAGAGGAAAAAATAGTATATGTGTTTATTGCATTGCTAATTTGAGTCATGATGTGCTCAACATGAGTTAGCTTGTCGAGAGTGACAGTGTAAGCTTGTACTCAATAAACAAAGAGTCGGGATAGATAGTTTTGTGATTGCTAGAGCTTAAAAGTGCCTACTTCTGTGCAAGTGTCATTTAGGGTCATAGTGCGTCGCTTGAGGACAAACAATGAATTTAAGTTGAGGGCATTGATGTACCGTGATTTCACGGCATTTATAATGCATTTCACTTAAGAGTTGTGTGTGTATAGAGACTTTTTAGTTGTTTTAACAATTTTTGTGTCCAGTTTTTGAAGAAAGATGTTAAGGCAGAAAGTAGAGAAGACAACTGAAAAAAGTGCAGAAACAGACCTACGGAGGCAATGGACGGTCTGTCCTTCAATCGACGGATCATAGGTGGTGATCGTAGATGGGGCATCTAAGGCATTGGAGGAAAATAAGGATAGTCTGACTAAGTATGGAACAACGAGAGCAATTGATAGACCAAACTAGTGAACCATCGTTTTGTTCAGAGAAGGTTCCAGTACCTGATTTATTAAGATTCTAAGTGTGGAGCTATGGAGGAGCATCGACAGACCGTATATGGATCGACAGAACGTAATGTTGGTCCGTCGTTTGATTCAAAAAGGGTGCCTTCCGGAGAGCAAAAATATTTTCTATGTCTTGTCTGACGGAAGCAAACTACGGGTCATCCATTGATTATTGGTTCGTCAGTGGTCTCATCGATTTAAGCTGCGTACCTAAACAAAACTTTCCTTATTTGAATTCCTTTTTCATTAAGACTTATGTTTTCTATAAATAGGGTATTAAACCTCATTTTTGTTGTTTTCTACTATTGCTTTTGTTCTAGTTTGTGTATTGGAGATTGATTTTTGCAACTTTAGCAATTAATTGATTTCCGGATTCGGTTTTGATGATTGTTGTTTGAATTTCAAAAGTGATTTTCTAGGTTTATTCTTCTTGTTAAGTAAGTTCATGATTTCTTCATCTAAAACTATTAATAGTTATCTTGGTAGCATGGGTAACTAAATCCACAACTAGGGTTGTGGGAAATGAGCAATTAACAAAGTATAACTAGCAATTAAGCAATTGTTGAATAGTTTTTTGCATGCATTGATAATTCTTTCGTTTAGAAGTCTTTTTAACGGTGGGTAACATTGGAACTTGCTTTGTTGTTACTTTCCGGACTAAGGAGGTAGTTAATAGGATAAGAATTATCAACATAGATTTAGTGTGATACGATCTCATAGGCTAGTGTCGATTGGTGCGAAGTAATAACGAAGCCATACATCGATTATGATGTCTAATATGAGGTAATGGTAAGGGTTAGTAAATTATACACATGTAGACGGACCAAGGTGCACGATGAAATTTTCTATATGCCAGACTAACGATTTAGAGGTGCCTAACTTATCACTTTGCATATAATACGCTAAGAAAGGATTTCTATTGCTAGGAATACTGCATTATGAACCTGTGGGGAACACATACGCCCTAGTTCCTTTCTCATCTTGATAACAACCAAAGTCTACTTTTTTTCACTCCATAATCATACTATTTAATGAATTTGTTTACGAACCCTCCCCTTTACTTACTTGTTTCTGAAAGACATTGACTAAACAGATATAATCGTAGGTTGAAGTTAAGTCTAAACCATTTTCCTCGTGGGATCGACCCCAACCTACTAGTTGGGTTCTTTAGTTGATAATGATCGCTTATACTTATTTAGGGAGGTATAATTTGATCGTATCAGGCAGCCAGAGGAATCTATGAAGTCAATACTGATCTCAAGGGCATAAAATCATCAGCGGCCTTCAACAATTATGTGAAGTTAGCCGACATTAGGTAGTCTACGTCCTTTCTCAAGTAAAATACTACAGATTTTAAGGTTGTCACCTCAGAAGTCTCTCTCTGTCGAGTCTCATATGCATCAAATATCTTAGTAAGAGCTTAATAGAAGTTTGAAGGGGGGGGAGGTTAAGTGCAGAATGGATGGTACTGTTAATCATCCATGACATGAATCTCTCCAAACGGATTTCTTTCAAATAAGCTGAATGGGATAGATGCCCCATTTTCAGGATCATCACTGGATAAATCTTAGTCCAATAAGAATTGAAGAAGTGGTGTGCCTAGCTCATTAGAAGAAGATGTAGGGGTAGAAGTACCCGAAGGCCCATAGGCCAAGTAGGCATAGACGCCCTTGTAGGTATCTAATCTATATCCACATCCGAGATATATCCACTAAATCTTCCCTCCTCATGTCAGCCTCCTCTCTAGTGAACTCGAATTCTATGCGCCGAATGCATGTAGAAGATGAAGGAGTAACCTCAAAGTCTCTAGAAGAATCTCGAGGCAAGACAGGACACCGACACAACATAGTGATTCAAACAGGGAATGGTAGGGAGATCTTGCTCTTCTTGTATCTAATTGAAAAATCTGTTGTATGATAAGTCCCATGTAATACTCATTTTGGAAATGATAGTCCCAAGGCAAACCGCCTTATAGTGGCAGAGTATGGACTCGTTCTGGAATGTCATAATGGTGCTGCTGATAAAGGCAAACCATAAACGTGAAGCAACACTCATATGCTTTTTATCTATAGGGACCTATGACTCAATCAACCTTGGGGTGGTATCAGAAATCAATGATGTCAACCATACTTTCAGATCATCAACGGACATAGCAATAGACAGTCCATATTATTGGCACATAAAGTGTGGAAATATATCCCAAATAGTTTTAATATACTCACGGTTTCATCTAACTTCCTTTCCCCAAACTATGACCGAATTCACCGGTCTGAACACGCTCTCCTTCTTCTTACTCTTCGAGACTAAAGCACGATAGGCTATATAGACTCCGGGACCCAAGAAGGAATTTAGGGGCCTCAATTTAATAAACCCTATGTAAGTGAAGGGTGTCCCTCACGCTAGAGTATTTTCCCTCCAATCCCTCTGTCGACAGAACTCTCTTCAAGGATGGTTGACAAACCAGCACCCTTCAACATATTGAGAAACCTAGTAGGTGGGGCGACAAGTGTCATTGGAGTGAAACGGAGGTGCCGGAGTTGGCGCTGAGTCAGCTGGTGTGGAAGATAAGGGAACTTTGGTAGATTAAGGTTGAAATATTGCTCAGAGCTCATTCACCTGGTTGAAAAGGGTGGCGTCCTCTCACTTAGATAGAGTAGACTTGGAACCAGCAGTAACCCTATTGGAAATGGGTCTCTTGCCCTTGCCTTTGTCTCGTGTAAAGGCTCTTGTCTTCCTCTATTTGAAGGGTTTGACCCCCTTCATTTATTGTGATACCCCCTGATGTTTTTCCAGGGTGTCATGTCTATGTTTGTTCTTAAATTTCATCAAAACAATAGGGAAAAATATAGGAAACTTTGAATAAAATTTTGAGAAAAATGATAGCAGACGGACTAGCTGATCAGTTCGGCGAGTCGCCAAATCACCTTGGCGAGCTAGATCAGGATCACCGACACAATTGGCTCACAATTCTAGCAAATCTACGAAGGAAAATTCCTCTCAGCGATTTGTTGACAAGTTTCGATGAGCAGGAACTTGTTCTCCAAAACAAACTAAGCAAAAATATTTAAGGGGCACATGCAAAGGGCGATCAAGAAGTCTTTTGGCGAATCGTGGAGTTCCTTTAGCGACCTCGAGCCTATCGCCAAAAGTTACAAAATGCAATATCACATAAGGCATGAAAATAAAGGCGAGATGGGTAACTTTGTCGAACTGGCGAGTGATTCGGCGAGCTCGACCAAGCTTGCCAAATGACCCAACGGGCCTACTTTTAACCCATACACTCAAATTCCGTCCAGCAACCCCCCCCCCCCAAAAAAAAATAAATCAAAGAATGCACTAGTTAAATTTAAGCAAGACCTTTAATACCCATTAACCCGGGATACTCAAAATTCTCCCACCATCGCAAAATTCTTCCATTTGACGACTTTTGCCCTTAAGAATGGTCTCACCCATTCTATCATTTGGTAAATCACGTCATGTGGCAAAATCGCAATCTATATAGAGTTCACTCAACAAACACTAACGACAGCAAGACAACCCCGAGATTTTCAATTCATTACGAAGCACAGAAAACATGAGATTTCACAATCAAATCAATACATGCAAGAGTTTCAAATTAAAATAGGAATAATCAAAACAATTGAAATCAAAGAGGCCCAACATACATCAACACAATAAGATCATTTGTCAATGAGTACAAAATACCGTTAATAAAACACGGGTTCACAAAACTAACCTTTTAGGGCAAATCAAATGATATCGAGAAGCTAGGTGACAATGTAATCCAATTCAGCGCACAAATAGACAATTAAAATACTTCACAGTTCAAGAAATATATAAACTAAAGTGCGGGTGTGAGTTTGGAAGATTAAAAGCGGGGGAAAGAGAAGGATTTGAAATTCATAAAACTTTTGGCTTTAAAAACCATCTAGTTTTTACTCATTTGGGAACATTAGTCGTGCTAGCCAAAAAATTCGACGACACGCCAAGTGGTATCTTACCTCCACGAGTTTTATTGTACTGCCTACAAAAGAGGGGTAAAAAATGCGGGCTGGATCATGATCGTAAAAGAAAATGACAACTCGCCAAGCAGTTCCTAAGTCAAATTGCAATTGGGTTAAACGACTATTCAAATCGGAGTCACCGACCAGTTCAGCGACACGTTGACTGGATCTTTTCTTCGTTAACCTACAATTTTCAAAAACTTTCCACACTCCAACTTGCATAATCAACGCGCGGTTATTTCTAAAACAAGAATAAAGCAACAAAAGGGTTCTTAGGTTGCCTCCCAAAGCACCACCTTACTTAATGTCTGGCACGATGCAAGTCCCAATTGAAACCTTATTCGTGGGGGTTTCCACAGTACTACTAGGCAACCAGTCATGTTGCTTTAGGTTGAAGTGATTTAGTACTTGCCCTATGAGGGATTCAATTAGATTGATTGATCTTGAGTGGGAACCAATAATCTGATTCACCACTGCATAATTCTCCCTCAAATCCTCCAAAATTCTATCCTGCTCATTGACCTTTTGGAGAATGATTAAGAGCGTATCTTCGATATGTCTGTTTTCATTATAGTTCTCCTCTCATGAGGAGATATGTACCTATATTTTGTTTGCACTGACTTCAACATGTTATATCTTCTTTGCTAAATCGTCAAGTTGAGTTAATAGTGGGGCCAAATAGGGGCCCTCATCAATCTCTTGATTCTGTTTAGCTATAAGGACAACTCTTCTACAAACTATGCTCGATTTCTGTGTTCAAGAATCAATTCACTAAACAAAGTTTGAAATTAAGTAACCATAAATGTAGTTAGCAAGATAAAAATTCAAACTTAACAAAAAATTCTCAAATAACACAGCTCCCCAGCTAAAGACATTTACAAATAAAAACATCACAAATTAAAAAGGGTGACACAAGTGTCAATTATGAAAGGAAGATTAGTAGTAAATTATCAACTAAAATTGAAAATACACGAAATTGCAAGTGTGGATACGAGATTCTTGGGATGTGATAGGATTATGGGATAAGACAAACAACCTGGTAATTAAAATTTGTAGTAAACAACGACATATTAGTAATTAAGCTAGACTTTAGTGGGGTAAACTATCTTCCGAGAAATCCACCCGGAATCAAATTGGTTTCTCTCAAACACCAATAAGCGGCAACTAAGCATAACCTTCGCCTTAGTCCTATCACTCTCTCGAGCTGAGTGTGTGAAAGAGGGTTTAGGATTCATTCTTTGAGCTGAACCCAATACAACCCACTACCCACAAACCATCAATTAAGTAGTTTTTGCTTCAAAACCTCTCCCTAAAGCAATCCCAAAACACTAAGATATGATTGTATTTACCACTACAACCCTAGTAAATTCTCCCATAACTACCAAACGAAATTACTTTTACACAAAAAATAAGGTAATATTTAGCAATACCCAGTAGTTATATCAAGCCATAATCACATAATAACACCCCAATAATTGGTGTTTTAGCTAGACACAGTAAGAAGAAAGAAAGCGATACAAACTAGTGTCTCCGTTAACTGGGTACAATTGATATTGTCTTTACACAGGTCTATAATGAAGACTTTTCAATACCCACTTACAATATCTTAGAATTTGAACTCTTCAAATCTTCAAAAAGCTAAATTAAAAATATCCAAGACAATGTTCAATGCTATAATGATAACTCCAAACTAATTACTTAATGCCTAGATAGTAAACTAACAATTTAAAAACATATTTATAATTGTTGGAAATTGTGCTGCAATGGGTCAGTCGGCGCAGTAAGTCGGGATTGCCGATACACTCGACAATCAACACTTTGTCATTGTATCGCCGTTTTGCATTTGCCTTTATCATCCTTGATGTTCTATAACAATTGGAGATATAACACTCATGTAGGGCTTAGTACACTGGACCATAAGGCGAGATCAACTCCATTCGGCGACATGCCAAATGGGTTAGGCCATCCTCAAACCTTCTTTTATTCATTTTCAGTTGCCTTATTACTTTTTGTTCCTTAGTGTTCATGCTTTGTTCCTCAATTCAAAACCCTGAAAATCAAGAATTTATGTCAGTTATAGGGGCAAAATATGCATTTGAGTACACTAATATATGAAAATAAAGCACTAAATTATTCCAAATTGTCGAGTCATCAACAACAAATATGAAATGGAGAGAATATTTTTAGTTAAATTTATGACCATACTGATGTTTTAATTATTGTTTTTAGTTTGAATTAAAAAAAACATATTAAAACTATATCAATTTAGTATAGTTTTCCCTACTCTTTCAAAGCTCATATTCTAGTACATATTGAGTATCTTTCAATTATTATTAATATTAATGATAATATTATTATATTGTTATTATTGTGTATAAATTTAAAATGATATATGAATTAGAATGTAATGTTAAAAGTAGAATACATTAAAATAAAATAAAACAACGATTATCAGAAAATATATTTAATCTATTTAAATTGAATTGGAGAATCAAAACAATGTTGTCATAGTAAATGTTAATTTCCATAAAATTAATCTATGAAAATTATTTTAAGATAGAGTTTCTTAAAAGAAATTAATTCAATTTTTTTTTATCTCAACCATGAATTTAAATTCAATTTTATTTTTCGACTATAACTATTGTGGAACTATACTTCCATAAAATTAGTTATTTTAATTTGAATTTAATTAGAAATGTGAATTTTGGATTGTAATTTCATAGTATTAACTGAAATTACAAATATAATATGGCTTAAGATATTATAACTAAAATAAGAAAAAAAAATCAATGTATATATAATATTTTTGTGTATTAAATGATATTTAATAAATAATTGATTTATCTATCAATATTCAAAATTAATTCTTATAAAATATTACACTGTTTAATAAAATGGAAATTAATTATACATAACTTTTTATATCTAAGAATTACAATTAAATCAAGTTAATTGGACATAACTTCTATATTTTTTCATTTTGTTTTTTATTTTGAATGAATTCTATTTACTTAAACTATATTTAAAACTTCAAAAATTAAGATATTGTAAAATGAAGTGACAGAAATATTGTCATCTCTCTTAAATCTAGCTCGATACATATAATGTTAGATAGAAGAAGTCCGAGTTGTATAACATGAAATCTCAACACAAAAATAAGCCCTCATGACCTACATTTTACCTCATATCGGATAAAATGTATAACCTCAAATGTGCTCACATGGTTGTATCATTTTTTAGAAAAATATATTATAACTATGAAGTTAATCATTGCGACAATTTTGTGGCACCAGAAATGTAATTTTTTTTAATGGTGATATTTTATTTAAATTACTTGTTATTGAGAAATCTTAATACTGTTTCAAGTGAAAAATGTAATAATTAACTATAAAATTTTATCATAGCAAAAAATCTATGATTATATTTTTAATATGCAACAAATTTTACTATTTGAAAAAATAGTTAGCTACAATGTTTTATTTGAATAATGTATTGTGGCTAATAGGTTATTATTATTACTACAATAAATTCAAATTCATGGAAAAGGTATAATAATTAGATATTAAAATTTTACTTAATTATTGCCACAATACTTTATGACTTAAAGCTATCCTTTTGAGTGCTTACAAGCACTATCCTCTCTTGGCCCAACCTTCTTGAGTGCACCAAGAATGTGCAAATTATAAGAGAAGATCCATGTTTGAAATTTCCAAAAGCAAAGATATCGAGTCTCCCAAGCCAAGGAAGCAAAAGACTTCTAGAGAAAAGAAAAAAAAGAAAGGAAGTAAGAAAAGGTGAAAGAAATAAAGAAAGACAAAAATATCCTTACAAGGTCAATGAAAGGTGGAAAGGAAAATACTCCAACAAAAAGGAGAAAATTTATAAGAAAGGACTGAAATAAAAGAAAAGCTCCAAGAAATAAGGACTCAAAAGAAGTCAAAACAAAGAGGGTTAAAAAAAAAGAAAAAAAAAAGAAGAGAGAATGGAAAAGCTCCAAAAAATGAGAACTCAAAAGAAGTCGAAACATGAGAATTAAGTCAAAAATGAGAATTCAAAAGAAGTTGAAAGGGGGGAGAACAATGAAGAGGATCTAACGCAAAGGCGTACCAATCATTAAGAGCAAAAATTCTGTGTGACGCTCAAGGAGGAATTAAGTCACTTTTATTCCAAATAAATATCCTACCCATCCCTAGGCCTACGTTACAAGCCAATGACAAGCCCTACATGATCGCATTCCAAATATTCTCACATTAGTGGAGATTTACATAAGGGTCAAGCATATGGTATCACAGTTGTGTGCTTCGAACATTTTGTAAGTGTGAGTGCACTTTGAAAAATGTCTTATAATCAAATGTTTCAAATATGTGTGAAATAGGACTAGCCTTTGTCGTGAGGGCACTTGAAACATGAGGATTGATACAATTCAAAACCTTTGTTTGAAGCAAGATAAACGGATCTTGTTGATCCTTAAGTATATTGGAGGTACCACTTGAAGCTGTAGGAATTACCTTAAATTCAATCTTAAAAGAAAAAAAAAGAAAAAAAAGAAAAAAAAAAGAAAGAGAATGAGAGATTTACCTGCAATCTTAACTGTTGGTACCAGTTGTAGTGAAGGTTTGACTATCTCATCACATTCTTTATTTTGCAGAAATAAAAGAAAAAAAAAGGTTATCAAGCACCCACTCTTTAATATTTTCAATTTTCTTTTTATGATTCTTTTATTATTATTATTATTATTATTATTATTATTATTAAAAAAAAAAACAAAGAAGAAGAAATTGTCTTTTGAGCTGTTCATTATAAAAAGTGTTATTAAGTTAATTTTGTATGTGTGAGACGCCTATTTTACTTTATTAGGCTGTCCATCCCAAAATGTGATATATCTTGTCTTTAGGCTTTGAATATAGCAAGGAATACCATTTTCATATTTCATCATGTTCATATTGTACATTTTCTGCTGATGATCTTCTTTCAGATTATTTGCAATATTCATCATCTACAAGTTTGGAACTACATTTGACCTGATTCCTGCCTCAACAGGATATGTAGGCGCCACGATGGCTCGGTCATATACCCAGTGTGATTATTATTTCTCCTTACAATAAAAACTGGATAGAATTTTTGAAAATATCTCAAAAATTCACAATAAAGGTGTTATCGCCAACAAGTCAAGATTGAAAATCATTTTGAGATTAGCCAAAAAGTCTAACTGGGACAGAATTTTTGAGGAAGACCTCAAAATTCTGATAAGTACTGCGAGAAGCTTGATAGCAGCTACAAAGATCATTTAGCGCTTGAAGCTCAACATCTACGTGCAAATTTTCAGCGTTGTGATGGCAAGCCAGCAGCTCCTCGTACAAATCCTTAATAAAACTTGAGTCACAACAAATATAAAAGGGTCAAGACTAAAATGTTGATTGCTCACATGTGTTAAAGTTGTCAGGCTTTAGTACATATTCGCTTTTAAAGAATCTTTTCTCAAGGTTTTTTGACTAAGTCGCTAGCTAAGGCGATATTTTTTCTACTAATTGTTTCTTTTCAGGTACAAGAACAGGGGAAAGCATTGGGGAGATGAAACTTTCAAAACAATTCCCGAGCCATTCACCTCGTTACAGTTAGACAATAATCGAGCCATCCACCTTGTAACAGTGAAAAATCATTAGATCATGCATCGCGAGTTAATATTCATGCATCGCGAGTTAATATTCCTGCATCGCGAGTTAATATTCATGCATCGCGAGTTAATATTCATGCATCGCGAGTTAATATTCATGCATCGCGAGTTAATATTCATGCATCGCGGGAAGATGTTCATGCCCCGCAGAAGATCATGCATCGCGAGTTAATATTCATGCATCGCGGGAAGATGTTCATGCCCCGCAAAAGATCATGCATCGCGAGTTAATATTCATGCATCACGAGTTAATATTCATGTATCACAAGTTAATATTCATGCATCGCGAGTTAATATTCATGCATCACGAGTTAATATTCATGCATTGCGAGTTAATATTCGTGCATCGCGAGTTAATATTCATGCATCGCGAGTTAATATTCATGCATCGCGGGAAGATGTTCATGCCCCGCAGAAGATCATGCATCGCGAGTTAATTTTCATGCATCGCGGGAAGATGTTCATGCCCCGTAGAAGATCATGCATTGCGAGTTAATATTCATGCATCACGAGTTAATATTCGTGCATCGCGAGTTAATATTCATGCATCGCGAGTTAATATTCATGCATTCTGAGTTAATATTCATACATCGCGAGTTAATATTCATGCATCGCGAGAAGATATTCATGCCTCGCAGAAAATTTATGCATCACGGGAAGATATTCATGCCCCGCAGAAGATCATGCATCGCGAGTTAATATTCATGAATCACGAGTTAATATTCATGCATCGCGGAAGATCATGCATAGCGAGTTAATATTTATGCATCGCGAGAAGATTTCATGCCTCGCAGAGATTTATACATCGCAAGAAGATTTCATACCTTGCAATATTTTATGCATCACGAGAAGATTTCATCCCTCGCAAAATTTTATACACCGCAAGAAGATTTCATACTTTGCTAAATTTATGCATCGCGAGAAGATTTCATCCCTCGCAAAATTTTATACACCGCAAGAAGATTTCATACCTTGCGGAATTTACGCATCGCGAGAAGATTTCATCCCTCACAAAATTTAATGCATGGCGAGAAGATTCCATCCCTCGCAAAAGTTTATACATCGCGAGAAGATTTCATACCTTGCTGAATTTATGCATCGCGAGAAGATTTCATCCCTCGCAAAATTTTATACACCGCAAGAAGATTTCATACCTTGCGAAATTTATGCATCGCGAGAAGATTTCACCCCTCGCCAAATTTTATGCATCGCGAGAAGATTCCATCCCTCGCAAAAGTTTATACATCGCAAGAAGATTTCATACCTTGCTGAATTTATACATCGCGAGAAAATTTCATCCCTCGCAAAATTTTATGCATCGCGAGAAGATTCCATCCCTCGCAAAAGTTTATACATCGCAAGAAGATTTCATACCTTGCTGAATTTATACATCGCGAGAAGATTTCATCCCTCGCAAAAGCTTACATATTGCAAGAAGATTTCATACCTTGCGGAATTTATGCATCGCGAGAAGATTCCATCCCTCGCAAAATCTACGCATCGCGGGAAGATATTTATGCCCCGCAAGCAATCATGCACTGCCAGAAAAGGAATAGTGCATCTTAAGGGCAATATTTACCCCTCAACATCAACTGCATCTTTATTTGGCAAGAGTGAATGCCAAGAGAATCATCGAAAACAACGAAGAAAATATCAACACTGCATCTGTTTTTATTTATTTTCGACATCAAATGAAGAATACATTGAAGATTACATTGCATACATAAGACATAAGCTCTATTTGCTTTACGTCAAACCGATCAAGTTGACGTCAAATGTCGAGGAGAGCAATTAAGTGTCGACACGGTAAAAGACACTGTCTACCATTTAAATTGCATTTTTAAGCAGACGAGTTTTATCTCAGTCTTTGTCGAGAGCATTCGAAAGGATGAATTTTACAAAGAAAAAACAAAGCACATGTGCAAACTACTTCAACAAGGACGCAACACATCATAGAACCTTTTGGAGACAAGTCTGGGATTGACTTCCACCACATCCAACCGCACTTCTCTACAAAGGTCATGTGTTCGGTCAAAATTGGGTTTGTCAATTTTCGTTGTCCACGATTTCTTTCATCAATCATACACAACGAAAGGGACAGTTGTTGACACTCAATTTTGGCCTAACATTTTAGAAATTCGTAATTTTGAAGTTTTATTTATTTAATAGCTTAGAATAATTTTTTTTATGATTTTAAATAAGTTTATAGATAATTATCTTTATTTATCAAAATTTAGGATTTTTTGTTAGTTAATTTTTAAAATTGCATTTCACATGTCATTAGTAACGTTCATTATATTATTTTAAAATTCATTTTATTTGTTAAATTTGTTAATATTTATGTTGAATTTCGCACAGTCTAAAATTTAGTCAAATACGGAAAGAATTTAGGGATTCTATTGAGATAATTTTGGGCCACAATGCTAAGCCCATCACTTGAGCCCATTTTGTATTTTCTTATTTAAGTTATTCATTAGGTCAAAATATGGATGGGGGTGGATAAGATTTTAGGGATATTGTTTTCCAGATTTATTATTGTTTTACTGTTCATTATTTTTCCGGCGAGTCGCCGGAGTTATTCCGGCAGTCCACCACCAAGACCCCATTTTTTCGTTCTCCTCTTCACTGCCAGCTCCTACCAAACCAGACCCTTCCTCCTCCCTTTTCCTCCATGAAAAGCCAACCAAATCAGACCCTTCCTCCACCCTTTCCTTTCCTCCATTTTTGCCGGTGAAACAAGTCACCAAAGCTTCTCCATTCAATGGCGACCCCGGCGAACAAACCACTAGATCTCAGCCACAAACCACGGATAAGAAATCCCATATAAATCGACCAACAACAACAGAAAACAAGACCCACCAGTTCCATTTTCTTTTTCCCTTCACTATTTATTTGTTTTGCAAGTGTATGATCTCCAACCAACAACAAATATAACGAGTGAGATTTTAGCTCCAGTGAACAGCAAGCTATCAGCTTCAAAGCTCCGGCCAAACACAACGCGAGCTCAAAGCTTCTAAAGAACAAGGCCAAACAACCAGATGTAGCACAAAATTAAATACTATATCCAGGTGACCCTTTTTCCTTTGTACATAGTTGGCATAATTTCAATTGTTTGATATTATTATTGACAAGTATTTTACTATTATTATTTGATTGGACTGATTTGGGGCTTATTATTGAGTGTTGACATTTTATTTATTTATTTATGTGTGAGTCTTTTTCTATTAATTGTTATTTGTTTCAGCATTTGCCTATTACTTTGTTATTATTTATTTTTGTTTCTTTTACATTATATTGATTCTTTGCATTTTTTAATCTATTTTGCTATTGCGTTAAGTTGTTTTGATTACTTCGTTACTATTGATTTGTTTTCTCTTAATTCATATAAAGTTATATATAGTGCTACTTGCTAATTGTTAACTAAAGAATGTTGTTTATTTTAATTTTTCTTACGTTTTTTTATTTATATTATTATCATGCCCTGGCTTCCCTTTGTTTATTATTTTATTTAGTATTGTTATTACTCATCTCTTATAGTCTAGTTCATAGATAAATTTGTTAATTTAAATATTTTTACTAGCTTTTATTTGAGCGTTTTTGGTTTGCTTTATATTAATGGTGTATAATTTCTTAATTATTCTTTGGTTATTAATTATTTGGTGTTTGAGACATTTTCCTATTACGTATTCATGTTGGATTTTATTAGTTCTACTATTACTTACTCTTTTTTTTTTGTGTGTGTAAATGTTAAAATTTCCAGCAACTTTAATTGGTTTTTGTGATGGCATGTTATTGCTTTGATATTTTTCATTTTTTACTTTATTTTTTTTATTTTATTTTTTTTTGTGGAAATTTTCTCCTAGAGCTTATTTATATTATTTATTTTCTTAAGTCACTTTCATTATGTTTGTTTAGTTTTAGGTTACTGTTTTGCTTACTCTTTGTTATTTTGTTTTGTTGTTGGATAATATTAAATTAAATGTTTAACTTATAATTCTCTTATCTTATTTATTGTCAAGTTATATATAAGTAATGTTTATATTATTAATTAATAGATGTTGGTATTGCAACTTTAATTGCATGAAACTGTTTTAGCTTACATTTAGTAACATATTTGTGTTTCCGCTTGTTTGTGGAATTGTTATTGTTTCGTGTTCATATTTTAGTGTAATTGGCCAATGATAAAATTTCTCCGTCGGTATTGGAGGCCTCCCCATTTTAAAAAGACGGAATTGTAAGTTTATATATTTTATATGTTGAAATTGGCCGATGAAGAAATTACCGTCGATTTCCAAGGCCTCTCATGTTAATAAGACGGTTTTTTGATTTTTAAGCTATTATTTGGGTTATACATTTTATTCATATTTATTACTAACACTTTTACTAAGTGTCTTTACAGGTACATAAAAGTGCTCCCATTGAAGTTATTCGAATTAAGTTCGAATTGTACTCTTTATTCAATATTTTGCATATATTACGTTAGGCAAACTTTAGCCCGTTTCATATATTTTTTTATTTTTTTATTTGTGTATATTGCATGTTTATTATATTTATACATTATCTTATTTTACTCCTCAATTTGAAAAAAATGAACTCGCCGGGAACAACATTTGTGGATTCCGAAGGATGCCTAACCCCTTCCCTTCGGAATAACTTGAACCCCTTACCTAGAATCAATATGGTTTCATAGACATTTCTTTCAAGTTAATTAATTAATCAATTTCCTAGTTTTCCAAAAAAAATTAGGTGGCGACTCCCTTTTACCTTTAACCCCTTTTTACCCGTTTTCAAATTCTTTTACCAAAATTCTTTTTTTTTAATTGAATCACCGCGACGTTGCTCCCATTCTAAAGGATGTCAACAAGCAATTTGGGTAATTAGTGATTGTTTATTGATTTTCGTGTTTTTATGATTGTTTGTAGACCAAGAATAAACATAACTAGTGCGGAAAGGGAAGAATCAAGTTTCTTAGGGTTTCAAGCGTGTTTCGAGGTAGGTGATGGTTGTGATTCTATGATTGTGTGATCTATCTTTGTTCATGCTTTTTTATGATTCATGTATGTATTTGAATGTTGCATTATTGATCACATTAATTGTAAATGAGGAAATATGAATGACGTATCCCATGAACCATGATTTGATTGTATGATTATGAGAATGTACTGTGTGATTGTTATTGTGGCTTGTTGAATGAATCGGGTGTTGCATTCCGACACACTAACTTGGATTTGTTTCCACGTTCGGACATAATTATGGGATCGGTTGCCACATTCTTACATAAATATTGGATTGGGTACCACAATCCGGTATACTAACTGTTTGGGTTTAGGTTCCATGAGAGAACCAATGTTTTTTTAAATAGTTGTGTGTTTTGAGAAATGTTAAACTGCACATTGTTCGTAAATGTAGATAATATTGTATATGCTCGATAAATGCATGTGATTATATTGTGGTATTGACTTATATATGTTACACTTGGTGGGATAGTCGTGTGATCCTACTAATACACTTTGGTGGTGTGCTACTACTGAACTTGATCTTTTTTTTTGTTGAGAATAGGTCATCTTCAGGCGACTATTGATAGACCTTGCTTAGAAGATCAATGATTATCGTTTGAATTCAAGGGTAAAACAATTCGTCTAGTATTCCATGAGTTCTCTTCTATCTATGTTCAGATTTCGGAGTTAGACTTCCCAGTCATTTAATTAGTTAATTAGTTTGGGGATGTATCCTTCTTGTTTAGACTTTGGTTCATTATTAGATGTTTTGGTACATTGAGTTTCACGTTCTACGCATTACTTACGCAATGTTAGTTTGTTATTAGACTTTATTTTGGAGTATACGGGAACTCTATTTGTTTCCTTAGCATTTAACTTTTTCCATAGCTTTAAATTGTTTTGATAGGTCGTAGTAATGATTCTCCCCCCGGAGGGTTAGTGGGGGTGCCAATCACGATGTTTTGGGTCATGACGGCAACTCAAGCCTAAAATGGTTAAAATAAGCTCGATACCTCTAAAAAATTAACCAAGACCTCACATAGGCCTAAAATCAATCATCGAATCCAAAGAGACTCTTGGAATTCATGATTAGAGTATATAAATCACCAATGTTGACAAAAGTTAGTGCAAAGACGAAAATTCTACAAATTTAATACATAAGAACTAGAATTTTAAAAAAGACTTAGAATCTAAAACTGACAACCCTCACACTTCCAATTCCACATTTTGGGATTTGTGGAATCGACATAATTCCATTCCGACACAAAAGAGGCCAAAAACACTTTCTTTACAATATAAGCATTTGGAATTCAAAACTTAACCAATTCTCAACATTTAACTAAAAGTTAAAAATAAACCTATCAAACTCAATCATAAAAGCCTAAGGGTTGATATGAGGAGGGGCAAAACACTCAATTTATGAAACTTTCATAAAATGACCGAACCGGTCATTATAAGATCTGCTACAAAAAACGATGTTTGTCCTCAAACATAAAGCAAAAGAATGTATTTACACCTTCAAAAAGCTAAGGATATTTGACACACATATCTGACTCCATCTCCCAAATAGCCTCAATTCTTGAACTAAGCTTTCATTGCACCTTCACTAAAGAAATATCTTTTTTTCTAAGCTTTCCTACCTTACTATCCAAGATGAATAGACGTTCATCCGCAACAGATAAGTCTAGATCCAACTCAACCGAATCAAAAGAAAGTACATGGGACTCATCCAACACATACTTCCGAAGCAAGGAGATATGAAACACATGATGCATAACTCACAAGCTACGTGGGAAGGAATACTTAATGTCAACCTCCCCACATGACATAAAATCATAAAGGTCCTTAAGAATTTAGGTGTAAGGTTTTCATTCTTTTTGAACCTCATAACATCCTTTATGGGAGAAACTCAAATCAAAATATGATCACCATCCATGAATATTAGATCCTTAAATCATCGATCCACACAACTCTTCTTTCGACTATGGGCAATCAACAGTCTACCATGAATCATACAAACCTTCTCCATAGAATCTCTAAGAAAACATATATACAATGATTCCATTTTAGATGAATCAATTTATTTGATCGCAAGTCCACATCGTCTGTAGCAAAATGCTTCAAGAAAAAGCTTTTGAATATGAGAATCATAATTATTGTTGTCAACAAATTCTTTAGAGGACAAGTGTCAATCCAAACTAGCACAAAAATCAATCACACATGCTCGGAGCATGTCCTCCAACACCTAAATCATACTCTCGAATTGTCCATGGTTTTGAGGACAAAAATTATTACTCATGTCTAATCGAGTACCCAAACCATGCCACAATGACTTCATAAAGTAGAAAGTGAACAAGGAACCTCGATCAGAGATAATAAAAACCGAGACTCTGTGTACTCTCACAATCTTGTTAACATAAATCTTGCCTAACATCTCTATCATATACTTCAACCAATTCGGGATGAAATGGGTGGACATGGTCAGCTTTTAAACAACCACCCAAATGAAGTTAACTATCCACACTAGTAGATTTTCCCACCACAAAGTCCATAGTGATTCTCTCCAGCTTCCAAGTATGAATAGGAATCCTCTTAGATATATAATGAGGCTTCTAGTGCTCAGACTTGACCTGTTGACAAGTCAAATGCCTCAACTCAAACTAAACAATATCTCTCCTAATACTACACCACCAATAATACTGCAAGCTAAGATCATGGTACATCTTCTCCATGCTCAGATGGATGGAGTATATGAAAAAATGCGCCTACTCAAGAATATAACCTTACCAACTCGCCCATCTTTATCACACAAATCCTGCCTTCAATCCTCAAAACAATAAGTAAATCAAGGACAACCTTTATTGATTCCCCTCCGATCAACTTATCGTGAATGAGACATAGCTTCCTTTCATAAAACTGGTGCTCACAAGTCTACTAAACTAAGGAAGAATGAGCCTCAATGAAAGCAACAAAACCACCCATCTCCTTAAATATTTGCAACCATATGATAATGTTGGCCAACTTCTGAACGTCTCTAGCCAATGGTCTTTCCTCCACTGTAATAGTTACAAATCATCGCATTCTATCAGTCTTCTTATTCAAAGGATCAACCACCACATTGGCCATCGCTTGATAATTAAAGAAAGTGATATGATAGTTCTTGAGTAGCTGAAGCCATCTTGCTACCTGAAGTTTATATCCCTTTGAATAATGATATTAGTAAAGATCTCTCAATGAACTCCAGAAACATAATGTCACATAGGCTTAAGCAAAAAAATTATAGATGTACACTTTATGTCATGGTAGGGTAGTTTCTCTCATAGGTCTTCAACTACGTAGAAACATAGACAATTACCGTACCGTTTAACATCATAAAACAACATAACCCCTCTCTAGAAGAATCACATTGAAGGATGAATTACACAATATTCTCTCGTAAAGTCAAAATAGGAGCCGGCGTCAATGAAGTCTTCATTTTTTTAAAGATCTCATCACACTCATTTGATGACATGAACTCAATCTTTGATGAGTTAATCTATTCTAATTAGATGTAATAGTGGAGAAACTCTGCACAAATAACCCTTAATAGCCCATAAGTCCTACTAAACTCTTGATCTCAGTAACTTATGTAGGTATAATCCAACCCTTTACTTCCCCAATATTTGCTGGATCTACCAGAACATGCTCTTTGGACATCACGTGCCGCAAAAAAGCCAAAGAATAAAGCCAAATCTGACACTTTGATAACTAGGAATAAAACTTCTCTTCTCTCAACCATTTGTGTACAATCCTTTGATGCCGATTGTGATCAACCTCGTTCTTGGAGTACACCAAGATGTTGTCAATGAATACTATCACAGTAGAATCCAAATAACAGTGTAAAACCCCGTTCATCGACTCGAAGAATGGTGAAGGGGCATTAGTTAAAACAAATACACCACAAGAGACTCATAGTTCCTAGAATGAGTCCTAAAAGCTATATTAGGGATATTTGAGGCATAAATATTCAGTATATTGTAGTCGAACCTCAAATTAATATTAGAACATAGAGATTCAGCCTAAAGCTGAACAAACAAATAATTTATTCTAGGAAGAGGATATTTGTTCTTTACAGTTCAACTATGGTTAATAAGTACACATCCTTATGGATCCATCCTTCTTAGTCACAAACAACATCGTAGCACCACATATAGAAACACTAGAGAGAATAAACCCTTTACTCAACAAGGCTACAACTTATCCTTCAATTCCTTCAAGTCAGCCGGAGAAACACGATAAAGAGGAACAACGATGGGAATTATAGCCATCTTTAAGACAATATATTGATCATTATCCCTACACGAAGGAAATCCTTGAAGACTAATGGGAAATACATGTGTAATT
Source organism: Solanum sitiens (assembly GCA_016801875.1). NCBI lineage: Eukaryota > Viridiplantae > Streptophyta > Magnoliopsida > Solanales > Solanaceae > Solanum > Solanum sitiens. The sequence goes on from JABWTJ010000457.1 coordinate 191,321, forward strand.
TCTTGAACCACAGATGCATAATCAATGGCAGATGGCTTAACACTAGTATCCCAAATAAAAGTAAAATAGATCAAAGATCCTCTATAAGCCAATTTTAGGGATCTAATTAAGAATATAACCTTGATAGTGTAAGAAATACTAACACCCATCCACTTCACTCTCAAGACACTTGGCATCGTTAAGGTAACAATTTTAGCATAACAATAAAGAAATCAATTTGCAGAAATCCAATACACAAACAAAGATACTCTCAAAGTCTACCATTCTCAAAATGATAAAATCTATCCAAGTATCAAACTCGGCAAAAGAAAGATGATAGGATCGATAAACTCGATCCACTACTAAGGATTCACTCACTAGTATATAAACAAGGATAGGAGAGGGTATTCAATAATACATCATATCAAATATTTGATAAAAATATATACACATATATGAGAAAAGAAGATCCCTGATCAAATAATAGAGATGCATGTCAATGGTACGCCGAGACTATACATGTGATCACAAAATCATAGTTTTGGCGTCAATACTCTTTGTAAATCATAAAGTTGTACCTCACAATAATCTATAGTATGAATAGAACATCTACCTCCACCCTACGGATCTAGATCACACTAACCACAAGTCCTACAACCTCTAGCGGCTAAAACTCTCCCTTAACACTTGGCTACACACTGAGTCCCTTGTTTGACCATCTTGATAGGAAGGTTGAGGTCCTTAACGAGTCCTTAAAGGTAACTGTTGTATCATATGATCTAGATCCTCACAAATAAATCTATATCTTGGCATAGATAAGTGTTTTGCAAACGATACAAATTACCTTGGCCACGTATGCAAGAACCATAAGATTCTCGGGTTGATTACCCACTCTCAACTAATGAAATAAAAGCATTAATTGATCTATGAATCTTAAAGGAATGACTATGTTATGTGAACCCTTGCCTATAGAGAAGGCACGAGAAAAGCTGAATACAAGAACGGGCCCTGTTGGGCTCCCCAAACTCCTCTTAAACAACAAACTCTTCCTTTTTGGTTGTGGTCACAATGGAGTGGAATCAAATGAAACCTCTTATTAGGGTTCTCTAAACACATAACACCTGACGGATAATTTAACCCTCATATAAACCTACAAACTCTCTTAGCCTCATTTGGAACAATAATCATATCTTGCCTAGAAAGGTCACAAAAAATGACTCATACCCAGTCACTAAAAAACTACCTTGAGTAAAGCTCACGAAACTAAATCTTCTCTTCTCCCTCATTATCATTAGAATGAACATATCCTTGAAGAAACGAGAGAATGCATCCCACTCAACCAAGGAAGATCAAACTGGTGTAGACCCCAAAAAGATTCTTCCACCACACTACGTTTCATCCAATAAGCTAGAGCGGCAAAAAATTAACATGACGAGAATTCATCATACCCACTACCTCAAGATTCTCATTGAACAAAGTCAACAATTCGTGAGCATCCTCACTCTTACCGCCCTAAATATGGGTGTTTATATCTTCTGAAACCTCTCTTAACATTACTACTCAATTATCATCTAAATAACCTAAGGAGTAATTGAACACCCACTATTAGTGTTGGATCCAATGATCAAGGACCTACCTGAATACCTGGAACCCAGTACTGACTTGGGGTATAATTTCTTACCCTCGTGTAAGAAACCTGTGGTGTACTTATGTCACCACCGTGAATTTTTTTTTCCAGCATTTCTAACATTCTCAAAAAATTCTCCTAAAACACAAGATATCCAAATGCGGGAGAAACCTTGTCCTTAGTAACCTCAACGTATATTTTAGGATAAGCATCTATATCTCTACATTTTCATGATTACACTCTACGCGTACAACCTCTAGCTGAAGCTACTCCACGAGCATGACGTGTAGCTCAGACCCTACCTTTACTCATAGATTTGGTATAAACAACACTGTTGGGGACTACCTCACAACTTCTAGTGGAACAAAAGATTTGGTGCTCGACATTTGCCAAAACAACATGCAAAAACTCAATAGTAGCGAAGTTAACAACCTATGATATTAAAGAACGAACGAAAAGAAAGTTTACTAACAATCTTTGTATCCTCTTCAAGAAAGGAAAATTCGACTTCATACCGATCCTTAAAATTCTAATTAGATTTTGATTGACACCGGTGAGACCCATAAACCTGTTACTTTGATACCATTTGTAACAATCCAAAATGGATATAATTGCACTTTTCTATCCCTAGCAAGAAAATTCAGAATCAACCAAACGAAAATAGATGAAATGAAATAATATAAAGGAAGATCAAGAAAAATAATGAAAACTTATTCACTCTAAACAATAACTTTAAATTTGGTTGTCACATATACACGAAACTAAATACATAAATTGCAAATTATAACATATGTACAAGTCTGAAGCTTTGTTTTTCAAATATACAAAAGTTTAAAGAATAGGAAAAGATGGCCTTCCACGATAAGAACTAGCTACCTCTGAAATCCTCCAACGAGCCTTATAAAAGAGAAAATGAGCGACCATGCTGTACCGGAATCGGTACCTACACAAGTGGAACCAAAGAAAGAGTAGGAACAACACAATAACCAACAAGTAAACTAATAAACAAGGTATCTAGCTAGAATTTGAATACCCCTTACACTCTAACTAAACCTTCTAAAACTACAACCTACATAGAAGTCCGACAGACCTAATAGTTCTATAATACACGGCTCACAAAGCCCAATGTCCATACTTCAATCTTCATAATTCAAAAATTAAATAAATCAAATAAGTTAAACATAATGTCAAGTAGTTCAATCATACACACAAAGAGTACATCAACTAAAATTAACAAGTAACACATAAGCATCAAACACATCTAGTCACAACGAGAATATATTTCCGGAACCATTTCCCATTCATACAATAAAACTCGCTGGATCCATTTCGTCATCTTTACTTCAAATCACTACCTAGAACAATTTCCCATCAACTTTATCTCACTAGTCAGAACTATCTCCCATAGGATTTTTATTAGACCACTAGCCTGAAAGTAGCTCGGCGTAGTAACACTCGACGGTAAAGACCTTGGCATCATAAGTCATCACCTATGGCATTATGGTTTTCAACAACCAATGCACACAAGAAGTATCATACCATATGAAAGAGACAACAAATAATACAATTCATGGCCACATTGATGCTTTCAAGCGTTTATATCAATCAATCAACGAGGGTCACAATAAGGCAATTCAGATCATCATGCTCATCCCATAGACTTTTTTATTTCAACAACTTTTTATTCAATTAGATACATTATATGGCACAAATACACTTCTTTCGATTCAAAGTGTAGGCGTGGCTAACAAGTATAAACAAAATGATGAGTTAGGGTTGATCACACAAGGAATAGTGAGTGATACGATAAAGAATTCAACTACGAAGTGAAGACGTGTTCTGTATTTTATAGAAATAAAAGGTTGCGCATAGTAAAATAAATCAAGAAGTTTCTGTTATCAATATAAAGATGGGGAATTGGACTAACAAATTTCTAACAAAAAAAATTCTACGAGATTCAAATTATTAGAAGAGGACCGTCGGATAGCGGGCAATCGAATTAATAATTTGGCATAATGGGTAATTATCAGTTTCTTTAGGTTTTTGAATAAGAATGTGTAGGATATGATTTGAATATAGTATATATATCTTGATCGACTATATTGTTTCGAGTGAGTTCGCTCGACCTCAACAAGCTTACCGATACAAGGAAACCCAATTCCTTAATTAAACCCACTTTCTCAAGCTAGGGTGTAAATACAAAAATCAATACAACTATAAATCATTCATTCTTCTCTAAACATCTTTTACATGCAAGAATAGATAGCTAGATTAGATCCGAATTTTCAACTTCCGTTCATCAATTAAAATATGAATAAACAATTGAAACCATTGTAAAACAACATTAGATTCAGCAATTAACAATATTTATCACCTAATTTCTTTATTCGATTACGTGATCACACCCCTGAGGTAAATGTTTTTAGCGAACTATAGAAAAAAGTAAGAAATAGTTAGCAAAAAGATTATCCATCCAAATTGTATACAATCTTCAATGCCCAACGCCAAAATTTATAATAAAATCCTAAGCCTTCAAACCCAAATTCAAATCCTCTCCATGAGTGCTCAATAATGTAAAAGTATGAATAATCTCCCAAAACTGGTACTTTCCTCTTTCAAAAAACTTTAATCTATACTTTCCCAAAAACTGCTCGAAATCTCAGCCTAAACTCTACTCAGCGATATTAGTTGGGATTGCCGAATGATCTGCCGATCCGCCGAAGTGCATGTCTTCTCGCTGTTTAGCTTGACTCCTATATACAATTTTCCTAGAAGATTTGGCGAGTTTGGTCAATGTGGTCATTTCTTTCGGCGGGGAATTTTCAATTATAGAGTTTGCTTGATCCATAAGTTACACTGGTGCAATATTTGCGAGCTAGACGCTTACTTGGCGAGTTGTTTAGTAGATTTTGCAAGTTCCATCTTTTATTTTCTTCAGCCTTCCAAACCTTTTTGCTCCTTCTCGCATCATAATGTCCTTACCTTTTTCTTAAGCCTTTAGTGTTGCACATAAACACATTAACAATGGTTATGAGCATAAAATAGGCATTAAGGACAGTAACTCATAGGTTAATGAGCTATAAATGAGTCAAAATTCCTGACTTATCATTATATAAAATGGATAATTAAACCATCCATCTGACCTCATTAATCAAAATACATAAGCAACAAAGGATGCATGTGAATTAACTAGACTACGAAGTTTATGAGATCACTTAGTTTAAATTATTTGATAAATAACTTCAAGATTTCAGTCTTACTATTCTGAATTACATCAAAATCCACACAATTTATTACAATAAAGTATTCAGAATTACTCATCAGAAACAATAATTCTCACATTAATAATATGAGAAATATTTCAAACAACATACAATCCAATTTCTAATTGATGTTTGGAATTCAGAAATAATACTTGAAATGAGTTTTAAGCTTTTAGGAACTCAATAGATAATATATTTGCGAAAAAAGGGTCAAAACCGCTTAAAAATCACCATTTTAGATCAATACTCATGTTCTTTCAAAACATTGAAATTTTCCAAATAAAATCCCAAATTATGATGTTAGAATTCATAAATAACCAAAGGAAAATGAAGCTTTAGGATCAAGAAATCATACCAAAATTATTTAGCACAAAAAAATATTTCATTAATCACCTCCTACGGTTCGCTGAGCGTAAAGGTGGAAGATAGGGCTGAAACCTAAAAAATGGTAAGTGAAAACCATCTATGTTATCGCAAGAGGGTTACGGGGTTTCTGTGTAAGGGATTCCGACTCATTTAGAGCTTATTATTATAGGATATAGTGTCCTTAATGCCTTTATATGCTCATAACTGATGTTAAAATACTAATATATAGCAATGAAGGAGAAAGAGTAGTGCAAGGACATTAAGAGGAAAATAGGAGCAAAAAATATATAAAAGTTGAAGGAAACCAAAGCTGGTCATCGTCAAAGCCGCTCGTTGAGTTGCCGTGTGGACCTTAAGCTTGCAAAAAGTACCAAAATTCTATACCTAGGATAAAACATACTTGGCGAGCAAACAAATTGTTCGATGCCTACCTAGCTCACTGTAAATTACAAGAAATGTTGGTGAAAAGCCACGCCAAAAAGGTGACAAAAGGAGCACTCGACGCATCGCCAACATGTCAGGCGAGCCCGACTTACTTCACTGAGTTGACTCTATGCTGAAATTCTGGGAACGTGTAAATGCAATTTTAAAAAGAAAAGAAGGAGTTCCTAAATTGTTCACTTCTAAATTTTGAGTTTTTACATTCTAGAATATTGTTTTTATATTTTCCAGTATAATATAGGGATTGTGATACTTTTAGCCTAATTTCAAAATTTAGAGACTTGTCGATCATTGTCAAATATGATTGAAAACTTCATTAGTTACGATCTCTTTTTCTTTTCTATGTTTGGCTAAACCCCCCATTCTTGGGGGTGTGATTATGTAGTTTAATGCGTTGATTAACTAATGGTTGTTGTTAGTTACTAATATTATTGTTGTTTTGAAGTGGGTTCAATAACCTATTCATGTTTAAATTGACTAATTGTGTTGGAAATGCAGTTCTATCTTAGTACTCGATACTTGCTTTGAAAAAAAAGTTTTATAGTCGAATTATTAGTTGATGATTGTATTGATTGTATTGTTACGAATCTATCTCGCAAAAGTGGGTTTTATTTCAATCTTCCAAATCTTGCTTGAAAAAGTGGATTGATTAAGGTAACGGGTTGTTCGATTGTGTTTTGCCTGTTGAGGTTAGAAATAACTCACTTAAATCACAATAGTTTTTTTGAGAAATGGCTATTTAATACAAAACCTAGCTTACCCGCCGAGATTCAACATGTTTGAGTAACTAGTAATAACCTTTTACTTAAATAAGCATTCAACTTATCACACTCCATAGAATCCTTCTCCACTTATTTACATCTTATATCAGTAGTCATAAATTGGTTTCCCGAATCCCCTATCTTATACTAAGTGTCAAATGTTTGTAATTTAATTTAATGTTGTGAAACTTCTAGCTTTACAAACGATTAGGACAAAAATTTTCTTCCAGATCGAATCCTCTACTGTATAAATCCATGTGGGATTGATTCCAACTTTTGGTTCGGTTTATACTTATTAGACACTACCTAAACATAGAATTGGATGAAGTTTAACTGTCGATGAATGGTTCTTAAATTTTTTTATTTGATGTTTAGTCGTGAACTATTTTTTTGTCGTGAAATTACCTTAGTTGTGTTCATTGTTGTCACATCCAGGGGAAGCCCCTAGAAGTAACACGGCGTACTCGACCTCTCGGAGGTCTTATACAAGCCCATAGTTATCATTCATCGCATTAACATAGTAAATTTAGCGGAAATTTAAAACTTTTCATAGCACATCATATGCTAGAAACTTCAACTCATATATGTATAAAACATAAGCCATAATACATTTATAGACCTGAAGTCTCCTTGCCATCTTAGACGCAATAACTTTAGAGTACATTAGGGACACAACCCATAAGACACATTACATAACTATACAATATTTAAAGACTTTACATTAAAGACATAAGTAGGACATCCTTAAACTTTAAGGATTCCTTTCATTGAGATTGGGAAATCATCTATCAAGCTCTTCACCATTCAAGACATCCTTTAAGCATCCATTACCTACACTTTGTGTAAAACGTAGAGAAGAATGGGATTAGCACAAGAATGTACTAAGTATGGCAACCATGGCAAAACATGCATTTAAAAGGGACCTTTTCTTTGAAATCATACTTCATGCCATTTTGAGTAAATCATCATAAAACCTTTATCAATAGTATTTATATCACTTTCATACTTCATAGAAACACAATCAAAGGCCAAACATCATAAAAAAGCACTCATAGTATTTAAGTCCAAATTGAGGTCACTTTACAGTGAACTCTATTCTCTTAACAGTGAACCATCTTTTCTTTGATTCATTAACTTCCCAAGTAACCCTTTAGTGATACTTGGTGCAATGCATCTCCTTAAAGCCACAAAGAAACGTACATATATCTTTATACACAAGACAACACATACCATAATAGAAGTATAGTACAACATAGACATAATTAAGTCAAGACCATAAGGACATTATAATGAACTTCTAGTCAATATGCACATATACTTATTTTACTTCACATCAATGCATTATAATACCTTACTCATAATCCTACTCTAAGTCTACTAGTGCAATGTATATGTGAAGTCCCATAACCTCACACATACTTAGTAAACCTATCATAAGACCACAAGCATTTACATCCAAGTCATACATCAACATAGTAAGAGAAGACAACTTCATTTATGTCAAGTAATACCTTCATCATATAGTTAACAAGAACAACATCATGCATAAAGGACACATACATAATCATATGCATTAGGTCACCTTCCTAAGACTTCCTAAGGAGTCACTTGTGCAATGTCTAGATGGATTCATTACTTCCACCTATCCTAAGTAACTTACCTTAAGTCTTACTAGTTAGGATCCTATTCATTCACTTCCATTGTCCATTTTACCTTTAGGGAAAGTATATCCTTAACCGACACTAAGACCATGGGTGCTAAACATGGAATTTGGTGTTGTAGAGCCTTACACCAATGGAAGGTGTTCCTACCTAGCCAAGGTAGAACATTAACATATATCCTAGCTGTCACGACCGGATTCTAGACCCCAGACGAGACAGGCGTTGTTGACCTCTCAGAGGTCGCAGACAAGCCTACATACGTCATCGTTACTTCATCTAGGTTAATTTTGAGCGGAAAATTTGAACTTTTTGTTTTCTTATTTCATGTGAAACATATTATACTTAACATCATAGGCGTTCACAAATCAACAATCTAATATAGAAATAATCAAATGAAAGAAGCAGTTCATAATTGCATTAAACGTATTCTTGCCAAAACGACACCAATACAAAGTCTGAAATGAAAGGGGAAAGGAAACATTAGTGGAACATGATCCACTAGCTAAAGCCTACATCTAAGCTAGATAATAATAGTAGACATCCTCAAAAGCATGAGGGCCTACCAAATGCGGATGAAAGCTCTATGTCCAGATAGCTGCAACGTTGTACTGTAAGCTCTAACGTCCACCTGTGCTTGCACCTAAAAGTAGATATTTGTATGGGATTAGTACACACTTGTACTAAGTATCAGTATATGCAAGCACACACCAAGGACATGCATGAGTAAGAATAGCTCTTTCCTAACAACATGATTTATGGAAAGTCAAGTCAGTGGACTTGCCAAATTTGGATTAGGAAAGTCAGTGGACTTGCCAAATTTTTATTAGGAAAGTCAATGGACTTGCAAATTTTGGATTAGGAAAGTCATGCCATGAGAGTAACATGCATCATCATACTTATCATTTAGCAAGAAGCACATAACGTATTGCACATATCATATCACGTAGTTCACATCATTCTTTCATATGCCATTAGACCTTGGAATCATGGACTTGACATTAGGACTTCCCAAAATTAGGGCTCAATATATGGGACCTCAACTAGGGAGCCTTCTTTAGCAAACACAGTGTATGCTTCATTCATTCATACGTACTTCGTTTTCATTCATTCATATACTAGTACAATCACTAGTAATACCTAGGATGTTGTTTAAGACTCTCATCGGGTTTGCTGTGCAATGACCAAGAATAACCTAGTGTCATTACTTGAGTCTAGCTCACCTCTTGATTATCCTATCCTAACACCTTTGGTATAGTTTATTTCATTATATGCATTCGTTCAGGCTGACCTCATTCTTTCTTTGGGAACTTTAACCTTAACCAACATAGATCATGTGAGCATCATGAAATCCAGTGTGTAATCCCCACACCGAAAAGAGGTGGAATCACCGGCCAAAGTGAACCAAAACATGCTAGCGTATATAGGGCATCGAACCCTTCTAGATCCCTATATTGGCAGTATAGGTTCAAAGACTAGGAGATATAAGGAGACCCATACCCGGCATGCCGGACAGTCTCATCTCATGAGAGTTACGTGAACCTCCGCCCTTTCCGTAGGAAGGCATCACCGCTTATATCTAGACTATCGGTGCTCAGTATAAAGTTCCATTACATTCAACTCATACATCATGGAAGCTGTCTTCTAGCATGAGGACATCATAGCTCATTAGATGATTTATCATCTCATCATTAGTATAAAGTATGCATTAACCTCAATACTTTCATTAGAGTGTTTGTAGAGACTGGTCTCTTCATTTGCTTTACACTCTCATAGGTGAGTACGTTTTGGTAACATTTACTTAGTCTCATTTGAGATTGCTCTCATCTTTCACATTAGCCTCTTATCATATTGTCACCTCATTCATTAACTTTAACACATTTGCTTTTCATAATTACTCACCCCTTCACGTGAATGTTCATTTCATCATATGCCAATGCACTTGGCCATTTAGTGTGTTTCACACTCTTGCTTAACCCTTCTAGGGTTACATTATTTTATCACATACATCTTAGGCTCACCTACTTTTAAATGTATGCTAGACTTATGAGTCCACACATACAAGCCATGAGGCTTCATTCATAGTTTGCCTAAGTGATTCATGTTTACCCAAGATTATGTGGTACAAGACTTATGCATCTTGTAGATATGTCAAGATATTGATTTCGATCTTTAGAGGCAGCATTCATTAAATATTTACTTACGTATGACTTATGTGTCAATACAGAATTGGGCAAGGGAGTTCGATTTCAAATCCCTTGGATAACACTTAATGTTATTTTAAACTTGATAATTGCATTTTTCAGATTTGGGGGACCCTAGTTCGATCCCCATCAACCCCATAATATTTCCTTTCTTTTTCTCCTCTCCTTTTTCGTTTAAGTCAAGGAGGTTGTGGGTTCAATCCCCCACAAGCTCATTATTTTTCTTTTGATTTATCTCTTAACTTTCTCACCTATCCAAGAGGTTGTGGGTTCAATCTCCACTCTCCACATTTATTTTTCCTTGCATTTTTCTCACGAAACTTTTATGAAAATTTCATTTAGTGAGGTCATGGGTTCAATCCCCAATGACCTCACATTTTAAATTTTTTTTTAAACGAAGTTCATTGTTTTTAAAAGTTGGCCGAGACTAAATTTCCAGCAGGCTGGAAATTGTAGTCTCTTCCAATCCATTTTTGACTTAATCTTTTGTTGATTTTTTTTGTAGCTTTCATGTAATGATGTCTTGGGTTCAATCCTTAGTGATTTCACTTATTTTACATTCATTTTTCATTGCATTTTTTACCACTTTGTTTGGCCGAACCCAACCTACCAAATGCTGGAAATTTGTTTACTATTTTCAGCTTCTTTTTATCATCATTCATACGTTAATTGTTAAGGCATTTCGTGGATCATTTGGTGCATCTTTAAGTGTAATCTTTTTATGATTATATCAATCCAAGAATTACCATTACATCCAGCAACATTACACCACTTTTACACCTCATGATTTACAAAAACATTCGCACATAAAATTCAACCATAAAAACATATCATTTCTCACATACTTTCGGTTGACATAACTTAGCATGCTTACGATTCCAAACACATAATCATGAAAACATTATCACGAAAATCACACTTCATACTTAAACTACCAGCAAACATACCAACAACATGATATCTAGCCTATTTCACATTGAGATCAAAGGGATACTAGGGACAAGGAGTTCGACAAGAACGGGAACAACCCTAGTTGCAAGATTCGTTGAATTCATGGGGAAAAAAATTCTCTTGGAGAATGGAGTCCAGGAGAGAAACCCATACCTGATTTCAATGTTATTCAACCCACGACTTGCTGCCCAAAAACCTTCTCCAAACTCACGTCCAAATCCCCAAAATCCAACACAAACCCGACGGAACTTTGCTTTACGTTTTTGGTTAGCTTGTTTGTTTATATTTTTCGTGTAAGTTCTTCAAGTGTGAAGAACTTTTGTAGCTTTTCTGTTCCTGTGTTTTGGTTAGGCAGAGATAACGTGAAATAAAGTGTTGAAGAGAGGGAGATATAGACGTGAAAGAGAGAGAGATGTGAGGTAGTGTTCTCTTAGAACTAGGACTTGTTGGCAAGACTTAGTCAAATTAATTAATAATTAATAATTAATAAATTAATAAATATGATTTTCCCTTTTCTTTAAATCATCCATTAATTATTAATTTATTAAATTAATCTACCAATTTTAATAAAACAAATTAAATCATTGCTCCCACCTAGGTTCGAACTCGGGTGGAGCAAGATTTTGCTAAAAGGGCAATTTCGGCCCTCTCTACCCAAAATGCCCCTCCACCTTATTAATTAAATAATTAATTACATATTTAGGGTAATTACGATACTACCCTTAGCCTGGAAAAAGACCATTTTACCCCTAGACCCACCAAACTTAAGATTTCCCCTTTTTAAGTCCGTTAAAGACTCATCCGAGTAAATCTTCATATTCGGGAGCCCTACATAGATGGAGCCAACCTTTCCTAGCTCAACTAACTCCCCAAGTTAGTTGGCTTGGCTGTCGCAAGGGTTCAGAGGTCTGGTTCTACGCGCATCAATCCATGTGAACCCGGTCTAATCGTAGGCATTCTAGACACATTAAGCTTTACTTAGCATATCCATTTTTTTAGGGTTGTTACACTAACATTCTAAGTGAATTCACTTTGCTAGATCCTATGTGGCAAGCATAGTTTATGGAACTAAGAGATAGGTATTCCCTCTACATACCGTTTGGTAATTGGCGCCTCACCTCATGAGAAAACATGAGTGAATCTTCCTCAAGGAAAGTCAACACCTCATGTAGGTCCATAGGTGAGTATTCATCTACGGAAAGTCAACACTCTATAAGGGACAAATGGTGAATCTTCCTCCAAGGAAAGTCAACACCTCTCAATGTCAAGTTCACTCGGTGCTAGGCTAAGTTCCCTTTTATTGAAAAGCCTTTATTACATTTATTTATAAAAACATAGGCTTAGGATATTCATTATTCATATGCTTTTAGCATATTCAAGCACCTATCTAGTTTTGGAGTATTTTAGGGAACACCTCTCAAGGTTCCTCCATTAACAAGATCATCATTCATGTGTGTGAGTGTATACATAGATGTGAGCAAGCCTTTCACATAACCCATAATATCACACATGTTCATATATCAATGCATGAGTCTATAGGCATAACTATATGAACAATCCTTTCATACAAAACTACTAAGACACTATGCACATTCATACTTCATCATATCATCTACATCATATTCATAACATATTCATATATTCATCCTTCATGTACTTAGAAACCAAACCTAGGAACTATCCTATCAAGATACACATCTGCAATGCATGGACAAGGTCCCATACCCTTGATCATGCTAGTACACCTATCAAGACAACCTAGATAGGGAAATACAAATCATACTTTTATAAACATCACTTTAACATACCTCGTAGTAGACACTAGTGAATATCAGAACTACCTTTCATTTAGACACAATGACCTATACTACTTGTAACATGCATGTAAAGTGAGTGTGTGTGTACATGGGTCAACATGATCACATAATGGCCATCAAAACACATTGAGGCAGCCACCCTCTTAGATCATAATACTTCATCAAGCATAGGCCACACAACACACAATAACATAGGAGACAAGCCAACTTCCTAATACACTTAAGACTCCTAACTTGTGATATTCATGCATTCACATAGGGTTACATAGGTAAGGGATTATTAACCCTTTTAACATATCAATTGCAGCACCTATATTTTAACCTAACATGGATACACACATGCTTATACAATAGCCACACAAACTAGATTTCAACTAGAATAGGAAAGTAGGCATAAGCTTCTCATAGTATTATCTTAAGCACATGTTCATAAGATAATCAATTTGCCTTCAAGGCCATGGTCAACCAAATATATGATGACAATAAAGTAAACACCGCCACCATAAGTGGACCATACCACACAATGCCATACAAGGCTTCATCAACATTTCTATAAAGAATAGAGAAGTAGAAGAGTAATAAGCATTCTTACAAATTTCTCACCCTTTGATCATCATTGATCAATACACCTTATTCATCAATCAAACACATATATGGCAGCAGATAAATGTACTTTAAACATATACGAAACCATGTACAAGTCGCTACAAGATTGTACTATAACATAATACAACACATCAACATACTAGGAAAGTAGAATAACATAGATCATTAGCTAATTTCCCTTGCATTGATTTTAGATCATATTTCATACATATTATACGTCTAAGGAAGTAGCTAAACCTACATTTAACCATATTGAAATCATAATTACATACCTTCAAGATTAAGGTTAAAACATAGGCATTTAGACTTATCGATTTGCTAGAGTATAGAAGACTTTACCAATACTATGAACTCTCTAAGGCTTTGATCATCATTCATATTTTATCAACAATACACTCATTAGGCAGTATCTAATTAGATAAGAAATCAAGACGAAATCATGTGTCATCGAATCACAATTCGAGATCCATCACACACTTAGCTTTTTGACTTCATAGCCTAAAGGAATCTAGATCAATTCATGCAAGCCTTTCTTAATTTGATCATTAAGGACTCAAACCTAGAAAATTCATCCATTATATCACCCTAAAACAGTAGCTACAGCAGTTCATACATAATCAAAACTCTACACAATCGATCTTACAATCGACTTCAAGGCAACATGTAGAAACATAGGCTATTCATGTTCAAATCTTCATATATTTATCATCATGGACTGATCATCATCAATTCACCATCAATTAATGTAAATAACAATAAACACAAGCAATTCAACGTAAGAGAATCACCATTCACTACTAAAAAATGGTGAATACCGACCTCCAGCGGTCAGTATTCCTGAAATACCGACCAAAAACCGACTTCCCAGATTAAGCCAGAAAAAGCTTGGTCGCTATTCAATTCCGACCTCTGGAGGTCGGTATTTACTGACCTGCGGAGGTCAGTTTTAATTTAAGTCGGTAAAATTTTTTATTTTATTTTCCGACTTCCGGAGGTTAGTTTAATATATTTGTTTATTTTTTATTTTTATTATTTCCATCTTCCGGAGGTCATAATTTTTAATTATCAAATTTTAGAATACCTACCTCCGGAAGTCGATATTTTTATTTCCTATTTTTTAGATTCTGACCTCCGGAGGTCGGTATTTTTATTTCTTATTGTTTAGATTCCGACCTCTGGAGGTCGGTATTTCTATTTCTCATTTTTTAGATTCCAACCTCCGGAGGTCGATATTTCTATTTCTTATTCTTTAGATTCCGACTTCCGGTGGTTGGTATTTTTATTTCCTATTTTTTAGATTCTGACCTCCGGAGGTCGGTATTTTTATTTCTTATTTTTGAGATTCCGACCTTCGAAGGTCGGTATTTGTATTCCTTATTTTGAGATTCCGACCTCCGGAGGTCGGTATTTCTGTTTCTTATTTTTTAGATTCCGACCTCCGGATGTTGGTATTTTTATTTCTTATTTTTTAGATTCCGAAATCCGGAGGTCGGTATTTCTGCTACAAATCTGGCAGCATTGAGCTGCAATTTTAGTATCCCACATGTATATTTATATCAAAACAACCCAAAGAATTTCAAATTAGCTATTTCAAAATAAACTTTATCCAACTCAACGAATTCCAAATGAGATATTTTAAAATAAACTTCATCCAACCAAAACAACATAGTATTTTCAAAATATACATTAAACTATTTCAAAATAAACTTCATCCAACTTCAAATTAAACTAAAATACGATCAAACAATTCCAAAAATATAGAAGTCTAAAATGTCAAACCAATACAACTACTCCTTATCACCGTCACTCTCCTTATCACCCTTATCATTTTCATCACCCTCCTGATCAGCTCTATCATCACTACTTGCGGGACATGGAGGAAGAATATTTCCTGATTCAAAAAGAAAAGTTAGTTGGGCCTGAAGCGCTGCATACCTCTTGTTCTCTGCCTCCTTTGATGCCGCAATATCCACCTCTCTCTTCCTCTCTCTGTCGGCTACAGCAGCAAGCTCGGCATTGAGAAAAGCTATCTTACCCTCCATTGCAGATATTGTATCTTTATCCCCGTCATCGAAGCTATAGGAAGATGAAACACAATACCAACGCTGCATTTTTTGATATGTCTTTTCTGGATAGCCGTAGACTGAACCTCTAATCGGTTCACCTGCACTTTGTTTCCAAAGATTCTCACTTTCTTCTTGCATAAATGATCTATCCCGGCTCTCAAGAGTTAGAGCACTACGATACTCCTGAGACATTCGTATAAACCTATACTGTAATTTAAACAAAGAACTCTACAAATAAGAATGTAATATATACAAGAAAGAGAAAAAAAGATTAACTTGAATAGAGTTCTTACATATGTCTCTTTTGCACGTGGCTCAATCCATCTTTCTTCTTCTTCGGGGTTCGTACTCTTCTTGACATGAGTAACCTTGAACATCTCTTCTACAGCTACTGGCCTACCCAACTCTTTTTCCTACAAATAACACAAGTATAATTTAATCTCCAAAAACTACTTATCAAAAAAGAAAATTAAATATTTTACAAAATTAATAAAGTATACCATTCTTTCCTTCCTAGTAACTAGGCTAATAGCTCCACCGGTGTGCAAAGAGCCTCCCTTTTCTGATGCGCGAGTCATCTTCCCAATCTCACTCCTCTTTTTAAACTTTTCATCAATACCCCAATGTTCCATTAATAGATCCCATCGAGTTGGTACCATAAAATTAGGAATTCTATTATTTTTCCGACATTCATTATATGTGCTAGAAAGCAACTTTGAAGCTTTAACCTTAAAGTTTTCTTGAACTTCTTCCTCATGTTCGGGAGCCCAGACATAATATTTCTGTAATGAAAAATGACTAAATATTTATTGCTCAAATGAATAGCGAATTTAAATGTATATGACGTGAATTTAACTGATACACATTCTTACCTTAAATTCATTGAACATCTACCCCCTGTTGTTAATTGGAATCGAACCTTAAGTCGGGTACACACCATTATAGTGAGTACCGATGCACTTTAAAATAATCTTTGATATACTCACATCCGCACGGAAGCTGAAATATGATTTTATTGACAAAGAATGGTAAACAAAAAATAATCAATCAATTAATTAAAACATAAAAAGACAAATGAAAAATGAAACATAATTAAATCATACTTGTATCCTAACGGCTCGATGACAAGTCTCCGAAAATTATCTCTATCGCCTGGATGAGGACCACGTGCATCCGAGTGCTGGGTGGTAGGAGTAGTAGGCTCCGAGCCATTGGATTCAAGATGAAAATTTGAAAATCCAATTGATCCACTATTAGTATTCAAATTATTGCACTGACTAGCACTAGCTGATGGTATGATAGACTCACGACTAAAATGTGAATATCCCTGCAATGTTTGGGAACCTGATCTAGGTACCACAGTGGGTGTAGATATAGTATAACCAGATTGTGGAGCCACATGAGTAGAGGCATTATGTGTCTTGTTTGCAGCGTGAGTAGGTAAAACTGATGGTCGTTTTGAAATATTCACTCTAGAGGGCTCATCAGATATCACCACCCCAGTGGACCTTCTCATAGCATTGGCCTTAAATTTCTTTTTTGGATTAGCTGACATTTTTTATTTACCCTTGTCTTTATCTACCATCTATATCAATTAAACATAAAGATTAAAAAAGAATAGTACAAAATAATGTCACAATGTCAAACAAATATATCAAACAAAGTTATCATAACGTAAGGCTTAATCCAAATAGTCTTTCACAATGTCAAACAAATAGTAAAACTATTAAAATATTAAGTATACTCAAATATGAATAGCTAAAAATCCACCAAGTAAACATAATTGTTATTCATCATCTTCGGATGTTTCTTCATCATCTATCCATTCATTTGCATCATCTTCGGATGTTTCCTCCTCATCTATCCATTCATCTTCTTCAAAAGTTTCATCCTCATCCTCCTCCATATTTGTTGGCATATCTAATTCTTTTCTATTAACTTCTTCTAAAATGTGATCAGGATGCTCCAAATTCATTTCTAACTCAGCATCCACCACTTGATGAACACTTGATATTTCATTTTGATATGCAACATCCAATTCATTCTCAACTTCCACTTGCCCCATTGGTTTTGTTTTGATTACAACCCACCAATCAGACTTGTCCCTACGCAATGGATAAGGAGCATAGTATACTTGCTTAGCCTTCTGTGCAATAATAAAAGGATCATAAGCCTCATACTTCCTAGTGTGCTTGACTTCAATGATATTATGCTGCTTAAGCTCCCTCGTACCTCTTGAAGTTGGATCAAACCACTTGCATTTGAAAAGTACTACTTTTTTGATTGGACAACCCGAATACTCCAACTCAAGAATCTCCTCTATGACGCAAAAATAATCAACATTCTCATTTTGATTTCCATCATCACCTTTAACCCAAACACCACTATTATTGGTTTTCTTATTCTTTGAGTATTTCTCTGTGGCAAATTTAAAACCATTAACGATATATTGGGACATTGTGTGAACAGTATATTCACCAACTAAATCACATTAAGTATTTGGAAAACTTAAAGACTTTCTAAGGCTAATTAGTTAAGTTTTAACTTACTTGCAAACACTATATTCACCAACGAAATCACATTACTTATTTGGAAAACTTAACAACTTTCTAAGTCTAATTAGTTAAGTTTTAACTTACTTCTAACACTATATTCACCAACTAAATCACATTAAGTATTTGGAGAACTTAAAGACATTCTAAGTATAATTAGTTATGTTTTAACTTAATTCAAACACTATATTCACCAACTAAATCATATTAACTTATTTGAAAAACTTAACTACTTTCTAAGTCTAATTAGTTAAGTTTTAACTTACTTCCAAACACTATATTCACCAACGAAATAACATTACTTATTTGGAAAACTTAACAACTTTCTAAGTCTAATTAGTTAAGTTTTAACTTACTTCCAAACACTATATTCACCAACGAAATCACATTAAGTATTTGGAGAACTTAAAAACTTTTTAAGGCTAAATAGTTAAGTTTTAACTTACTTCTAACACTATATTCACCAACTAAATCACATTAAGTATTTGGAGAACTTAAAGACTTTCTAAGTCTGATTAGTTAAGTTTTAACTTACTTCCAAACACTATATTCACCAACGAAATCACATTACTTATTTGGAAAACTTAACAACTTTCTAAGTCTAATTAGTTAAGTTTTAACTTACTTCTAACACTATATTCTCCAACTAAATCACATTAAGTATTTGGAGAACTTAAAGACTTTCTAAGTATAATTAGTTAAGTTATAACTTAATTCAAACACTATATTCACCAACTAAATCACATTAACTTATTTGAAAAACTTAACAAATTTCTAAGTCTAATTAGTTAAGTTTTAACTTACTTCTAACACTATATTCACCAACTAATCACATTAAGTATTTGGAGAACTTAACAACTTTCTAAGTCTAATTAGTTTATTTTTAACTTACTTTTAACAATATATTCACCAACTAAATCTTAGTAAGTATTTGAAAAACATAACTACTTTCTAAGTCTAATTAGTTAAGTTTTAACTTACTTCCAAACACTATATTCACCAACGAAATCACATTACTTATTTGGAAAACTTAACAACTTTCTAAGACTAATTAGTTAAGTTTTAACTTACTTCCAAATACTATATTCACCAACGCAATCACATAACTTATTTGGAAAACTTAACAACTTTCTAAGTCTAATTAGTCAAGTTTTAACTTACTTCTAACACTATATTCACCAACTAAATCACATTAAGTATTTGGAGAACTTAAAGACTTTCTAAGTCTAATTAGTTAAGTTGTAACTTACTTCCAAACACTATATTCACCAACTAAATCACATTAAGTATTTGGAAAACTTAAAGACTTTCTAAGTCTAATTAGTTAAGTTGTAACTTACTTCCAAACACTATATTCACCAACTTAATCACATTAAGTATTTGGAAAACTTAAAGACTTTCTAAGTCTAATTAGTTAAGTTGTAACTTACTTCCAAACACTATATTCACCAACTAAATCACATTAAGTATTTGGAAAACTTAAATACTTTGTAAGTCTAAATTTAAAGCTAAGTGTCAACACTAGATGGACACAAATCGATCTTGCAAGAAAATCAATTTTGTCATCAATAGGGTCAACTAGTGTTGGTACTTATGCTTAAAAAGTATATTATATCTAAATTTAAAGCTAAGTGTCAACACTAGATGGACACAAATCGATCTTGCAAGAAAATCGATTTAGTCATCAATAGGATCAACTAGTGTTGATACTTATCGTTAACAAATATGTTATTTCTAAATTTAAAGCTAAGTGTCAACACTAGATGGACACAAATCAATCTTGCAAGAAAATTGATTTTGTCATCAATAAGATCAACTAGTGTTGGTACTTTTTTTAACAAATATATTATATCTAAATTTAAAGCGAAGTGTCAACACTAGATGGACACAAATTGATCTTGCAAGAACATCGATTTAGTCATCAATAGGATCAACTAGTGTTGATACTTATCCTTAACAAATATATTATTTCTAAATTTAAAGTTAAGTTAACAAATATATTATTTCTAAATTTAAAGCTAAGTGTCAACACTAGATGGACACAAATTAATCTTGCAAGAAAATCGATTTAGTCATCAATAGGATCAACTAGTGTTGATACTTATCCTTTACAAATATATTATTTCTAAATTTAAAGCTAAGTGTCTACACAAGATGGACACAAATCAAGTAGGTGGATACAAACACATTATATAAAATAATTGTACTTTAACGTTAGAGATTTAGAATCACCAAACCTTATCTCCAACTTTGATGAAAGAAGCAATATAATGTTGTATCAACTTTTTTATATGTTGAGCTTCCTGAGTTGACTAGCACGAAAAGAGGTAAAAAAGTTAACGCTAGAAAAATAGAGTTTGAACTTACTTACACGCACATGTTACATACAATAAGATCAAGTAGGGCATTAAGTCATACTCTTAAGTCATTTGTATTTTTATTTCAAAATAGTTCGATTTGATTCACTAACATCAATAGCTCAACTAAGGTATGGATTCCCACCAACCTACTAATTTATCCCAAACACGAGGATGTATGATATTTTCTTTATGATAGAACCATTTATTAACAACAAAAATATTACAACTCTACCATAATAATAGTACTTCAAGCACTTCAAAAACAAAATTGGAAATATGTTTTCAACTAGAGATTCTAATAACACTTGAAGCACTTCAATAAAAATCTTTTAAGGGAGATGTGCATACAAAAACGCAAGCAAATTCTGGAAAAACATAAAGAATAAATCAAACAAAGTATATTAGAACTCTAATTTTGAGACACTTCAACTAAATGGAAACAAAAAAGTTTTGTTAGGAAGGTTCTAAAAATTCACCTTGAGTTAAACAGACGGAGAAGCTCCGGTCGGCGGAGGCGGCGCAAGATGGTAATGGACGCGGCGCCGGTGCCTACGGAGGCCGCGCGACCACTGCTGCGCGCGACCCACAGTTGCGCGTGATTGCACATGGCGTGGGTAGCGCCAGTCGTCTACAACGTGGGATGGGCGACGGTGGCGACGAAGCTCGATGGCAGCAGTGACTGAGCGATGGGCGCGGCGGCGGTGGTTGTGAATGAGGGAGGAGTGAGAGAGAGTTATTTGACTAGGGTTTTGAATTTTGATATTATCCTTCTTTTTTTTGAAGAGAAGTGTTTAATTTACCGACCAAGTGATGTCTGTATGTTTTAAAATAATTAATTTACCGACCAAGTGATGTCGGTATTTTTTAAAATAATTAATTTACCGACGAAGTGATGTCTGTATTTTTTAAAATAATTAATTTATCAACCATGAAATATCGATATGTTTTAAAATAATTATCTATATTTAACAATATTAAATGAATATCTACATCGTGAAGTCGATATTATTTCAAATAAAATAATAATTTAAAAATACCAACATCTTTGGGTCTGTAATTATTAAACTATTATATATATATATATATATATATATATATATATATATATATATAAATCAATGGAAGTTTAATTTAATAAATTTAATTTATCGATTAAGTTAATTTTTTTAATTTAAATTATATTCCACTTAA
Organism: Solanum sitiens; assembly: GCA_016801875.1. Classification (NCBI taxonomy): domain Eukaryota; kingdom Viridiplantae; phylum Streptophyta; class Magnoliopsida; order Solanales; family Solanaceae; genus Solanum; species Solanum sitiens. The sequence continues at coordinate 213,163 of JABWTJ010000457.1, forward strand.
TTATATAAATTCAAATCTAATATATAAATCTCGCCTTAAATTGATCATCGATATTTCTTTAATTGATCATGTGTTTCATACATAATTAGTCAACGTATTTCATACTCAGATGAAGTATACTTTACATGTCATCATAATTAGGATGTGATAACTACGTACACTTGATATACGTTCAAGATCGAAAGTATATAATAATACTATCTCACATTTCATACTCGAATAGATTATATGTTAGCTCTTCACCTCTACATCATAACATGAGATATTAAGTTCACGATTAGACGACGGACTAATAGATTTATACATTACTCTAGAAATATAAGTATAATTACATCTTAATTCATATCAACGTTCATACTCTAAATATGGATTATATATATTGTTTTAATTTATTCCTTTAAATCTAACTTGTTATATATAAAAGTATACAAAATTGTTAAATTTTTTGAACAACTAATTGTAAGTTTGAAATGAAATTTTAGTATTATGGTAAATAACAAAAATTATGATTAATAGAAATATTTGAAACAAACCCACCTCCGGTTGTCGCTTTTATTAAAATGAATTAGATATAATAAAAATATACCGACATCATGAGGTCGGTAACACATTAAATTTTGAGATAAATAAAAGTAATCATATTTAAAAAAAAATAACATTGAGCGATATATATATATATATATATATATATACACCGCTCGATTATATAAAGTTAATTTTATCTATCAATGAAAGTTTATCAATATAAATTCTAATATATAAATCTCTTTAAATTGATCATCGATATTTATTTAATTGATAATGTATTTCATATATAATTAATTAACGTATTTCATACTCAGATGAAGTATCCTTTACATGTCATAATAATTAGGAAGTGATCACTACACTTGACATCGTTCAAGATCGAAAGTATATAATAATACTATCTCCCATTTCATACTCGAATAGATTATATGTTAGCTCTTCACCTCTACATCATAACATGAGATATTAAGTTCACGATTAGACGACGGACTAATAGATTTGTACATTACTCTATAAATATAAGTATAATTATATCCTAATTCATATCAACGTAGTTTCATATTCTAAATATGGATTATATATATTTTGTTAATTTTTTCACAAAGTCTAACTTTTTATTGATAAAGTATACAAAATTACTACACTTTTTGAACAATTAATATTAAGTTTGAAATGAAATTTTAGTATTATGGTAAATAACAAAAATTATGATTATTAGAAATATTTTAAACAAACCAACTTCCGGATGTCGCTTTTATTCAAATGTATTAGATATAATAAAAAAATACCGATCTCATGAGGTCGGTATCACTTTAAATGTTAAGAAAAATAAAATGAATCATATTAAATAAATAATAGTGACATCGAGAGATCGGTATTTTATATTAGTTTATTTTTTAACTTATGTAAAACCGTCATCCAGAGTACGATTTATTTAAAGTTAATTGCACGATATAAATATTTAAATTAAAACTAATTAAATTACATGATATTTAATTTTGATTTTTTGAAGTCGGTATTATAATATTTTTTGTTTTTTAATTTACGCAAAACCGTCCTCATGAGGTCGGTATTTAACTGAAATAACATCACCGACCTCATGAGGACGATATTTAGACGAAGAAAAGATATTGACTTCATGAGGTCGTATTTGGATGAAATAAAAATATCGACTTCATGATGTCAGTATTTGGATGAAATAAAAATACCGACCTCATGATGTCGGTATTTGGATATGGATGAAATAAATATACCGACCTCATTAGGTCGGTATTTAGATGAAAGATAAATACCGATCTCATGAAGTCGGTATTTAGATGGGTAAAACTACTGACCATAAAAGGTCGATATTTGGATGAAGAAAAAATACCGACATCATGATGTCAGTATTTGGATGAAATAAAACTACCGACCTCATGATGTCGGTATTTGGATATGGAAATATACCGACCTCATTAGGTCGGTATTAAGATGAAAGATAAATACCGATCTCATAAAGTCGGTATTTAGATCAAGTAAAAATACCGACAACATGAGGTCGATATTTGGATGAAGAAAAAATACCGACTTCATGAGGTCGATATTTGGATGAAATAAAAATACCGACTTCATGATGTCAGTATTTGGATGAAATAAAAATACCGACCTCATTATGTCGGTATTTGGATATGGATGAAATAAATATACCAACATCATTAGGTCGGTATTAAGATGAAAGATAAATACCGATCTCATGAAGTCGGTATTTCGATGAATTAAAAATACCGACCACATGAGGTCGATATTTGGATGAAGAAAAAATACCGACTTTATGAGGTCGGTATTTGGATGAAATAAAAATACCGACTCCATGATTTTGGTATTTAGATGAAATACCGACTTCATGATGTCAGTATTTGGATGAAATAAAAATATCGACCCCATGATGTCGGTATTTGGATATTGATGAAATAAAAATATCGAAAATAAAATATGTTTATTCATTTATTTTATTTAATACCGACATCAAGAAGTCGGTTTTTATTGTAATTAATTTTTTCCGCGAAAAATACCGACCATTTGAGGTCGGAATTTTTTTTTCCGTAAAAAATACCGACTATTTGAGGTCGGAATTTTTTTCCCCTCCTTATTTTGCAGAACAAACAACTAATTTTATTCTTTTTAACAATACTGACCTCTAGAGGTCGGAAATTACCGACATCATTTCAGGTCGGTAATTTTTAGGACGTTATTCACTATTTTTTTAGTAGTGATTTAATCAAGAACAAGCCATAATCACAAAGCTCATGCAAGAGCTAAACCAATTTTGGAAGGAACATGGGTTCATCATGCAATTGGAGTGAAATCACGTTAAAATCATTGTATTAACTTCAATTAATCATGATTCAATCGTTCAAAACCTTTTTAGAAAGAATCCATGGCAGATTGAAGAATAAGGACTTTGATCATATTTTTCTTCTTTGAAATCTTTGAGAATCACTCTCTAGATGAAAAGATAACTAGAGATGAAGATCACCATACCTTTATCTACATGAAGACCTCTAATACTTGATGATTCATCCATGGAAAACTCAGCTCCAAGCAGTTCTTGAGCTTCACCAACAATGGTGGTTTTAGAAAGAACATTTTTAGAAGGAAAGGTTCAATTTATGTGTGTTGGTTTGGGAATGGGTTGATCACGTTTTAGATGACTTTTATACACCTAAATTAACTAAATGAACCTATTATAGTTAGGTTAGGACGTGGGGTGAATTTCCCATTCACCCCTTTAATTAACAGTACACAGGCTGCCAGTTGCAGGCCACCCTCGACGATGGCAATGACGGGGCGTCGAGGCCATGACGGGCCGTGCCTGGCCTCCGTCGCCTGATACATAGCCAAATTGGCTTAAAACCTGACCAAGGCATGTGTCCCTCGATGAGACCTTCTAGACGGGACGTTGGTGGACCAACGATCCGTCGTTGGGTCCATCAATGGACACTGCCCAGGCAGTGTCTTAGGCAGCTTTGGGGCCTTCTTTTGGGGCCTCTTGTGGGGCCCTTTAGAAGTCGTACCCGGTCATTTCCAACGCGATTACAAACCTTAATAAGTTATAGACCTTCCACATAAATTTCATCCAAAACAAACACCTACAAGGTCCAAACAGGCCAAGCCCTACCATGACACACGATGAACGTCTTAAGGGCTATCTTTTGAACGCCTTGGACGTTCTTGGTCATTTGACCTCCAAACTTATCGAAGCATCATATACTATAATTTAACATCATTATAAACCATTTAAAGACCTATTAAGCTCATTAATCACACATAATTACATAGAACAACATACGAGGCATTTAGGTGACTTAGTCGTCGAACGTTTCGGTCAACCCTTGACGTTTGACTTCCAAATCACTTCAAACTTTATACACTGCCTATAACCCATATTATAAGGCATTTTTGGACCTTATAACCTTAAGACTAACATGTTAGGCTCTAGACACCTTATCTCATTTTTGGGGTCTTACAATATCCCCCACTTGGGAACATTCGTCCTCGAATGACACTTAGAACACTTGAATCAAAACAAAGACTTCAGTGCTTATTAGAGCAGTTCATATAAATCATAACATCATCACATAGAAGTTAATGTTCCATACTTTACAAGGAATACAAGTTCACCTCATTGAGCAATCAGTGCACACAAGCAAGCAAAAACATAAATTCATTCACTCTTTAATACATAAAAAACAAAGGCTCTTTTCATGTTCATAGGAGAACATACTTCTCCTAATCATAACATGGTCATTACACCTTAATTAATTAAGTGATAATCTTGAAAGACCATACAAAGGCAGATTTGAACAATACTCAAAACAAGTAGGCACTCATACTTCAATGCACATGGACTTGAGTTAGTTGAACCACAAAGATCTTTAGTAGCTAGACCTAGTGCCATGAAGGTCATACACAACCATACCATGCTTAGTTGTGTCCATGGAGGAATGTTCTTCTCCTCAACACACTTACATGTATCATGAGTTCAAACCTTAGCAAAGTACAAGGTCAATTTCTTTTAAAATGAGAAATCTCAACTTTTAAACCAAGGCATTATCATGTCTTCTTCCTAGTGAAGTCTAAATGGTAAGTCACACCAAGTACATCACAATGAATAGGAAGAAATTTCACAAAATATCAATTTCTAACATAGTACTTACCTTCATAGTAAGAATCACTTGAGAGGAATAACACAAATCATAGGCACACACATTAACACTTAGCTAAACATGCTTTCATTCTTCAAAAGTTAGCCTACAATCATGCTTTCCAACCCTACAAGTCACATAATTTTCAAGAGAATCAACATATTTCATTTTAAAGAGACTCAATTCCCATTATAAGGCTAAACAATTTACCTCACAAGTGACTATTACCAAGTTCTTGTCTTATCCCACGAAGTCAAATGCACGACTAGCATATCAAGATGTAATTCAACATGATGGATTTTTATCAAAAGAATTCTTTCATACTCTTTGGAACATTCATAATGTCTTCAAGATGATGCCAATCAACACACACCAAACATATAAAGTTCATGCAACTCATACTTTATGCAAGACTATATTCATGAACAAGCTTACTAAGAATTTATTATTTTCAAGTTCAAGTAAGAATAGAAGGTTACGGTAGACAATTTCTACGACCTTACTACCCAATCACCATCCCCCACTTAGGGTAAGCCCAATTAAGAGCAACTTAACCCAACCTTAAAAGGATCTTTAACTAAACAACCTTCATTTTTCATCACTTAAAAGTGATTACAACTTTAGAAGGATTTACATTAAGTTAACAGAGGAACACCAAGGTACTCTAAGTCTTATCACCTAGGTAATTTATCCACAATAATTATCAAGTTAGGTCATCTCATTTAAGCACATAAGGTTGGTATACAGTACAATTGACACCAAGGTCATACATCATTAGGGGAAAACAACAAGGGGACTTAGTCATAAGGACTCTTTCTTTTCTTTCAACATTATAGTAAGGTAACTTCTAGGTCAATCAAACCAACATCATCACCTTACAAAGATAAGAATACTACCCTAAATTCTAGGGGAAACATCAATTCCACAACATTAAGAGACTCTCAACACAATAAGAAGTTAGAAATAAATCCACGACTCATCATGCCATAAGACTCTCATTCTTCATTCCAAATAGTAAAACTCCTTTTCACATTCATTATCATATTCATATACATCAATTCTATAAACATTTCAACAACATTCAATCAAAGGACCACTTAGTTGGTTCTCCAAAAATGTTACAGTAAGTTGCCTAGCTTTACAGTGAGCATGCTTCCAAATTCCAAAAATGAAACATTTAGGCAATTGATTCGAAAAGCATGACAATATGAGATACCAAAACTTTACCAAGACAAGCATACTATCATCACACCTAGGATCAAGTCCATACAAATGACTCCAATCCATACTAGGCGACTTGTCAAGGACCACATAAGGTGTTCATACAAAAGGAAACAATGCACACTTTTAAACACATATTCTTAGGGTAGCATACATCCATAGGTAATCACTACACATCTCAAGTTCAAATAATAGTATTAGGCTACCAACATATAATGCCATATAGTAATACAACACTCCAAAAGAACTCACTTTAACCATAACAACTTTTAACATGCTTTAACTATATCATGACATACATTTCTCAATATAACATGTTATTTCACATAAGTTTCATATCTAGCCATAATTGGCATCGCATCATCAAATAAGCCAAAAGTCACCTTCACACATACTTATTCAAACCATAAAACAAAGATAAGCATTTAAACTCACCTTTTCTCCCTCAAGCATAGAGAACAATCTCATCCAAGCAATCACATCTAAAAGACCACCGGACAAGAAAACATAAGAGAGAGATCTTATAGAGTTAAGTTCTATGGCGCGATATGAGATTGATGAAGAAGGGAAACTCTATTGTCCTATAGCCTCTCGTACCATTTGATGTGTCGCGACTCACCACCAATGCTACGATACTCTACTAGACGTGGAAACATGAGACTTTTAGAACCTAAGACCAATTTATAAACCTGGCTCTGATACAACATTTGTCACATCCGGGGGAACCCCCTAGAAGTAACACAGCGTACTCGACCTCTCGTAGGTATTATACAAGCCCATAGTTATCATTCATCGTATTAACATAGTAAATTTAGCGGAAAATTTAAAACATTTCATAGAACATCATATGCTAGAAACTTCAACTCATATATGTATAAAACATAAGCCATAATACATTTATTGACCTTACGTCTCCTTGCCATCTTAGACGCAATAACTTTAGAGTACATTAGGGACACAACCCATAAGACACATTACATAACTATACAATATTTAAAGACTTTACATTAAAGACATAAGTAGGACATCCTTGAACTTTAAGGATTCCTTTCATTGAGCTTGGGAAATCATCTATCAAGCTCTTCACCATTCAAGACATCCTTTAAGCATCCATTACCTACACTTTGAGTAAAAAGTAGAGAAGAATGGAATTAGCACAAGAATGTACTAAGTATGGCAACCATGCAAAAACATGCATTTAAAAGGGACCTTTTCTTTTAAATCATACTTCATGCCATTTTGAGTAAATCATCATAAAACCTTTATCAATAGCATTTATATCATTTTCATACTTCATAGAAACACAATGAAAGGCCAAACATCATAAAAAAGCACTCATAGAATTTAAGTCCAAATTGAGGTCACTTTACAGTGAACTCTATTCTCTTAACAGTGAACCATCTTTTCTTTGATTCATTAACTTCCCAAGTAACCCTTTAGTGATACTTGGTGCAATGCATCACCTTAAAGCCACAAAGAAACATACATATATCTTTCTACACAAGACAACACATACCATCATAGAAGTATAGTACTACATAGACATAATTAAGTCAAGACCATAAGGACATTATAATGAACTTCTAGTCTATATGCACATATACTTATTTTACTTCACATCAATGCATTATAATACCTTACTCATAATCCTACTCTAAGTCTACTAGTGCAATGTATATGTGAAGCCCCATAACCTCACACATACTTAGTAAACCTATCATAAGACCACAAGCATTTACATCCAAGTCATACATCAACATAGTAAGAGAAGACAACTTCATTTATGTCAAGTAAGACCTTCATCATATAGTTAACAAGATCAACATCATGCATAAAAGACACATACATAATCATATGCATTAGGTCACCTTCCTAAGACTTCCTAAGGAGTCACTTGTGCAATGTCTAGATGGATTCATTACTTCCACCTATCCTAAGTAACTTACCTTAAGTCTTCCTAGTTAGGATCCTATTCATTCACTTCTGTTTTCCATTTTACCTTTATGGAAACTATAGCCTTACCGACACTAAGACCATGGGTGCTAAACATGGAATTTGGTGTTGTAGAGCCTTACACCAGTTGAAGGTGTTCCTACCTAGACAAGGTAGAACATTAACATACATCCTAGCATTCTAAGTGAATTCACTTTGCTAGATCCTATGTGGCAAGCATAGTTTATTGAACTAAGAGATAGGTATTCCCTCTACATACCATTTGGTAATTGGGGCCTCACCTCATGAGAAAACATGAGTGAATCTTCCTTAAGGAAAGTCAACACCTCATGCAGGTCCATAGGTGAGTATTCCTCTAAGAAAGTCAACACTCTATAAGGGACAAATGGTGAATCTTCTTCCAAGGAAAGTCAAAACCTCTCAATGTCAAGTTCACTCGGTGCTAGGCTAAGTTCCCTTTTATTGAAAAGCCTTTATTACATTTATTTATAAAAACATAGGCTTAGGATATTCATTATTCATATGCTTATATCATATTCAAGCACCTATCTAGTTTAGGAGTATTTTAGGGAACACCTCTCAAGGTTCCTCCATTAACTAGATCATCATTCATGTGTGTGAGTGTATACATAGATGTGAGCAAGACTTTCACATAACCCATAATATCACACATGTTCATATATCAATGCATGAGTCTATAGGCATAACTATATGAACAATCCTTTCATACAAACCTACTAAGACACTATGCACATTCATACTTCATCATATCATCTACATCATATTCATAACATGTTCATATATTCATCCTTCATGTACTTAGAAACCAAACATAGGAACTATCCTATCAAGATACACATGTGCAATGCATGGACAAGGTCCCATACCCTTGACCATAATAGTACACCTATCAAGACAACCTAGTAAGGGAAATACAAATCATACTTTCATAAACATCACTTTAACATACCCAGTAGTAGACACTAGTGAATATGAGAACTACCTTTCATTTAGACACAATGACCTATACTACTTGTAACATGCATGTAAAGTGAGTGTGTGTGTACATGGGTCAACATGATCACATAATGGCCATCAAAACACATTGAGGCAGCCACCCTCTTAGATCATAATACTTCATCAAGCATAGGCCACACAACACACAATAACATAGGAGACAAGCCAACTTCCTAATACACTTAAGACTCCTAACTTGTGCTATTCATCCATTCACATAGGGTTACATAGGTAAGGGATTATTAACCCTTTTAACACATCAATTGCAGCACCTATACTTTACCCTAACATGGATACACACATGCTTATACAATAACAACACAAACTAGATTTCAACTAGAATAGGAAAGTAGGCATAAGCTTCTCATAGTATCATCTTAAGCACATGTTCTTAAGATAATCAAATTGCCTTCAAGGCCATGGTCAACCAAATATATGATGACAATAAAGTAAACACCGCCACCATAAGTGGACCATATCACACAATTCCATACAAGGCTTCATCAACATTTCTATAAAGAATAGAGAAGTAGAAGAGTAGAGAGAATAAGCATTCTTACCAATTTCATACCCTTTCATCATCATTGATCAATACACCTTATTCATCAATCAAACACATATATTGCAGTATCTAAATGTACTTTAAACATATACGAAACCATGTACAAGTCGCTACAAGATTATACTAGAACATAATACAACACATCAACATACTAGGAAAGCAGAATAACATAGATCATTAGCTAATTTCCCTTACATGGATTTTAGATCATATTTCATACATATTATAAGTCTAAGGCAGTATCTAAACCTACATTTAACCATATTTAAATCATAATTACATACCTTAAAGATTAAGGTTACAACATAGGCATTTAGACTTATCGATTTGCTAGAGTATAGAAGACTTTACCAATACTATGAACTCTCTAAGGATTTGATCATCATTCATATTTTATCAACAATACACTCATTAGGCAGTATCTAATTAGATAAGAAATCAAGACGAAATCATGCTTCATTTAATCACAATTCAAGATCCATCACACACTTAGCTTTTTGACTTCATAGCCTAAAGGAATCCAGATCAATTCAAGCAAGCCTTTCTTAATTTGATCATTAAGGACTTATACCTAGAAAATTCATCCATTATATCACCCTAAAACAGTAGGTACATCAGTTCATACATAATCAAAACTCTACACAACCGATCTTACAATCGACTTCAAGGCAACATGTAGAAACATAGGCTATTCATGTTCAAATCTTCATGTATTTATCATCATGGACTGATCATCATCAATTCACCATCAATTAATGTAAATAACAATAAACACAAGTAATTCAACGTAAGAGAATCACCATTTAATCAAGAACAAGCCATAATCACAAAGCCCATGCAAGAGCTAAACCAATTTTGGAAGGAACATGGGTTCATCATGCAATTGGAGTGAAATCACGTTCAAATCACTGTATTAACTTAAATTAATCATGATTCAATCGTTCAAAACCTTTTTAGAAATAACCCATGGCAGATTGAAGAATAAGGACTTTGATCATATTTTTCTTCTTGGAAATCTTTGAGAATAGCTCTCTAGATGAAAAGATAACTAGAGATGAAGCTCATCATACCTTTATCTACATGAAGACCTCTAAAACTTGATGATTCATCCATGGAAAACTCAGCTCCAAGCAGTTCTTGAGCTTTACCAACAATGGTGGTTTTAGAGAGAACATTTTTAGAAGGAAAGGTTCAATTTATGTGTGTTGGTTTGGGAATGGGTTGATCACGTTTTAGATGAATTATATACACCTAAAATTAACTAAATAAACCTATTATAGTCAGGTTAGGACGTGGGGTGAATTTTCCAATCACCCCTTTAATTAACAGTACGCAGGCTGCCAGTTGCAGGCCACCCTCGACGATGGCAATGACGGGGCGTCGAGGCCATGACGGGTTGTGCCTGGCCTACGTCGCCTGATACTTAGCCAAAATTGGCTTAAGACCTGCCCAAGGCATGTGTCCCTCGAGGAGACCTGCTCGACGGGACGTTGGTGGACCAACGATCCGTCGTTGGGTCCGTAAATGGACACTGCCCCTCAGTGTCTTAAGCAGCTTTGGGGCCTTCTTTTGGGGCCTCTTGTGGGGCCCTTTAGAATTTGTACACAGACGTTTCCAACGCGATTACAAACCTTAACAAGTTATATACCTTCCACATAAATTTCATCCAAAACAAACACCTACAAGACGTCCAAACAGGCCAAGCCCCACCATGACACACGATGAACGTCTTAAGGGCTATCTTTTGAACGCCTTAGACGTTCTTGGTCGTTTGACCTCTAAACTTCTCGAAACTTCATATACTATAATTTAACATCATTATAAACCATTTAAATACCTATTAATCTCATGAATAACACATAATCAAATAGAACAACATACGAGGCATTTAGGTGACTTAGTCGTCGAACGTTTCGGTCGACCCTTGACGTTTGACTTCCAAATCACTTCAAACTTTATACACTGCCTATAAACCATATTATAAGGCATTTTTGGACCTTATAACCTTAAGAAGAACAATTTAGGCTCTAGACACCTTATCTCATTTTTGGGGTCTTACAATTGTTTGCTGCTCTTAAATAGGTGAAGAGAGTATAAATGGAGTTATCTAGAAAATTTTGGAACAAAGATGAAATAAGAAATTTGCATGATGTCAAAGAGGATCACTTGGAAAGTGCGGGTGTTATTTGATTTCCTATGACTATGGGCAAAGTAGATTTTCAGTTGACTAGCACAATATTGCAACTATTGCAAATAAGGATCTATTTGGAGGAATTGCTCATGAGGACCCTCATGACCACACACGAAATTTTGTGAAAGTGTGCGGGCCATTTTCTTTCAAGATCATCACACAAGAGTCAGTTTGACTTCTTTTGTTTCCTTTTATCTAATAGGGGAATCAATGTAGTGGTTCACCAATTACAAAGAGATTCAATTAATTCTTGGGAGGAGTTTACTGATGCGTTTTATGAAAGGGTTTTCTCTCCTTCGAAGATGGTCAAGTGGAGGGATAGTATTCAAAACATCAAGATCGTTAATGGCAAACCTATCCATAAGACATGGCTGAGGTTCCCAAAGTTGTTGCTCCAATGTAAAACTCACGGGATACTGCACAATGTGTCATTGAAACATTTTTATTGAAGCCTTGACAAGGTCAACAAAAGTGTTGCAGAACAACTCATTAGCAGTGGAATCATGAGACATCTCTTTGCCATACCATCAGCCCTTCTCAATGTGATGACAAAAATGAATCGTGCATGGTACACAATAGAGTATTAGTTATATCCTTTAAGCTTTTGAATGTCAAAGAAACAATTGGAAAAGAACCAAAAGAGACATTAAAACATGGCCAAAATGATGACCTAAATGGACCTGTTGACGTAATATGTGATTGGAAGTTGTTGCAAGGCTTTAAATGCAGTCAAAATTAATAGTGGAGTAATTTGTCCTTGAGAATCCGACATTAATACTCTTTATGATGAAACAAACATTGAGGCCAGGTAGAATGAAGAAATTTATTCCTTGAAAACCAGTCAGGGTGTTCTCATTCGAACTAAGAAAGTTCGAGTGAGAATCAAGGTCGGAACATGGATCACAATTATGTATAGAGAAATCAAGATAAGGAATCGCATGATCGTGGTACAAATTGGAGGGATATAGATGGAGAAATTTATCTCTGTGTGCCTCCCCATGATCGTCAAAAACTATAAGAACCAAGGGTTGATACTGAATATTTTTGCACCGAAGATATGTTTGCATGTATTCTTAACAAAGTGGAAGGATTCGACAAGTTGCTAAAGGAAATGTAAGACGTGATCTTTTCTTGGAACAAAACAATTACTTCACACTGGATGTCTATTAAGCACTTGGAAACACAGATGGTTCAGATCTCGACTCATTGAAATCTAAGCCCGAAAGGGGGTCTACAAAATGACACCATTGTTAACCCAAAGAGTGAAGCTTGAAATCATGTCTTCATTGTTCGACCATCTTTAATAGGTGCTTTTTCCGAGGTAAACTTTGTTTTAGTTTATGTTATTTAATAACGTTTGTTGGATGTGCAGGCTAAAAATTTGACGTTTTAGAGAAATAGGCAAATGGGCAAGCTTAGAGACCACTCGGAGAATCACCGAATGGTTTGATGATCCTAATATGAATTGCCTTTTTTACCAACCAAATTGTTATAGTCTCGTAACTTTGGTGGATAAAATTTCATCTGGCACGTCGACATAAGTACCCATCGCCCACTTAGGTTCAAAATAAAGGGCAAAATGGATTCCAACCATTTTAAATTCAAAATCGCTACTTACTTTGTATTTTTTTGGAAACTTTCACTCTCTCAACATCATATTAGGTCCTAGAGTCATTGTGTGACTGGATTTCATTGCATTGTTTTTTTTTCCTTTGCCCCCATAGTTTATTTGTCTACCTCTGAGGTTGGTATCCAAAATTTGCTTATATTTGTTGCCATATTTTAAGAGTGTTGGAGTAACAGTTATGCTTATTGTATATTTTCGTCTGCTTAACTCAATTTTAAAGTTTGCTTATTGATCAGACGTTTAGTTATCATGTTTAGTCAACACAGTTTGAATTCTGTGTTTAAAATGTATAAAATAGGTTTTCTGGTGTAAATTTTGGGTGTGGTAAGGGTGATGTCTGAGTAACATGAATTACATTAAATAAATTTAATTTTCATGTGATGGATGGGGTAATGTTGTTTTCAAGGGTAAAGGCATTGTTTGATCGATTCTAGATAATTTTGGGAAAGTCTAAGTACCTTAGGGATGGTAATGATACTTTCCAGATGGGAATTGTATAAAATTGATTTTAAATTTAGTTATCATTGATTTTGAATTGAAAATTAGGGGTCTGGGTAAAAATTTTGCACGAGAGGCAATTTGGCGACCTTAGTCGAGCTCACCATATGACTCAGCGATTCACCAACAGACATCTTACATCACCCTTTTCCCCTGAAATATAGTTGTTGGGTTCTGTAATATTCGGCGATAGGCATATGCTCGCTGATTTCACTCAGTGACTCATTGAATGTCGTTGATATTGCCTTTTTGTAGCCTTGTTTTTAGTATTTATGTTGTGATATTCGGCGAGCTACCTTGTTCTCGCCGATCAAGTTCGTCGCTTTGCCAAACAACCCTGTACCTTACTAATTTGTGATAATTTTCTTACATTCTTTATTTGTAATTACCGGTGATCCCACTATGGCTTTCTGAATGCACTCAGGGACTCGCCGAGTTGATCGCTGACTCACCTAGTTGATCGGAGAATTTCCTACAATTTTAAATCTAGATACTTCACTAACTCTTTGCAACATATTTGTTTGATTTATGTTGTTTTTCAAATATTGATAGACCTAAGGTTTCTGGTAAGGACGTATTCCCTCCAAGATGAACATGAACAATGCTTCCTCCAATAGGAAAAGGTAAAATAAAAGGAAAACGACCTGCATAGCCGAGTATCAAGGAGTTTTAGCTCCGACATAATGGTTGACTACTCCAGCCACCTCATTACATCTGAGTCTTACTGTGGGGACGAGGTTTGGTCTAGAACTCTAGTTTGTGTATCCAAACAAGTGGATGGTCAGACTCTTAAGTGGATAAGGTCTCAAATGCGCTTCAAAGAGCCACATGATACAACGAGACTCTCAGTAATCACGACTGCGACACCACCTCAAACCCATGTAGCAACATAGCCGCCATAAATTTCCAGCCCAAGAACCTCCACCACGCTCGATAAATAGGTTAACCTCTGCCGGTTTAAGTAAAATTTTGGAGGAGAACAAGTTGTCCATTGATGGGGTAGTGGACAAGGATCCAACTGTGTGGGATACAATTTGTTTCCGAAAATCGAGAATTTTACACAACCCTAACGTCCATATGTAACTTCTTGGGTGCTGGTGTTCCATGATAGTTACCGGAAATTTATCCCAAAAGGCAAGAACAAGACCAGTTCTTTCACATCAATTGATTATATTGTGGTGCGGGGTAACAAGGTTCAGTGTAGAAGCACTAACATAAATGAGGTGTTGGTGTGCATAGTCTAGGTGATGCATCTCTTGGTGGACAAGATTCAGAAGAAGAATCTATATGATCTTAATGGGTGGTTGGTCCCCTTAATCTCTAATATCACACCTCCGTGGATTGAGCTAGGTGTCCAGATTTTGAAGAAGGAATTGTACATCACTGTTAGATAATTGTTTTGGACCATTAGCAACAAATTCATGCCATCACACAATGTTTCTATATTCCGTCACCCGAAGGAAACTTTGTTGAGGTGTATTCTTCTTTTGGATAGACTGAATATCAAGATTGAGATTTCCATAAGGGAAAAGCAAAGCTAGACCTCACTACTATTCATGGTGCTTATCATTGAGCTGCGCTGATGAGCTTGTCACGACCGTGGATCACCCCATAGACGTAACCGGCATTTTCGTCCTCAAAGAGGACTTGGACAAGACCTTCGCATTCATCATAACATATCAAAGGTCAAAAATGCGGAAAATTAAAACTTTTTACATATTGAGGTATACATAGACCTCTCACATATTATATAGAGATTTTTAGCCTCCTAGCATATGAAGCTTACATAGGCTTCTCGTTTAGTCAACATAAACAATACGTAAGGATTTAGTCTAATAAAGTTGTCTCACATTAAACCATCTAAAACAAAGTAGAACATTCGGGCATAACCTTTTTACAAATTTATAATTGCAACATAGGGCTTACAACAAATATCTTCAAGAATAGGAAAGAAATGAATTTCTTTAGACAATAGCAATTTTACTAAGGTAGAACACGTGGCACCATCCTCGAACTATAGGACCTACCAAAACATGGGGAAAAGTCCAAGTTTTCTTGCAAAGCGACCTTGATACTTCAATGGCCCGAACCTAAATTGTTTGGGAAAAAGGGAAAGAATATGGGTTAGTAAAACTACATTTACTAAGTATGGAAACATATGCAAGTAAAACCATTGAAATCATGCCTAAAAGGACATTTCGTTCGAAACCATGCTAAGTCAATTTCAAAGGCGTTTATGCACAATTAGGAACATATACAAGGCAATGATCACACGTTCACTTAAGACAAGTCCGTATTAAACACAAGACCAATATCATGATAAAGTCAAGTCAACATGGATATTATCAACTTAAGGTCCTATTAACATGAATGGCATCACATCAAGTGTCACGACCCGAATGCACCCCCTAGAAGTTAGGGAAAACCTTCGAATCATGACCGGGCGTACTTGACCCTTTGGGGTCTCGTACAAGCCCTCTAACTAGCATTCATAACATAAAGCATGAAAAGTAGTGCAGAATTAAAACTTTTCACGATAATAATAATAAAAGAAGTCTTTTCATAAATACCAGGAAATCTTATCGTCACAAGCCAACTTAAAGGCACAACTTAGAATCTTAGGGACACGGCCCTTTACAATAAAAGTAAATACATTTTAAGTCTTAATAAAGAAACTAAGAAACATAAAACTATGTCCTCGAATATATGAGGACATGCCCAGTTCTTGAGAGATAGCATTCCCAAGCTTCAACTCCCTCCCAAAAGGCTTCCAACCTATACTCATAAGGTATGTGGTTAGTACAACAATGTACTAAGTATGGCATATGCAAAAACATACGAAAAGCGACATTTTAGTAAAATAACTTTTCATGCAATTTAAATATAATATTTATGAATTTAGAAACAAACCAACATAAGAATCGTCCTTTAACACTTAAGGAAGGACTCACATAATTTTTGAACCAAAAGAACACTTTACAGTAACTTCACTAAAACTTACAGTAAACTAAAAGGAACATTACAGTGAACTTACTAAACTAACAGTAAAATTGAATAAAGCATTACAGTGAACATTTTGAATTCTTACAATGAAGACCTTACAGGGAATGGCACGATCCAAGTCATATGAACTCTTTTTCCTTTGAAGTTGCCCTAACCCAAGGTTATCCTAAGACTCCCTAAGGTGAGCCAAGAAGGGATCTTCATTACACCTCCCTTCAAAGCACACCAAAGCGACCCTTCAAACCACCAAATCTTAGGCTTACATCATTGGAAATCAAATCTACGCCCTTGGCTAACATATGCAAAACACTCATAGAAATATTGGTCACACTAAGTGCAATGTGAGAGTAGCATCCCATACTACCACTCCCACTTAGTGATCCTAATGGATTCCATTTACTCAAGTACTCCACAATAATCATCCATAACATCACACCATAGTACTTATTCACATAGATTTCATGAAAGTACTCTTCTCCCATAGTAGGTATAGGTCACACCAAGTGCAATGTGAGAATATCATCCCATACTACTACTCCCACTTAGTGCTCCTACTAGGTAACTAATGTGGATCGAGAACTTCACGACATACATACACAATATCAACAATATACAAGTTAACTAGTTTTAAATTAATTCTTTTGTGGGAGTTAGCTTAACCGACAAAGACCATGAGAGATAGACATGGAATCCCGATATTAACCACTATCGGTTGAGGGATCCTTACTTGCCTAGTGTAAGGTCATGCTTCCTAGCGTTTACATGGCTTTTCCAATAGCTACACCTATGCGGGCACATAGTTAAGGGATAAGGAGATTGTTACTAAGTAACTCACTCTCTACTAACGAGGAGTACTCATCTCAAGAGGTACTTTGGATTACAACATCTCAACTCACGAAGTGTAATTCACCTCCCCTTCATATCTTCTCGGTGCTAGGCATAACTCCCCACGGATTTCTCAACATAATAGTCTATCTTAGAAAGCTCACTAGGAATTGAGAGGTTGCTACCAGACACTACATCTCAACTCACGAAGTGTGTCCACCTCAAGATTCCCCTTTTTGCTCAACTTGGCATAATACATTCTTTAAAGTGTGTGTGTGTGTACATGTGCACACCTTGCAAATAAGCATCATTTCATTCTCATAAAGTTCTACACATACTTTAACCTTGATTCATCAAGTTACACACTCTACATGCTTCTCATAATCATATACTTCTTTTAGAGATAAACTAGGTCAAACATGCAATTCAAGCTACACCAAACACAATACAAGACCCATTTCCAATATCTCTTCATTTCACATATTAGACCTTAAAGGTTACAAATTAAAAACATACTAAATAACATCAAGTTCATCAATTAGCACCGCCACCCATAAGGTGGACCATACCACTCAAATAGCAATTCATAATAAGAATTATACAATGAGAGCAACTCATCAACAAATCAAACCATCATCACCCATAATCAATTTATCAATATTTCACCATATTAAGGCCCTTAGGGCAGTAGCTACACCAACATGGCAAATACAAGAAGACCTAAGTTCATACCCTACTCAAGTCATGCTCAAATAACCCATTTTCAAGCCAAAAGTTGAAGTATGCATAAACAAGAGTTTCATGGAGTTTTAACATCAAAAGAATCAATCCAAACCAATATAAATACATTTAAACCATTAGAACTTAAATACAAGAAGACACATACTAGAAATCAAAGTTAGAAGAAGTATGAGTTTAGAAACCCTTTTGAAAACCTTTATGGAAGTTGGCTTCTTGAATGAAAAGATATTCAAGAATGGATACCATACCTTTAAGAGAAGGAAACCCACTAATTTTTATGAAGAAACAAGTACAAAGCATCCCTCCTTTCCCTCCTTGAGCCTTGGCTTCAATGGTGACTTTGAGAGAGTTTTTATTTTTTGAGAGAGAGAGTTTGAATGTTGAAGTGAGGATCTTGTCTAGGTCTAGGGTTTAAAAATAATTTAATATAACCTAAAAACACTAATATTATCCACCTAGGGTCTTAAAAGACTTGGGGTGTATTTACATAAAACACCCCAAGTTGGCAGCCACTTAACAGGCTTGTCAGGTCTCATAGACGAGACCTTCACCAACGGACCGTCAGGGGGCCAACGGACCGTTGGTAGGGTCTCGTTGCTGGACACTTAGCTCCAAAATGGAGCATGACCAATCTCAACTTACTGGTTCAATCGACGCCCTAGGTCGACAGACCATTGAGGGACCAACGGACCGTCCTTAGGGTCGTTGATGGCCACTATTTTTGGCAGATTTTGCCCAAGTCTTGGGAACTTCATCTAGGTCCCCTTGTGGGTCCTAGGTGGGGTCGTGCCTGGACGTTAAACCCCTAAACTAAGTCGTCTATGTCTTAGGAACATCCAATGAATGTTTCAAGTAAAACGAACACGTAAAACTCATCCAAACACACCAAGACACACGAATACATTCTAAGGCATACCATCTGAACGTCATGGACGTTCTTGGTCGATTGAACTCCAAACTTAACCAAACTTCACACACTGCCTAAGTACACTAAACTAACTCAGTTTAACTTAAAATCAACTCAATAAACAACCATGAGGCTCTAGTTCACCTTAGTTCATTTTGGGGCGTTATATTCTCCCCCAGTTGGAATAACATTCGTCCTCGAATGACACTTAAATTTTTAAGAACAACAAGGACTCACTTAGAATCATATAATACACTTAGATCATGATCAAAACATCAACAACCAAAGCATCAACTAGCAAGGAACATCATTTCTCACTTTCAACACTTAGCAACATAGGCCACTTTTGCCAACTTCACAAAGTCAAAACTCAACCTTAGACTTCTTTTATGGAGGAACTAACTTCTCCAACATTAAACATGATCATACAAAATCTTTTACACACATTGAAACTAAAATTCATGACAAAACAATTTTCTTCAAAATGCCAAAATTCTACATTGAAGTTCACTGTGTTCACTGCCAAGATACCAAATTTTTTTTCCAAAAATTCATTCTTTAAGCAATTCATCAAGATGACATAATCATATGAACTATAAAACCATATAAACTCATTTCATAACACAAAAGCAACAATAACAAAGAGTTAAGACTTACCAAAACCATCAATCCGGGTTAATTATCCTTTCTAGCCCCCATCCCATAGGAAGGGTTCTTCTTGGGAGCATTAGGATCTAGGGAAGCTTGATTGACATCTCTCCCCTTTGATTTAAGGTTTGGGCAGTCCCTCATCTTGTGGCCTTTATTACCACATGCAAAACAACCATCCGACCCGGCAAGACACTTACCCCCATGTTGCTTGCCACAAGTAGGGCACCTAGCCCTTTCATAGGAATGACCACCACCTTGAGAATGTTGATTTGGAGCCCTATCCTTGTTTCCCATGGAAGAATCTTGGGGATAAAACCTCTTCTTAGGCCTTTGGTGACTAGAATTATCTGACCTAGGTCTCTTACCCTCTTTCCTTATCTCCCTAATTTTGGACTCCTCAATTTGTTGCGCATAAACCATGAGCCTAGAGATATCCATGTCATTAAGAAGCATTGCCGTACCACACTATTTTTCCTCCAAGCTAGACAGGCCCATCACAAACTTGTTCATCCTAGCCCTAGGGTTGGCTACCATGGTTGGGGCATACTTAGAGAGTTGGGTGAATTTGAGAGAGTACTCTTGCACACTCATTCCCCCTTGACGAAGGTTCATGAATTCAACCATCTTCTTCTCCCTCCACTCTAAAGGAAAGAATTTATCTAGGAAAGCCTCTTTGAATTCCTCCCAATCAACCGGACCTCTTTCTAAGGGTCTCTCACCCCTCCATTGCTCATACCACACTTGGGCAACATCCTTAAGTTGGTAAGCGGCCAATTCTGCTTTCTCCCTAGGGGTCACACCCATAGCATCTACCACCTTGAAAACCTCATCTATGAAGCCTTGTGGATCTTCATCCACCTTAGTGCCATGAAAGGTAGGAGGGTTCATCCTCATGAAATCCCGAATCATAGAAGCGGGAGTACTAGCATTTGGTTGGGGCCTATATCCTTGGTTAGCTTGGACCACAAAGTGATTGTTGACAACATGAGCTTGAGCCGTCATGAGTTGGGTCAAGTTCATTAGGGAAGCCCTCAACTCCGCATTAGTCATATCACCCTCAACAAAAGGAGATTGAGGCATAGGAGGCACTTGAGGTCCTTGGGGTTCCGGAAGCAATTGAGGTTCTTGAAGAGGAACCTCCTCATTTTCCTCCCCTAAGTCAACAATAGGAACTTGGTCAACACGGGGAAGGACTCTCTCATTTGGTACACCTCCCTCCTCCCTTCTAGCGGTCGATCTCCTCGTATTCATGTCCTAAAAACACAAAAAGAAGAGGTTGAGAAAAGACACCTTATATACTCAACTCTAAGGCACGATATTAGAATAGAGAAGAAAGTGAAACTTCTAGCATCCTATAGCCTCTTGGCCATGGATGTATCGCGACTCACACTAATGACCAAGATACTACTAGATGTGGCTTGTGAGACTTTTAGACCTTAAACTATTTTCCAAAACTTTATGCTCTAATACCAAGTCTGTCACGACCCGAAAGCACCCCCTAGAAGTTATGGAAAACCTTCGAATCATGACCGGGCGTACTTGACCCTTTGGGGTCTCATATAAGACCTCTAACTAGCATTCATAACATAAAGCATGAAAAGTAGTGCAAAATTAAAACTTTTCACGATAATAATAATAAAAGAAGTCTTTTCATAAATACCAGGAAATCTTATCGTCACAAGCCAACTTAAAGACACAACTTAGAATCTTAGGGACACGGCCCTTTAAAATAAAAGTAAATACATTTTAAGTCTTAATAAAGAAACTAATAAACATAAAACTATGTGCTCGAATATATGAGGACATACCCAATTCTTGAGAGATAGAATTCCCAAGCTTCAACTCCGATCCTCCCAAAAGGCTTCCAACCTATACTCATAAGGTATATAAAAGTATGGGGTTAGTACAACAACGTACTAAGTGTGGCATATGCAAAAATATACGAAAAGGGACATTTAAGTAAAGTAACTTTTCATGCAATTTAAATATAATATTCATGAATTTAGAAACAATCCAACATAAGAATCATCATTTAACACTTAAGGAATGACTCACATTATTTTTGAACCAAAAGAACACTTTAGAGTAACTTTACTAACAGTTACAGTAAACTAAAAGGAACATTACAGTGAACTTACTAAACTTACAGTAAAATTGAATAAAGCATTACAATGAACATTTTTAATTCTTAGAATGAAGACCTTACAGGGAATGGCACGGTCCAAGTCATATGAACTCTTTTTCCTTTGAAGTTGCCCTAACCCAAGGCTATCCTAAGACTCCCTAAGGTGAGCCAAGAAGGGATCTTCATTACACCTCCCTTCAAAGCACACCAAAGCGACCCTTAAAACCACCAAATCTTAGGCTTACTTCGTTGGAAATCAAATCCACGCCCTTGGCTAACATATGCAAAACACTCATGGAAATATAGGTCGCACTAAATGCAATGTGAGAGTAGCATCCCATACTCCCACTCCCACTTAGTGCTCCTAATGGATTCCATTTACTCAAGTACTCCACAATAATCATTCATAACACCACACCATAGTACTCATTCACACGGATTTCATGAAAGTACTCTTCTCCCATAGTAGGTATAGGTCACACCAAGTGCAATGGGAGAATAGCATCCCATACTACTACTCCCACTTAGTGCTCCTACTAGGTAACTAATGTGGATCGAGCACTTCACGACATACATACACAATATCAACAATATACAAGTAAACTAGTTTGAAATCAATTCTTTTGTGGAGTTAGCTTAACCGACAAAGACCATGAGAGCTAGACATGGAATCCCGATATAAACCCCTATCGGATGAGGGATCCTTAGTTGCCTAGTGTAAGGTCATGCTTCTTAGCGTTTACATGGATTTTCCAATAGCTACACCTATGCGGGTACATAGTTAAGGGATAAGGAGATTGTTACTATGTAACTCACTCTCTTCTAACGAGGAGTACTCACCTCAAGAGGTACTTTGGATTACAACATCTCAACTCACGAAGTGTAATTCACCTCCCCTTCATACCCTCACGGTTCTAGGCATAACTCCCCACGGATTTCTCAACATAATAGTCTATCTTAGAAAGCTCACTAGGAATGGAGAGGTTGATACTAGACACTACATCTCAACTCACGAAGTGTGTCCACCTCAAGATTCCCCTTTTTGCTCAACTTGGCATAATACATTCTTTAAAGTGTGTGTGTACATGTGCACACCTTGCAAATAAGCATCATTTCATTCTCATCAAGTTCTACACATACTTTAACCTTGATTCATCAAGTTACACACTCTACATGCTTCTCATAATCATATACTTCATTTAGACATAAACTAGGTCAAACATGCAATTCAAGCTACACCAAACACAATACAAGACCCATTTCCAATATCTCTTCATTTGACATATTAGACCTTAAAGATTACACATTAAAAACATACTAAATAACATCAAGTTCATCAATTAGCACCGCCACCCATAAGGTGGACCATACCACTCAAATAGCAATTCATAATAAGAATTATACAATGAGAGCAACTCATCAACAAATCAAACCATCATCACCCATAAGCAATTTATCAATATTTCACCATATTAAGGCCCTTAGGGCAGTAGCTACACCAACATGACAAATACAAGAAGACCTAAGTTCATACCCTACTCAAGTCATGCTCAAATAACCCATTTTCAAGCCAAAAGTTGAAGTATGCATAAACAAGAGTTTCATGGAGTTTTAACATCAAAATCATCAATCCAAACCAATATAAATACATTTAAACCATTAGAACTTAAATACAAGAAGACACATACTAGAAATCAAAGTTAGAAGAAGTATGAGTTTAGAAACCCTTTTGAAAACCTTTATGGAAGTTGGCTTCTTGAATGAAAAGATATTCAAGAATGGATACCATACCTTTAAGAGAAGGAAACCCACTAATTTTTATGAAGAAACAAGTACAAAGCATCCCTCCTTTCCCTCCTTGAGCCTTGGCTTCAATGGTGACTTTGAGAGAGTTTTTTTTTTTTTGAGAGAGAGTTTGAATGTTGAAGTGAGGATCTTGTCTAGGTTTAGGGTTTAAAAATAATTTAATATAACCTAAAAACACTAAAATTATCCACCTAGGGTCTTAAAAGACTTGGGGTGTATTTACATAAAACACCCCAAGTTGGCAGCCACTTAACAGGCTTGGCAGGTCTCACAGACGAGACCTTCACCAACGGACCGTCAGGGGGCCAACGGACCATTGGTAGGGTCTCATTGGTGGACACTTATCTCCAAAATGGAGCATGACCAATCTCAACTTACTGGTCCAATCGACGCCCTAGGTTGATGGACCGTCCTTAGGGTCGTCGATGGCCACTGTTTTTTGGCAGATTTTGCCCAAGTCTTGGGCCCTTCATCGTGGGCCCCTTGTGGGTCCTAGGTGGGGTCGTGCCTAGACGTTAAACCCCTAAAATAAGTCTTCTAGGTCTTAGTAACATCCAATACAATTTTCAAGTAAAACAAATACGTAAAACTCATCCAAACACACCAAGACACACAAATACATTCTAAGGCATACCATCCGAACGTCGTGGACGTTCTTGGTCGATTGAACTCCAAACTTAACCAAACTTCACACACTGCCTAAGTACACTAAATTAACTCAGTTTAACTTAAAATCAACTCAATAAACAACCATGAGGCTCCATTTCACCTTAGTTTGTTTTGGGGCGTTATATCAAGATCATATATGCACAACAACTCCAACATAATGTCTCATCAACAATTCATGTACAAGAGTTCATAACATCACATCAATATAATACCGTTACTCACAACCCCTTCTCCAAGCCTACAAGTGACATGCGTATGTGAAGCCTCATAACCCCACATAATCAAGTAAAGCAAGTAAAGGATCATATATATTCAAATCGTGCATATTCACTATCATGTACATCAACATAGACCAATCTCATGTTCATCAATGAAACTAACATCATATAGAATCATTAACATGTGAAGTCATCATATACTTTTTATTCATATCATAAGTACGTAAGAACAACCTCCTAGTACTTTCGTCAAGGTCAACTTGTACCATGAATAAGTAGATTCCCATACCTTACCTACACTAATTAGAACCCCTTAAGTCACCCTAGTTAGTGTTCAATTTATTACTTTCATTTTACTTTCGGGAACAATCGCCTTAATCAACAATAGACCATGTCATCTAAACATGAAATCCGTTATCATTAAAGCCTACACCGAAAGAAGGTGGTTTACTTGCCAAGGTAGGACCAAAACATGAACATAGCATTCTAGGTGGATACACTAGCTAGTATTCCTATGGAGGCAACATAGTTAAAGAATTAGGAGATATGTCTTGAACCCTCTACATGCCCATTAGTATTGGAGTCCTCATCTCATGAGAACATTTGGTGAATCTCCCTTTTATGGGGAGTCAACACCTTTCATTGTCAAGTTCACTCGGTGCTAAGCTAAAGTTCCCTTTTTGAAATGTCTTTAAGCCTTTCTTAATCATCATATCTTAGTATAGGTCATAGGAAACTAACCCCATTATATATCATGGAATTAGCTCA
The DNA here is from genome assembly GCA_016801875.1 of Solanum sitiens. NCBI lineage: Eukaryota > Viridiplantae > Streptophyta > Magnoliopsida > Solanales > Solanaceae > Solanum > Solanum sitiens. Next base: position 238,657 of record JABWTJ010000457.1, read on the forward strand.
TTAGGTATAGGATGATAACTTCCTTTCATCACAAACCGTCATTAGTGAGATCAACATATCGTAGTCATATCATAGAAGGCACACAATTGAAACTTCTTCAAACTTGCATTATCTTAGCCTCACCATTATACATTCAACATAATCAAGACATTTCATCATAATAGTCATATCTTATCTTCTTAATCTAATGACATATAATACCTCAATTGCACAACACGATAAATTATAAGCCATCATCATTGAAGTAAAGAGTTCAATACCACAAAGTGATACCGAATAGCCTCCATGGACTTCATCAAGATCTTACCCTCAATTCATTACAATTATCCAATTAATCACTCATAATCATCATAATATAGTGAATTAAACAATAACATCACCAATTCAAACGACCCTAATCATCTAAAAATCCAATTAATAGCTAGGGTTAGGGAAAAGAGTTCAAACCATGGAATCTTTTATAGAACTAGGTCAAAGACTAAGAACCACAACAATTATCCCATAAAAATCATAATATATAAATAATAATTACATGAAACAAATATCAAATCAATTTGAAAGATCAATTTTGTAATTGGAAGAAAACCTATGTTTTTGACTTCAGTGGAAAACAATTTTAAATAGCCTCTTAGGGAAAGTGATCCCAAGAGTAAATAGCTTCCATACCTTAAGATTCATTAGAGTTTGATGGAGAAAATATGAAGTCTTTAAGCCCGAGTTCACCATGAAGCTTGGTCTTCAATGGGGTGTTGAATAGAGAGAGAAAGTAAAGAGAAGTTTGAGAGAATTGGGTTTGGGAAATATGGGGTGTTAGGTTAGTTTAATGAGTTTCAAGTCTTATATAGTCCCTCAACTAACTTAATTAACCCACCCTTAACCCTTAACTAATCACCTAATTAAGTAACTAATTAAGTACCTTAACTTAAAAACTTAGCAGTTAACTAGGTGCCAATCAACGAGACCCCGACAAACCGTCCATATTCCCATCGACGGTCCGTCCTGCAGAAGATTCATGTGGAACAGAGACTGGTATTTTCGACCATCCTGGCAAATTGAATAATTTTCAACCTACGAATCCATCGACGGAGAGTCGATCAGACGACGGCTTGTCGTTTGGCTCGTGGATGCACACTGTCAAATTGACAGTTTTGGGTCCAAATGGAAGGGTCATCTCCAAGGAACCTTATGGTGGTCCATGGGGAGTCGTACCTGGACGTTTCGACCCTAAACACACTCTTATATATATTTAACAACTTTTTACCAGTTTTCATTAAATTCGGAATCTTTAAAACCCCATGAAACATGCTAAGGCACACTAATGTACATTTTACAACTCTCCGGACTTCATGGTCGTTCCTTAATATTTTTACTCTAACACTTCCTAATTAGTTTAAATACATTATTTTAGATCTTTAAACAGTGTTTCATGTCTTAGTTCATCATGTGAGGCTCTAGACTAAGTCATGGACTTTGGGAATTTTACATTACCCCCCCTTAGGAACATTCATTCCCGAATGACACTAAAATCGTTTATAGGGAAAGGATAGACTAAATACTAGAAGGTCAACCAACAACATATAATTAAAATGAGTCACAACTCATAGGAGTAATTCACAACTCCATTAAACACATAAACATGACATTTACATATAGAAACTCAAATCACAATTTACCACATATAAGAGGCCAACCTTACGACATAAGGAACTACCTTCTCAATATCAACATGATCTCAACATGATCACCAAGATTCACTTATGTCAACCTTCTTTCAAAACACATCAACATACTCTATACTATTTCATGAAGGTAACAATACACAAAACACAAATAAGTGTAAGTTAAGCAATAGAGCATTTTCACATGAAAACTCATTTTAGCATGAACCTTTACCATAAATATACATATTTTAGCAAAGCAAGCCAAATTCAAATTTATTCATTATTTTTAAGAAGATTATTACTATCCTCAACTTTTGCTATAATTATGAGTAAAAAGATGAGGATAACGGAACTTCATATCGGCCTCTACCTCCCATGTTACTCCCTTAACTAGGTGGTTTCTCCATAGGACATTTATGGAGGCCACCTCTTTGTTCCTCAACTTCTCGACTTGGCGATCTAAAAATTCCACCGGAACCTCTTCATAGGAAAGTTCCTCACCCACTCCTAACCCTTCAATAGGGAGAATGGATAAGGGGTCGCCGATACACTTCTTAAGCATGGAAACATGAAATACTGGATGAACGAAGCTAGTTCACTAGGTAGTCTCAACACATATGCAACTTTTCTGACCCGTTGCAAAACCTCATAGGGACCCACATACCCGGGACTTAGCTTCCTCTTTTTTCCAAATCTCATCACCCCTTTCATAGTTTAAATCTTCAAATACACCATATCACCTACCTTTAATTCAAGGTGTCTTCTTCTATTGTCGGCATAGGATTTTTGCCGACTACAGGCTGTGTTCAACCTATCTCTTATCACCCAAACTTTATCCAAAGCTTCATAGATTATTTCGGGACCAAGGAGTGAAGACACACCAACATCAAACAACCCAACCAAAGACCTACTCGCCTACCATATAGTGCTTCAAAAGGTGCAATGGAGATACTTGAATGGTAGCTATTATTATAGGAGAACTTAATCAATGGTAGGTGATTGTCCCAATTACCTTTAAAATCTATCACACAAGCTTTTAACATGTCTTCTAGGGTCTAAATAGTACGCTCCGCTTGACCATCCTTTTGGGGATGAAAAGCGGTGCTAAGCTTCACTTGAGTACCCAACCCTTTTTAAAAAGATCTCCAAAAACGAGAAGTGAATTGAGCACCTCTATCCGATATGATGGACAAAGGGATCCCATGTAAGCTCACTATCACATCAATGTTTATTTTTACATAATCCTCTGCCGAATAAATAGACTTGACGGGGATAGAGTGAGCAGATTTTTTCAATCTATCCACTATAACCCAAATTGAGTCATTTCCCAACAAAAAGTCCATATTAATTTCTTCCGACCTCAAAGTAGGAACTTCAATTATTTGGGTCAAACCACTCGGCTTTAGATACTCGACTATAACTTGTTGGCAATTTGGAGACTTATCTACAAACTCCGCTATGTCCCTTTTTAAGCCATCCCACCAATATACCTCTCTAAGGTCACAATACAGTTTGGTGGAACCCGAATAAATAGAATATCAGGAACAATGAGCTTCTTCCAAAATCTTTCCCTTCAAATCATCAGCATCTGGTACACAAAATCTACTTTGGTACCTAAGCACATCATCACCCCCTTGGGAGAATGACTCATTAAACTTGCTAAATACCTATTTCTTCAACTACATCAATAGCGGATCAAGATGTTTCTTAAACTTCACCTCAACCACTAAAGACGACTCGGAGTAATTATGAACTATAAAACCACAATTTGGGGAATCTTCTAATGAACACCCAACTGAGCCAATCTATGGACATCTTTCACTAGGTCTTTCTTACCTTCTTTCACATGCGAAAAACTACCCATAGTAATACGACTTAAAGCATCCGCAACCACATTGGCTTTGTCGGGGTGGTAAAGAACACTTATGTCGTAATCTTTAAATAATTCCAATAATCTTCGTTGTCGGAGATTCAATTCCTTTTGAGTGAACACATATTGATGACTTTTGTGTTCAGTATACACATCCACTTGAACAACATACAAGTAATGCCCCTATATTTTCAAAGCAAACACTACGACCGTTAATTCAAGATCATGAGTTGGATAATTCTTCTCATGCACCTTGAGTTGTCTAGAGGCATAGGTTACAACCTTCCCATGGTGCATCAGGACAAAACCCAAACTCACTTGGGAAGCGTCACAATACACCACGAAACCCTTGGTACCCTCCGATAATGTCAACACCGTAGCAGAGGTAAGCCTACCTTTCAATACTTGGAAGCTTCTTTCACATGCCTCTTACCACTAAAATTTAACACTCTTTTGGGTCAAGGTAGTCAAAGGATAAGCAATAGATACAAACCCATTCACAAACCTCCTATAGTACCTAGGTAAACCTAAGAAACTTCTAATGTCGGTTGGAGTCAAAGGTCTTGGCCAAATCTTAACCGCTTCTATTTTCTTCGGATCGACCTCTATACCCTCACTTGAGATAATATGTTCACCCTCATTCTTCGAATATACAGAGATATCGTCAATGAAGACAATAAAAAAGGAATCAAGGTAATTCTAGAACACTCTATTCATAAGGTCCATAAAATTCGACGGAGAATTAGTGTGACCAAAAGACATCACTAGGAACTCATAGAGACTATACCTAGTCCGTAAAGACGTTTTAGGCATATCCTCACCTTTCACCCTAAGTTGGTGATACACCGACCTCATATCAATCTTAGAAAAGTAGCTTGCCGCTTGTAGTTGATCAAACAAGTCATCAATCCAAGGGAGAGGATACTTGTTCTTAATGGTGACCTTATTGAGTTGATGATAATCAATACAAATCCTAAGGGACCCATCCTTCTTCTCTACGGAAAATACCGGAGCACCCCATGGAGAAATACTAGGTTTAATGAAATCTTTGTCTAGTAAATCCTTGAGTTGAACCTTGAACTCTTTTGATTCGTCCGGAGCCATCCGATAAGGAGGAATTGAAATGGGATTCATATGAGGTCATAAGTCATTACCAAAATCTATTTCCCGCTCGAAAGGAATTCTAGCCAAGTCATCGGGAAAGACTTCCGCAAAGTCCTTCACTATGGGGACCTACTCTATAGAAGGAATGTCGGACTCAAGATCTTTATCCCTCACAATATGGTAAAGACACCTCTTAGAGATCATTTTACAAGCTTTTAGACAAGAAATGATACGACCCCTAGGAATTGAGTTACCCCCTTCCACTCTAAGACATGTTCTTTAGGAAAACTGAACTTAACCACTCTTGTCTAACAATCAATAGAAGCAAAACAAGCATGCAACCAATCAATACCCAAATGACATCAAAATCAACCATATCTACCAAATCCACCCATGTAGCTCTATTGGACAAAGATATAGGACAACTCCTAAAGACTCTTCTAGCCACAACGGAGTCACCCACCGGGGTAGTAACCGAAAAAAGTTCAATCAACACATCCAGTACAACATCAAACTTTCTAGCTACTAGAAGAGCTAGAAACGACAAAGTAGGATCAGGATCTAGTAAAGCATAAACATCAATAGAGAAGACTTGTAACATACCAGTGACCAAATCGGGAGATTCCTCTTGCTCACCCCTAGATCGGAGAGCATAAAAGTGGTTCCTCTTTGGAGCATCGAAACTAGGACCGCTTGCTTGAGATTGACCTCCCCCCTTTTCTTGACTTCTCACATTAGGAAAATGCCTAACCTTATGGCCCTCTTTTCCACAACCAAAGCAATTTCGCCTTCCCACCAAGCATTCACCCCTATGCTTCTAACCACACTTGGCACAAGTAGGTTTCTCAGTAGGTGAATTTCCACTCCTTCCTATTTGGGACTTAGGGTTAGACACCCTATCCTTGTTAGCCTTAGGGAAATTGGAAGAAACTTTATTGGAAACCCTTTTCTTGAACTTAGGCTTGTCTTGAATTTCAAGCTTACCCTTGGAAGTACCTCCCTCATAAGACTTAGCGCTCTTAATTACCCTATTCTTCCTCTTGAGTCTACTCTCCTCAACTTGTGGAGCATGAACCATCAAACGGGAAATATCTATATTATCATGAAGCATCATCGAACGACACTCCTCAACTAGATCATCAGACACTCCCGTCACAAAGCGGCTCATCTCATCCCCAGGATTGGATACCACGGAAGGAGCATACTTGGAAAATTTAGTGAACTTCAAGGAGAACTCTTGAGCACTCATACATCCTTGACGAAGTTTGTTGAATTCTTCCACTTAGCCTCCTCTTTTTCCCTTGGAAAAAACCTATCAAGGAAATCCCTTCTAAACACCTCACAAGTTCTAGGACCCTCTCTCAAAGCCCTATTGTCTCTCCATTGGGTATACCAAGTTTGAGCCTCATCCTTGAGTTGATAAGAGGCTAGCTCGGCCTTCTCATTTGAACTCAATTCCATAGCATATAAGATCTTGCAGACCTCATCGAGTAAGTCTTGGGGATCTTCATTTACCTTAGACCCAAAGAACATAGGAGGGTTTATACTTGTGAAGTCTCTCAAGAGAGAATTCATGGTACAAGTATTTTGTTGAACATGGGGTCCAATCTCCCGGCTTGCTTGAGCCGTCATGGCTTGAGATTGAGTCGCTACCTCTTGGGATTGCATAGTCATAACTTGGGTCAAACTTAGAGTAGCTGACCTTATCTCTCCATTCGTCATAGGTGGAGGAATGACCGGAGCTTGGTCTTGTGGAGGAACTTGATTGACTTGTGGAGGGTCTTGGTTCTCTAGAGGAGGAACTCCCGCATTAGCCTAATCTTCCTCCACCCTCCTTGCGGCGGCCCATCTCGTAGTCATATTCTATATCCATAAGAAATGTATTAGAAGAAAAAGGGACACATAGAGTTACGACTTTTGAGGCACAACTTTCAAGATTACCAATAAGTGAGAATTCCTAAGCATCACATAGCCTCCATAAGTGTGGCACCCTTCACACCCATGAAAAAGACTCTACGAGACTTGGTTTAGTAAGACATCAATCCTAAGATTACATCAACCTCATGCTCTAATACCAAGTTTATCACGATCAGGGAGCACCCCCTAAACGTAACCGGTGTCGTCGTCCTCAAAGAGGACTTGGACAAGCCCTTAGCATTCGTCATAACATATCATAGGTCAAAAATACGGAACATTAAAACTTTTTACATATTGAGGTATACATAGACCTCTCACATATCATATATGGAGTTTACTTAGACTCCTCGCATATGAAGCTTCCATAGGCTTCTCGTTTAGTCAACATAACCATTACGTAAGGATTTATTCTAATAAAGTTGTCTCACATTAAACCATCTAAAATGATGTAGAACATTTGGGCATAACCCTTTTACAAAAATATAATTGCCACATCGGGATTACAATAAATATCTTCAAGAATAGGAATGAAATGAATGTCTTTAGACAATAGCAATGTTACTAAGGTAGAACACGTGGCACCATCCTCGAACTAGAGACCTACCAAAACTTGGGGAAAAGTACAAGTATTCTTGCAAAGCAACCTTGATACATCAATGGCCCGACATACATTGTTTCAGAAAAAGGGAAAGAATATGGGTTAGTACAGCCACATGTACTAAGTATGGAAACATATGCAAGTAAAACGATTGAAATCATGATTAAAAGGACATTTACTTCAAAACCATGTTAAGTCACTTTCAGTAGTCTTTATACACAATTAAGAACATACACAAGCCAATGATCACATATTCACTTAAGACAAGTCCATATTCAACAAAAGACCAATATCATGATAAAGTCAAGTCAACATGGATATTATCAACATAAGGTCCTATCAACATAAATGACATCACATCAAGATAGTATAGGCATAACAACTCCAACATACTGTCTCATCAACAATTCATGTACAAGAGTACATAACATAACATCATATAAGACCCTTACTCACAACTCCTTCCCCAAGCCTAGAAGTGCAATGCTTATGTGAAGCCCCATAACCCCACATAATCAAGTAAACCAAGTAAAATATCATAAGCAATGTCTACCTTTCATATATATTCATATCATGTATATTCATAATCATGTACATCGACATAAGAAAATAACATGTTCATCAATGAAACTAACATCATATAGGATCATTAACATGTAAAGTCATCATATATATTTCATTTATATCATAAGTACATAAGAAAAACCTTCTAGGACTTCCCTAAAGGTCTACTTGTGCCATGTATAAGTAGAGTCCCATACCCCTACCTACACTAAGTAGAACCTCTTAAGTCACCCTAGTTAGTGTTCACTTTATAACTTTCATTTTACTTTCGGGAACAATTGCCTTAACCGATAATAGACAGTGTGAGCTAAACATGGAATCCAGTGTAATGAAACCCTTCACCAAAAGACGATGGTCTACTTTCCAAGGTAGGAAAAAACATGAACATAGCAATCTAGGTTGATCCCTTATCTAGTATTCCTATGGAGGCAACATAGTTAAGGAACTAGGAGATATGTCTTGAACCCTCTACATTCCCATTAGCATTGGAGTGCTCATATCATGAGATATTTGGTAAATCTCTCTCATTGTCGATTTCACTTGGTGCTAAGCTAAAGTCCCCTTTTTGAAATGTATTTAAGTTTTTCTTAATTATCATATATTAGTATAGGCCATAGGAGACTAACCCCCTTGTATATAATGTCATTATCTCATTAGGTATAGAATGAGAACTTTCTTTCATCACAAACCATCATTAGTGAAATCAACATATTGTAGTCATGTCATCTAAGGCACACAAGAGAAACATCTTCAAACTTGTATTATCATAGCCTCACCATGATATCCAATTCAACATAATCAAGAAATTTCATCATAATAATCATATCATATCTTCTTAATCTAATAACATATAATACCTCAATTGCACAACACCATCAATTATAAGCCATCATCATTGAAGTAAAGTGTTCAAGATCACAAGTCTTACGAAATATCCTCCATGGCCTTCATCAAGACATAACCCATAATACATCACAATTATCCAATGAACACGTCATCATCATCATTATATAGTGAAATGAACAATAACATCACCAATTCCAACAACCCCAATCATCTACAAGTTCAATTCATAGCTAGGGTTAGGGAAAAGGGTTCAAACCATGGATTCTTTTATAGAACTAGGTAAAAGACTAAGAACCATAACTATTAACGCATAAAAAATTAGAATATATCAATAATAATCAAAATAACCAATATGAAATCAATTTGAAAGATCAATTTTGTAATTGGAAGAAAACCCATGGTTTTACTTCATAGGAAACGAATTCTGAATAGCCTCTTGGGGAAAGAGATCCCAAGAGTGAATAGCTTCAATAACTTAGGATTATTATATTTGTATGGAGAAAATATGAAGTCTTGAAGACCTAATTAATCTTGAAGGTTGGTCTTTAATGGGGTCTTGAATAGAGAGAGAAAGTAGAGAGAAGTTGGACAGAATTTGGGTTTGGGAAATATTGGGTGTTAGGTTAGTTTAATGAGCTTTAAGTCTTATATAGTACCTCAACAAACTTTGTTAACCATCCCTTAAACATTAAATAATAACCTAAATAATTAACTAATTAAGTACTTTAACTTAAAAACATAGTAGTCAACTAGGTGCCAATCGACGAGACCCCGACCAAAGGTCCGCAGTCCAATGGATGGCCCGCCTTGTGCAAGCATTGTTTGGGAAAGAGACTGGTATTTTGGACCATATTGGCGAATTTACTAAGTATAAACCTACGAAGACATCTACGGAAAGTCGATCAGACGATGGCTCGTCGTTTGGCTCGTGGATGCATACTGTCAAATTGACAGTTTTGAATCCAAATGGAAGGGTAATCTCTAAGGAACCTTAGGATGGTCCTTGAGGATTCTTAACCGGACGTTTCAAACCTAAATACACTCTACTATATATTTAACAACTTTTTACAAATTTTTATTAAATTCCAATTCTTGAAACCCCATGAAACATGCCAAGGCACACTAATGTACATTTTACAATTCTCCTAATGTCATGGTCGTTCCTTAACGTTTTGACTCTAACACTTCCTAATTAGTTTAAATACATTATTTTAAGCCTATAAATAGTGTTTCAAGTCTTAGTTCATCATGTGAGGCTCTAGACTAAGTCATGGACTTTTCGGAGTGTTACTAAGCTAGAGTGCCATACATGCCAAAGATGGATGTGGAAGGTATACTTACTTACTCTACTAACATTCATAGGATCAAGGAATATTGCACTAGAGATTAGTCTAAGAACAGGAGGACAACCTTGATGAACACATCCCCGGCTATAAATGTCAACACTATGGAGATAGAAACTACCCCTCTTACACGAGACAGTGAGACAATTTGTAGGCCTAGTTCCCCTACTCATTATACTTCCTTTGTTGCTCCCTCCTTCCCTCCCCCCCCCCATTTATATAGGCCATGGTATATAAAATGTGCCACATTTCCCATACGGCAGATGTGGGAGCTCCAAGGGTGGAGGCAATTGTTCTGGGTTTGATAGATCATGCTATAGCTACAATATTAGCTCTTATTTTGAGGAGTTGAAGGGACATTGTGAGTTTATCATAACGGATGGCATATCATTCAATGAACTGATTGTACGGGTTGAGACGTGGGAGTAGGTGTTCGATAGTTAGAGGATGAGATAACTTTGAAGGTTGATGTTGCTGGTTGAGGTGTGAGGTGAATGAGCTTAACTCCATTGAAAATTCGATGCTCTGGGGCACTGTGGACGTTCATGGCGTCCCTAGTTCAGATGTTCCAGCTATTTCTAAGATCTTTCAAGATATTGTACCGGAGATGCTACCTTAGCTAGTATGGTTAGGATTTTGATGCACCAGAGACTGATTTGGAGGGGTTAGGAACTTGAGAGGAGACAAAATATGAGGATTTAGAGAACCTTGAGGGTGATCTGGTTCAAGTAGCTATGAATGCCTCACTTCGGGACACCTCAATGATTTGCCCCAGTGGAGGCAACTCACTAGTGGAGGAGAGTCTAGTACTGATTCCAAGTTTAAGAGAACCCTAAACGCCAAGCGTTCCTCTTAGTCTTAGCTTTATATAGGATCTTGACTCTATTCTTTTTTTTTTTGAGAAATTTATGATATTTTTACATTGAGGACAGTATGACAATATTTTTTATGGGGTGAAGGTATCTTCATATCTAACTCGTTGGGTTGTATTTAAGTTTTTTTTATGATTGCTTGTTTTACTACTTTTCACTATGTTAGAAACATCTCATTTATTATTGTCAAATTTGTGAATGTTAGTTTTTAATCGCATTGATCAACCTCCTTGTTTCTTAAGTTGTAATTGTTGGGGCTATTCGCTTGCATATTAGAGTATCACTTGCAATTAATATTGATGAATTACATAGTGTTGTTGATTTAAAAATTGAGTTTCATAAGTCATGTCTCGACTGTTAGCATCTCATTGCCACTAGTCAATTATCGAATTGAGTCTTGTGATGTTCGTTTCACGGAAGCTTAACTTGTCGATACATGATCGATGATTATGTTGAATGCATTGTGTGGTGAGGTTTATTTTAAATACACGACTTGGTGATACCTATAACATGCCTCTTTGGTCTAATCTGCTAGCATTAGTGAATGAAAGAAATGATCTTTGGCACATATTTTTGAGGGTGAATTAAATTGCTATTATACCGCTTTGTGACCACCTTCTGAGAGTGTGAACCTATATTGCCACTATTTGAGCCTACGCTTTTATTTGTCTGAAACATAAACACAATTAGCCTCTTTCCTCCACACCTAGAACCTTCATGAAGCCTTGGTCCATGTGAGTAGCAAACTCAGGCGAAAAGCCTATGTTGGGGGTGTTGTGAAAATGAGAAAAGAAATTGAGCAAGTTTATTAAATTTACCCTTAAACAACCGTGTTTAAAAAAAGATGGAATCCCTCCATATTAAAAAAGAGAGAAACAAAGAAAAAGATTGAAAAAGAGTGCATAGTTTTAAAGAAAAACGGTATCCAATGAGCCATACAAAAGGTTTTGTTCTTGAAAATACATAGGGCGGATTGTGAAAATAAAAAGTGAGAATGAAAAGGAGAAAGAGTAAAACACAAGCTATGCTTCATGAAGGTAGAAGTCACTAAGCAAAAAAATCATACCTTTGACCTTAGCCTTGTTACAAGCCTTGAAAGACCTTGGTGATCTATAATAAACCGAATTGTCTTTTGATCGAGAAATATGGGCAAACCTATGGGTAAACTCATGCATATGTTTATCATTGAGAGTGTGAGAATTTTTTTTGATTCCTTATGATATAATCTTTGATGAATTATTGTTAGAGGTTGGTGTATTCTTGATGTGAGGATATTATAATTCTCTTGTTGAACTCTAAATTGCATTTGAAGCGAGCATTGTAAGCTTAAACTCTATTTGATGATGGCTAGTCATGGTTTGAATCTTCAAGTGCACTATTGAACATCTCATGTGTAGATTAAACATCATGTGCATTCATGTTCAATCTCAAGTAGCACTATTTGTCTACATCCCTGTTGGCCTGATTGATCTTATGTTTTTCTTGAGACAAATAAAAGTTTAAGTTGGGGGTGTTCATGAATTGGAGATTTTGACTCATTTAGGTCTTATTCTTCAAGCATTTAGTGTCCACAATGCCTATTTTATGCTCATAACATATAATAATAAAATGCTAATTTGCGGTAATGAAGGCAAACAAGTAAGCAATGACATTACGAGGCAAGTAAAAGTAAAAAAGCTGGAAAAGTTGATGGGAAGCAAAAAAGGTCCTCACCAGAGTCAATGATTAATTTAGCATTGTCGAACACAATTCATCTAAATCTAAGAGCCAATGATCGTTAATCAGTATAAAATCCAACTAAATGAGTTCTAGTCAAATACCAGGAAGTGGTACATGTTTCAGATTCAACTAGGATGTAAGAACATGGTCAAATCACTCATGGAAATAAAAATAATCGAATTAAGATATAATTCAAATTAGGGGGTGACATGAATTTCAAATGGGGATTTTGGTTTTGATTATCAACTACAAACAACAATCACAACAATAAGAATTAGCAAAGACGAGATGGGTTATTGGGATGTGATTGATTATAGACTAATATAGACATATGAGTAATTGCAACTATTAGTAAATATCTAGAAATTAGTGAACTGATTAGAGAATTGGCCTTACCAAATTCTCCTTGAAGCAGCTTACACTTCACACTCACATATGTGATTTCTTAATGTGTTATCCCGTAGATACACTATTTGATATACCCTGTATCGAACTTAGAAACCATTAAAAAGTCCTTATGAATTTATCCTTGTTACTAAACATTGTCTCATCATGAGAATGAACCATAAAAAAAATTTACAATGTTGAACCGTCATCAAAAACTTTGTTTTATCTCCTTGAACCTAGATCTTGGGATGTCCAATCTTCTAGGTAAAGTTACCTCCACGATAACTTGTTCTCGGCCATAGTCCCATTCCCGTCGATAATCTCTCAACTTCCTCTCTAGTTAGGCCTTTTGTAAGTGGATCCAACACATTATCCTTTGACTTTAGATGGTCAATTGTGGTAATTCCTTTAGAGAGTAGTTGTCTAACAGAGTTATGTCTTCGTCTTATGTGATGAGACTTCCCGTTATACATAATGCTTCCAGCCCTTCTTATTGAAGCTTGACTATAACATTGTATACATATAGGGGCCATTGGTTTGTGACAAAAATGAATATTTTCTAAGAAATTCATGAGCCATTCAGCTTATTTACCTGCCTTGTCTAAGGCGATGAATTCAGACTCCATGTAGAGCGAGCTATACATGTTTGTCTTGATGATTTCGAAGATATTGCTCCTCTACCAATAGGGAAAACATATCCACTTGTGGATTTTATTTCAGTTGACCCAGTAAGGCTCATGTTGCAAGTTAAGCAAATAGTAAAGAGTTGAGTTCAATTATTTTAGTTCTAAGGGAACCTAAGAGTTAAGTTGCAAGTTAAGCAAAGAGTAAAGAGTTGAGTTCATTTTCTCAAAAGTTGTAAGGGAACTAAGTACTCCCTAATATTACAATTTTTTCACATTTTGAGAAAGAAAGGAAAATGAGACTTCCAACAGAGCCTTTGGATAGTTTTAGTAAAGAGGAAACTGTGATTTCCAAGAGAGCTTTTAAAGCTAAGTTTGAGCTATTGCCTCAAACTAGAGAAGAAGTTGTTTTAAAAACATATGAACTAAGTATTTCTTGGAGTAGTATTGAGCATCGATATGGGGACGCTAGTTCATATTAACTCAAGGCCCCATAAACCATGTAACAAACATGGAATGAAGAAGGGTCATACTTTTCAGATGATTCCTTAATGCTTTTTAGCATAGACAAGTGGATCCACTTAGTAGTTCAGGTTTTATACTGACGGAAAGATATAGGACGGTCCTCTTGCAATATAAGGTAAGACGTTGTACCATAACTTAGGCTTATAGTGATGGTTGTCAGTTAGAGAATATCCCACAGAAACTATATTACTTCATATATAAGTAAAGTTGAGTTTTTTTATTGCATTTCATTAATGAACTAAGTGTTTTCATTGTTTTACAAACGTTTATATATTGCATGTTTATTATTGCTTTATATTAAGTCGAGTTATTCATGAGTTGAGAAGAGCCAAAAAGCGGAGACCGAAGAACCGCCAGGTTGTCGAGGACACGTCTGAAGAGGAGGCGGGCGCCCCCTCTTATCGACAAGAAAGGAGTTTTCTCACCAAATAGCAGCTGCACCGATGAAACAAGGGAGTTCTTTCGCAGAGACAAGGGAAAACAATCATTCAATGAGGTATGATACCACACAAGAAAAACAAGTTGACGCGAAAGAATGGTTCCATGAATCATGGGCGGATCTTAACAGATTTCCCATCAGAGGACTACTACGACTACATTATCGTCGAGGCGCCCCGAAATTCTCTCCAACCCTTTCTATCTATCTTTAGTCCTTCTTTGGGCTCGGGTCGATAGTAGCCGTGGTAGTAATGCCCCGGAGCCCAGCTACCGACCCGAGGTGCCGATCGGGAAAGTAATAAAGGGACGTTAAATGTAATTCTAGAAGGGCCTTCCCGCAAAAAAACCGAGTCTTGGCAGTTCAAGTGAAAGTTTTTTAGACTAGTCCCACTAAGGTTGCCACCTTATGTGGAAATCGTTGATAATACACAACATATAGCTAGTTTAACGGAACCAATTGATTTTTGTATTGGATTACAAATAGAGAGAAATCGTGGATATCTTATAAAAATGCCACATAACTTTCAAGATGGAAGTTATCCTATAGATGCTGTATTCATGCCTGTTCGAAAGGTGTCAAGTGGAAGTGCAGTGATGTATGCAGCTGAGGCATCCTAACAGACCGGTAGACTTGAACCTTGTTCCTACATGACCTGATCAATTCGATCAGGCTCATTATGTATTGAACAGAAGCAAAAGCCTCAGTAACGGTCGGACGATAGTAAAAAGTCATAGCAAACCTAGTAGCTACTTGTACTAAAAAACAAGTAAGCCGACCCGGCACCGACCGGCTGAGACTCCCGCGCAGTAGGAGCGGACTGAGTCGGTATTCGTCTACGAGAGGCGCACTCGTATGCCTTTCGAGGCTTCAGCGAGAATGCCGAGGTCTTGTCAAAGCCTCTTCAGGCTCGCATATGTTATGTAGGAGGTCACTGATAATTAGTGTCATCGCTCTTTGATATGTTGCACTTTCTTTTTCTTTTGCTGAATTCAAACACACCCAAAATCCACAAGAATCGTACGAACATCTATGGAGCGTAGCAAGGAACCTTGGCTTCAGCTCTGACCGAAAACGTGCCACTGAAAGACTCTACTGAGACAAAGATGGGCTGTCAAGAACGTAGAGGAGGTAGGATGGGCAGTTGGTCAGATCTAGTATGGATCGTACATGGACGGTAGTTGGAGTCGGCGGCTCTCCCAGGGTTCCCTCATCTGAGATCTCTAGGGAAGAGGATCAGTGTTCCTTCTTACTCTTTTTCAAGCTTAAGTTGTTTTTAGCAATCCAACTCGCATACTCGTACATTCAATGTACTGATGCCAGTTGTCCTGCATCGTTTCATGATGTAGACGCAGGTAACTATCATTGTTATCATCCATCACCTCATTAATCAAGCTGAGCACTCAGACACAGTGGTGAGCCTTCTTTCTTTCTGGAGGACAATTTTATTTCCTTTTCAGTCTTTCTTTTATAGATGGTTATGGGTCTTTCCTAACATCCATCTTAATATTATAGAGGCTTCATAGACAGTGAGATTGTTTTGAGTCTCATCTTTTTATTGGAGATATATTCCTATGACATTTAAGTTCCATTTTGGCCAACTATTTATTCTTGTTGTTATTAAATGATAGTATTTTATTGAGTTAAGTCTTCCGCTGAGTTTTTTAAGCTAGGCCAAGGTTCAGGTCGAGGCCAAGAATGACTTACGAGTATCGACCATGTCCAGGGTGTTGGCCCGGGGCGTTACAAACTTGTTATTAGAGCATAGAGTTCAAGAGTCCTAGGGAGTCTATGAAGACGTATTTGTACAGTCTTTGTTATCGGTGTGAAGTGCACCACATCTATAATTAGGAGGCTATAACATCTAGGAATTCCTTCACTTTTTTAATACTCTTCGTCCGTTAGAGTTTATCTCTAAAGAGTTTCTTTCTAACTCGTTCTTAATCCTAATCGATTGTGAGCTGAGCTTTGTTTGAGGAGACCTTTTAGGGAGCTTTTTTTCTCGTGAGATAAGAGAAGTAAATACATTGTTGTTGATATGAGGAGTAGAACGAGCTTATTTGTTGCTGGGATGACTCGTCTGTCAAGTAAGGAAAGCAAGGCAGCTATGCTAATAAGTAACATGGACACAACAAGGCTGATGATCCATGTGCAAAAAGTTGAGGAGGACTAGTTGAGGGATAGAAGAGAGTTCAAGAATAAGAGGGCTAAGACATAAGTAATTGAAAAGAAAAACGTTTATTACATTGAGTGTCACGACCGAAGTCTAGACCCCAGACGAGACCGGCGTCGTTGACCTCTCAGAGGTTGCAGACAAGCCTACATACGTCATCGTTACTTCATCTAGGTTAATGTTAGCGGAAAAAACTTTTTGTTACTTAACATTCATGCAAGACATTCTACTTAAACTCATAAACGTTCACAATCAACCATCTAATAATAAGATAATCAAATGAAAGAAATAGTTCCATACTGCATTAAGTGTATACTTGCCAAAATAGCACCAATACAATGTCTGAAATAAAATGAGAAAGAAACGCTAGCGGAACATACTCCACTAACTCGAACCTATATCTAAGCTAGAATATAATGGGCAAGCGTCCTCGAAAGCATGAGGTCCTACCAAGTACGGATGAATGATCCACGTCCGGATAGCTTCAGCGTCGACTTGTAAGCTCTAACGTCCACCTGTGCCTGCACCTAAAAATGTTGAGTTGTATGGGATTAGTACACACTTGTACTAAGTATGGGTATATGCAAGCACACACCAAGGACATGCATGAGTAAGAATAGCTCTTTCCTAACAACATGATTTATGGAAAGTCAACTCAGTGGACTTACCAAATTTAGATTAGGAAAGTCAGTGGACTTGCCAAATTTGGATTAGGAAAGTCAGTGGACTTGCCAAATTTGGATTAGGAAAGTCATGCCATGAGAGTAACACGCATCATCATACTTATCATTTTTCAAGCAGCACATAACGTATTGCACATATCATATCACGTAGTTCACATCATTCTTTCATATGCCATGAGACCTTCGAATCATGGACTTGACATTAGGACTTCCCAAAATGAGGGCTCAACATTTGGGACCTCAACTAGGGAGCCTTCTTTAACAAACACAGAGTCTGCTTCATTCATTCATACGTACTTCATTTTCATTCATTCATATACTAATGCAATCACTAGTCATACCTAGGATGTAGTTTAAGACTCTCATCGGGTTTGCTGTGCAATGACCAATAATAACCTATTGTCATTACTTAAGTCTAGCTCACCTCTTGATTATCCTATCCTAACACCTTTGGTATCGTTCATTTCATTATGTGCATCATTTGAGGCTGTCCTTATTCTTTCTTTGGGAACTTTAACCTTAACCGACATAGATCATGTGAGCATCATGAAATCCATTGTGTAACCCCCACATCAAAAAAAGGTGGAATCACCGGACAAAGTGAACCAAAACATGCTAGCGTTTATAGGGAATCAAACCCTGCTAGATCCCTATATTGGCAGTATAGGTTAAAAGACTAGGAGATATAAGGAGATCCATAACCGGCATGCCGGACAGTCTCATCTCATGAGAGTTACGTGAACCTCCGCCCTTCCCGAAGGAAGGCATCACCGCTCATAGATAGCCTATCGGTGCTCAGTATAAAGTTCCATTACATTCAACTCATACATCATGGAAGCTGGCTTCTAGCATGAGGACATAATAGCTCATTAGATGGATTTCTCATCTCATCTTTAATATTAAGTATGCATTAACTTCAATACTTTCATTAGAGTGTTCATAGAGACTGGTCTCTTCATTAACTTTACACTCTCATAGGTGAGTACATTTTGGTAGCATTTACTTAGGCTCATTTGAGATTGCTCTCATCTTTCACATTAGCCTCTTATCATGTTTTCACCACATTCTTTAACTTTAGCACATTTACTCTTCATAATTACTCACCACTTTACGTGAATGTTCATTTTATTGTATGCCAATGCACTTGGCTCTTTAGTGTGTGTCACACTCTTACTTGACCCCTCTGGGGCTTCATTATCTCATCACATAATATCTTAGGTTCACTTACTTTTTAAATGTATGCTAGACTTTTGAGTCCACACATACAAGCCATGAGGCTTCATTCATAGTGTATCTAAGTGATTCATATTTACCCAAGATTATGTGGTACAAGACTTATGCATCTTATAGGTATGCCAAGATATTGATTTCGATCTTTAGAGGCAGCATTCATTAAATAATTGTTTACGTATGACTTAAGTATGAATACGGAATTGGGCAAGGGGACCCGATTTCGAAACCCTTGGGCAACACTTAATCTTACTTTAAACTTGGTGATTGCATTTTTCAGATTTGAGGGACCCTAGTTCCGATCCCCATCAGACCCATAATATTTCCTTTCTTTTTCTTCTCTATTTTTCGTCCAAGGCATGGAGGTTGTGGGATCAATCCCCCACAAGCTCATTCTTTTTCTGTTAATTTATCTTTTATCTTTCTCACCTATCCAAGAGGTTGTGGGTTCAATCCCCATTCACCTCATTTTATATTTCTCCTTTATTTTCCTCCTAACTCTCTCATCTATTCAAGAGGTTGTGGGTTCAATCCCCACTCTCCACATTAATTTTTCTCCTTTATTTTTCTCCTAACTCTCTCATCCATTGAAGAGGTTTGGGGTTTAATCCCCACTCTCCACATTTATTTTTCTCCATTATTTTTCTCCTAACTCTCTCATCCATTCAAGAGGTTGGGGGTTCAATCCCCACTCTCCACATTTATTTTTCCTTTCATTTTTTTATGAAGTTTTTATGTAATTTACATTTGGTGAGGTCTTGGGTTCCATTCCCAACTACCTCATAATTTAAAAAAAAAACTAAAACATAGTCATTTTTCTCACCTCTTGGCCGAGACTTCAAATTTCCAGCAAGCTGGAAATTGGGTCTCTTCCAATCCATTTTTCTCTCATTCTTTTGTTGATTTTTTTGTAGCATTTTGAGTGACATTCAGTCAGCCACCTTAAGCTTTTATGAACATCACGTTTTTAGCATTTTTACACATGCGAAACACAACATTTAACATACAAACTTCAGGCAGCAAACATAGTCAAATTTTCAGCACACACATGCTCAAAACAGTCCACTTAATGCACTTTTCCGGAATATATTTTTCATCCTTTACATGATTTTCTACCACACATTCAACACATAATCACAACCAGACCTAACATTTTCTACCAGAAGACATACCAACGCATGCTTTGAATCGTTCAAAGGATCTAATGACAGGGGCATGCAATGGGGACAACATTAGTCTTTCAATCGTGATTTAAACTGAACCTTAAGGGCCTCTTGGGAAAGGGACCAAGAGAGAAGAAAACCCATACCTTAATGTCAATCAAAACTTGTTTAAATGTTGCCAATTTACCATGAAACCAAGCCTCACCACCAAAACATCAAGCACAATCCCGTCAAAAACTTGTTGTTGATTTTCGTTTTTAGCTTAGTTTTTCGTTTGAGTTTTTGTGTGTAAGTTCTTCAAGACTGCAGAACTATTATTTTCAGTTATTTTAATGATAAAAAACGTGAGAATGAGAGTGAGAGATGTGAGAATGAGAGGATTAGGATTATGATTAGGATTAGGAGAGTTAGGTGGAGACTAAGTCAAACTAGGACTCCTCATTATTTATTAATTCTATTATTATTATTATTATTTTATTCAAAATCTGATTTTTCCCTTACTTAAACCAGCTTTTTAAATATTAATTAATTCAACTAATTCACTTAATAAAATTAAATCAATTTAATCCTTGCTTCCACCAAAGCTCGAACCCGGGTGGAGCTAGAGTTTGCTTAAAGGGTCAATTTCGGTCACCTCTACCCAAATTGCCCCTTAACCATATTAATTAATTAACTAATTAATTATTTAGGGTAATTACAATACTACCCTTAGCCTAGAAAAGACCATTTTACCCCTAGACCCTCCAAACTTAAGATTACCCCTTTTTAAGTCCGGTTAAGACTCATCCAGGTAAATCTTCATATTCGGGTGCCCTACATGGCTGGACCCGACCTTTCCTAGCTCAACTAACACACCAAGTTGGTTGGCTTCGCTGTTGCAAGGGTTCAGAGGCCTGGCTCTACGCGCATCAATCCGTGTGAACCCGGTCTAATCGTAGGCATTCTAGACACATTAAGCATTACTTAGCATAGTCATTATTAGGATTGTTACATTGAGTGTAACATCCCGCCTTAAAAAGAGATAAAAATATAAAGAACTTATTTGGAAAGAACCAAATCTGAAATTTTACAAGTTAGGCTTAAGTTGTGAGTCGTGGTCAACTTTAAATGACCATAATATTCAGTACAAGATAAATTAGGCAGACTATAAGATATTAAATTAAAGGTCTTGAAATTCTCCTTCCAACGTCATCGAGTTTGCTATATCTTAAGCTCATATGAGGGAGGTATGCCTGTTTGAAGTTACCATGTCTAGTTGAGAAAAGTTACTCAAAAATATGAGGGGTATTTTGGTATTTTCCTTACCCAAGTAGATTAAAACGAATTTTGTATTTTGGTCTCAAATCTTATTTGGGTCAGTTTTCATAATCCCAAATACGCTTAAGGGTCGTTTGGTTTGAATATGAGTTATGATGGGATAAATTATGTTGGGATTAGTTATGATGATATAAGTTGTGTTGGCATTATTTCTTATTGAGTGTTTGATTTATTGTATTCAAAATAATATACATTGATAAATTTTAAGAACAAGAAGTTTGTTTACAAAAGTACCTATCCACTTTTTTTTAATATTATCTTTGCGAACTTTAGTTATTCATCTTTTAAAAATAAAACATAAATATTTTTTTTATGCATTCTAATGATAAGTATAATGTGTACTTAAAACTATAACTTTTTCTTGAATATACGAGTATTAGAGTTGGACAAATGACATTAATTCATTGAATGCACGAGTATTCAAGTTGGAATGCTAAACAATATTAATATAGGCTTGAAAGGGAAATATAAGGAATTTACCTGGCTCAACTCAACTCCACAAGACTGAACTCATTTCAATATATATCATTTTAAAATAAGTGCAATATAAAGAAAAGGAAATCTTTTTGAAACATGATAGAACTCTGTATGTATGAAAAGATACAATATAACTCTAGAATGTATGTAAAAATACAAATAACTGTGTATATAAAATACATTTAACTTCTGTGGGAGTTTCTTTAACTGACAACCATCACATAAGAGTTATAGTGATGATACATCGTTTTGCCTCACGTTGCCTTGCCATTAGTATAGAACCTGAACTACTAAGTTGATCCACTAGTCTATGCTAAAAAGCACTAAATGAATCATCTAAAAAGTACGACCCTTTTATACCCATGGTGGCTACATGGTTTATGGTGACTGGGATTTATCTAAACTCTCCCCCATATCGGTGCTCAATACTACTCTCAAAATATCATTACATTAGCTCTTATGTTTTAAAACATACTTAATTTTGTGGTTTGAGATTAGTGCTCAAAACATAGCTCAAAGTCTATCTTGGAAATCTCAGTTTCTCTGTTTGCTTCATTTAGAAAGTTATTACTCTTTTTTGAAAACTAGCCTGAAGGATCTTCAGAAATCTCAATTTCTTTTCTTATTTAAATGTGAACACAGTTTATAGTTATTTAGGAATACGTAATCCCCATATACTTCTTTGGAGAAAAAAAACTTCACATTACTCTGAACTGAACTCAAACTCAATTCTTGAAACGAAGTTAAAACGTTTGTGGAAGACTTGTGAAACTTGAAATGAACTTCTTCTCCTTATCTTTAATCTTTACTCAAACTTATCTTAAGTCTTTGAATAAAGTTAAAAGTATTTGCAAAAGACTTCATGAAAAGACTCTAAGAACTTTCTAGACTTGGCTCTTAAGTTTCCTTGACCTTGAAGTTATGGATTCAAGGTTGAAATTCATGTTTTTGATGATTTCTATATGTTTAGAAGTCATTTAGAGTAGTTATAATCATTAGTAAGTGTGAAAACACTTTAGAAAGGCTTCAACAGACTGGATTACAAAAATTGGGTGAAGAACGCCGATTTAGGGGCATCCAGGGTGCGGCGCGTCAGCCTTTCCCAGGTCAACTCTTTACAAATATTTCCTCTCGTTTTCTGACCTTAAATCGTTCTAATTTGATTCCTGTTCTCAAATTCACTCTAGATTTATGTACCCATATCATATACACAAGTATCTAACTCAATAAACTCAAGAAACAACACTTTTTACCTCAATAAATTCATAGCTTCAACTCATGTTCAAGAAGGAATGCAATTCAAGAACAACCTACAAGAACACTCAAAATCCAATCATTTTAGAACTAGATTACGATGAATCAAACATGCTTGGTGCGTAAGCGAACCCAAAATTGATATAGACTCACATACCTTTTTATGGATCACACCGACGAGATCCACAAGTTAACTTCGACGATCTTGGCGAATCTTGAATGCCTTTCTCCTCTTTTCTCTTCTTCTCTCAAAACCCTAACTCTTCTGGTAAAAGTGTAAACTGATATTATTCACCTTATACCCCTAAGTTAATTACCAAAAACTAACTAAATTAATAGGGTAAGGAAAATACCAAATTATCCGTTCAAGATCCGGATTTTCTATACTCCGACAGCCCAACTTCCAAAGGGCATAACTCAGTCATACGAACTCGAAATCCTGCAAACTCACCGGTGTTAGGAATATCATTACAAGATATTTCCAACCATATATGTAACTACATCTAACTCATCCTGATCTATCAGTTATAGACATTTGAATTTTACGAAAAACTAGTTTTAACTTACATAAAAAATTCCAGATTTCCTTATACATTCCAAAAATAAGTATTTCAAGATTTCAAACTCTTTTCTAGTTCTTTTAGTTGCGAGATGTTACATTATCAAAATGATCAGGATTATGAGGCTAGTGATTTAAAAGAACACTATGACATAATATTTCATAAAAAAAAAACTTGGCAAATGTTCAGGTACATGAAAATAATGATAAATGAAGAGATCTTTATAAGTTATATCGTATTGGAATTTAAATCACAATGATAGTCGACAATATCTTTGAAGTGAAGTAGGTGTCAATGTTATAATGGTAAAGAGAATCTTGAATTAAAATATTTCATATAATGTGGACAAATGAATGAATGACCAAATGAACTATTCATGTATATTTTGTTCCACCTAGAAAAGTGATATTTTTGAAACTATACTTCATAGATCAAGATATAATGTCAGTAGGGTACAAATGAATCATTGTGTGAAAGTATAACCATAACATATAAAGTGCGATTAGTGCCTCGAGGTATAAAAGATTTTTGTAAGAGTCCTCGCATCATTAAATGGAGATATACTCTCTAGTGGTGGATGCAATGAAATTTATTTTAGTCTCGCAACTATTGAAATACTTGAATATGTATAGTAAATGATTATTATATATAACTAGACAATGAAGGTTATATGAAAATCCTTGAAGGATTTAAAAGGTCGTAATGCAATTTATTGAGTGCCCAATGGTTCTGAAATTTCTAAACACATGGAAAGAATTTTTTCGATCTCATGAATATGATTAGAAAATATCATATATTAGTGTAATTGGCGCAATTATATATTGTTAGTTATGAAAATGTTAGAAGATTATTGATCTACATAATGAAAGTGATATGAAGGAATTGTCATATTCTCGCTCAAGTTATGTCAAGAAACTAAAAAAGCAAGTGACTCATCGCATAGAAGATGTGTGATTTTCTTTGAGAAGAAAAGACGAGCTTGAATAAAATTTAAATGATCAATCTTTGAGTGAGAAATTATTTGAATATGTAGATGCACAATATATATTTGATCCGCAGAAAACTCGACCGCAAATGGGATATTGTTAACATGTGGAGCCACAACAATATCTTGTCATTGAAAGAATCAAACATTGTAACCATGTCTTCAAATTGTGCAGAAATAATACTCATGTCTATGAAGTAATTTGGGAGTGTGCATGGTTGAGATCAATGTCCAGTCCTATTCAAAAACTATGTGATTTTGTTTTGTAAAGGGATATTCCAGTCATCATATAAGAAAATAATATATAGTTGTTTGAAGGGAAGATGCAATCAACGGAGATCGGACAAAGCATATTTCACCAAATTTCTCTTTTTTTCACTCATGATCTTCAAAACAATAATGAGATAAATGTTCAAAAGATTTGTTCAAGTGATAATTGATTTTTCCACAAATTTGACTCATGTAGGGCTTTATTTTTTTTCGAAATAGTGTGCTCAAATGCTTATTTAGTCTTAGTATCTGATGAAAACTCTTAAGTTTTACGTACTTAAAGTTTTAGTGCAAGCATGGACACTTATGCGTAAAACAGAACAAAAAGGCTGAAAAGAACGAAGAAACTTAAGCCTGAGCATCGCCAAGTACACTAGGTGAGTCGCCGAAGAGACGTACTCCACCCTTTGTTCCAACATGGAACAAGCGAAGCCCTGACGGAAGAGGATAAAGAAGGCGATGAATGGAGAAGTCGGCGCTTCTCCGAACAGTTTCGCAAAGCAATGTTATACCCCCAATGGTCCAGAACATGAAGATGTTTAAGGCAAGCATAAAACGACGATAAAATATAAGAAGGGAGAGTCATCGAATCATTCGGCGATCTTTCCTAATCTCGTCGAATGGTCTGCGACAACACTTAATCTGAAAGCTATTAATACTAGCCTTAGTCATTAATTTATTTTTAAAAATCCGAACATTATCATACTTTACACTTTAGAATACTATTTTTCCTTGTATTTTCTCTCATGTTTGGAGAGGGTTTTTAGGAGACTTGAAGAAAGAAGGATTTCATCTTCCCCAAGATGGAAGTGGGTCTTCTCCATTTTTGTTTCTTTGATTAAATCAACGTTTAGTTTCTCATTCCTATTTGTTTTTAGTATCATTTTATGTGTACTTTGAAATTGCTTGATGTGTGGTTAAAAATCCCCATTCTTGGGTGTGATTTACCAAATATGAGTTGATATTTGGGTCTTGCTTGCTGATATGTTAGATGTATTTTAATTGTGATTTCACCTAGTGGTTGTGGTTTAAGTCAATGGGTTTGTAGTTTCAAATACAAACCCATCCATGTCTTTTCAGCTTGTCCGGAGGGAGGTCGTGAGACCAAGACCTCTAGACTGATGGCCTAAGGAGTGGGTCGACATGAGGTTCAGCCCGAGAGGGTGCCTAGCCCCATATCCTAACAGTCTGCTTGAGAGAGTGAGTGGGGTAGGGCGTAGGCTAGAGTTCATGCGGCAAATGGGTGTCCGAGAGGAACACATTTGAAATGTGGTAAGTTGCTCGACATAGAACTTATTTCCATATAAAGCTTATCCTAGTCATTATTATGTTGCTAATTTACTATCTAAAGCATGTATCAATGATTTATCTCAACTTTTATTGCGGTCACACCCCAAGAACTTCTCCCCATACTTGATTTTCTTTGTATTTTAATCGTTTTTACTATACTTATGACGAGAAACCCCCAATCGATATTTGAAATAATATAATGTGGATGTCAACTATAACAAGAAGTTACTCGCACCAACTATCTACATTATTTCCCTCCATTATAAAGTTAACATTCCCCTTTATGATCATTATTCTTGTAACATTTCATCTCCATAATTTTCTCCATTATATTCGTGTTTAATGACATGTTTATGTCTAACCTTTTATATGCCTCTATGTTAATGTATGAATAGAGGAATAATAGTTCATATTGTATATTAAATCAATGAATTTGCATTGAGAAATATTTACATTTGTAATGTTAGTTCTTTGAATCCTATACATCCATATACTGTATAAGTAACATTTAATTTTTTAATTTACAATTTTACTTTAAATGTATATATTAAATCACTTTAATTTGTTGGACTACACTAAATATTTATTCAAACACTTTAACATAATAAAATTATCCCACTCTTACGGACAATATAGGCATATCATTGTGGTTGTTGTTGTTGAATTTAAAAAAATTGGAAAAATATATTCAAGGTTCTTCAATATGATAAACTTTATAATTTGACATTGTCGTTCTCTATTTTTTTAAAATAATTTTGTGATCGAACGTCATATTTGTGGATATAAAAATATAACAAACTTTCATTTTTTTTATAACAATAATATGTTATCACTTGATATAACCTTTTTTTAAAAACTATATGCTTATTGACATAGGGTTCACGTGCAAAGCGCGTGTCCAAAAACTAATAGTAGATATATTTGTGAAGTATGTCTAATTATATAATTTTTCCTATATTTAAGTATTTTCAAATAGTTTAAGATTATTTTTGACCCGACGCGATCCCGCATCCGAGCAGCCACAAAAGATACAGCGAGGTCCTTTGTTTCCACAAAACCAACCAACAAACTTATTATAAGTTTTCAATTTATATGTTTAAATATTATGTGTTATAAAATTTCAAAAAGGTAAGGAGATTCCTAGAACTTGTAACTTCTATGGTATAATAGACGTTATTATTTGTAGAGATAATTTTGTAGACATCCTCTTGTACAATTTTCTTTAATATCCGCCTTTATCCCATAGTTCAACATTTATGCGTTTGAAAGCTTCTATTTTTGTTCGTCATTATTGTTAGATTAGCCTTTTCTATGCTACCTCATATAATTCTTTATTCGTACGCATTTCCTCCTCTTGCTTGCGCTCCTAAAATTTTACAAAAGCAACCTCCTTCAATTGCACTACCAAATCTACCTCTATCCCTCGACGCTCCTAGTACCTCTATAGTGATTTTCCTAATGCAACTAGTAGCTGCATTAATCCCACGTGTATTCCAATTACTTCTTCAAGCCCCCAAATTATCCCTCAATTTATCGCCGCCTTTATTTCCATATACATGTATTCCAAACTTGTATTTTTGTGGTCATAATCGCTAGCTTAGTCTGCGTCTTTGAAACCTCATGTAATCCCTTATAAATCTCCATGTACCACAACAATTTTTTTAAAAAAATAGTTTAATATGCTATGCGCAAAAAACCTTAAGCCAACACTCGCCCATCGCCTAAAAATAAGCCCGCCACTTTCCAGTTCCATCATAAAAATTGACTCGAATTTATCATCTTCCCCATCTCTAAAAAAAATCCTTCCTTTCATCATTCTTTGTTTCAATGACCCATCCCTCATCTTCTCTGTTTTTTCTCTGTAAAAATTGACCCGAATCTTCCATCTTCCACGCTGCTGAAAGAATACTTCCTTCATCTTTCTCAGTTTCAAATATCCATCCCTCATTCTTCTCTATTTACTTATTATGTCTCAATATGATGCACTATCTGAAAGAAAGAAATGAGATCTTCGTAGAAACAAACCGACATTGCTTCACTCATGGTGCGATTTCGTTGGATGCGAATGAATCTTTGAGCGAAGACTTTTAAACGTATTATCAAAAATTTCATCGACAATCCACCTCGGTGAAAAAATACATGCTTCATATTTATGTGTTTTAGTTATTCATCTCTCATTCTTCTCTCTTTAATTAGTATGTATCAATATGGATATTCGTTAGATGAAGACAAATCTTTTGATTAGCCGAAGAACTTCAAGTGCATTGTAGATAATTTCATCGATAAATCCATATTACAAGTGTAATGAGTGTGAAAATTACTTAAAAACTTTTGGTGTAAAGCACATCACCATGAGTTTTATGGGAGGATATAACCTCGATCCTGAGTTCTCTCTATAGGTGAGTTTGAAATGATTCTATTTCTTTTACAATTCTATTTAAATTAGTATTTTTAATGATGATAACTTTTTTTTCTCATTTAATTATACTCAACTCAACTTGGAATGATGACAATTTTGAGGCACCTTAAACAACTAGGCTACAACACTTTGTTTTGTTAAGGGTGTTTAGAATATATTATTTCACCACTTCGTATATTATTTTACATGCATATTGTAACATCTCACAGCTAGAAAGAACTGGAAAAGAGTTTAAAATTTTAAAATACTTATTTTTTGAAAGAATAAGAAAATCTAGAAATTTTAAGTAAGTTAAAAAGTGAGCTTTTAGTCAACTTCAAAAAATCATAACTCCTAGATCAGGATGAGTTAGGTGTAGTTCAAGATATGATTGGAAATTCCTTAGAATAATCTTTCCAACACTACCGAGTTTGCGCAATGTTGATATCGTATGAGTGAGTTATGCCTTTCAGAAGTTGAACTGTTGGATTTAGGAAAGACCCATCTGGATTTTGGAAGGGCAAAGTTGTCTTTTCCTTACCTAATTAAATTAATTTTCTTTTAGGAATTATTGGGGTAAAATCAAACATTTATTCAGTTTAGAAAAATAGAATTCACGCTAGGGCATGGAGAAGAGAGAAAAGAAGAGAAAAGAGGAGAGAAATCAAGAATCGCCAAGAAATCTCAAGCTTAGTGCATGGAATTCGTCGAGGGTGATCCCTTAATAGGTATGTGAGATCACATAGTTTCGATTTAGTTCAACCACACACCAATCCTGTTTAAATTCAGCTAATCTAAGTTATCTAAATGTTAAGAAAGTGAGTTTTTTAAGAACATTATTGAAAAATCGATGAATTCTTGATGGTTGTGTTGTTGAAGTCCCTTGTAGATTTGATTCGTGTTTTCGGGTGATTTTCAAGTTAAATCTATTGGGTATTAATAGTGATAATGATCCCAACTGTTTGGGGAAAGATTCATGGAAGTTTAGATGGTTTAGAGATGATAAATGAAGGAGAAAAGTCAAGAACACCTGGGGATAGAGGTTGGGGCGCCGCGCCTCTCAAATACCCATAGGAAAGACTCTTTTCGTAAGGACTTGCGATGTCCTGCCAGCCAGAGCATCCAAGCTGATCTCTGTCAAATGAGGGTTGACGCCCCGATCCTCTGATACGTCCAAACTTACACTTCAAATAAAAGTGTAAACAGTCTTTGTCACTTTACAGAACTCAACTGGAGTTGAGATCATTCCCACAGAGAATTTCTTTACAGGTAATGTTTCACTGTCGCTCTTATTCGTTGTTGTTACTATCTCCTAATGTATTTAGACAGAAAGTAAAACTTGGGATAACTAGTAAGTATCAATTTCAAAACTTAAGATTAGGATTTCAAATATATTGTATAGACTATAACGATGTCTGGGTTATTCTTTTGATTAAGACAAACCAGGTTAGTGTTCACTATGACAATAATTGTGAAACTCCTCTGCAATCTGAGCTTCAAGCAATCATAACTTCACAAAGCTCAGCGAACAAGGTTTATCTAATGCTTCTCAGCCTTATTAGACAATAATCATTTATATTCTCTCAAACTACAAATGATTTGTTTTGTTAAGAACTCGCTTAAATGGGTGTGAAGATAAAGTTATTTTCTCTCGAATGCTAACTTTAACTTCAATATTATAAAGAGATCTTTGCTTTCTCTTAACAAGTCTTTTTCTCTCGAAAAACCACTTTAGTCAAGCTAGTCTAAAGCGTGAACTCATTAGACCAAATTATAATCAAAGCTTTAATCTTCAGTATGTGAACAACGATTGCTCTACACTCGTGTTACAGGGTCAAATTCACAGTATCGTCATAGATCCCACACAGCTGATTTAAATTCTAAGTGACTCATAGTTCTACGTATATAACAGTTGATAATATTTGAGAACATAATGTTGAATACGTATGATAGCAAATTGAAACTCAAAAACAACCTTAATAATCTCATAATCAAACTTCCTCTTGTTGCCAAGCAATTCGAAAACAAGTTACGCTCGAAAAAATCCCAAATTCTCTCATGCCTCTTTTGTAAAAATATTTGATTATCATCCTAGTTCCAAAAAAAACTAAATAAAATCCCAAAAACGTTTTAAAAAGAGACCTAATATAACTAGGACTGCATTGTCGCTTTCTATCATGGCCCGCATCACGCTCCGTGAAAGGTTCACGGTCCATACAGTTGTATCTGGTCTTGCCTTCAAATCTCCAAAACTTAGACTTTTAGCAGCTCTCTTAAATCTTTTTCACGGATAGAATCACGGACCGTTAAAGTAATTACGGTCTGTGAAGACGTCTGTAGTCTTAATTTGAATTTTGTCTCACTTTGGACACTTTGCACTGCTCTCTGGAATCTTGTCGACGGACAGAATCACGAACAGTCAAAATTATATGGTCTGTGAAGACGTCTGTGGTCTACACTAAAATATTCTCAAACTTTAGACACTTTGCACTTATCTCTAGAATCTTGTTTTGAACCACAAACTGTCAAAATGATTATTGTTCATGAAGACTTCCTTTGTCTTTACTTCAACTTTCTCAAACGTAGGTCTTAAGAATTCCTCTATTGTCATCACACTTCACGGTCACTTTCACGATCCGTGAAGTGGGCCACGGACCATCAATATGGTCGTGATTTAATGCTTCTTCTCTTCTCTGTCTAATTCTTCTTGCATCATCAACAAACACACCAAATCATATAAAATACACTTGATTCTAGTATCAGTTCTTTGTTTTTAAGCGTTAAATTGTACTCGGATATCCCGGTACATCAACACCCTCAACTTAGAACCTGTCACGACCGGAGTTTAGACCTAAGATGAGACCGGCGTCGTTGACCTCTCAGAGGTAGCAGACAAGCCTACTTACGTCATTCTTACTTCATCTAGGTTAATTTTAGCAGAAAATTTGAAATTTTTTGTTTCTTATCATGCATAAAGGTCATTCTACTTACATTCATAATGTTCACAATCAACCATCTAACATTAAGATTATCAACTGAAAGAAATAGTTCAATACTGCATTAAAAGTATAATTGCCAAAATGGCACCAATACAATGTCTGAAATAAAAATGGAAAGAAATACTAGTGGAACATACTCCACTAGCTAAAGCCTACATCTAAGCTAGATAGTAACGGTAGACACTCTCGAAAGCATGAGGGCCTACCAAGTTCGGATGAAAGCTCCACGTCCAGATAGCTGCAACGTCAACCTATAAGCTCTAGCGTTCACCTGTGCATGCACCTAAAAATATAGAGTTGTATGGGATTAGTACACACTTGTACTAAGTATGGGTATATGCAAGCACACACCAAGGACATGCATGAGTAAGAATAGCTCTTTCCTAACAACATGATTATGGAAAGTCAAGTCAGTGGACTTGCCAAATTGGGATTAGGAAAGTTAGTGAACTTTCTATATTTGGATTAGGAAAGGCAGTGAGCTTTCCAAATTTGGATTAGGAAAGTTAGTGAGCTTTCCAAATTTGGATTAGGAAAGTTATGCCATGAGAGTAACATGCATCATCATACTTATCATATTGTACACAGCACATAACATCTTACACATAGCACATATCATATTGCATATAGCACATAACATCTTTCATATCATTTATTCATATGCCATGAGACCTTGGAATCATAGACTTGACATTAAGACTTACCAAAATGAGGGCTCAACATATGGGACCTCAACTAGGGAGCCTTCTTTAGCAAACACAGAGTCTGTTTCATTCATTCATACATACTTCATTTCATTCATTCATAAGTTAGTGTAAACACCAGTTATACCTAGGATGTAGTTTAAGACTCTCATCGGGTTTGTTGTGCAATGATCAAGAATAACCTAGTGTCATTACTTGAGTCTAGCTCACCTCTTGATTATCCTATCCTAACACCTTCGGTATCATTCATTTCATTATGTGCATCATTTGAGGCTGGGCTCATTCATTCATTGGGAACTTTAACTTTAACCGACATAGATCATGTGAGCATCATGAAATCCTGTGTCTCCCCCACATCGAAAAGAGGTGGAATGACCGGCCAAAGTGACCCAAAACATGCTAGCGTACATGGGAATTGAACCCCGCCAGATCCCTATATTGGCAGTATAGGTTCGAAGACTAGGAGATATAAGGAGACCCATACCCGGCATGCCGGACAGTCTCATCTCATGAGAGTTACGTGAATCTCCGCCCTTCTCGAAAGAAGGCATCACCGCTCATAGCTAGTCTATCGGTGCTCAGTATAAAGTTCCATTTCATTCAACTCATACGTCATGGAAGATGGTTTCTAGTATGAGGATATCATAGCTCAATAGATGATTTCTCATCTCATCATTAGTATTAAGTATACATTATTCTCAATACTTTCATTAGAGTGTTGATAGAGACTGGTCTCTTCATTAACTTTACACTCTCATAGGTGGGTACGTTTTGGTAACATTTACTTAGGCTCATTTGAGATTGCTCTCATCTTTTACATTAGCCTCTTATCATGTTGTCACCACATTCATTAACTTTAGCACATTGCTATTCATAATTACTCACCCCTTATTACGTGAATGTTCATTTCATCATATGCCAATGCACTTGGACATTTAGTGTGTTTCACACTCTTACTTAACCCTTCTAGGGTTTCATCATTTCATTACATAATATTCATTTCATCGTATGTCAATACACTTGGCCATTTAGTGTGTTTTACACTCGTACTTAACCCTTCTAGGTTTACATCATTTCATTACATACATCTTAGGTTCACTTATTTTTAAACGTATGTTAGACTTATGGGTCTATACATACAAGCCATGAGGCTTCATTCTTAGTTCGTTTAAGTGATTCATATCTTCCAAAGATTATGTGGTACAAGACTTATGCATCTTGTATGTATGCCAAGATCTCGATTTCGATCTAAGTAGGCGGCATTATTATTGAACATTTAATTCACGTATGACTTATGTATCAATACGGAATTTGGGCAAGGGAACCCGATTTCGAATCCCTTGGACAACACTTACATTTTTCATTTATTTTATTTTTGGTCCACACGGCTTGGGGACCCAAGATCGAGCCCTAACACCTTCATTTTATTTTTCCCTTAGTTTTTCTCTTCATTTTTCGCTCAATGGGATTGAGAGGATGTGCGATCGAACCCACAACCTCATTTTCTTTTAATTTCTTTTCTTTAAACTCTCTCTCCCTTGGCCGGGGGGTTGTGGGTTCGAACCCCTACAACCCCTTTTATTTTTTTATTTATTTTTCCTTGACTATTTCCCATTGACAATGAGGTTGTGGGATCAAACCCCCACAGCCTCACTTTATTTTTCTTGTAATTCTCCTCTACTGCCTAGAGGTCGTGGGTTCAATTCCCACGCCTCACATTTCTTTTATTTTCATTTTTCATTCTCCTTAAATCTGCCTAAGAGGTCGTGGGTTCGATTCCCACACCTCACATTTAGTTTCTTTTCAATTTTTTTTAAGTTCTGACTGAGAGGTTGTGGGTTCGAATCCCACTCCTCTCAATTCTTAATTTCATACATTATTTTCCAGCCAGGAGTACCCAAGTTCGAACCCCTCAACCCCATTTCTTTATTCACGTTTTAGTGCTTTTCACGGGTGAGGTCGCGGGTTCGATTCCTAATGACCTCACCTAATTTATCCTCATTTAAAATTCCAGATTTGTTCATCTATGTTTAGCCGAAACCAAACTTGTAATTTGCTGGAAATTTTGTCACGTTTGCAGCTCACTTCCTTCAACATTTACACGTGAATTCATAGGGTAATTCGTAGATCATTTAATACGTTTTTGAGTGCATTTTTCATAGATTCGTTTAGCCAAGAGATTAACACTCAAATCAGTCACATTTCATCTCATATGAACATCACGATTTACATAAAGATGTGTACATGAAATACAAAGAAAACCATGACCAATAGCCAAGGCAACACACTCAAACGTACGTAGTCACATTTTCGGAAAAACTTCAACGTAAGTCACATAATTCCAAACATACATATAAACACATAATCATCACGAAAACGCATTTCATCCCTAGTTTTCTACCATCAAACATAACCAACCTATGATTTAATGGGAGCTAGTGACAGGGACATGCAACGGGGAACAACCCTAGTTTTCGGAATTGATTCGTCTTAACCTTTGGGGTCTCTTGGGAAAGGGACAAAGAGAGAAGAGAACCCATACCTTTTTGACGTTCAAACCTCAACTTGCTGCCCAAAGAACTCCTCAGAAACACACGTCCAACACCAAAAGTTCAACACCAAACTCGACGGAAAACCTTCTCTTTGCCTACGTGATTGATTAGTTGTTTGTTTATAATTTTTCGTTGTGAGTTCTTCAAGTGTGAAGATCCTTGGTTTACCTACTGATTTTTTTAAGTTATTTGGCAGAGAGAATCTTGAGTGAGAGTGATAGAGACGTGAGAGAGAGATGAGCGTGAGAGGAGAGAGTTAGCTTAGGCTTAGGAGTCTAGTTTAGGACTTAGTCAAATAAGGGTTTTATTAATTATTAAAAATCTGATTTCCCTTTTAATTTAATCAGCTAATAAATAATAAATATTAATTAATTACATCAATTTATCAACTTAAATAAAACAACTTTAATTTATTGCTTCCACCTAGGCTCGAACCGGGTGGAGCAAGACTTCACTTCAAGAGCCAATTTTCGGCCCTCTCTCCCCAAATTGCCCCTCCACCTTATTAATTAAATAATTAATTATATATTTAGGGTAATTAAGATACTACCCTTAGCCTGGAAAAAGACCATTTTAACCCTAGACCCTCCAAAACTATGATTTTCCCTTTTTAAGTCCGGTAAAGACTCATTCGAGTAAATCTTCGTATTCGAGAGCCCTACATGGTTGGACCCAACCTTTACAAGCTCAACTAACTCCCCAAGTTAGTTGGCTTGGCTGTAGCAAGGGTTCAGAGGTCTGGTTCTACGCGCATCAATCCGTGTGAACCCGTTCTAATCGTAGGCATTCTAGACCCATTAAGCATTACTTAGCATATTCATTTTTAGAGTTGTTACAGAACCATTACTTGTCCTCAAGTGATGGGATTAATTATCCCCCTACTTTTCAAAATCTTTTCTAATCGTTGACAATATGCACCAGCTATTTTCCACACATTTTCTATGTGAATCTAACATGTAAGGATCTATTATGACATTTCACTACTTACAATCAATCATGCCTATGTCTGTGAGTTATTAGCTTACTTAACGCACTGTCAAATTCAATCACAGTGTACTAAATAACAAAGAAGTCCCTCGCTCAAAATGGTTGGGATTTCGTACTACTCTCACGCTCTAAAAGAACTTCTAGCACAAACAACAACTACTATAGGCTTGCCCTCATTTTCTACACTCTATCTTTCAGAAAATTGGAATAGGATAACTGAAGGACTTTTATTGGCTTGTAACATAGGCTCGGGGCTGGGGAAAGGATGTATGGATTTTCCATTTCATGAGTGATTAATCCCTTGCAAAATTTTATTTTCACAAACCCTCTTCTACTTGAATAATTTGTTTCCTTTCTTTCTGTCATCCCAACAGCCACTTGTATTTCATCTTGCTGGTTGAACTCTCTCGGGTTGTACTCACCCTCAACAAAGGCTTTTAGCCTGATTTGTGCTAATGTTGAACTGTTTTAGGTGAGAATAAAAGTCTATTTCAGGCTCAACTGGGTTCAAGTGGTAAGCTTTTAATTTGGTTCTTTTTTTTATAGGGTTAAAAAGAAAAATAGCCTACTGACCCTTTCCTATCCAACTCTCCTCGGTTTCAAGCAAGACTACTCAGGCAAGTTCTAGTTTTTGCTCATAGTGCTAGACATCAATCGATAATCACACACACTTACACATGATTGCATTATCCAGTTTCTTAATTCAATTATGAATCATTCAAAATCAGCAATGTTCAACAAGTTAGTATGTAAAATGTCATATAAAGATCCTTACCTTCAAAACCATGTTTAGAATTGGTTGTTTATTTTGTTTCTTAGCTAGCAGCTGCATATCTCCACCTACTATGATAGATACAAAGAAACTCAAAAGACGGATACAACCTCCATTTTGTACAGCTATTGAAGGTTTATCGACCACCCCTTCCCCACATGAAAGGAATTTTCCCTCCAAGTCGATATAGCATGCTACATATAATGGGCGATAAGAAGGGGTCATTCCTACGGCGCTCTAGGCGCCGGTCTCTGGATCAGTGTAGGCACCCTTATCAGTAGGTGATTGCTCAGAATGGACTAGTGTAGTGAGTATATCAGACACCTCAGGGATGGGTGTTGTATTTTTCAGTGTGAGCAGGTGATCGTTGTTTTTTTGCACGGGTTGCTCTTTCTCTTTCCAACCTCTGGGATTCTCTGCGAGCTCTCTTTTCTTCTTTTTGTGCCTTGATTAATGGGTCAAGATGAGTATCCTGGTCGAGGTCACAAGCCTTATACTTTCACTTTTTTGATTTAGCGGGTAGTTCTTCACCGCAAATTTCATCAAGTGATTATACTTGAGGTGCCTGATTTAGCATCTGCGTTAGTGACTCAGGTAGTGCAGGAAGAGGCAGTTGCATCAATTTCTTGGCGAAATTAGCAATCTGAGATTGCATGTCAGCCAATTGTGTTTTCAGCTCATCACTCTCTATCTGACTTGTAACTGGGAATCGGTCTTGCACCAAATTCTCAATGCCATCTAGTCGCTCTTTAAGTACTTCCAGTCCTGACTAGTGATGTCCTTATTGGAAGAATATACTTTGGTCTCAATCATTTGAGGCATCCGAAGGACTATATTATCTGCTAATGCCCTGGTTTGGCGCTGATGTGCAATCAATTTCTCAAGAAAAGCGAAAGGGATAGTCACAATGGTACCTGAAGGCGGAGCGGTGGAGGTTGGCTGTGGTGCTGCTGTGGGAGTTTGAGAGGATTCTCCTTGATTGGGCACTTTGTCGGTTTTTGGCCATTCTAATTGAACCTGCGGAGCAACATGCACATGACTTACTGCTGCAGATTTAGCACCAAATAGGTGGTTTGTCAAATCTTTTATCTTTGACGCTTGAATGATTCTAGATGCCTCATGATCGATCAACCAAGCGATTGGGACGAATCTATGCTTGGCGACATAACTTCCCTAACAGAGAAGGGAAAGGAAATGTCACTCTCTCATTTAAAGTCTTGTCTCAAATTTCAGTAGCTATGATCCTCCCTGTATTCACTGGGTAACTACTCAATAAGCACGCTACAAGTGAAGAGAGGGATGGGAAAAACGTGTTGTCATTTTCCATTGGCCGCAATTGCGCCTGGACAACAGCCCACCATACTCTTGCTGGGAGGGTCCATGTAGCTTTAGTAATAGTTATTGCAATAGTAGTTACTAACCTTGCCTGTTCCCCATCTATGGCAATCTGCTTGGAGATCCACCACAAAACCCTTTATCGAGAATCCTTAACTTCCATTTTGGCTGTATTGATAACTTCATGGTGCTTCCCTTCAAATAGTCCCATTAATGGTGGAGCCATGTAGTCCGGTCCATGTAACATTTGGTTGATAGAGATTTCCGAAATTTCAACGGGCATGCCTATAACAATGATCGAGTCAAGGGGACCAACTGTAGCACCAAATTCTTTCTTCCCTCGTTTTGTGGTTTCGGTGGTAGCAGCAAGGTTCATAAGCGTGGCTGCATATGATGTATAGAAATTCTTTATCAGGTGACTAGAGCAATCACCCGGTGCATTGTCCATCCATTCAAACCTGTGAAAATGAAATGTCCGATAAATATTCGGAAATGCTTTGATGTCATTGCTCACCACTTTAAATTCAGGTAAAATGGCATGCTTCTTGAAGTTGTCAGTCTTTGTCACAATCCCTCTATGGAAGAATTCTTTGGTCCGTTCCACAGTCCACATAGTACGGTAGCATGCAATGAGCTATTCCAGGTGATCTAGATAATATTCCTAAGCATGCACATATTGTACCATGGTCTCTTCATCTGTGAGTATCTCATTGAGCTCTCTCTGATGAGAAGCTTGTTGGGCTCCTGTTTCCTATTCGTTATGGGTTTTCGGAGAGGAGGTGTGAGAGTTATCCTGAGAAATGTCGTCATCTTCAATATTGCCCCTAGAATTGTCCTCATTATTGTTACGTGCTGCAGAGTGATATCGACTGCCAACAGTAGAAGCATTCTCAGAAGCACTACACCCTTCTTCATACTGAGAGGGAGTGTTCTGGAGCAGGCGTCGTTGTACTTGTGACCTAGTGGGCCGAGGTGAATGGTGTGTTGGAGTGACATCTAAGTGAACTTCTGACCCACTAGTCTCAGATATGGCATTTCCCTCATATTGGGAAGCTATATGGGGGCAGGTCTGTTGGCATTCTTCATTCTTGGTCGGCGTGGCATGGTACTTGTAGACATGACCAGTGTTAGCATGAGTGCAAATTGTTAACACACTATCGGGTACTCAGACTTCCCCTGTGTTTAACATCATCGTGACGCCTTGCCTTAAGAATGATGTCACCTAATCTATCATCGTGAAGGCTCATGGCATCAACGAAATTTAGTATGCAATACTGGTAAGAGAATAATAGAATAGAAAAAAAAACTTCATGAAGTAATGTTCGCAGCTTCCTTTACAGACCGTGGAGTGGATCACGGACAGTGAAGTCCTCCTAGGCACTATAAAAGCAAAAGTGACCAACTTCATGATTTTTTTTCAAGTAAAGTTCACGGATCCCTTCACGGACCGTGGAGTGGACCACGGATGGTGAATTCCTCCGTGAACTCTAGGCAGAATCAAAGAAAAAATGACCAACTTCATAATTTCCTCAAGAGATGTTCATGGACAAGGTGACGGTCCATGGAGAAAACCTCGGGCTGTGATCTTATTTGTGAACTTAGTTCACCCAGACTATGTCATATGTGTGGTCCACGGCGAGGTTCATGGTACGTGAAGTTTAGCGTGGCTCACCATTACTCAGGTTAAGTCTATTTAGTTCTTCATCCCTACTCAAATTACTCAGTTTCCCATGTTTAAGGGTAAAATCAATGTTAACTAGGTATCCACGTAAAAACAACAGTTCATTAAGACCCAATTACCTTACCCCCTAAATGACTAACTAACAAGCTTTAACCCAAATAACCCCAACTAGTCACGTATAACTTCAACAAGCCCCCCATGACTACCATATTCAACCAAGAACAACGATCCTTTGAAAAATTAACAGACCCAAAATAAAGAATTAAACACACAACATTGTACTTACTTGGAGGGACCTTAAATTGTACGTGTAGAAATGTTTTTAGCAAAGTAACTCATTCAAGAAACTTACACTTAGTGGATTATGAGTGGAATGTTTGGGAAAAAGTGGTACAGAAGAGACGCAAGAAAGAAGAAGAAAGGAACAAGGAATTTTTTTTGAAAAGGCACGATTTATTCGTCCTAAAAACATTATGCATTTTAGACGGATCTAATCGCGGAGCAGGTCGGGTCATGTTTAATGAATTATATGCGTGAACAACAGACCGTGGAATAGACCGTAAAAGGCATGACGGCCCATCCACCTTCCGGTAGAAATAACTTCAGAGATGAGACTTACCTGGGACATATGACGAACCGTAAAGTCCCCTGTAAAGAGGTTCACAGCCCGTGAGGCTTCCCGTACAAAGTACTTTAACTAGTTTAGTTTCACCTAAAATTCACGTAGGTAAAAAGGGTTTTATACATTACTATGGACCGTAAACCCTCCCGTGAAACCTTCTTTTTTGTTGCTTTATAGTAGTTTCCATGTTTGATCTTCACTTAGACGGACCGTGAAATTGCCCGTGGAAGCTACCACGGTCCTTGAGGTGTCCTGTCAGACGCAGATTGCACTAGTTCTTCTGCACTTTCTTACTTAGTCTTCCTACACATGTCAACACCCATTAACTCTACACACTAAAAAAAAACACAAAAAGATATGCAAAACTACCTAAATTAAGAAATCTTGGGTTGCCACCCAAGAGCGCACAATTCAACGTCGTGGCGTGACGCGAGGTCCTTGATTACTTAGACTTCATCAAGCATGCATTCTTCCACTATCTTTGTTTCTTCTTGGGCACCTAGATATGCCTTGATTCGTTGTCCTTTAGCTTTAAACCTCTCCCTTTCGTCATTTTCCAATTCAACCATTGCAGATGAAAATACTTGGGTGACGGTAAAAGGTCCAAACAATTTAGATCTCAGTTTTCTTGGAAATAAACACAACCTGGAATTGAACAGCAACACCAAGTCTCCAAGAGAAAAACTTCGTTTCTCAATGTTCTTATCATGGTATCGCTTCATCCTCTCCTTATACAATGATGACCTCTCATACGCTCTCAAATGAAACTCATCCATTTCATTGATTTGATCTAGCCTTAAATTTGTTGTTCTATTCCAGTTGAGGTTCAGCTTCTTCAATGCCCAAAGTGCTCTGTGTTCCAGTTCAACAGGCAAGTGACATGCTTTCCAAACACTAGTTGATATGGAGACATACCAATAGGTGTTTTAAAAGTTGTCTGGTATGGCCATAATGCATCATCTAGCTTTCTTGCCCAATCTATCCGGTTAGCATTTACTGATTTGGGAAAAATTGTCTTGATTTCTCTTTTAGACACTTCCATTTGGCCACTGGTTTGTGGGTGATATGGTGTAGATACCTTATGTTGTTTCACCCCGTACTTGGTTAGAAGTGCACTGAAAACGTTGTTGCAAAAATGAGAACCACCATCATTAAGAATAGCTATAGGTGTCCCAAATCTAGCAAAAATGTTCTTCTTTTAAAATATTGCAACACACTTGCCATGATTCTCAGGTAATTCTACAACTTCTACCCATTTGGATACATAGTCCACTACTACCAAAATATACTTTTGTCCATATAAAACTCATAAACGGGGCCATGAAATCAATTTCCCACACATAAAAAAAACTCTACTTCCAAAATGGGTGTCATAGGTAACTCATGACGCCTTGATATGGCTCCTTGCCTTTGACATACAGAACAACTTCGTACCAACTCAGCTGCATCCTGGTGAATAGTTTTACGCGTTCGTTTTGGATGAACTTGATGTGGGAGGTCCTAAAATCATATACAAACATATTTGGGTTGGAAACGTCAAGGAAAACATCCCCAAGGACCATCGAAGGGTCCTTGAGAAAGGACACATGTTGGTGGCCAAAACTGCCCAAGGCAGTCCCACTTACGGATGGCAAACGACGACAAGTGACCTGGTCAATGCCCCATAGGCGGTGGCGTCGTAGGTACTTAGACTAGGGAGCTGAAGCTCCCATTTTCAAGGCTCAGTCCCAAACGACGATGACCATCATGGGCCGTCGATTGGACGACGCCCAGTAGGTGCCGTTCATCGATTAGGTCTGCAATTCTTGCGCAGCTTCACTATAAATGCAATGGTAAATTGGTAAATTCACCCCACATCCAAATAAGAGTTTGGGTGGTTTACTAAGGGTCTTTTGGGTATTTTAAACATGTTTATAAGTCTTAAACACTAAGGTGAATTTATTCTTCAAAAATCAAAATCCAAAACCTCTGAAGAGTTCTCTAGAATTCCATTAAAGCTTAAAGGAAGATTGAAGCTTGAAGGTTGATTTCTCCACAAATTTCTCTCAAAATTCGTGGATTAGCATCAATACGGTATGGTTTTTTATCCTTGAAACTCTATTCATTAAGGAGTCAATCTTTAAAGTGATTTTCCAAGGTTAATCAAATTATGAGTTTTCAAAATTGAAATCTATCCATGGGTTCTTGCATTAAAGGTTTTAAAGCATTGTATATTGATTGAATTGTTGTTAATTTGATGATATTAAGTCAATTAACCTATGAACTCATTTAATTGATGAACCCTAATTTTTGACTATTTTATGGGTTAAGTGATATTGACTTAATGCTTATGAATTCTAGTGTAGTTTTCTATAGGCTATTGAATGAAGTAATAATTGTATTCAATTGATGTCTAGTTGGTTTATATTGATAAATATATCGTTAGTTTACTTAGATTCATGGAGAATTGTGATTATTGTATTGAATTTTTTGTTATGGCCATGGGTAAGGGCCTTATGGTATTGAATTGGATGATTTAGCTATAGATTGAAGTGATGAGAATGGAGTGGTGGTACGCTTCTGTAATTCTCTTTATTTTATGTTAATTATACTTCAATTATGTTGTGATTGATATGGTCCACTTATGGTGGCGGTGGTATGTGTTTTACTTGCAATTGATGTGGCCTTGGCGGAGTTATTTTATGTTTTATGATGATCATGGCCTTGTCAGCACTACTTGAAGTATTATGATGATTTGTGTAGTTGATTATGTAAAGTATGATCATATGTACCTACATGTTAGTAATGTGAAAGTATGTGTTCTTTTATTGATGTTGTTAGGTGATCATGTTAGACTATGATTATGTGTTTATGTGTGTAGTCTTAGGGTTGATGCATGATTGTTCCTACTTGACTATATGAGTCTATAACGGTTATGTTGATGATGTTATAGTAGTGTATAGTGTAACCTAAATATGATGTTGGTTGTGCCTATGTGATTCTAGAATGACATGCTAAAGGTTATATGTAAAGTATGGTGTGTCTTGTGTGGTAGACTTGTGTCTCTTACTTGATACATATATGAATGTGAATATGATATGTCTTGACTTATGATTCTAAATCATCTTAGTCTTGAATGTATGAATGACATGTGACCTTGAATTATGTTAAGAGGGTCTTTATGTGAAACCTTAAACCTAGTGGTAAGGTTATGAACCTTGAAGTCGAAAGCCGTAATGGTATCCTTCTTGTAATGAATAATGGACGTAGGGTTGGTTGGCTGGAACGGCATCATATCTTCCTTAGGAAAGTCATGATGAGATATCTTTTCGTCATTGTAAGGTAGCCCAAGAGGACCTCTTTGGTAGGGTTAATGTGATTGGGTTATGACCTTGATATGGGACCCCTTTGTAATAACCTTTAATGTAAATTACTCTATGAGAACAAAGGCTAGCACCGAGTGAATATGGTAAGGTAAGTAGCTCTAGTTAAAGGATGAGACTAGAGTCCAAAGTAAGACCTTAATATTCCTTAACCATGTGCCTACATGGAATGTGTCCTAGTTCTACCTTAGCAAGTAGAACACCCTCATCGGAGTAGGTTAGAACTTCGGATTCCATGTTTAGATATCATGGTCTATGTTGGTTATTGTCGATTCTCATCATATGGGATACCTACTAGCATTAGAGAAGTTCTATGAGGTTTAGGTGGTGATGTGATGCTATCTTGACATTGCACAATAGGCTATGAAGATGTCAGTTAAAGTCCCTAGGTCTTGTCCAAGATCACTACTTGAATGTCCTTTATGTGATGAATGAGTCTTAAATTAACTAATGAATGTAATGACTTAAGTTAGAAAGCATGTTAAATGAATAAGTACTTATCTAGAGTAGTTAAGGCTTGTCTAGTTAAAGTGCGAAGGGGGCATAGGAATGATCACTTCTATATTACCTAGATAAATCTTAAGAATGACTCTACTTAGGAAAGATGGTTAATTATGTAGACATGATCTAAGACATAGGTACTCTTAAGGATTATTGAGGTAATCTTGAAGAGGTCAATCATGGACGTTATCTTCTTGATTTACTTAAGTAAGTCTTTTGATAGCCTTTGGAAAGAGAATGTCATATTATCTATATGTTGTTGTATTAAGTGAGAATGATTCAATCTTAGGTAGTCCATAGGATGTATTTAGTGTCTATGTAAGGGATTGTATGGGCGGTCGCTTCACAACTCACTCTAGTGAGACTTAGAATCACCTCTGGTAGGAGGATCTCATGTCTATGTGTTTGATGTATTGTAAGTGTATCTCATTATAGGTGGTCTTAAGGATCATTTAGGGGTGCCTAGAGAGGGAGTATGGGCGGTCTCTCCCTGTCTTACTTAAGTGAGTCTTAGGATAGATTTTAGTGAGGGAATTGCATGCTATACGGTGTCTATGGTGAAGCGAAGAGACTTCACTGTACAGTGAAGAAACTTCACTGTAACAGTGATATAGCTCACTGTAAGGTTTCCTCAAAAATGTCTTAAAATGCTTAAGTGATTTCATATTTGTTTCCATGGTGTT
Source organism: Solanum sitiens (assembly GCA_016801875.1). Classification (NCBI taxonomy): domain Eukaryota; kingdom Viridiplantae; phylum Streptophyta; class Magnoliopsida; order Solanales; family Solanaceae; genus Solanum; species Solanum sitiens. The sequence goes on from JABWTJ010000457.1 coordinate 283,120, forward strand.
AAATGTTATTTTTATGATTATATTATGATATCTAAATCACAAAGATGCATATTTCCAATAAATGTCCGTTTTCATGATTTTATGCATTATTCCATACTTAGTACATGTGTTTGTACTAATTTCATGTTTTTATCTATCTCTAAAGTGATTCGTAGGTGAAGGTGCTTTTGGAGAGCTAAGCTTGGATTAGAAGATCGTTCAAGCAAGTTGAAGTATGTCCTCATTTGACTCGAGGGCATAGATATCTTTTATTTCCTTTATCGAAGTATTGTAATAGACTTAGTAGTACTTATTTCTATTGAATATGGGCCGTGTCCCAAAGTATTCTTGTGTCTAAGATTTGATGAAATGAGACTTAGTATTTCCTATGAGTTTTATATGAAAGATATTTCAAAGAGTTATAGAATGTTTGTGAAAAGTTTAAATCCCGCACTACTTTTCATATGTTTATATGCGATGAACGATACGGAAGGGATTGTACAAGACCTCCGAGATGTCAAGTACGCCGGTTGTATTCCGAGAATGCTATATCTTCTAGGGTGTGGTTTCGGGATGTGACAAGCTTGGTATCAGAGCATAGGTTATGAAAGTTTTCTTAGGAATCAAAAAGTCTCATCAAGTCACGTCTAGTAGAGTCTTGACCATCTATGTGAGTCGCGACACATCTATGGGAGAGAGGCTATAGGACGATAGAGTTTCCCTTCTTTTCTACTCCTATGTTGTGCCGCAGAGTAAAAGTTATGAGTACTCTTTTATTATGGTTTTCCGTGTGTTTCTAGGAAGATGAATACGAGGAGGACACCGGCTAGGAGAGTTGAGCAGAATGATGTGAATGAGGAGATTCCTCCTCAAGTTGAGCAAGTTCCTCAAGATGATAAAGGTGCTCAAGGTGATCTAGTCCCTATTGGAGGTCAAGGTAATGAGGTTCCGGTGGTTCCCTCGGAAATGACTAATGGGGAGATTAGAAAGGCTTTACTTGCTATAACCCAAGATTTGACTACCCATATGAGTATGAGTATGGCACCTAGAGTGAATGTTTAGGAGAGCACTATATCTAGATTGAGAGACTTTGTGAGGATGAATCCTCCTATCTTTCTTGGCTCTAAGGTGGGAGAGAATCCCCAAGAGTTCCTAGATGAAGTATACAAGGTGTTGAAGGCCATGGGGCTAGATGGAGTGTACAAGGTGTTGAGTGCCATGGGGGTGACTTCTAGAGAGAAGGCAAAGTTAGCTTCGTATCAATTGAAGGAGGTTGCTCAAGTGTGGTACACTCAATGGAAAGATAATAGGCCGGCTGAGTCGGGTCCTATTAAGTGGGACGAATTTAAGGAAGTTTTTCTTGGAAAGTACTTTCCCCGTGAGAGGAGGGAAGTGAAGGTAGAGTAGTTTATCAATCTCAAGCAAGGAAATATGACTGTTGAGGAGTTCTCTTTGAAGTTCTCTATGTTGTCTAGGTATGTTCCATCTTTGGTGTCAAACCTAGGGATAAGATGAGTAGGTTTGTGATGGGTGTTGCCAATCTAGTGAAAGAAGAATATCATACGGCCATGCTACATGATGATATGACCCTAGCTAGAGTCATGGTGTATGTTCAATCAATTGAGGAGTCTAAACTTGGTTGGATTGCTAGAAACTTGAAGAGGAGTGGTCCTAGTGATCAAAGTCCAACTAGGTTCAAGAAGAGGGCTCAAATTCAAGATGGACTTAGTGCTCCTAAGGTGAAACTTGAGAAAGGAGGTAGTTCTAAAAATGGGAAGCCTACATGTGCTACTTGTGGGAAGAGGCACTATAGGGAATGTCTACGGGGTACCGGGAGTTTCTTTGGTTGTGGTAAAGAGGACACAAGGTGAGAGATTATCCTACCATTGCGGTTAGAGGAAGAGAGGCTAAGCAAGTTGCTCCTAATGTTCCAAAAGATGATGCTCCAAATAAGAGGCGTTTATATGCACTCCGGACTAGAGGAGCAAAGCCGGATGATGATGATGATGATGATGGTAAGTTCTTGCATTTCTTTAGTGGTATGAGTTCCTTATAAGTGGGGGAGTATGGTCAATAAAGGAGTTTTGATTGATTGTCTCATCTCTTCTATTTAACTCAAGCTTGAGAGTAGAAAGTCATAGAAGTATGTTGCATGTTGCATTGTGTTTAGGGGTCTTGTTGAAATTGAATTTCATTGATTCATTGAATTGTGCAATTCATGAAGTTATGATTATGTTTTAAAGTCTGTTTATATGTTTTTATCTTGCATATTAGCATGTTTCCATCATGAATTGCTTAAAAGTTGCATTTTTTAAATTTGGGAGCATGTTCACTGTGAAGGCTACCAGTTTACTTTAAAACTTTTGCCAAATTGACTAATTCATTCTTGGGTCTAAAATTGTTGCAATGTGGTTAGAACTTATGTATATGAGCATTATATTGAATATAAAATGAGTTTTTGTTATTTAGAATGAAGGATGTGAGTTTTATGGCATGATGAGTTGTATAATTTATTCTCGTTTCTTGTTGTGTTGTGCTGCTCTTGATTATGTGAAATTGATGTTTGTACTTTATAAAGAGTTATATGGTACGGTCATGATCTTCTAGTTGAATCTCTATTCTTGTAAGTGTTCGGAGAGTGACAAGTGTCATTCGAGGACGAATGTTGTCCAAGTGGGGGAGATTTTAATACCTCAAAAATGACTTAGGTGATGCTATATCCAAATGAGGGTATAAGGTCTTAAATTGGTCTATAATGTGGTATTGAGGTAGTGTATAGAGTTTTAGGTGATTTGGAAGTGAAACGTCAAGGGACGATCAAGACGTTCGACGACTAAGTCACCTATGTGCCTCATGTGTGGTTATGTGCCTATATATGTGTTTCATGAGTTAATTAGGTCCTTATATGAGTTATTATAGGGTTTATAAGCAGTGTGTTGAGTTTCATGAGGTTTGGAGGACAAACGGCCATGACGTTTGAAAGGTTTGCCTTGAAACGACCTTGTGTGTATAGGCATTTTTGGTCGAGTTTTACGTGTTCTTTTTGGATGAAATTGATGTGGGAGGTCCTAAACTCGTATACAAACATATTTGGATTGGAAAAGTCCGGGAAAACATCCCTTAGGACCATCTAAGGGTCCTTGAAGAAGGACCCATGTTGGTGGCTAAAACAGCCCGAGGCAGTCCCACCTACGGATGGCAAAAGACGGCCAGTGGCCTGATCTACGCCCCGTAGGTGGTGGAGTCGATAGGTACTTAGACTAGGGATCTTAATCTAAAAATTTCAAGGCTCAGTCCCAAACGACGATTAGCATCACGGGCCGTCGATTGGACGACGCCCAGTAGGTGCTGTCCGTCGATTGGGTCTGCAATTCCTGCGCAACTTTACTGTAAATTCAAGGGCAAGTTGGTAAATTCATCCCACGTCCAAACAAGAGTTTGGGAGGTTTCATAAGGGTCTTTTGGGTATTTTAAAAATGTTTATAATTCTTAAACAATACGGTGAATTCATTCTTCAAAAATCAAAACCTAAAACCTCAAAAGAGCTCTCTAGAACTCCATTGAAGCTTGAAGGGAGATTGAAGCTTGAAGGTTGATTACTCCACCAATTTCTATCAAATTTCGTTGATTAGCATCAATAATGTATGGTTGTTGATCCTTGAAACTCTATTCATCAAGGAGCCAATCTTCAAAGTGATTTTCAAAGGTTAACCAAAAGATGAGTTTTCTAAATTGAAATTTATCCATGGGTTCTTGCGTTAAAGGTTTTAAAGCATTGTATATTGATTGAATTGTTGTTAATTTGATGATTTTAACTCAGTTAACCTATGAACCCATGTAATTGATGAACCCTAGTTTTTGACTACTTTATGGGTTAAGTGATATTGACTTAATGCTTATGGAATTCTAGTGTATTTTTCTATAGGCTATTGAATGATGTAATAATTGTATTCAATTGATGTCTAATTGGTTTTATATTGATAAATCTATATTGAATTGACTTAGATTCAATGATTATTGTGATTATTGTATTGAATTGTTGGTTATGGCCATGGGTAAAGGCTTTATGGTATTGAATTGGATGATTTAGCTATGGATTGAAGTGGTGAGAATGGAGTGGTGGTACGCTTCCCTGATTTTCTTTATTTTATGCTAACTATACTTCAATTATGTTATGATTGGTATGGTCCACTTATGGTGGCGGTGGTAAGTGCTTTACTTGAAATTGATGTGGCCTTGTCGGCGTTATTTTATGTATTATGATGATCATGGCCTTGTCAGCACTACTTGAAGTATTATGATGATTTGTGTAGTTGATTATGTAAAGTATGATCATATGTACCTACATGTTAGTAATGTCAAAGTATGTGTTCTTTTATTGATGTTGTTAGGTGATCATGTTAGACTATGATTATGTCTTTATGAGTGTAGTCTTAGGGTTGATGCATGATTGTTCCTACTTGACTATATGAGTCTATAATGGTTATGTTGATGATGTTATAGTAGTGTATATTATGACCTAAATATGATGTTGGTTGTGCCTATGTGCTTCTAGAATGACATGCTAAAGGTTATATGTAAAGTATGGTGTGTCTTGTGTGGTAGACTTGTGTCCCTTACTTGATACATGTATGAATGTGAATATGATATGTCTTGACTTACGATGATAAAGCATCTTAGTCTTGAATGTATGAATGACATGTGACCTTGAATGATGTTAAGAGGGTCTTTATGTGAAACCTTAAACCTAGTGGTAAGGTTATGAACCTTGAAGTTGAAAGTCGTAATGGTATCCTTCTTGTAATGAATGATGGACTTTGGATTGGTTGGCTGGAACGGCATCATATCTTCCTTAGGAAAGTCATGATGAGCTATCTTGTCGTCATTGTAAGATAGCCGTACAGGACCTCTTTGGTAGGGTGAATGTGATTCGGTTATGAACTTGATATGGGACCCCTTTGTATGAACCTTTAATGTAAATTACTCTATGAGAATAAAGGCTAGCACCGAGTTAATATGGTATGGTAAGTAGCTCTAGTTAAAGGATGAGACTAGAGTACAAAGTAAGATATTCATATTCCTTAACCATGTGCCTACATGGGATGTGTCCTAGTTCTACCCTTGGCAAGTAGAGCACCCTCATTGGAGTAGGTTAGAACTACGGATTCCATGTTTAGCTATCATGGTTTATGTCGGTTATTGCCTATTCTCATCATATGGGATACCTACTAGCATTAGATAAGTTCTATGAGGTTTAGGTGGTGGTATGGGACGCTATCTAGACATTGCATAATAGGCTTTGAAGATGTTAGTGAGAGTCCCTAGGTCTTGTCCAAGACCATTACTTGAATGTCCTTTATGTGATAAATGATTCTTAAATGAACTAATGAATGTAATGACTTAAGTTAGAAATCATGTTAAACGAATAAGTACTTATATAGAGTAGTTAAGGGTTGTCTATTTAAGGTGCGAAAGGGGCATAGGAATGGTCACTTCGTATCTTACCTATGTAATTCATAAGAATGACTCTAGTTAGGCAAGATGGTTGATTATGTAGACATGATCTAAGACTTAGGTAGTCTTAAGGACTATTTAGGTAATCTTGAAGAGGTCAATCACGGAGTTTATCTTCTTGATTTACTTAAGTAAGTCTTTTGATAGCCTTTGGAAAGAGAATGTCATATTATCTATATGTTGTTGTATTAAGTGAGATTGATTCTATCTTAGGTAGTCTATAGGATCTCTTTAGTGTGTGCGTAAGGGATTTTATGGTCGGTCGCTTCACCACTCACTCAAGTGAGACTTACAATCACCTTTGGTAGGAGGATCTCATGTCTATGTGTTTGATGTATTGTAAGTGTGAATATCTCATTATAGGTGGTCTTAAGGATCATTTAGGTGTGCCTAGAGAGGGTGTATGAGCGGTCTCTCTTTGTCTTACTTAAGTGAGTCTTAGGATAGCTTTTAGTGACGCAATTGCATGCTATAAGGTGTCTATGGTGAAGCTAAGAGACTTCACTGTACAGTGAAGAAACTTCACTGTAACAGTGATATAGGTCACTGTAAGGTTTCCTAAAAAATGTCATAAAATGCTTAAGTGATTTCTTACGTGTTTCCAACGTGTTAAATGTAATTCTTATGATTATATTATGATATTTAAATAAAAAGATGCATATTTCCAATAAATATCCGTTTTCATGATTTGATGCATTATGCCATACTTAGTACATGTGTTTGTACTAATTCCATGCTTTTATCTATCTCTAAAGTGTTCGTAGGTGAAGGTACTTTTGGAGAGCTAAGCTTGGATTAGAAGATCATTCAAGCAAGTTGAAATATGTCCTCATTTGACTAAAACGCATAAATGTCTTTAATTTCCTTTATTGAAGTATTGTAATGGACTTAGTACTACTTATTTCTATCGAGTATGGGCCGTGTTCCAAAGTATTCTTGTGTCTAAGATTTGATGAAATGAGACTTAGTATTTCTTATGAGTTTTATATGAATGATATTTTAAAGACTTATAGAATGTTTGTGAAAAGTTTAAATTCCGCACTACTTTTCATATATTTATATGTGATGAACGATACGGAAGGGCTTGTAAAAGACCTCCTAGAGGTCAAGTACTCCGGTTGCATTCCGAGAATGTCATTTCTTCTAGGGTGTGGTTTCGGGATGTGACAATTACATAATCCAAATGGCATTCGTTTTAATGCAAAAGTGTCATAGGTAAATGTAAATGTAGTCTTTTCCTGATCTTCAGGAGCAATGGATATCTAATTGTAACAAGAGTATCCATCTAAGAAAAATACCAATGATTACCTGCTAACCTATCCAACATTTGATCCATAAATGGCATAGGGAAATGGTCCCTCAAGGTCTACTATTCAGCTTCCTGTAGTTCATACGTACTCGCCGGTCACTGGTCGGTGTGGAACTAGTTGATTATTTGCATTTGCCACCACATTCATGCCTCCCTTTTTTGGCATACATTGCGCTGGACTGACCCTGTGGCTGTCTGAGATCGGGTAAACTACCGCAACATCTAACCATTTGATTATTCCCTTTTTCACCAACTCTTGCATTGGTGGGTTCAACCTCCTTTGGTGCTTAATGTTGGGTGTACAATCTTCCTCAAGTTGAATTTTGTGTGTGCAAATGCCTGGAGGAATTCCAATTATATCCGCAATAGTCCAGCCAATAGCTTTTTTAAACTTTTGAATCATTCTGACCACCTCCTGTACCTGTCCTTCATTTAAATCTGCAGCCAATATCACATGTATAGTGTTGTTAGTACCCAAAAATACATACTTGAGGTGACTGGGCAACAGGTTCAGCTCCAAAACGGGTGGTTCCTCGATGGAGGGCTTACTTGGAGGATCTGGTCGTTTTTTAAATCCAGATCTTATTTATTTGGAGCATAAGAATGTGCTCCCATACACTGTAAAGCATTTATAGTTTCTCCATAATCAGATCAGAAATCCGCATCAAAGTTCATCAACACAACATATAATGTTTCAACAACTATCCTCTCTTCTGTAGGTACTCTTAAGTCATCTTCAGTAACAACTTCCATTGCAAATACAACTTCCATCTCTCGTGGTTGTTTCATTGATCTGAATATGTTAAACTTGACTTCTTCTGAATGTAGTCTAAACTTCAACTCACCTCGCTCAACATCAACCAAAGCTCTTCATGTAGCTAAAAACGGTCTTCCAAGAATTATAGGCACTTCAAAGTCTACTTCACAGTCCAAGGTAACAAAATCTGCTGGGAAGATAATGTGTCCACCTTAACCAAAACATCACACAAAATTCTCACTGGTCTCTTACCTGACCTGTCAGCTATCATCAATCTCATTGTTGTAGGTTTTGGCATTCCCAAACCCAAGTTCTCATAGATGGCTAATGGCATCAAATTTATGCTATCTCCCAGATCACACAAAGCTTTTGCAAACTTGATTGACCCAATGGTGAATGGGATTGTGAACGAACCAGGATCTTCTTTTTTTTTAAACAGAGATCTGGTTGCAATAGCGCTACAATGATGCACATCATTAGAAAAATCAAGACTTACCGCTTTTTTTTTGGTATCCAAATCTTTCATGAACTTGGCATATCCTGACATTTTCTCAAGGGCTTTTACCAGTGGAATGTTTACTGAAAGTTGCCTCATCATGGTGATGAATTTTGTAAACTTCCCATCTTCAGCTTTCTTTTCGAGTCTTTAAGGAAAAGGAGAAGGGGGGGTCTAGGAATATGTTGTAAACGCAGTTTTTCCTTGATCTCTTTCTCTTGTCCTCTTGCATATTTTAACATCTCACAACTACAAAAGAACTAGAAAAGAGTTTAAAATCTGAATATACTTATTTTTGGAAAGAATACGAAAATCTGGAAATTTTAAGTAAGTTAAAAAGTGAAATTTTGGTCAACTTCAAACTACCATAAGTCCTAGCTCAAGATGAGTTATGTGTAGTTCAAGATATGATTGGAAATTCCTTGGAATAATATTTCCAACACCGCCGAGTTTGCACGATTTTGATATCGTATGAGTGAGTGATGCCTTTCAGAAGTTGGGTTGTTGGATTTAGGAAAGCTCAATTCGGATTTTGGAAGGGCGAAGTTGTCTTTTCCTTACCTAATTAAATTAATTCATTTTTACGAATTATTGCAGTAAAACCAAACCTTTGTTCAGTTTAGAAAAATAGAATTCACTCTAGGGCTTGGAGAAGAGAGAAAAGAAGAGAAAACAAGAGAGAAATCAAGAATCGCCAAAAAAGCTCAAGCTTAGCGCATGGAATTGGTCAGGGGTGATGCGTAAAAAGGTATGTGAGATCACATAGTGTTTGTTTAGTTCACCCACACGGCAATCCTATTTATATTCAGCGAATCTGAGTTATTTCAATGTTTAAAAAGTGAGTTCTTGAAGAACGTTATTGAAAAATTGTTGAATTCTTGATGGTTGTGTTGTTGAAGTCTCTTGTTGATTATTTGTCTTTTCGGGTGATTTTTAAGTTAAATCCATTAGGTATTGATAGTACTAATGATCCCAAGTGTTTGGGTAAAGAGCCATGGAAGTTTAGAGGGTTTAGAGATAAAAAACGAAGGAGAAAAGTTGAGAACACCTGGGGATAGAGGTTTGGCCGCCGCGCCTCTCATAGACCCACAGGAAAGCCTCTTTCCGTAAGGACTTGGGGTGCCGCACCAGCCAAAGCGCCCAGCCTGATCTCTGTTAGATGAGGGTTGGCGCCCCTCTCCTCTTATACGTCCAAACTTACACTTCAAATAAAAGTGTAAACGGTCTTTCCCACTTTACAGAACTCAACTGGAATTGAGATCATTCCCACAGAGAATTTCTTATAGATAATGTTTCACTGTCGCTCTTATCTAATTGATGTTACTATCTCCTAATGGATTTAGACAGAAAGTAAAACTTGGGATGAATAGTAAGTATCAATTTCTAAACTTACGATTAGGATTTCAAATATATTGTATAGACTATAACGATGTCTGGGTTATTCTTTTGATTAAGACAAACCAGGTTAGTGTTCACTATGACAATAATTGTGAAACTCCTCTGCCATCTGAGCTTCAACCAATCATAACTTCACAAAGCTCAGCAAACAAGGTTTATCTAACGCTTCTCAGCCTTATTAGACAATAATCATTTATATTCTCTCAAACTGCAAATGATTTCTTTTGTTAAGAACTCGCTTAAATGGGTGTGAAGATAAAGTTATGTTCTCTCGGAGGCTAACTTTAACTTCAATATTGTAAAGAGATCTTTGTTTTCTCCTAAAAGTGCTTTTCTCTCAAACAACCATTTAATTCAGTCTAGTCTAAAGCATGCACTCATTAGACCAAATTATAATCAAAGCTTTAATCTTCAACATGTGAAAAACGATTGCTCTACACTCGTGTTACAGGGTCAAATTCACAGTATCGTCATAGATCCGACACACCTGATTTAAAAGATTAGGGACTCATAGTTCTACGTATATAACTGTTGATAATAATTGAGAACATAATGTTGAATACATACGATAGAAAATTGAAACTCAAAAAAAAAAAATTGATAATCTCAGTATCAAACTTCCTCTTGTTGCCAAGCAATTCGAAAACAAGTTAGTCTCAACAAAATTCCAAGTTCTCTCGTGCCTCTTTTGTAAAAATATTTGATAATCATCCTAGTTCTAAAAAAAAACTGAATAAAATCCCAAAAACGTTTTAAAAAGAGACCTAATATAACTAGGACTGCATTATCGCTTTCTATCACGGCCCGCATCACGCTCCGTGAAAGGTTCACGGTCCATACAGTTGTATCTGGTCTTGCCTTCAAATCTCCAAAACTTAGACTTTTAGCAGCTCTCTTAAATCTTTTTCACGGATAGAATCACGGACCGTCAAAGTAATTACGGTCCGTGAAGACGTCTGTAGTCTTAATTTGAATTTTGTCTCACTTTGGACACTTTGCACTGCTCTGTGGAATCTTGTTGACAGACAGAATCACGGACTGTCAAAGTTATTACGGTCCGTGAAGACGTCCGTAGTATTCACTTGAATTTTTCTCAAACTTTGGACACTTTGCACTGCTCTCTGGAATCTTGTTCACAGACTGAACCACGGACCATCAAAATAATTACGGTCCTTGAATACTTTGGTGGTATTTACTTCAACTTTCTCAAACGTAGGTCTTCAGAATTCCTCTACTATCATCACACTTCACGGTCATTTTCACGGTTTGTGAAGCGGGCCACGGACCATCATGATGGCCGTGATTTACTACTTCTCTTCTCTGTCTAATTCTTCCTGCATCATCAACAAACACATCAAATCATACAAAATACACTTGATTCTAGTATTAGTTCTTTCATTTTAAGCGTTAAACTTTACTCCGATATCCCGGTACATCAGCCTCTCAGAGCGCCAAGGATGCCACTTTTCCCATTCTTCCCCCACCTTTTCGTACTAGTTCCTAAGTGATGTACCTATGTTTACTAGTATATTCTAACACTCTAAGGTACATCTTAACATCATGAAATCATCCATAAACATGAGATATTGAACCTTGAATCCATAATTCAATTCAAGGAAAGTTAAGATCAAAGTCGAAGAAGTTAAGAGTCAAGTCAAAAAGTTAAGGAGCAAGTCAAAGCAAAGTTCATAAAAGTTTTCAAGAGTCTTTAGGAATATTTTAACTTTTTTAATACTCAAGTTTCAAGCTAATTAAAAAGTAAAGTGTTTATTTCTCAAATGTTTTAAGGGAATTAATTATTCCCTAAGAGTTTATAAATGTTTTCACATTTAAGATAAGAGGAAACTAAGATTTACAAAAGAGTTTTGAGAAAGAAAAGGGAACATCGATTCCAAGATAGATTTTAAAGCTAAGTGTTGAGCAATTATCTCAACCAAAGATATTGAGCACCAATATGGGAATGCGAGTTCATAATAAATCATGTCTCCATAAACCATGTTGCCATCATGGGTATTAATGGGTTATACTTTTTAGATGATCACATAAGTTAAGATAGTAGATCCACTAAGTTAAGTTGTTCTATGCGATGGCAAAGTATAGGACAGTTCTCGCCGCATAGGTAAGACGTCGTATCACTACTTAGGCTCATAGCGGTGGTTTTCGGTTAGAGAATCTCCCAAAGAAACTATCCTTCTTATTATAAAAGTAAAGTTGAGTTTGTTATTGCATTTGTTTAACAAACTAAGTTGTTTACACTGTTTTAAAAGCTTTATATATATTGCATGTGTCGTATTGCTTTATATTAATTTAAATTATTCATAAGTTTAGCATAGCAAAATTAATTGTTCCTTCTTACTCATTCAATCATAGGTTGTTGTTTTAGCATTCCAACTGGCATACTCGTACATTCAATGTATTGATGTCAGTTGGCCTGCATCGTCTTATAATTTAGACGCAGGTAACTAGGATCGTCATCCTGTGTACCGTTGATCCAGTAAGAAGCTCAGATCATTTGGTGAGCCTCCTTACATTTTGGAGGACATCTTTTATCTCTTGATTTTCCGTTTTTAGTTGTTAGGATGATTAGGGGTCCTGTCTCAACATCCCTCTTTGTTTTAGAGGCTTCATAGACAAATAGCATAGTTCTTTAGTCTTATTCATTTAAGTTGTAAACGTTTAAGACATGAGTTGCCACTTTGGATAAGTATTACTTTTAATTGAATTCTTGAGGTATGTATTGTGTTTAAGTCTTCCACTGAGTAAGTAAACCAGGCCAAGGTTCCGCTTGAGGCCATCTATGGTCTTCGAGTGCCAGCTACGTCCATGGTGTAGGCTCGGGGCGTGACACATATATAGTATAATTTTCAGAGGAAGGGTATCCAATTGGACACCGATAAATAAATTATGACCTAGGTTAATGATGTCCTACAAATTTGAGGGAACTTTTATTTTATGTATTATATAATTACATATATATAAACATAATTTGTATTATATTTCAATATTCAAGACTTTAAATAGATTTTGAATCTGTATTCTTGTAATTTTTAATTAGTTCTGGCAAACTAAGCTCATATTTTCGTAACCCGACCAACTTGCTCATTTTTTAATGAGTTGGGTGAGTGATTTTTTATATGGGTAAAATATGGCTAAACTATGGGTAAAATATGGTTAAAATATGGATAAGCCAAATGGTTAAGCTTCCAACTTTTATTCACTCAAAATTCATGATATCACTAATATATATATATATATATATATATATATATATATATATATATATATATATATATATATATATATATATATATATATATATATATATATATATATATATATATATATATAATATATTTAATGTACATTTCTTTTGTTAATTATAATTATATTTTCTTATTTGTTTAATTTTATATTGGATAACAAATAATAGTGTAAAATAAGAAAATCATGTATTAGTATGGACATTGCTTAAAGTGCATAAAGCATGTTTTCATCCTAAAATGTAAACATTCATTTACTTCGAAATTAAAAATGTTTCCTCCTTGTGATTACGTAAATTTATTTTATATTGAAAAGTAATAGGATTTTTTCTTCTTAGTTTTATGAAGTAACTGACCGAACCGTCGTTAATTGACAATGGCAAAAATCAATGAAAAATCTGGACCTGTCCCGCTACAGCGGGATAGATGCCGCTGGCACGGCGGCACTGCAACGGCAACTTACCACGCTGTAGCGGATCGGCGAGGCAGAATCTTTCAATTCAAGAAATCCTTATTTTTCCATCTTTCCAAAAATAACCCATAGGTCGTAAGTAACCCTAGAAATCCTACAAAAGTTATTCCAAGTTTGGGAAAGAAGAAAAAGGAAGTTTCTAGCACGAGGATGGTGGAATCTTGCGAGATCTTGGCCAAATACACCGTAGCGAATTCAAAAAAGCTGAAAAGGAAATCAAAACTCCGTGGAATTTCTTGGCACCCACGTAGGTAAGGTTTTTATGCATTGAGTAGTTTTAAATTTGTGCTTACCTTGTTGTATACGAAATCAATCATAGAAGATATGCGTAGACCTTTGTGCACCGAGTAAATTCTGTGGAAAATTTCTATAATACAACATACCAGAGGTTAGTGCTCGATATAAAGAGTTGATGATTGGTCAAGTGTTCTTGGTTGTTTTCTTGAGTAGCATTCCACCATTAAACAAGGGTATCCGATAGAAGGGAATAAATTTTGGTCTATGCTAGGATTCGACCTATCGAAGTAAAAAGTTGATGAATGTAGTAATATAGGTTTAAACCCCTAATGAAAAACACTAAGGAAGAATTAGGCTAAACGTGGTCGCTTGACCGATAAGACTTGAGAGAAAACCCTTAGCTGAGGGTTCTGAATTCATGATTGTGGGATGTATGCATGTTCTTGCTTCATTGTGATACATGTATGAATATAAACGTTGCAATGTTGATCACATTTGTTGTAACTGAGAGAGATTTACGATGTAGACATGAAATCATGATGTAAATGTATGTGATTAATGATGTACTTGTGATTGTGATGTGTGAATGGGGATCAGATTTCCACGTTCCGACAAGTTGATTTTGGATCGCGTTCCAAAATTCTGACATAACTTGGGATCGGATTGCCACATTTCGATAAGCTAACTTGGGATTGGATTGCCATGTCCAGGCAAGCTAACTGGGATCAGGTACAATGCCGTTGCACTAACAGTTTGAGTTTGGGTTACGTGAGAGGACCAAATACTTCTGATAAGGGTATAAGTAAAGCATGTTAAAGTTCGGTATTGTGATGTAAACCAATTTGTGAATGTTATGTTCCTATCAAATGATGACAGGGTGTAGGTAGAAATGTGTGTTTGTATGTGAGGGTTTGTTTTTTTATTGGTATTTTATGAAATGTACTTATCGGGAAAGAGTGGATTGTCGAGGTGTTGTCAGGGTAAGTACCCAAGGAGAATGGAATAGGGTAGGAGATAGAGGCATGAAGAAAATATATGACATGGGGGTAGATAAGGTGACAATAATTTAAGAGTGTGACATGATCGACTGTTAGAAAGGGATGTTGATGGAGTGTGGGATTATCCAATGAGGTTAGTATGTTTAGGCTATGATTTGACGGAATCAGAAGTGTAAATGGTTGGGGGAAGAAAATGGTTAGTGGTCAGAGTATTGGTGTAAGTTGGAGGTGTTCTAAGAAAGGGTAAGGGTGGAGAAACGAGTGGTACTTGCATGATCATATTATTCTTTTCTTATATTAAGAGGTGGGCGTCGAATTGATAGATGATGCCTACCAGTACGTATGGTTGTACTGATACTACTCTTATTATGTCTTTGACATAGTCTGATGCAGGATTGATGATGTTTCATTAGATGAGACGAAGAGATTTTCCTTCAACTTCTATTTTCTTTCCGCATGGTAGGAGTTGTGTCGTTTGTTATTTTGTCCAGATTGTACTCTTAGTAGCTCTTGTACCTGTCAGACTAGATTCTTGGGGTTGTTAAATTATTTTACAAGTTGAACAAATAGTTTACTTAAAAAGTGTTATTTATCAAATCTCCTTAACTTTATTTTTCGTCTTCTTTAAATTCCACATGTTTTTCTCTACTAGGATATGAGGGTTCGCCTACTTAGGTGTTAGAGTGGGTGCCCGCACAGCCCGGTGGGTTGGGTCGTGACATATGATACAATATAATAAAAGAAAGTGAATATTTTAATCAAAAAAAGACTAAAATATTTTCTCTATATTGAATTCTTAAGTAGAGTACTATTTACCCATGATAATATGGGTAAACTAGTATTTTACCCAACCCATTTGTTACCTAATCTATTTTATGCATATTAAAAATGGGTGGGTTGAATTATTACCCATTTTATGTTGCACCATTTTCAACCCGCCCAAGTTTTACCTAACCCGACCATTTTCCACCATTATTTTTAATATTCTATTATTTTGTGTAATTTTTATTTGGCCCACGGACCGTCCTAGCAGACTTAATCAGGCCGGGCTAAAATACATTTTGCAGAAATGAGCTCCGAAAATCATAGTCCAACCCTATTATATCACGGATTAGGCTGGACCGACCCTGCAAGCTAAGCTCACATTGCGACTCTACATGGAATTCATATTTTGTACCTTGTTGTAATAAGTTAAATAAATTATGGTTGTCCTTTAATATTTTATATGAACAAACATTAGTTAATTTTTACTTCCTCCTTCCCTTTTTCGTTAAGGTATGGCGAATTGGGGAAAATTGCCCTACGAGCTCCTTGTTCTGATTGCGAAGCACGTTAAAATGATTGAAGATTTCATTTATTTTGGTGTTGTTTGTGCCTCATGGAGAAATAATGCTACAGTGGATTTTTATGTGTTTTCCCCCCAAGTTTTATTGCTTATGCAGGCTGACAAATTAGATGATGATTATCGAGAATTTTACTCTCTTTCCAAGAAGAAAGTTTCAAGAATATTTCTCCCAAAAGCTAGAGGATGAAAGTGTTATCATTTGGAGGGATGACTTCTCACCGCTGAATATACAACTGAAGAGATTAACTTGTTGCATCCTTTCACACGTACCAAAATTCAACTTCCTTCACATATCCTTATATGCCTTAATATTGAATTCGTTGTATTTATAATATCATGAGTTCCACCATACTACTTTTTTATTTATTTTTTACAATTTTGATGAACTTTTACTTGTATATCTATGTTTAGCCTAAGAAGTAATGGGATGATTTAACCACGGTGCTCACAAATCATGTTGCATCCATCTTTGGTCAGACTAGGGTGCTTACTATGTGAGTTTGGAATAGTTCTACTTCTTTTACAATTCCTTTAAATAAGGAGGTAGTGTCTACGTATAATTCACCACCATTAGGTCTTTTATTGAGTTTTTTTAATGATGACAACTTCTTTTTCTCATTTAATTATAGCCAACTCAACAAAGAATGCTTATTTTGTAACTTGTTACAGTAAGTTGAATAAATTATAGTTGGCCTATGTTATTTTAGATAAAAAGAAAACGTTGGTTTATTTTACTTCCAACTTCCTTTTTTCGTTATTCTATGGTGACTTGGGTAGAATTGATCTACGAGATCTTTGTTCTGATTGCAAAGTGCATTAAAGTGATTGAAGATTTCATTGGTTTTGGTGTTGTTTGTACCTCATGGTGAATTGCTACTGCAAAGGATAATTTTGATGTGTTTTTTCCCCAAGTTTTGTTGCTTATGGATGCTGACCAATTAGATGATGATTATCGCGACTTTTATTCTCTTTCCAAGAAGAAAGTCTCAAAAAATATTTCTCACAGAAGCTAGAGGAAGAAAGTGTTTTCCTTCGGAGGGATGGATTCTCACGGCAAAATGTATTAGTAGAGAGATGAACTTGCTGCATCCTCTCACACATACCCAAATTCGACATCCTTCACCAAAATCTTTATTTGATTTAGGAAGGAAATTGGAGTGCGTTCGCAATGTTGTCTTATCGGTCAATCCTTCTCTTACATCAAATTATGTAATGGTTGTTTCCTTTTATAAATACGGTAATGGTAGTTGTTGGCTTTTTGGCGACATGGAGAGACTTCAATTGAGCTGAAATTAACATTAATTACTTTAATGATGTACCTTGTGATACCAAATACTATAAGGGCAAACTTTACGTTGTGTTTCCCTAGGCCATATTTGTTCGAAAGATCTTGCACAACCTGTCGTTCTATCAATTACATCAATTGTAGGGCCACTATTTCAGCAACCATTAATTAGATTCTACCTAGTCGAGGTATTTAGTGAACTCTTACTAATTATTCAATTTGAAAAGCATATATTTCTTTCAAATTGATGGTCATAAAACTATTAAATTAGACATATATGACTTAGATGTAAGCAAAGGTGAATTCAAGTGCATTAGAATATTGGGAGAATCAACGATTTTCTTGGGACATATTATATCAATTTATTGATGCATCGAAGTTGACAAAAATCAAGTGTAATCACATATATTTTTCTAATGATTGGTTCGAGTTTAATGATTTTTTTGAAAGGGATGTATGGGATAGATATGGGCGTTTACAATGTTGAAGAAGAAAAAATTGGAAATTATTATCATGAGTTGTCATAATATTATAGTTGCTGGCCTTCTTAGGTCATACCAATAATATTGTGATTGAACATTATTGATAGTGGATTGTTTTTTCAGTTTAATAGATGATCGAGGTTTACAATATTTAGTTAACAAATATTAACTCTTGTAGCAATAAAGTTATACATTTATATCTATTATTTGTTGCAATTTTAATGCATATATTTATGCTACTATAATGTTGGACCCGCCCGTGCTTCTTTTTTTATAAGTGAATAATTAGTCCACTAGCAGAAGTTTCTCACTTGCTTTATGATATAAGTGTTTAAATCCTGCATTTCTCTTTATGGACAATGGGTAGCATTGGTACATTTAATTGGAAAAAAATACTTTCGACAAGTTATTGAAAATAAGAAGAAGTTGACTTTAAATAGAATTAGTAGTAACTGAGGAATGATTGGACACATCCTTATTCAAAAGACACCTCTTCATTTAAAATACTTATCAATTAATTTTATGTAAACAAATTTTCAATAATTTCAAAGAATAAACATTTTATTCAACAACCCTTCTTCAATATGTAAATGATATATATATCTATTAGTAAAAATTAAACATTTTTTAAGAGGAAAATTGTTTGACAAACTTGTAGCTGATGGACTCTTATACAGTCCTTAATTAACCATCCTAAATTTATTACACAACCTATGTAAATACAAAACACATATCCTCAAGTAAAATCCATAAGAATAAAATTCTAACTTCACCTCCGTTTGTTCTTTCCTATAGCTATGGCTATACGGGAAGAACTACCTATAATGATTTCCTTGTTAAGATCGCGAATCACGTTAAAATGATGAAAGATTTTTTTTCTTTGTGTTATTTGTACATCGTGAAGAGTTTCTAGCACTAAGGATGATTTTGATATGTTTTCGCCTCAAGTTCCGTTGCTAATGTTGAATGCTACCAAAGATAACAAATAGCACAAATATCAAGAATTTTTCTCTCTTTCCCACAAGAAAGTATTTCTTTCCGAGGCTAGAGATAAGGAAAGATGAACTTGTTGCACCCTTTTTTCCGCACCCAAATTCAACTTTCTCCACTAAAATCATTATTGGCTACACATGATCTGAAAGTAGTACCGATTCGATGGAAGAATCCGTTTATCCAATAAGTTGTCTTATCTGCAAGTCCTTCTATTACATGAGATTATGGATTGATGGTTTCTATTTTTACAAGCCGTAATTATTTGGCTTTTTGGCGACCAGGAGACCTCAATTGGACTCCTAGTAGCTTTAATTGTTTATTAAATTTACAAATATATATATATATATATATATATATATATATATATATATATATTATCTACTTTTTTAAAAAAAATTACTAATAAGGACGAGTTTACTCTAATGACCCGTAAGGTCATTTTTGGAAATTTTGGTAAAATTATTATTTTTCTCCTCCCGATAGTTGGTTGAATCATTTTTAATTAGTCGGTGAAGTTGGTTTGGAAATTTTTAACTATTCAATAATTGAGGTTATTAAATTGATGGTTAATTTATAGATAATTTATTTAGTTTTTGACCAATGGGTTAAGTCTATAATTTATTGGGAAAGTTAGCAATTAAGTCATAATGCCTAACATAATTAGTTAAAATAATAATACTTTAAAGTATTTATTTAAAATGACAGAATGACAACATTTTTATAAATGAACATGCATTCAGATTTTAGTATTTTAAATTAATTTTATTTATGGAAAGAGTCCTAGATTGTGCCAAATTATATACCAATAACCGTTTAAGAAGAAAAATAATTAAATCAATACTCTTTAACCTTCTTCCCCACTTTTCAGGTTTCTTCCCCTACTTCCACGTTTCAAGATTATCTTTTTTCAAGGTGCTCAATTATTGTTCATCAAGAAATTTTCTCTATTGCTAAATGATATCTCTTTATTAATTCAAGCAGATTTCTCGACTAGCAAGGTAATTTTCATTATCTATTTTAATTAGATGTTTAAACCACAGATTCTATATATTACGGATTTACAGTTGAATCTTCCAATTTTTATGTGATTTTGTTTAAATATTCGTCAAATAGTTATGATATTTTACATATTACGGAGTTGTTGCTCTGTGTATTTGTGGCTACTTGCTGCTAGTGACCCATGAATATTTTACATGAGTTAGAGAGAACTTGAGGCATAAGTTCTTATAATATATATTTCAAACGTAGCTTTGAGCTTCCATAATAGCCTATCTGGACCTAATATATTAGTTGGGTTGTAACAGTTTTTTGGATAAATTGTTCATGGGAATTTCATCAAATATGTTGAGATATAAAAGTGGGAATTACGATAAGAGAATACAACATGACTCACAAAAAGTTTTACTTTATTAGGGAAAAAAGAGTTTGACTTACAACTTGTGTTATGGAGAATATAGTTGAAAAAAATAGTTTAAATTGGATAGGTTATTAGGTTGTATTCATGCTATCTATGTATCAAAAAGTTTCACATTTTTTGTTTTTACATTGTATTTCAATCTCAATTAGTATACCAACATGCTTGTATTTCCTTTTTATTTTGTGTTCATTCTAACTTTATGCTATTAATTATGTATTTTATTGGGTATTCATTCTATATTTCAATCTCAATTTATATGTGAACAAGTTGTATTTCTCTTTAGTTTTGTATTCAACCTAATTGTATACCAAAAAATTTTGTGTTTTATTTGTCTACTTTACCTTTCGAAGTCACTTTGTATTTCAAATGAAGAGAGCATTTCTTGTGTATTCACAACTTTATATTTAATCTCACTTTGCATTTTCATCTCACTTTTGTATTCATATATTGTTGTATTCAACATATTGTTCATAATCGATTAGTTTGCATTTTGCATTTCAAAGTCACTTTGTATTTTAAATGAAGAAAGTATTTCTTTTGTATTCATAACTTTATATTCAATCTCACTTTTTATTTATAACTTTGTATTTTCATCTCAATTTTGTATTCATATATTGTTGTATTCAACATATAGTTTATGATCGATTAGTTACATTAATTTAATGGGATACAAATTATTATATGCATTCAAACAAAAAAAAATAGCTACTAAACTTTTTTTAAAAAAAAATTTCATTCGTTATACATCATAATTTGGATACAAAATGTCCGAAAAAACTATAAATCTCAATACATACAAAGCTTTCACTAATTCAGTAAAAAAAACACTCTTGTACTCGACATATACAAATATCTCAGCCAAATAAATTTTTAAAAAAAATACCTGATTGTTTTTCTATTGTTCACTGAATGCGACAAACTTATAGTCGTTAATTTTGAAAAATTCTGTTTAAAAAATATGTCATATTCAAGTTGATGATCTTTGGAAGTTATGAGATGACTGATTAAATAGACAAACTAAATTGTTTGAAGTTTTTTTTATAATAAGAAGAAAGAAAAAAATCGCTCGATAGAAAGAATACTATTATGCTCTTTAAAAAACGTAACTAATTTGTAATTAAAATCTTTGTAACATTTTTTGAATTTTTTGTTCTATGATTTTCTCTATTCTGTTATTAATTATTTGTATTCTTTCAAATTAATCAAAACAAAATAAATACATAACTAATCCCTTAACAAACTAAAATAATGGCATTTTTAATAAATAATGAAATTGCTGCTAAGAACCACTTAAAGCTAAAATATTGTTGTTTTGAAAATTTCCCTAATTTATTTAATACCCTAAACTACTAGACCCATATATATTAAAATAAGTAGTAAGACCTGTAACTTTTTATACTAAATTATTTAATAAAAGAAAAGAGAGGACAGAAAGTTACCTCTTGGGGCGAAGGTTGAAGAATGCCTTGCACTTCCTATTGCAGGTAAAATATATTTTCTTCCAAGTCATAACCTTCAGCCTCGAATGTTGATTTCAATTGTTGGTAGTGCACCATTATTATTGTTTGTGTAAATAGAGTAAAATTTCTCATATAAATGGTTACAATTGGCTGACAGGCAAAATTTAATTTTTAATCAGAACCTATTAATGGACAAATATTAGGAAAATATAATATAATATAATATAATAAGGGATTGAAGGAATAAATTGAATAGAAAAATTGATGCATATTATTTCATGTTTTGGCTACAGATTCTTGTGGTAATTTAATTGGCTTCAATTTTGATTCTTTTTATAATAATCATCTTGTGATTCAAGTTTTTATATATTGAGATACGTAATTAAATATTATATATTTTTTATTATATGAATACCTTTAGATTATGATATTGGAGGAATTGGAATTAAAACGCTAGGCTTGAAAATTGAAGAAAATTAAAAGAATTGACATGTTAATTGGCATCAAGATTTAAGGACTTGATTTTAGGTTTGAGTGAGTTTTTGGGTCTAGGTTAGTTTTGAAGGCTTATTATGATTATTTATGTGAATAAATAGTATTATTTTGGAAGCCCAACGAAAAAAAAGGCTCAAGTCCTGGAGTGATTGTTTGAGTATTTGAGACAAGTGGATTTCTAACCCATTGTGAAGTGTATAGAATCGTGCATTTCCGTATGGTATGTGTTGGGGAGTAATGAGACTTGGTGAAGGGTTGACTTGCCCATATTGAATAATTCTAATGATGAAAGGAGGTAATAAAAGACAATGTGATTAATTATTGGTGTGTGATGTGTTGAGAATGGTTTTAATAACTTATTGACTAATTGTTCATGTTGTATCATGATTGTGTTGTTGTAAATTGTGCATCATTATGAAAATGGTCATCTCTTCATTATGTATGTGAACGTGTCATTTGCATTGTTTTTGAGAAATGGTTGTGATAAGTGTTATGAGAGTGAGGAAGAATAAGAAATTAAAGAGGATGTTTCATTTTGAGGGACGTGTCACACACCATGACAGATACTATTATCGAGTGACGTTTCTTACGCCGTGATGGATTATATTATCGAGGGACGTGTCACATGTCACGATAAATTATATTATCGAAGGACATGTCGCACGCCGTAATTGATGCATGGACAAATATGTCCCCCATGGGACCCGAACTGAGAAACAACGAGGGTGTATCCTTAGGTCAGACATGCATAACTATACTTGACATTGCATTTCATTACATTGTGGATCTTTATCATTGCTGATCTTGATTTTGTGTGTTGTTGATCTTGTGAGTACCTTTTTATGGAATTTGTGATTCATAAATATTGAGTTTGCTTTTGAGGATTTATAAATTGTTAGAATGTTGTTGTGGAGTTGTGTGCTATGTAAATTGTAAGTTGTTAGGTTGGGCTAGTTTTATGCAGGTGGTAGTTGTGGAGGTTTGGTTGGGGTGCAAGGAGTACCTATATTCTATTCCCTTAGCTTGTGTGTAGAAGGTTACTTGTTGAGTACCATGTGGTTTTGTACTCACCCCTTTCTTAGGTTACTAGCTCGGATCTTTGTGATAATTTCTTTTCTCTTCTTATCTGAGGCGTCCTGTGGAGATATGTGAGGTAGTGGTACGGAATTTTGTAATTATCTTTAAGAGGATACAATGACTTTCAAGAAAAATCTTCACTTCTTGAATATGTATCGTGCATCTTTTGTCGTTTTGGTTCTTATCGCTTTATTTCATTCACTCTCACATATAGGGAAGTCTCGTGCGTAGTTCCTCATGTGAGTTGTTCATATTTCGTATATTGCTTGGATGTTGGTATTAAAGTTAAAGTGTTAGGCTTATGAAAAGAATGTGTGTTCAGATTGAAGATGTTCAACAATTTGAAAGGGATGAGTAAGGTGATGACTCGATGATACATTTTGAGGATATTATAATGATGAGGTTTAATAATGGTTTGAGGGACTTCATAAACACGTTACCTTTTCCTCGCTAGATACCTAGTAGAGGAATAATACTTGTGTGGTATAAGAAATATCTTGAGTGGTTCGACAATTAGAAGTGGAATGATTTAAGTTACAACTAGATAATAAACATTGTAACTTTGTAAACTATAATTAATAAAGTTGACATAACATGTATGGGTGTCTTATCGAATGATGTTGCACCAATTGAGGTCAGAATCTCTACTAAGATTTCATAGATTTAGTGTATATCAAAGAGGGTCATAATACAACAACTACAATGATATCAATTATTACTTGGTTAGATTTATGGAGTGTGTTACTTATGTTATCAACTTGATCCACAAAAGAGTACATGTCGCTTGGGCTAGATATGGAACAAATTTGATAACGTTTTGCAGTTATCTAATGGATAGAAATGTGTGGCCTATTTGGGTACAATCTTCTCAGTAGGTACGATGTGCTGTAGTGGTGGATCTAATGAACATTCACGATATGGTACTAGTGGTATATGCAAATGGATACGTCGATTGTCAAGTGTGAATACTAACTACTTAAGGAGTTATCAATTGTACCACATGTTCGTATAATAAGATTTGATATTACAATCATATTTTACAAACCAACTAGTTATTACTACGGATTTGTGAGTTAAATCATTATTTATAAGAAAGACGTAAGTGGTGGATTTTTGGTGCAGTATTAATGCATTAGGTTGTTAATTGTATTCTGATGATTCTAAATGAAGACTTGTGGTTTCATCGTAAGCTCCAAGGGAGTGGATGGATATCAAAATGAAAATCTAATAGATAGAGAAGTTTTCCAATAAATATACTTGTTTGAAGTCAATTAAGAATTTTATTAAGAAGGTGTATATAAAATTGTGTGAGTACTTTGGATTTGGTTGGCATAGCTGCGTTTGGGGTGTCATGTTGATGTCGACGTTGAATTCTTTGTGATAGTAAGGGCTAAAACAATTAATGAGCCATCTGCAACTCCTCTCCCACAACAAACCACTCCCGCTCATCTATGTCTGTGAGTGAGAAAACCGAAAAGGTGGTGGCAAGAAAAAGAATGGACATCAGGTCCAAATTGGTACAACCCTTTTTCTACTAAGGCCCCAGTTCCTGAGTTCTCCCAATAATCGCTCCAAGAACCCTCAACAGGATTAAGGGTTCTAGAGAACGTATTATTCTTGAGAAGAGATGGATCTCCATTGATGGTATTTTGAACGTCTACCCTGTAACACTAGGCCTTAGAAAGAGATAAATTTAAAAAGAACTAATTTGGAAAGAGCTAACTGAGATTTGTTCAAGTTAAGCTTAGGTTGTGAGTTTTGGGTCAACTTCAAATGACCATAACATTCAGTACAAGATGCGTTAGGTACACTATAAGATATCAAATGAAAGTTCTTGGAGTTCTCTTTCCAACGCCACTGAGTTTGCTAGATTTCGAGTTCAGATCATGGAGATATGCTTGTTTGAAATCATCCTACACAGTAAGGAAATTTACCCGAAGAACTGAGGTGTATTTTGGCCTTTTCCTTATCCCATTAGCTTAACCGTTTTAGAAATATTTTATGGGTCTAATGTGACTTACATCAGTTTTCATGATTCAAAATAACGCTTAGGGTTTTGACAGAAGTTCAAGAGGAGGAAACAAGGAGGAGTTCAAGCGTTCACCAAGATTTCTTGCAAATCACGGATTTATTTCACCAAATTAAGGTATGTATGCTTCCATGGTATTGGGTTTGTTTGTTGTCATGCCAATTATGGAATCTTATACCCATGAAATCATTCTTGATGATTGAATTGTTGAGTTCTTCAAAGGTTCATGAATTTAATTAGTTATGGAAAGTTGTTTTGAGTTCTAGAGGTGAGGGTTTGCGAATGAGTTGATTAAGCTGATAGTTCTTGTGTGGTTTTCATTAAGATTGTTTTGGGTGATAAGAACTCAAGATTTTTGACATTAGAATTGCAGTGGTATGAGTTGAATTTAGGGGTGTGCGCTATTTGGATTAAACCAAAAAAAAAATCGAATTTTAATTAGGATTGGTTTTTTGTATTTTTGGTTCGGTTTAGGATTTACAATTTACTTTGTTTTGTTTTTTTGTTTTGTTTGGGATTTAGAAAATGAAAAATGAAAAATTGAAAAACCCGAATTTTATATATATATATATATATATATATATATATATATATATATATATTATTTTCAAATTTTAAATATAACTTTGTTGTGTTTCTAATTATTAAAAAAACAATTAACTGAACCGAAAAAGCCAAACCAAAAAGAGAAAAAACAAACCAAACAAAATTTATTTTAGTTTGGATTGGGTTACACTTCTTCAAAACCAAATACGGAAAATCCAAACCGAATAGTATAAAACTAAACCGAAAAATCGAATACACACCCCTAGTTGAATCAAGTTTGGGAGAGGAAGAAAAGATCAGGAAAAAACAAGCGCCTAGGTCCACGTCGCGGACATGATTCAAATTCAAGTCCTCGAAAAATTTAATCTCTCTCTGCGTCACGGAGAGAATGCGGACTCCACTATTTCAAAATTATTTCGAGACCAAATAAGTGGATTCATCTCTGCGTCGTGCCTTTGCTCCCGGTCTGTGTCTTCGCTCGTTTCATATCATCAACCATCTAAATTCCATTTAATCATCACGAGATCCTTCATATCATAAATCATAACTCTTGAATTCATAATTCAAATTCAAGAGAGAGTTAAGAATCAAGTTTGAGAGAGTCTTTCGTGTCATTTTAAAAAGTCTTTTACAATTTTTTAAGACTTGAGTACTTGAGTAAGAGAATGAGTAGAGTTGAGTTTTATTTTTTTTCAAATTGGTATTCCCAAGAGTAACTGTTTTACATTTAAAATGAGAGAAAATATCAATTTCCAAATGAGTTCATGAGTAGTTTTTGAGTATAATCTCTTTTAAGAGAGCGTTTTGAGAAATTATCTCAAAGTTTGAGGATGAGGAAAGTTTTTAATAATATTAGTTGATTTATATTATTGAGAACCGACATGGGGACGAGTTCAAATAATTCAAAGTTCTCATAAATCATGTAGTCAATGTGGGTAGAAAAGTTAGTATTTTTAGATTATTCCATATTTATTTTACGCATAGCTTAGTAGATCCACTTAGTTAAGGATGTATTAAACTCCGGCAAGGTATAGGACAGTTCTGAAAGCGTGGGTGAGACGTCATATCATCACGTAGCTCATAGTAATAGTTGTAAGTTAGAGAATCTCCCAAATAAATTTTTTTATTATATTTTTAAATATATTGAGTTATTATCTACTATTTTGAATGCTTTATATAAATAACATCTTTATTGTTGTTTTCATACTTTATTAAGTTGAGTATCCATGAGTTGAGGTTGAGTCGAGTAGAATTGAGCTGAGTTTGTTTCCTTTTTTCCAAGTTCAAACTTTTATGTTATGTTCAGTTTTCCCCTTACATGCTCGTACATTCAATGTACTAATGTTATTTGGACTGCATCATTTCATGATGATGATATAGGAAATCAGGATCATCAACATGTGCTTTGTTGATGCCACAACGGTTGGAGTTAGCTTTGGTAAGCCCCCTTGCTTCAGGAGGATTCCATTTACTTTTTCAGTTTTGTTAGGATGTCCTGGGTCTTGTTCTGACTTTCATTTTTTTCATTTACAGGCTTCATAGATACACAATAGTGTTTTGGTGAGTCTTTTTTCATTTCTTTGTTAAATGTTTTAAATACTTGAGTTGCCTAATTTTGGCAGTTCGATATAATATTATATTCTTACTTTATTATTTGAGACTTTTGAGTTAAAGCTTTAAATTTGAGTTCATCTTGTATAGTGTAAGTCTTCCACTGAGTATTGTGTATCGCCAAGGGTTTGCTTGGGGCCAGCAATGTTTCTTGAGTGCCAATCGCATTTAGGGTGTAGGCTCGGGGCGTTACAAACCCCGTGATCTGGGACTCAATTCAGTTCCACAAGTTTGAGGGGTTCACAAGGCCTCATAATCCATATGTGATATCTTGGGTGTGAGAGTTTTACACGACCTATGCACAAGCCTTACCAAAGAAGACAAAGGTAACGGTTTGAAAGCCCATGTATGAGGTTGAGGTTCATTGTAAGAAGGTACAATTCCACGTGGGTGCACTCAATGCAACACTTGGTAATTCATCAAATCGGGTTGATATATTCACAATGTGGATCACCATGACCTTGATGATCTAAGAGGTTGTTTGGCATCACTTATATATTATATTTCTCCACCTTGGATGGTTGACGATGCAAGAACAGAGAATAAGGATTTAAATGTGGGGGCTCGAAGACTAATTGGGTTCGTTAGTAGTCATATCATACCTTCGCTGAATGGATCCATCATTCGGCATTCCAAGGCGATGTTAGTGGGCACTATCATTGACAGGGAGCACATTAATGTGAAGTTGATTCTTGTTGAGAAAATGCTAATGAGAGCCCAAAAAGAAGAAGAGGAAAAAGAAGAGGAAGAAGATGAGGATGATGACAAGGAAGAAGAAGAGGAATAAGAAGAGGAAGAAGATGAGGAAGAAGACGAAGAAGAAGAAGAGGAATAAGAAGAGGAAGAAGACGAGGAGTAAGAAGAGGAGGATGAAGAGGAATAAAAAGAAGAGGACGAGGAAGAAGAGGAGGAAGAAGCAAGGTATGATAGCTATTCATCCATGAAACCCTTACATCCACGGTGCCCTCAATTTCTCCTAATTGAAAGTACAAATTCTCGAATTTGAGTTTGGGTTTTCTTCTAAGTTGTAGGTCTTTATTAATGTTGATTAAATTGATTGTATTGTGATTGATTATGCATGAATTGAGATGATTCTATGCTTTTACGATGAAATTCAATGTACCCGTGCTTAACTATTTTTCTATGGAAAAAATTGAAATGAATGTGTTTTAATCTATGAAAGGGGAACTTATGGATTTATATGTGTTCTTATAGGATAAATAAGATACAATTTGAATTGATTTTAGAGTGAAGCGTATGTGATGATTTATGATAAGAATTTCTTTGAGAGTGAAACATATGTTATTCATTGATGATTGTTGATATGATTGATGTGGAAGGGAGTTTACCCACATGACTTCTTATGTATAAATGTGAAAGGTTGTATCACATTGAATTTTTCTAGGGTGAAAGTATTTCTAAGCTAAAATGATTCTAAGCTAAAATGAATCTAAGTTAAGGTACTATTTAATTAATGAATCTAGAGGTGATTACCCATGATCTCTAATTGAGAAGGATAAGAGGTGATTAACCTTATTCGTTGAAGTTGAACAAGAGGAAATTACCCAAGTTCATATAATGCAAGTTGGATCATAAAAGACTACCCATGATCAAAAAAAAAAAAGAAGCACATTAGTCGATTACCCTTGATCCTCTATAGTAAGGCAAGAGGTGATTCCCTTTGTACTTTAAATATAAGCTATGATATGTTGTGATAGGTGATGAGATTATATTGTTTCTTGAGTTTTCCGTCTATGATGAGCAAGCCTAGAGGGGGTTACCCATGTATTAACTAAGGATAAATCAAGGTTATTTCAAGAAGTACTCTTTACATATTGAGTTGATCTATTATGTGCATTGATTATGCTTCTTGTCTTATAGTGTCTAACTCTTATGTTATGTTTATATAAGTTATTATATTTGGTATATGTTTGTACTAACTCATACTCTTGCCTACATTTCTTATCAAAATGTAGGGTCCGGCGTTCCTCATTCTCATCCCTGTGGCTAGGATCTATAGTAGGAGAAGAGTAAAATATTGGTGAGTCCTCATTTATCTAAGGATTTGTCCACTACTTTTTTATGTTCTTTCTATTTGAGTTTTTGAGTTTTATGTACGGGCTATGTACTGAGATTCTATTTTATTAGATGGTTTTTTAGACTTCCGCTATACAATTAAAACATTTGGTTATGTTGAAATGTTTTAAATCTCGTCGATTTTCTATTTTCTTAACTATTGAAGGTAAGTGGCTTGTAAAAGGTCTCTCGGGGTCTTGTATGTCATGTTACATCTAGGGGATGCCCCTGGATTGTGACAAATTTGGTAATCAGAGCACAAGGTTTAGGAAGGTTCTAGGATGTCTCAAAATCATTTCAAGTACAGTCTTGTTAATGAGTGTTTATCTGTCCACATTTATGAATGAGAGTCTACAAGGTGTTTAGGAAACTTCACTACTTTCTTCACTTAAATTTCTGCAATAGAGTTTGACTCTATAATGTTCCCCTCCTAATCCTTAGCCGATGGTCTACAGGATATGACTACTCGAAGAGCTTATCCTAGAAGGAATAAGGGATAAGATGTTGGCGAAGAGGTTCCTTCTCAAGATCCACAGTTCCCAACCGATTTTTTGTCAAGCAAGTAACCAATACGGAGTTTAGAACCGCTTTTAAAGTTTTAGCCCAATTAGTGACGGCCCAATCCAGCAGAGAAGTAGCTCAAGTGAATCCAAATGTGGGTACGGCGACATATTGAGTAAGGGATTTCACTAGGATGAACCCTCTAGAATTTTATGGTTCTAAGGTTGAGGAAGATCCATAAAAGTTCATTGATGAGGTTTACAAGATGTTGTCTATTATGGGATTGATGCTTGAGAAAAAGGCAGAATTGGCTGCTTATCAACTTAAGGGTGTAACTCAAAGTTTGTTCAACCAACGAAAGGAAGGAAGGGCAGAAGATTTGGGTCCTTTAGATTGGGAGAAGTTCAAGTTTGCTTTCCTTTATAGGTTCTTTCCTCTTGAAAGGTTACTCTAATGTTCCTCCAAGATTTAACCAAGGTATGGTGTCTAACCCTAAACCTCAAGGAGGTGGTAGTGGGCCTTCATTGCCAAATTGTGCTATATATAGAAGAAAGCATAAAGGTTAATGTCTAGCGGGTCCCAATGCTTGATTTGGTTGTAGTAAGATGGAACACAAGATAAGAGATCGTCCTTCACTTGATATGAATGAAGAAGATAATCATCGTAGGGCTTAACTCTATCCTTCATCTTGTACAAGCGGTTCGGGGTTCAAATTCTCCCAAGCAAAATAAGTTTTATGCACTTCAAAATCGTGGTGAACAATAAGGTTCTCCCGATGTGGTTACCGGTATGTTGAAAGTCTTCCAATTAAATGTTTATGCTTTAGTTGACCCCGATGCTACTTTATCCTTTGTGATTC
This sequence comes from Solanum sitiens, assembly GCA_016801875.1. Classification (NCBI taxonomy): domain Eukaryota; kingdom Viridiplantae; phylum Streptophyta; class Magnoliopsida; order Solanales; family Solanaceae; genus Solanum; species Solanum sitiens. Next base: position 313,716 of record JABWTJ010000457.1, read on the forward strand.
CATATATGGATATGAAGTTTGATGTGCTTCCTGTTATTAGATCTGTTTTTGTCTCTACTCCTGTTTGTGATTCTGTTGTGGCTAAGAGGGTCTATAGAAAGTATCTCGTTTCCTTGTCTCATAGAGTCACTTATTTTGATCTTATAGAGCTTCATATGTTAGATTCTATGTAATTCTTCGGATGGATTGTTTGCATTCATTTTATGCTCTATATATTGTAGGACCAAAGTGTCCAAACTCAAGTTTTTGAATGAGTTTGTCCTAGACCGGAAGGGGTGGAATTCTAAGCCAAAAGGTCGGTCAATTTCCTAACTTAAAGATAGAAAGATGATTTCTAAGGGTTGTAAGTCAGAGTGATAGATATGGATTTGATAACGTTCAAATATACTTCTTGAAAAGAAATATAAACGATCGTATGCAATATATTTACCCAATTATGAGTTGGGGTCGATCCCACAGAAAATATGGAAGAATATTATCAATAGCAAATATTTAACTTGATAGTCGTTATATAAAAATGGGGGATTTTAAATTGAAATAAAAGAAATAAAATATCTTTGATCTAAGTATTTATTTATATCCAAATTAATTAAAATAACTAGGAATATGTTCCTCATAAGCTCATAACGCGGTAATCCTAGTAATAGCAATTCTTTCCTATTGTAATACATGCAAAGTGATAAGTTAGGTATATTTAATTCCTTGGTCCGGCAACTAGAGAATTTCACCCCGCACCTTGGTCCGGCTACGTGTGTATACTTTACTAACCCTTACAATTACCTCATATTAGATATCATAATCGATGTATGACTTAGTTATTACTTCGCACCAATCGACACTAGCCTATTAGATAGTATCCCACTAAATCTATGTTGATAATTCTTTTCTTATTAACTACTTCCTTGGTCCAGCAAGTAGCAACAAGGCGAGTCTAACTTTGGCCACCGTTAAAAAGTCTTGTAAACGAAAGAACTATCAATACATGCAAGAACCTATTTGAGAATTGCTTATTTACTATTCATACTTTGTTAATCGCTCATGATTCCCACAAACCTAGTTATGGAGTTTAGCTACTTATTATCTAAAAACACAATCAAAATTTATTAAATAAATATGTTTGTGTTAATCATAAAAAGTTAAGAACAATAACTAAACTATCTTTTATCAATCAGGAATACAAATAAATAAAGGAGAAGAAATAATAAACCACAATTCTCCGGCCTTCACGGCGGCTCTTACAAAGCTCCAAAGCTAGAAGAAAATTTATATTATGTTTTGTATCTTGTATCTTGTTTCTTGGCTTCCTCCTCCAAAATAATAATTTTATGGACTATTTATAAATAAAGAGAACCCTAAATAAAATAATTGAGTCCAAACAAATTAGGAATCCAAAACCAAAATAAATTGGATCCCCCTTTTTTTTCTTCTGTCGCGTGAGCTGTCCGTGAATAGTCTACCGCCTCAAAGATTGTGTCCTCTTCAGATTTCTACACGTGGCAGGAGAAATTGCAATTGTAATTGCAATGTAACTTTTGTATTATTTTATAAATTTTAATTCGTTAAGCTGTCTGCTTGATTTTCTTCTTCAACATTTCATTTTTAATTTGTTTTAGCTTTAAATTTCTTCATTTTTCCACCAATTTAATTCGACAAATAGAATACACAATTTAGCACAATCCATAAAATTTATGATCAAAAAGGGCAAATATAAATTATAAATATGAGATAAATAATGATTAAAAAAATGTGTATTTTGACCTCACATCAAACACCCCACACTTAAACTTCTGTTCGTCCTCGAGCTAACATTAAAGCTCATTTCTAAAAATCAAACTAGCAATGTCATCACTTTTGTTAATACAAATAATTAGGCCATATACCCATTTTAAAATATCAAGCAGACTTTTCAATCATTATACAAGACATCCAAGTAAACAACAAACCTCTAACCTCCTAACTTCAAGGAAGGACTTTGAACTCATAAAATTTATGCTTGCTCACCTACTCTCATCAAAGAAAGTTAATAACATCACCTATCTATCATGAAACAAGTGCCCTCACAAAAGAAATAGTCCACACACTCAAGTCAAAAGATTGAATATAAATTAAGGACTTCATATCAAGAACAACTCTCACACTCACAAATAAAATTCACATGTATGCACAAAGAACCATATGCTTGCTCATTATGTACATCTTCACTAATTAAGCGTGCTTGAATAGATTCAAATAGGACTTTAACGGGTCGTAATGTAGGCTAAGGGACGAGTAGGAAACTATATAATAGTGATTTCCACTTCCTTAAGAACTTAGCAATTTTTAGACTTCATCACCCATATTTTCTTCTTTTTATTTTCAGCCCTCTCTTCAACAAATATTTCACAAGTAATTCTCATCATCACAAGAATGTTTCAGTCATTATTCTTTTCTTTTTTTTTTGTTTTTCTTCATAATAGCCACCCTCAACTTGCGTATTTTACATGAGTTAAGGTGCACGATGTCCTTGGAAAGACCAGGGTCATCATCAAGGTAACTTTTTTTTTATGTCACATTCTAATATTTTTTTATGTCACATTCTTTCAAAGAGGGCTTTTAAGCTTTTTGTAGCTATCATTGATTACCTTTTCACTCATCCATCCATTTTTCTCAGAATTGATAATTGAAATAAGTTTATGCTATAATTCTCAACGAAGCATGGTGCAAAAATTAGGAATTCAACAAAATAGTTAAGAAAAAAATATGGCTACCATTAAAAGGCTACAAGCTCAAAAGGTCTAACTAGTGATTAAATATCTGAAAAGACTAAAATTTATAAGACAAATCAAAGAAAGCCTATTATCGTCTCCTAAACAAGGCAACACTTTTTTATTTCGCTTTAATAACATGCAGGGCAAGTTCTACACTAAGATGCAAAACTTGGAATAAACAAAATCTCACCACACACGGCACAAGTATCAATCAAGATGGATCACTTCCACTTCTAAGAGAGACAAGATCCTAACAAACTATAAAATAAAGTAAGCTATATACAAAGTCACAACCATGAACCTAGATGTCAAAAGGTTTGCAATTTCACTAGTAATCAAACATTCACAAGAAAGTACTACTTAAAATTAGGCCCAAATAGTAAGTATGACATAACTCAAAAGGGTCTTTTCTTTTCTCTCCACAAATAATAATTAAAAAAAATCATTCCTATTATAAGTAAAAGAAAAGACACTCGATTCAAAGGGACTATCCTTAGAAAAAGAACTGAAAACAAAAGTCAAGGAACCCATCCAAAAAAAAAAACGACTCAATAAAACAGTAAAAACTAGGAATTCATTCCTCCACCCCACATGTCCCCAAAGCGTTAAATAAAATATAAAACAAGGGTTTTGAAAACTCCCTGAGGCCTTAAGGCCTAGCTAGTAGCACGCTCTCTAAATTTATATCAAGGGTCGTCACCCCACACTTAAGCTCAAACATGCTACTTTCCTTTTTTTTAATTGGGTACTCAGACTTCCCCTAATTTGCAAAACAAGACAAAAAAAGTGATACTAATAAAATAAAAAAAATAATAATAAAATAAAAGAAAAAAGTTACACTACTAATTGGGTTGCCTCCCAATAAGCGCTTAATTTTACGTCGCGGCACGACACTATCAATTTTACTATTTTTCCTTACACTTTGAAGATATGAATTGCACCCCCAATTTTGAATCAATTTTTCTATTACGCTCAAGGGGTAGTGGTACAAAAAGAAAGGTCCCAAACAACAGATATCGCATTATGCACTTCTTGGATCCTAAATGAGAAATGTAATTTTTTGATGTTGGAACAATAAATTCAAGAATATAGACACAATTTTCCTCCTCCATACACTTTTCTATAGGCTCAGATGACTCGATCATAATAATTAAAAAAAAATTAAAACTAATCGTAAGAAACAAAAAAAATCTACAAGTTAAAATAATATTTCTAAGCCATATTCCCCGACAGCGGCGCCATTCTTGATAATGTTCAAATATACTTCTTGAAAAGAAATATAAACGATCGTACGCAATATATATACCAAACTATGAGTCGGGATCGATCCCAATGAGAATATGAAAGAATATTATCAATAGCAAATATTTAACTTGATAGTCGTTATATAAAAATGGAAAATTTTAAATTGAAATAAAAGAAATGAAAATAGCTTTGAACTAAGTATTTATTTATATCCAAATTAATAAAAATAAGTAGGAATGTGTTCCCCGTAATCTCAAAACGTGTAATCCTAGTAATAGCAATTCTTTCCTAGTGTAATACATGCAAAGTGATAAGTTAGGTATATCTAATTTCTTGGTCCGGCAACTAGAGAATTTCACCCCGCACCTTGGTCCGGCTACGTGTGTATACTTTACTAACCCTTACCATTACCTCATATTAGACATCATAATCGATGTATGACTTAGTTATTACTTCGCACAAATAGACACTAGCCTATTATATAGTATCCCACTAAATCTATGTTGATAATTCTTTTCTTATTAACTACGTACCTCCTTGGGCCGACAAGTAGCAACAAGGCGAGTTCTAACGTTGGCCACCGTAAAAAAAACTTCTAACCGAAAGGACTATCAATACATACAAGAACCTATTTGAGAATTGCTTATTTACTATTCATACTTTGTTAATCGCCCATGATTCCCACAAACCTAGTTGTGGAGTTTAGCTACTCATTATCTCAAAACACAATTAAAATTTATTAAAATAAATATGCGTGTATTAATCATAAAAAGATAAGAACAATACTAAACTATCTTTTATTAATAAGGAATGCAAATAAATAATAAATGAGAAAAAAAAAATAAACCACAATTCTCCGGCCTTCACGACGGCTCTTACAAAGCTCCAAAGTTAGAAGAAAATTTATATTATGTCTTGTATCTTGTATCTTGTTTTTTGGCTTCCTCTTCCAAAATAATAATTTATGGACTATTTATAAAATAAAAAAAATCCTAAATAAAATAATTAAGTCCAAACAAATTAGGAATCCAAAATCAAAAGAAATTGGATTTCCTTTTTTTTTCTTCTGCCTGCCGCGTGAGCTGTCCGTGAATAGTCTACCACCTCAAAGATTTTGTCCTATTCAGATTTTTGCACGTGGCAGTAGAAATTGCAATTGTAATTGCAATGTAACTTTTGTATTATTTTATAAATTTTAATTCATTAAGCTGCCTGCTTGATTTCCTTCTTCAACCTTTTATTTTTAATTTGTTTTAGCTTCAAACTTCTTCATTTTTCCACCAATTTAATCCTACAAATAGAATACACAATTTAGCACAATCCATAAAATTTATGATCAAAAAGGGCAAATATAAATTATAAATATGAGGTAAATAATGATAAAAAAAATGTGACCTCACATCAGGATTCCAAAAACCCTCATCTTGAGTCATTCCCCATTGAAAATGAGTTTTTAAAGTCTTCCTAGATAATATATCCTGTATTCCTCCCGAAAGGTAAATAGACTCTGGTATTGACCTTCTCCCAGATAGTAGCATATTTCTGTTCCTTCTTACCGTATGTCTCTTGAAGAACTAAAGGATTTGAAAGAACAATTGAAAGATTTGTTGAATAAGGGTTTCATCCGACCGACTATCTCTCCATGGGGTGCTCCAGTTTTGTTAGTTAGAAAGAAAGATGGTTCACTTCATATATGAATCGACTAACGAGAATTGAATAAGGTGACCATTAAGAATAGGTATCCTCTCCAAATATAGATGATTTGTCTTACCAAATTCAGGGGGAGGGTTACTTTTCAAAGATTGACCTCCTGTCGGGTTATCACCAATTGAGGGAGAAGGAAGATGACATATTGAAAAAAGCTTTTAGAACCTGGTATGGTCATTTTGAGTTTTTGGCGATGTCGTTTGGTTTAAATAATGCTCTGGTGACATTATGGATTTGATGAATAGGGTGTTTAGACAAGACATTGACATGTTTGTGATTGTGTTCATTAATGATATATTGATTTATTCAAGAAGCGAGGATGATCACATCAATCATTTAAGGATTGTGTTGCAAACTCTCAAGGACCAATAATTCTTTGCAAAGTTTAGCAAATGTAAGTTTTGGCTAAGATTTGTAGCGTTTCTTGGTCATATTGTTTGAAGTTAGGGTATTTGGGTAGATCCTAAGAATACAGATGCGGTTAAGAGTTGTCCAAGGTATCTATCACCTTTGGATATTGGAAGCTTCTTGGGTTTGGCTGGTTACTATAGAAGGTTTGTTGAGGGGTTTTCGTCGATTGCATCTCTATTGACAATACTGACTCAAAATAATACTAAGTTCATATGGTCCGAAGAATGTGAGAAGAGTTTTTAGGAATTCAAGGATAGACTTACTTCCGCTCCAGTGTTGACTTTACCAGAAGGGACTGATGATGTTATTGTTTATTGTGATGCCTCAAGAATTGGGTTAGGATGCGTACTTATGAAAAAAAGGAAGAAAGTCATTGCCTATGTGTCAAGGTAACTTAAGGTTCATGAGAAGAATTATCCAACCCACGATCTTGAATTAGCGCTAGTTATTTTTGACCTTAAAGACTTGGAGGCACTACTTGTATGGTGTTCATGTAGATATTTTTACCGACCATAAGAGTTTAATCTATATGTTTAATCAGAAAGTTCTTAATCTTCACAGAAGAAGGTGTCTTGAGTTACTTAAGTATTATGATATGAGTGTTCTCTACCACCTCGATAAGGCAAAATGTGGTGGCAGATGTTCTAGCACATTATCAATGGGTAGTGTTTCCCACATTGAGGAGGGTAAGAGAAAATTCGTACGAGATGTACATTGACTGGCCCGATTGGGTGTTCGGATAATGGACTCCACCAAGGGTGGTGTTGTGATCCAAAATGGTTCAGAATAGTCTTTTGGACATACGTTAAAGCCAAGCAATGTTTTGATCTGACCTTAGTTTAATTCAACGAACGAGTGCTTAGAAAGTCCGTTGAGGCTTTATCCCAAGAGGGAAATGGTGTACTTAGATATCAAGTTCATTTGTGCTTTCATGTTGATCACTTGAGGGAACAAATCTTTTCAAAATCCCATCGTTCTCGGTATTTCATTCACCCAAACCAAGATGTATCATGACTTGCAAGAGATCTATTGGTGGACTGCAATGAAAAAGGATATTGCGCGATTTGTTGCTAAGTATCCGAATTTCCAACAACTGAAAGTTGAGCATCAGAAACCGAGAGAACTGTCCCAAGACATTAGTATTCCCACTTGGAAGTAGGAAGATTTGAATATGGACATTAAGGTAGGATTTCCACGTACCCGAGGACAATATGATTCGATTTGGTTATAGTAGACCAAATGACAAAATTGACACATTTAATTCCTGTCAAAATTTCTTATACAACGGAAGACTATGACAAATTATATTTGAGGGAAATGGTAAGGTTTTATAAGTACCCTTTTCCATTATCTCCGATTGAGGTACCCAATTGACTTCTCAGTTTTGGAAATCTTTCCAAAAGTTCCTTGATACTCATGATAAGATTAACATGACTTTTCATACCCAAACCAATGGGCAAGCGGAGCGTACAATCCAAACTTTTAAAAATATATTGAGAGCTTGTGTGATTTGTTTCAAGGTAATTTGGATGATAATTTACCTTTGATTGAGTTTTCCTATAGAAATAGCTATCACTCAAGTATTGGTTTTGTTCCTTTTGAGGCATTGTATGGTAGGATGCGTAGATAGCATATAGGCTGGTTCGAAGTGGGTGAATTTACCCTAATAGGTCCCGAGTTTGTGAATGAATCTATTGAGAAGGTTTGACTTATTAGACAAAGGTTGAAAATGGTTCAAAGTCAACAAAAGTCATATGATGATGTTAAAAGAAGGAGATCTTGAGTTTTATGTTCATGATTGGGTTTACTTGAAAATTTCACCTATATAGGGTGTAATGAGATTTGGTAAGAAAGAGAAGCTTAGTCCCCGTTGTGTAGGCCCATATCAGATTTTGAGACGGGTTGGTAAGGTTTCTTATGAACTTGAATTGCCTAATTAATTGGCATCGATGCATCTGATTTTCCATGTCTCTATGTTAAAAAAATATGTTGGAGATCCAATATCTATAGTTCTGTTAGAAGGTTTGGTAGTTAAAATAGAATCTTTCTTATGAAGAATTTGCAGTTGAGATTTTAGACCTGCAAGTCAAGAAGTTTAGAAAAAAGAAAGATGATGCCGTGAAAGTATTGTGGAGAAATCATCTAGACTTCCGCTTTGTTATTACGAAAAATTTGTTAAGACTCAAAATGTGTTTCTACTCTTTATTGTTCTTTACTTATACTATGATATGCTAAGTTGCTTACATGGTTCCTTTTGGGGTCCGATATGCCATGTTACGTCTAGGGGTTACCCGTGAGTCATGAGAAACTTGATAATTAGAGTATAAGGTTTAGAATGATTCTAGTATGATTTCTCATAAACAACGTCTAATAGGGTCTTGTTCATGAGTGTAAAGCGCGCCAACTTTCTGAGTGAGAGGCGATAAGATGTTTAGGAAATTTCACTTCTTTAATTACTCTCAAGTTGTGCCTTAGAGTTAAACTCTATAAAAGTCCCTCTCTTAATCCTTCTCTTGTGTCTTCAGGAAATGAATACACGAATGGCTAACACAAGAAGGATGTAAGAGGCAAATGTGAATCAAGGATGTCTTCCTCACGGTAATCAAGCTTCTCAAGTTAACTAAGCTCCAGTTGATATCGTAATAAAGAATGTGACCCATGCGGAGTTTTGGTCTACTATCAAAATGTTGGCCCAAGTCGTGACGGCTCAAGCCAATAGATAAGTTGTAGCTCCGATCAATCTTAATATGAATTTTGCGACTTCTATATTGAGGGATACTGCTAGAGCGAACCCTCCCTATTTCTTGGTTCCAAAATTGGAGGGGCCCTCAAGAGTTTTTAGAAGAAGTTTATAAGATAATTGATGCCATGGGGGTGACTTTGGTAGAGAAGGCGGAGTTAGCCGCCTACCAATTGAAGAGTGTGGCTTAAGTAGGGTATACTTAATGGACGAACAATAGGTCTGTAGGAGTGTGCATAATTGATTGGGAAATGTTCATATCGGCGTTCCTAAATAGATTCTTTCCACGAGAGTTGAGGGAATCTAAGGTGGAAGAATTTGTTAACCTTGATCAAGGAGGTATGAGCATTCAAGAATATTCTTTAAAATTTACTTAATTATCAAAGTATGCTCTCTCTTTGGTGGCGAGCTCAAAGAATATGATGATAGGTTATTTGACGGGTATGCCTAGATTGGTGAGAAAAGAATGTCGTTCGGAAATGCTTCATGATAATATGGATATCTCACGACTCGTGGTGTATTCTCAACAAATGGAGGAAGAGAAACTCCAAGACAAGAATAGGGAGGTGAAAAGAGCTAGAACCGGTGATGCAAATTTCTCCAATGCTAGGCCCAATGGACAAGGTAGAACAAGGTTCAAACAAAGGTTCTCCAATCAAGGCTCCTCTAGTGCTCCCTAAAGGGTTAACAATGATCGGGTGTCTAACCCTAAACCTCAAGAAGGTAATGGTGGTTCTTATGTTCCCAGGCCTCATTGTGAAAAGTGTGGTAAAAAGCATGATGGCAAGTGTCTTTTTGATATCGATGGGTGTTTTAGTTGTGGGAAGGTTGGTCACAAGATGATATACTGTCCAATTCTAAAGGTCAAGGGAAGGGAAGATAAACAAGATCCTCCAAGTGATTCCAATACCAATGCTCAAAAGCAAAACAACTTTTATGCTCTTCAATCCTGAGATGACCAAGAGAGATCCTCGAATGTTGTGACTGGTATGTTAAAAGTCTTCTCTATTAATGCATATGCCTTGTTAGATCCCGATGCAACTTTGTACTTTGTGACACCTTTTGTGGAAATGAAGTTTGACATACTCCACGAAGTGTTAGTAAAACCTTTTTCTATTTCTACGCCGATTAGTGACTCGGTAGTGGCAAAATGAGTTTATAGAAATTGTCTCATTTCCTTGTCCAATAGAGTTACTTTGGTGGATTCGATAGAGTTAGAAATGTTACGTTTTTATGTGATTATATGGATTGGTTGCATGCATATTATGCCTTTATCAATTGTAGGACTCGGGTGGTTAGTTTAAAATTTCCAAATGAGTCTACCTTAGAGTGGAAAGGGGGAATTCTATCCCTAGAGGTCAATTTGTTTCATGCCTTAAAGTTAGGTAAATGATCTACAAAAGGTGCATTTACCATCTTGCTAGGGTGATGGATGTTGAGTATGAAAACTCTTTTCTTGAGTTGTTTTAGGTAGGTAATGAGTTTCCAGAAGTTTTTCCCAATCATTTTCTCGGTATTCCTCCCAAATGGGAAATATATTTTGGCATTGATATTTTACCGGATATGACACCTATCTCCATTCCTCCCTATATAATGGATCCGTCCATATTGAAAGAGTTAAAAGAGCAACTAAGGGATTTGTTAGACTAGGGTTTTTTCGTCCGAGTATCTCTCCATGGGGTGCTCTGGTGTTATTTATTAGAAAGAATGATAGGTCTCTTAGAATGTGCATTAACTATCGCTAATTGAACAAAGTAACTATTAAGAATAAATATCCACTTCCGAGAATTGATGCCTTGTTTGATCAACTTGAATAGGCTAGCCATTTCTCCAAAATAGATTTCATTAGGGTTATCACAAACTAAGAGTGAGAGGGGTTGATATTCCCAAGGCGTCTTTTAGGACCCGGTACGACCACTAAGAATTTGTGGTGATGTCATTTGGATTGGCAAATGCTCCGGCAGCATTTACGGATTTGATGAATAGGGTGTTTAGACAATACCTTGATATGTTTTTGATTGTGTTTAGCAATAATATTTTGATTTATTCAAGGATAAGAATGAACATATGGGCCATTTTGAGAATTGTATTGCAAGTTCTTAAGGACCAACAACTTTTTGCAAAGTTTAGTAAGTCTGAATTTTGGTTATGGTCCGTATTTCCTTGGTCATATAGTGTCAAGAAACAGTATTGAGATATATCCTAAGAAGACAAATGCGGTCAAAAGTTATCCTAGACCTCCAACGCCTTCCGACATTAGAAGATTTTTTGGTTTAGCCTGTTACTATAGGAGGTTTGTTGTGGAATTTAACTCCATTGCTTCTCCCTTGACGGCTTTGACTCAAAAGAAACCTAATTTTTGTGGTCGTAGGTTTGTGAGAAAAACTTCTAAGAGTTGAAAGATAAACTTACTTTCGCTCTGGTGTTAACCTTGCCGGAGGGTACATATGATTTTGTCATATATTGTGACGTCTCTACAGTGGGTTAGGATGTGTCCTTAATGCAAAATACGGATGTGATTTCATATGCTTCAAGGCAACTTAAATTACATTAGAAGAATAATACAAACCACAATCTTGAATTAGCGGCAATAGTATTTGCCTTGAAAATATGGAGGTACTACTTGTATGGGGTCCATCTTGATATTTTCACCGATCACAAAAGTATCTAATGTGTGTTTAGTAAAAAAGATTTGAATATCCGACAAAGAAGTTGCTTAGCATTTTTGAAGGATTATGACATGAGTGTCTTTTACCACCCCTGCAAAGCTAATATTGTATTTGATGCACTTACTACATTATCCATGGGAAGTATGGCTAATGTAGAGGATGAAAATAAAGAATTACTTAGTGAGCTCCATATATGGCCGATTAGGTGTACAACTAGTGGATTCCTCCAAGGGTGGATTCATGGTCCATAATTGTTCCGAATCGTCCTTTGTGATGGATGTGAAGTCTAAACAATAGCTTGATCCTTTATTAGTTGAGTTTAAAGAGGTGGTACTCAAGAAGTCCGCTAAGAATTCCCCCGAGGGGGAGAGGGGTACCTAGGTATCAAGGACGATTATGTGTTCCGGATCTTGATGGTATGAGGGAGAAAATTTTAGAGGAGGATCATAGTTCTTGATATTCTATTTATCCGGGAGCCTCAAAGATGTACCGTTATTTACAGGAAGTCTATTGGTTGAACGGTATGAAAAAGGATATTGTGGGATTTGTAGACAAATATCCTAATTGTCAACAAGTTAAAGTTGAGCATCAAAGGTCGGGATGTCCTTTGCAAGATGTACCAATACCCATTTGGAAGGTAAATATGGATTTTAGTGTGGATTTTCCTCGTACTCGTAGTCAACATGATTCTATTTGGGTTATTATAGATAGGATGACAAAATCAACCCACTTTATTCACGTCAACGGTTCTCATTAGGTGGAAGACTATGCCAAGTTGTGTATTAGAGAGATAGCGAAGCTGCATGGAGTTCCTTTATCTATTATTTCGGATCGGAGTACTTAATTTACTTCACACTTTTAGAAGTCATTCCAATAAGGGATTGGTACTAAAGTTAAGTTTAGCACGTCTTTTAACCCTCAAACGGTTGGCCAAGCGGAAAACATCATTCAGACCTTAGAGGACATGTCGAGGGCATGTGTGATAGATTTTAAAGGTAATTTTGGTGACCACTTACCATTCATATAGTTTGCCTACAATAATAGTTATCATTCTAGTATTGGTATTGCTCTTTTTGAAGCCTTTGATGGTAGGAGATGTAGGTGTCCAGTTGGTTGGTTTGAGGTAGGTGAAATTGCTCTTACTAGTCCCGAATCGGTTTATGAGGCTATAGAGAAAGTTTGGCTCATTAGAGAAAGGTTGAGGAAGACTCAAAGTAGAAAAAAGTTTTATGTTTATGTGAGGAGAAGGTATTCAGAATTAGAAGTTAATGATTGGGTCTATTTGAAAATCTCACCCATTAAAGGTGTGATGAGGTTTGGCAAGAAAAGAAAACTTAGTCCCTGGTATGTAGGCCAATATCAAATTTTGCAATGTATTAGGAAGGTTTCCTATGAGTTGGATTTGTCCAATGAGTTGGCTCCGGTTCATCTGATATTTTATTTTTATATGCTTAAGAAGTGTATTGGGGACCCAGTGTCTATTATTCCCATAGAAGGGTTGGGAGTTGACAAAAGCCTTTCCTATAAAGAGGTTCCGGTGGAGATCCTAGAGCGGCAAGTCAAGAGATTGAGAAACAAGGAATTATCTTCCATAACAGTTTTATGGAGGATTATTTAGTTGAGGGTGCTACTTAGTAGGCCGAGGCCGATATGGAGTCTTGATATCCTAATTTCTTTCCTTCTACTCCTATTCAAGCTTGAGGTAATTAGTTCCCTTAGAGTTTTAGTGATTTGTGAGTCATGTGTGAATAATGTGTGTTCCATGATATCCTTATATGATACATGTTCTTGATGAAATTCATGTCTATATATTTTCATGATTTATGTTCCTTATGATGTTGTGCATTTTGTTTGAGTTGCCTATTTGACTTCATGAGATGAGTTGATGAACATGCTTTAGTATGATTTTGAGAGTAATTGCATGTTGTCTCAATGATGTTGTGTTGAGCATGATTTTATATGCGGAAGGTAATTCCTCCTACGAATGTGAGAGATGTTGAGATTGCATGCATATTGGGTTGATAGATGTAGTTCCTACTTGCTTGTATTGCATTGAACTATGTTGGAATGGAGTTGATGTTTCCTCCTTTGAATTGTGTATGATTTATATGTTACCTTCATGATAGGATGCTAGTCTTGAGCTTTTTATCTTCCGTAAGGTGTTTAGATCGTCATTAGAGGACGAATTCCCCAAAGGAGGAGATATTGTAACACCCCGGATCCTAGTAGGCTAGAATAGGGCCAAGTGTGAGGGGAGTAGCGAACCATGAAAGAGGTTAAGGGCCTAAACTGTCTTGGAAGGGTGAAGGAAAACGTTTTCTTCTTGGATAACTCGGCGAGAGGCAGTACCATCGCCCAAGTCACTTGGTGATTAGCCAAGTGAGCCTCCATCGCCTAGTGGGAAGCCATCCTTTGGCCTAGAAATTGGAATGTTGTGCGAACCAAGTCGGGGCTTGCCATTTAGATTGGTGTATCGCAAAAGGGGCTCCCCCATTGCCATGTTGGCTGGCTTCTCGGGGTGAGCTTCTAGATAATTTGACGGATCAAGGGTCCACTTAGCGAGCCAAGTCGTGCAGGTAGGCAATTTTCAAATTAGAGTCTTGCGGGTCTTTATTTATTTTCCCTAAATTTAAATGACATTGTTCTACTATTTTTTTGTAAAGTACATAAGCTTTTTAGACTCAAATTTCCCCCAATAAAGTCATCTCCAACGAAAATTCTCTCTCTAGAACTTCAAGGTCGAAGAAGAAGGAAAAAGGTGGAACTAGGGTTGAAGAATCAATTTCTTCCCACCAAATCTATTGGAATCCATTATTAAGGTATGGTAATACCTCATCCATCTCTAGCCTTCATCCATGGAGTCCCTTCAAATTCAATACCAAAACCAGTGATTTTCCCAAAGTTAGGCTTTGACTTCAATCTTGGGTCTTTCCAAAAATGTTTTTAAAAGTTGATTTATGATGGATTATGATTGAATTGATGAATTATTATTGAGTTATGACTAATTCCCCCAAGAACCCATGAAACCCCATATTCTCAAATTTTGACTTTGTGATGTGGGTGAATTGTAGAAAGAAGAGTTTTATGGGATTATGCCTATGGTAATTGTAGTAATTAAATCATATCATCATCCATGTCTAATGTAGTAAATTCTAGATATGTTGATTGAATGTGACATATGGTCCATGAAGGTCAAAGAATGAGAATTATGTATGACAATGAGATTAATGAATATGCTTTATGAATACTTTTAGAGTAAAGTGAATATGATTATGATTTAGTTGTTGTGTTTCTTGGATGATTATCCTTATGTACATATTTATGTATGAATATGGTATGAGGTGAGAGGTCTTCTCACAATATTCTAGTTCTAGTGTTGAAAGACTATTCTCACTCATTGAATCTATGAGCAATAGTATGAGTTATGATGGACGGATTGTGAAGACACTATTCCATAATTATGAACTTAATTCAATACTTAATATCAACTCAAATGGGAATTAATGCTTAGCACCAAGTGGATAGGAATATGATATAGAAGCTTATACAACAGCTGAGTCCGGCTTCCCAATGGTTTCCTTTTACACTAATTGAGTTCGGGTTTCCGGAATATGTATCTCATGAGATGGAAACCTTCTACCTTAGTTAAGTCCGGTTTACATAAGAAATCTCCATATCCCATAACTATGTGCCCTCGTAGGTCTTTATCTATTGGATCCACGTAAGCTAAGAGTATAATTCTACCTTAGGCAAGTAGACCAACCCATTTTCGGTGTGGGGTAGACAGTGGATTCCATGTTTAGCTCACATGGTCTATGTTCCTTAATATGTTAAGATGAACAAAAATATGATTTATAGACCATAGCCACTCAAGAAGCTTTACGTAGTATGAGTAGGATTATGAGATCTTACCCATAAATTTCACAAATACACTTTGAGGGTACTTATGATATGTAGCCATTATGATATGACGATTTATGCATGACAATATGGTTTATGACATATGATTTCCAATGTATTCATGATAAGTTCAACTTGGTAAAGTGTATGGTTTTCAACCAAAATGTCCTTTTTATCATATTTCAATGGTTTCTTGCATGACTATCATACTTAGTATATTTTTATACGAACCCATATTTTATACAATTTTTTCATAATTGTAGGGCCTGGTCATTGAAGAGATCTCCTTCTTGGTCAAAGATTGGTTCAACTATTCTCCAAACTTGTGGTGAGTCCTCATAGGTCAAGGACGAATGCCTTCATTTGAGTTTCCTTCTAGTACTTTAAATTTTCATATTATGTTGTATCGCATTGTGACCCAATTTTAACTTAAGTATTGTAATAGATGCCTAATTGAGACAAGTCTAGACTTCCGCTTTGTTTTTACAAAAAAATTCTTAAGACTCGAAATGTGTTTTTACTCTCTATTGTTCTGTACTTATGGTATGATATTCTAAGTGGCTTACATGTTGCCTTTTGGGGTCCTATATTCCATGTTACGCCTAGAGGTTACCCTTGGCCTGTGACAGAGAGATAATGTAAGACCTTGGAATCAAGTAGGCTAAGCAAGGGACAAAGTTAGAGGTCACAAGCCAAGTATTGAGCCTAGGCACCCTTCACGAAGGCCTCGACGAGTCATGAAGGGAACCACGAGGTGTGGTGTATCCCGTGGTGTCTCATAGTGTTGAGCCAAATAAGTATCCCCTCCCATGATTAACGAGCACCCAAATGGCTCGTGAAGAGACCAACGTGTCGTGGTGATGGCCATGGGAGGGAGGCAGTAGCTACCCTTAAGGTTGACCCTCTCATGAAGTGGGTCGTGAAAGGGATAGGTTTTTGGGGTGTCTTTCCAAGAAACTAGTCAAGGACCACGGCTGCCAGAACTGGCCGTGAAGTCCTTGACGACTCGTGAAGCCTGACGTGTGGGGGCTAAGCCTGTTTTAAGTTTGAGTGCAGTTAGGTCTTTTCCAGATTTCTTTAAAACAACACTATGTCATTTTACCCATGCGTAGGACCCTATTTAATAAGTGATTTTAACCCAAAATCCTACCCATTAAAGTCGTTCTTCAAAAAGTCCAAAAGAAGACCGAAGTTCTTCCTCTCCAAAATATTTCTCTCACTAGAAACATAAATAAGAAGAAGGAGGAGGAGGAAGAAGAAGAAGATGAAGACGGAGGAGGAGGAGGAGGAGGGTTGAAGCTAGGGCTCAAGTTCAAGTCTCCATTCTCTAATTGTTTGTGGGATTTTATGGCAAGGTATGACATCTTTTCATCCATGGGTCTTAATTAATGTTGATTAAATTTATTATATTATGATTAATTATGCATGAATTGAGAGAATTGTATGCTTTTACGATGAAATTCCATATACCCATGCTTAACCCAAATTTCTAAGGAGAAACTGAATAAAAATGGGTTTTATTCTATGAAAGGAAATTTGCTTTGAGAGTGAAGCATATGTTATTAAGTGTTGATTGTTGATATGATTGTTGTGGAAGGGAGTTTCCCCATATGATTTATTATGTATGAATGTGAAAGGCTTGCTCAAATTGAATTACTTAGGATTAAAGGATTTATCACCTAAAATGAATCTAAGCTAAGGAACTATGAAATTGATGAGGCTAGAGGCGTTATCCATGACCTCTTAATGAGAAGGATAAGAGGTAATTACCCATGTTCCTTGAAGTTGGACAAGAGGCGATTACCCGCGTTCCTACAATGCAAGTTGGACAAGACGCGACTACCCATGATCCCAAAGGAAAAAGGACAAGAGGTGATTACCCTTGATCCTCTATATAGTAAGGCAAGAGGTGATTCCCCATGTCCTTAAAAGATAAGGTATGATATGTTTTGATAGGTGATGATCTTGGATTGTTGCTTGAGTTTTCCTTCCATGATACGTAAGACTAGAGGCGGTTAATCATGTCTTCACTAAGGATAAATCAAGGTTACTCCTTATATGTTGTGATGATCTATTATGTGCATTGATTATGCTTTATATCTTATGTTGTCTAATTCTTATGTTATGTTTATGCAAGTTATCATATTTAGTACATTTTTGTACTAATGCATACTCATGCCTACATTGCTTATTGAAATGTAGGGTCTGGCGTTTCTGATTCTCATCCATGTGGTTATGATCTATAGTAGTGGGAGAGTTGAAGATTGGTTAGTCCTTTTTTATGTTCTTTTCATTTGAGTTTTTGAACATTGATGTACGGGCTATGTACCAAGATTCTATTGTATTGATGGTTTTTGAGACAAGTGTTTTAGACTTCAACTTTGCAATTAAAAACTTTGGTTATGTTGAAAATATTTTAAATCTCATCAATTTTCTATTATCTTTACTATGAAATCTAAGTGGCTTGTATGAGGCCTCTTGGGGTCTTGTAGTCATATTACATCTAGGTGGTGCCCCTAGGTCGTGACACTCTTAGTTGGGTGTTTTTTTTTTACGATGATTGCTTACTCTTATTATTGGTTTTGAAGAGTAGTTTCAGTGTTATCATTCACCCATAGTCTGATGGTTAGAGTGTACTATGCAGATCCTTGAGGACATGTTGTGGGCTTGTGTGTTAGAGTTTGGAGGTTAGTGGGTCCAGTTCTTGCCTTTGGTGGAGTTTGTGTACAATAACAACTACCATTCTAACATCCAGATAACCTTTTCAAGGACTTATATGGCAGGCATTGTCATTCTCCTTCTTGTTGGTTTGAGTCTACAGAGTACAATCTTGATTCAGGAGGATTTGGAGCAAGTTAGATGATTCTGGTCAGACTTTAGACAGCTCTATATAGGCACAAAAATGATGTTGATCATAAGTGGTGGCCTTTGAGGTTTTTAGTGGGTGATATAGTTTTCCTCCGTGTGTCGCCGAAAAAAAGCATGATGAGATTTGGAGGCGGGGCTAGCTGTTGCCCCAAGTATATTGGGCATTTTAGATCCTCTGGTTAGTTGGAGAGATTTCTTATGAGTTAGCGTTACCTTTGATGTTCTCAGTTATCTACTTAGTTTTTCATTTTTCGATGTTGCGCTAGTATGTTTTGGATGAGTCTTATGTGGTTCAGTATGATGTTGTATAGTTGGATGATAGCTTGACCTTCGTGGAGGGGCAATTTGTCATTCTAGCTAGATTTTTATGGTGGTTTCGTTTGAGAGTCATTCATGTGGTTAAGGTCCATTGGAGGCATCGTCTAGTTGAGGAGGCTACTGGCAGACCGAGCATGATATATATGAGAAACTTCTTGGCTTGTTTGAATAACTGCCAATTTTGTGTACATAACGGCTATATACTATACAATCAATCTAATTTTTTTTAAGAAGTTTTATTCTAATATGTGGGTATGTATGTATTTGTTGTTAAGAACTCTTTAACCAAAAAGAAATTTAAAAAATTTTCTGGTATGATATCATAGTCTATAAAATTACAGTTCTGATTTAAGAGTATCCATTAACTATAGTCTAAAAGTATGGATCATCCATTTATTGATTTGTTATAATTCATTAAATTATTCTGTTATAAATATAGAGAAACATCTGAAAAAGAAGGGAAAGTTGTTTTTGCAAATATGAACTGAATTTTCCATAAAAATTGTTTATTTATTTCGAAGCCTTGAAGGAAATAAAAAGTGTTCTTTGTTTTGACTTTTATGAAAACATTTCAGTTAAAATGGATTGGTCGTACCTAGGGCTAGAAAAGGGACAAAGACGGCGAGAAAGAACTAACGACTGATGTCGGCTGGGTCGGGACAACCTAGGATTTAGTCGGTCCCGGGATGAACTAGGCTGGGATTCACATCACTATTAGATCTAATATTGAATCTAAATAAGCTTTTTATTGAGAAGTTAACATTGGAAAATTATAATTTCTTCTCTCCATGTTGAAACAATCTCCAAATAAAACTAATGTCTTCAAGTTTTTTTGTGTCAATGGATATCTTAGATCTCCAATTTGAAATCTTGTCGCACTAAAAGCAACATTTGAAGCAACTGATGAATCTTGAATAGCTAGAATTTCACAAATCATTTTGCTAAGATTTTAAAATGTGCTACCACAGTTTCTACACCAGTCTAATATTTGTATGTTGCCATGTTCGTTGGTAATCAATTTCAATCCTTGATAAGATACTTCAAGATTATCATGGTTAATAGAATCAAGACCAAAAAAACCTCACATATAATTATCAATATTATCAATATAGTTAACATTAGAAGTTTGAGCAATATATCCTTCATTATTTCCCATAAATCTATATTTATCATATAAAATTCTGGTTTGCACTTTTAAGCTAGACCTACGAAATTCTAAATCTAAAATTTTTTCAGTAAAATTTCTAAGTTTTTCAAAAAATTCTAAATAAATGCTTGTGCGTCTCACAATTTATATTGAGGGTTAAACAAAATCGCAATTAAATAAATTTGAGGAATAGGAAAAAAAATATGTAAATTTTTTTTCTATCATACCTTCAATTAACGATCTAAAATTTTCAATTATTTTGTATTGAACAAATTGAATTGAAATAGCACACATATTTAATAAACTAATGAAATAGTAGGTTAATAAACTCCAGAAAACATTCTTGTAGTCTGCTAAAAAAGTTTTAAAAAATTCAATACTTATTTAATTTCATTTTAGTCTTCTTCACGAATTTTATCTAGTGGATCAACATTATGGGCATTAAAAATCATTTGTATGATTTTTTGATAATGATGAGCAACTGAAAGCATTTGATAAAAAGAATTCCACCTAGTTTTAACAAGTTTGAAACTTTTTGTGGTGAAGGATAACATAGTGCACAATGCTCATACAATTCCCTAATATTAGAAGCTCTATGAGCATAAAAAATTCATATTACAACATACAACCAAATAATGCAATAACATCTTTTAAAAATAAATTAATACATTTGCAACATACCAAACATGGAAATAGTTAGTATAAATTGGACATAGTCTAGTCTTTAAAATACTAGCAACTTTAGTATTATTAAAGGCATTGTATAATGCGATACTCATCACTTTATCATAAATTATATAAAAATCTTAAATAGTTAAAACAATTGAAGCTATAAAAGCACCAATTCTTTTTCTCTACACATTGTTTATAACTTAAGATACTTTTTTTTTTTTTGCAAATTCTAATTATGATTATCCAATGTATGGTAACAATTAAATAATCATGTCCATTAATATTACGATCCACGAGAGAAGTTATAGACACTTTACAATCTAATATTCTAAATAAGTAACGAAGATATTGACAATGTTTACCTTGAAAATAAAAAACATCAATTTTAACTATATTTCTTGCAATACCTTTAAAAGAAGGATTATAAGTTTGTTGAATATATTCAATAAAACCAGGTTGTGAAGGAAATCTAAAAGGCAAACCACAAACATCAACGGTCTTAGCTAAATTTTCATGATATCTTTCTTTATTTTATTTACGTTGTGTAATTGAACTACCGGGTTAGAAGTAAAGTATCCAATGTTCCTTGAACCATGTTAGAATCCTCTACTGATTCATTAACATCAACATCAACATTTTAACCACTATTTTTTTATCAGCTAAAGCTTTAATCGTCTAATATACTATTGATTGTAAGATAGCAAATGTTTATTTAAACTCCCCATCCCACCTTTACCTTTATCGTGTCTATGTACAAATGGTTGTTTTATGTATTACAACTAGCAATTTGTTTATAGTATCTAAAGTCATACATTTCTTCACAACAAAAGAGTTGACTAGTAGGTGAAGGTGTATCATCCAAACTAAAGCTTCGCTCGCCGCACTGGTAGATGAAGGTCTATCATCCAATTCATCTTCTTCCAAAATCATTTTCTACATCTTCATCTAAATCTTCATAAACTTTAGTATTACCATAACCTTGTTCTATAATTTATGTATCAATTTTAGTATTTGCATCTATATTAAAATTAGAAGTGAAAGTAGTATATCAATATAAGTAGAATCATTCGTATTAAATCTAACTTTAGGTATTGATTTTTAAGACCCTGAAAATGAATTAAGGTGCTTAGAGCCTCACATGTGTCTAAATAGGTTTAAAATATGTTCATTAAGTGCTTTATAGTATGTATGCTTGATTTGAAGTCATTTGGAGGTCAAACGTCCAAGACGTTCGAAAGTTAGCCCTTGGACGTACTTGAGTGTGCTTAGCATGTTTTGATGTGTTGAACATGTTGTTTGAAGTCCAAAAACAGTAAGGGTGAACCTAGAATCTTAATATACATGTTAAGGGTCAAAAAGACCAGGTACGACTCCCCGAGGACCACCCTAAAGGGCCCCCAATGAGGACCTAAATGTTTGACAAGGAGGCTGCCTAAGGCAGCAGGCTGCAGCAAGATTTTGGGACGAGCCTCACGTCGCGCACCAGGAACTGAGTATGCCTGTGCGACGCGCGCCCAGCACGAGTTCCACTGCCTCAAAAATTGTTTGGGTTTAATGTGAAGTATGTGCCTTGTTATATAAAATGATTTTATGAAGGTATATATTGGCTTATGTATATGGTATGTATGAGTACCATGTGTCCTTAAGGTGATGTATTTCACCAAGTATCACTTTAGTGTTACTTGGGAAGTTTAGGAAATGAAGTTGAATGAACTCACTGTAAAGTGAATGTGCTCACTGTAAATGGAAATAAGCTTACTTTAAAATGATGCAAAATATGACATAAATTCTATGTGTGATTTTATGTGATATTATGACTATGGTATATGCCTAAATGAAGTATCTAAGTTGTATAATGCTTAACGTATCAAGTATTATGAAGTTTTCACAAAAAAAAGGCATGATGCATGGTTTCAAGAAAAATGTCAAAAGTTTTAAATTTTCCGCTAAATTTACTATGACAATGCGATGAATGATAACTATGGGCTAGTATAAGACCTCCTATAGGTCAAGTATGCCATGTTACTTCTAGGGGGTGCTCCCCGATCGTGACAAACATGGTATCAGAGCATGAGGTTTATGAAAGTGGTTTTAGGGTCCAAAGTCTCATATTTCCACGTCGAGTAGAGTCTCGATCATCGGTGATGAGTCGCGACACATCTATGAGCGGAAGGCTATAGGACGATAGAGTTTTCCTTCTTCACTATTCTCATGTCGTACCATAGAACTTAACTCTATAACATCTCTCTCTTATGTTTTCTTGTCCGGTGGTCTTTTAAATGTGATTGCTTGGATGAGATGGTATATATATACTTGAGGGAGAAAAGCTGAGTTGTGATGCTTATATTGGTTTTATAATTATATGAGTATGTGTGAAGGTGAACCTTGATATATGTTGATGTGATGCCATTTATGGCTATATGTGTGATTTAGGTGAAATGACATGTTATGTGAAGATTTATGTTATGATTTGGTTATAGCTGGTTAAAGAAGTTGTTATGATTGAATTCAACTTCGTTTTTGGATTGGTATATTGCTATATGGTTTTGCATGATGGTAGTCTAATGTTATGGTTTGAGCTTGAAATTCTTAATGACTACCTATGGAAGCATGATTGCCCTTATATGTTTAAGTGTTCAATGTTGCCCTTGTATAGGTGTAATGATTCATGTGTTGCCTTCTATAGGTGATGCCTCATAGTTGCCTTGTTTGGATTGGAGTACTTTGTATAGGCTTGTAACTATAGGTGAAGGTAGTAGGGTTATCTTGGTAGGGTCATGATGTGGGTTGGATTGACCTAGAAGTTACTTTATCTTGGTATTGAAAGAAAAGAAAGAGGCTTTGTGGCTAAGTCTCCTCTATTGTTTCCCCTAAAGTTGTTATGATCCTTGGTGTTTATGGTATAGTTGATACCTTATGTGGTTGGGTAGTATGACCTAACTTGAATTGTATGGATTTCCTTTAGGTGGTAATCCTAGAATGATGGTTATGGTCGAGTTAGTAGGCTCCTTAATGAGAGAATAGAATTAAAACCCGAAATGATGTTAACCTTTCTTATGTGAGGAGTATATAGGTTGGTTTTGACTTGCCTTGACCTTATTGTTTAAGGGGATTATGTGATTCGGCATACCCCAAGTGGGGAATAGTATGCCTAAGTGATAAGATTACATGTGCCCTCGATGACCCTATGTTGAGTTACTCTAAACCTTTTTTGGTTGGTAATCACCTTTAGGTGGAAATGATGAAGGTTGGTAAGCTAATATCCTCTTGAGCTAGGGTTAAGTTGCTCTTAAGTGGGATTACCCTAAGTGAGGGATGATGAGTTGAGTAGTAAGGTTATAGATTTATTATCTTGTTCTTCTATTCTTACTTGAGCTTGAAACTAAAGAGTTCTTCAAAGCTTGTTCATGATAGGAGTCTTGCATAAAAGTATTAGTTTGATAAAAGTATTAGTTGCATGTTCTCCATATGTTTTGTGTGTCTTATTTGACACCATGTTAGGCATGTTTTGAAGATTTTAAATTGCATGAAAAAAGATATTTGATAAAATTCATGTTTGCTCATGTTGATTGTGCATCTTGGTATGCTAGTTTTGCATTTAACTTCATGAGAAAAAGGTAAGAAGTATGTTAGAAGTCACTTTTGAGATGTGTTGCTTTAATCCATCATTGCTAAAATGAGTCTCCTTAAAATGAAAATGATTAGTCTCTTGAAATTGGTCTGACTTTTATGGGTTGGAAAGCATGATTGTTGGCTCACCCTTGAAAAGTGAAGGCATGTTTATTAGTGTCCTTGTGTGTGCCTATAAATCATAAGGTTGTTCCGAAATGATGCTTGCTTATGAAGACTATTTCCATGTTAAAAATGAAAACTTAGTGAAATGGCTTCCTATTGTTGCAATGTGTGTGGTGTGAATTACTGACTTCAGTAGGAAGGAAATATGAGAATACTTTTGTTAAAAGTTGAGAAATTCTCATTTTAAAGTGAATTGACCTTTGTGCCTTGCTTGGGTAAGAACTCATGAGACATGTAAGTGTGTTGAGGAGAAGAATATTCCTCCATGGACAAGACTAAGCATGGCAGGGTTGAGTATGACCTTCATGATACTACGTCTAGTTAATAAAGATCCTTGTTATTTTACTTAACTCAAGTTTATGTGGATTGAAGTATGAGTGCTTACTTGTTTCTTGAGTGTTGTTGAAACTGCCTAAGTGTGACTTAAATATGGTTGCATAATGAGCTCTTAATGAATTGAATTGTAAAGACCATGTTATGATTAGGAGAAGGATGTCCCTCCTATGAACATGATCAGTTCCTAGGTGTTTGATGCATTTAGAATGTGAGTGAATAAAGGTTTTGTTTGCTTGTGTTTCATTGAGTGCTAAATGGTTTGAAGTTGTGTTCCTTGTAAGTTTTGTGCATTGACTTCTATGTAATGATGTTATTAATATTATGAGTTGCTATATTGGTCATTGAAGTCCTTAATGTGTTTAAAATGTTCCAAGTGTCATTCGAGTACGAATGTTCTCAAGTGGGGAATATTGTAAGAACTCGAAAATGAATTAAGGTGCTTAGAGCCTCACATGTGTCTAAAAAGGTTTAAAATATGTTCTGTAAGGGTTTTATAGTATGTATGCCTGATTTCAAGTCATTTGGAGGTCAAACGTCTAGACATTTGAAAGTTAGCCCTTGGACGTACTTGAGTGTGCTTAGCATGTTTTGATGTGTTGTGTCACACTCGGAGAGTACACCCCAGACGCGACCGGCATCGTCGTCCTCTCAGAGGACTCAGATAAGCCCTTAGCATTCGTCCTAACATGTCATCAGTTAAAATTGCGGAAAATTAAAAACTTTTAATACTATGTGATGTATACTTAGACTTCATGCATAACAATCATGAAAACATACATAGCGATATTCTAAAAGTTGTCTCATATAAAAATATCATCTAAAGTTGTCTCATATACATAGCGATATTCTAAAAGTTGTCTCATATAGGCCTTAATACAAAAGAGTCCAAAGAACATAAATGGAAATACGAGTATTCTTAAAATCTACTAAAGTCTTCGTAAGCTAGAATAATGAAAAGATAGCATACCCGAACATGAGGACCTACCAACACTTGGAGAAAGAGTTCCAAGCTTATTCAATTCACTTTTTTAATCTTCAATGGCCGGACCCTACATTTGTAGTAATATAAAGTAATGGGGTTAGTACGCCACATGTACTAAGTATGGGTATATGCACATAACATTTAAGGACAAGCATGAAAAAGGATCATTTATCATTTCTTTGGGAATCATGCTAAGTCATATGAATATCTTCAATGTACATGCCATAGAACATATACAAGTTAAGGATTTCATCAACATACATCATGATCATAATCAAAGATATATTATCATAGAGTAAAATAAGGAGTGGAATTCTAAACTCAACAACAAAACTTATCTCAAGAATTATCACAATTAAAAATGCAACACTACATTATTATTAGCTGATAGAATATAGATGAAGATCTTGATGATAAAACAGTCCATGAATATGATAGTTATGCATAATTGGAAGAAAACGTTCTTGGAGAAATGGGTGAAAACGCAAAAAATGCTCAAAACCGTAGCTTTTTTCCTCTAGGAACCTTGTTCTAATGACTTGGAGTGTTAAAGAACTTCAAAGATCAACTAAAATTATTTTAGCCCTGAACATCGAGTAAAAAGGTAGGTTTAGGTTTAGAATTGGTGGGAAAAGTCTAGAATACCCTTCATAAAAAAATAATGAAAAACTTCCACGAGGCCATCTACATTTCGTGATTGTATGGACAGTGGGTCCCATCTATGGAATTCTTACTAATTTTTAAGGCTCAAAAGTTCATTCCCAAGATTTAATATTAAATTTTTACGTACAGTAGATCCAATTCAAAGATTTCATATTATATTTAAACACTGAAATGTTCATTCTAGATTCAAACTATGACATATGAAGTTTCTACGACTCGTAGATTGATCTAAAAGAATGAGACTTCAAAATCTCATTTCATTAAAGTTTTCTAAGAGTTGATAGTTGGGATGGTAGACATTTCTATGGCCATAGAACCAATTCTTAGTAATTGAGTTAGGAAACTCTTATTTGGTTGTCTTTGAGAGATATACTTATTTGAAGTTGACCTTGTAGATTCTTATGGCAAATCTCAATCAGTGAGGAAGATTTAACTCAACTTTGTGCGAGGGGATTCTTGTGACCTTATTTTATATTAAAATTCACTCCCACACTAAAGAATTCACCATAAATACCATGAACAATTTAAGAATAACCTGATACAAACTTACACAAAATAAAGATTAGTTCGGGCATTAATTTATAAATTTTTACGGTGTTAGGATATCTCTTATTAGGAACCACTTGTCATCAAATGATGGTTGAACTGTGTATGGAAGGGTTAGGATATGTTTTAACAACTAATTTGTTGCAAATTACACATAAAACTCATGAACTCAAAATGTTGAAGGAAAAACTGAATTGAACGAGTGCTTTAGGATGTATTTATACCTTGGACTAGAAAAAAAATAAAAGAAATATGAGGCTATCGATTCTTCATATCCTCCCAAACTTACCAAGTTGCCTCCTCAAAAAAAAAGATTTTTCACATTAACTTCACCAATGCAACCTCTTTGGTTCTCAACATTTGAGCTTGACGATCAAGAATTTTAATGGGAATCTACTCATACGATATTTTTTCCTTGATACCAATATTTTCATTATGCAAAATAAGTGCAGCATCACCCGAACTCTTTTTTAGCATAGAGATATGAAATACTTGATGGGTACATGCTAACACTTGCTATAGCTCCAACTGATAAGCTACATTACAACCTCTCTTGGATATCCTGAAAGGAACAATATATTGGGTAATGGGCTTTTGTTTCTTACCAAATCTCATAATACCCTTCATATAGTTGAAACTTTTAGAAATACCCAATTCCAAAAAGATTAAAAATAGGAACTAGCCGATTCATGATCTGTTGTCGGTAGAAACAATTTTTTCGTATGGACTATAGAACCAGTTCGTAGGAATTGATTTTGTAAACTCTTATGTGGTAGTATATGAGAGATATGATTTTTAAAAGTTGACCTTAGTAGAATCATATGTCAAAACTTAATCGGTAAGGAAGCTTTAAACTCAACTTTGTGATGGGGGAATGATGTGACCATAATTATGTCCAAACTTATTCCCACACGAATGAATTTACCTTACATCCAAGGAACAATATAAGAATAACTCGATACGAACTTACACACAAATGAAGAATAGTTTGGGCCTTCGCTAATAATTTTTTTAGATTTTTACAATATCTCCCATTACGAATCATTCGTCCTCAAATGATGGATGAATTGAACATGGAATGGGAAGGAAAATGTTTAACATCCCAACTTATTGTAAAATACATATAAAACATATGCTGAGTCGGGTAGTAATACTCTTGACTTGTATCCTCTAATAGAAAGACCAAAAGTATTTTAAAATAATATATTTAAAGAATATTGAAATTAGGGAAAATGCACAAGTACCCCCTCAACCTATGCCCGAAATCCCAGAGACACAATTATACTATACTAAGGTCCTATTACCCCCCTGAACTTATTTTATAAGTAATTTTATACCCCTTTTTGATCTACGTGACACTAGTTTGAAAGAAAAAGTCAACCAGCGTTGGGCCCACAAGATAGTGTCACGTATGCCGAAAAGGGGTAGAAAATTATTAATAAAACAAGTTCAGGGGGGTAATAGGACCTTAGTATAGTATAAGTGTTTCTCTGAGATTTCGGGCATAGGTTGAGGGGGTACTTGTGCATTATCCCTAGAAATTAAACAAAGTAAAGAGAAATGACTTTCACATATATTAGGATGACAAAATCAGTCCAATGGTGTTATTGATATCAGCTAAACCAATACAAGAAAATAATTATTGCATCATGAGACAAAACATATTCTTCAACTAATGACATGCAAAATAATCATGACCTTAAGCAGACAATTTTGTCTCAACTAGGAATAATTTTGATAAATACCTACTTTATATACGTTAAATCATGTTTAGGTATTTTTAGTTTTTTATATCTAGTGCTTTACTTGATTCATCTCTTGAACTTTATGTTCAATTATATTACTATTAATAGAGAAAGAGAAAGTAAGAAATAAATGCAATATTTCTATTAGCTTCACCAAACGTACAATCAAATCACACTAAATCCTAAAGCAAGGACCAAAATATGTTGAGCGCTTCATATTCTTTATGTTTACTTTAATGTCATCACCAAGGTATAGCATACATTTCCTTTCAATTGTTTTATGCACTAATTTCTCGGAACATGCTTTGGACATTAAATCAAATTTTTAGTTAAAATATGTATCATCAAATATTGAAGAGAAAATATAAAAGGTATATAACTTAAGAGAATATATCAATCTTTACCAAAATTAAAAAGTTAGCAAGTTATATAGATATGTAACACCCCATATCCAAAACAGACCAAAAAACAGTTTTTCAGAAAATCTGCAGGTGTTATCGACGGTTGCCATCAACACACTGTAGCCTGACCCACGGTCCGTCCTGCACATCCGTCAATTGAGTAAGAAACCCCCAAAATCTCAGCCCAGAAAAATTAGATCAAGTGTCGAACGACGGATGGACCTACGGTTGGTAGGTCAGACTACAGTCCGTAGTTTGTGTCCTTCGATCAACACCCCATTTACCCACTCTCTGACAAGAACCACGATTGAACATCACGGTCTGTAGATGACCCACGGACCGTAGGTATGACCATGGGTGGAAGTTAGCAGAGTTAGGGGGAAATTGCAGTTGGGTAAACTTCAAATGAGCATAACTCTTAAAACAAGATGAATTAGGTGTCCGTGACATACCAAAAGATAGATAATTTAATTATCTTTCCATATCCACCGACCTTGCTAAAATCAAACCTCTGAGTAAAAAGTTATGCCCGTGTTAGTAAAGGACTGTCGAACAGACCCAACGTTGATTGAACGACGGACCATCTGTCCAGGTCGTCGTTTGGTCCGACAACAACTAACTCAGGGGTCTTTTGGTATTTTCCCACATCATTCAAACCCTAGGATACATCGTTTTGACCCTAAATCATCAAATTTTAGTCAGTTTAAGCCTAGAAACTTAACAAGAACATACCTAAGTCAAAATCATAAATCAAAACATAGAAAATTAGAAGCAAGAAAGGAGAAAAAGGTCAAGAACCCTAGTTCAATAACGCAACAAGGTTGCAGCCCCAAAACCTAAGTGTTTTTCAGTGAATTTCATCACCAGGTATGTGGGATTTCACTAGTGGGTTCCTCTCACCCATTGGGTCCCTAGTTTTCAGTCAGTTCTTGATTCTCTTATCATGATTTAACCTAGGGTTTCTAGAATTACATCAGAACTTCATGACTTAGTTATGATATATGTTCCAAATTAGACCATCATATTATTACTCAGTTTATTGCATGAATTTTAGAACCCTAGCTATGTATTTCTTTAGTTCTTGAATTACACATGCTAGGTCAGATATTTCAGTTATCCAGTCATACATGCCTCAGTTATTAATGCATCATTATCAAATTAAATGTTGCATTCTCAGTTTGAATGTTCAGTTTTGAGCTATCAAGTATTTTACAGAAATTCATATATAATCAGTTTACTACATAAATCAATGGGAGTATCATAATACCGAGTTGGACTAGGGTTTAGCATACCCAATTGTTCCCAGAACTACTAGCCAAGTAGGTTGTAAGTCCCCTCTGTGGTCAATCAGTTTAGTGATCATGCCAGCATGCCTTTATACCTCTGGCAGGGTATATTGGGTCCTCTCTATGGGGCGTATACATCAGACTCCACATTTAGCTCATGCGGTTTTATTATCGGTTATTAGTAGCTCCCACAATTCAGTCAGAGTCTCTTGCATTGACCATATTTACAGAACAGTTAGTATTTAGTCTCAGCATGTTATAAATTTGGTCATTGCATCCAGTTAGGTCAGAATTCTGTATATCATGTTCAGATTTCTATACTTGTTTTTATGCTTGTTCAGTTATATTTTATTTCAGCTTTACTCTATCCTACATGCTCAGTACCTTCAAGTACTGACGCATACGTGCGCTACATCTTCTCGTGATGTAGGTTCAGGTTCTCAGCATCCAGATCATGCATAGATCGATTTCCGATCTCCAGTTCAGCAGATTCAGTGGTGAGTCCTCATTCTCCGAGGACAACAGTCATGAGTTTCATTGCAGTCTTTTAGTCATTTAGTTTCATTTTTTGCTAGATCTAGCTGGGGCTTGTCCCAGTATTTCTAGTCCAGTTTAGAGGCTTTTTCAGACATAGTTTTAGCTTAGTGTTGAGTTAATATTTTCTTTGTATTAAACTCATCATTTTTCATATATCTCAGTTTTAGCATATGGGTATTCCCCATCTTTTCATTTTAACTATAATTTAGCTTCCACAACAGTTTATATTCTTTAATATGCTCATGATCATGCCAGCAGGGTTAGCTTGGGATCGCTTGCGGTCCTAGGTCCCGTGTCCGCGTTTCGGGGGTAGCTCGGGGCGTGACAAGATAGGGAAGAGAAAAAAATAACATCTTGTAGTGATTGTGCCTTACTCATTCTTTTATTACTTTATGACTTCCTCAATTAATCCTACATGTTCTACTTGTATAACTATTCTAAAAAATACATCACTGTTTCTCTCCTCTTACATTCCTAATAATATGTGGGTGTAATGACCCGCTCTCTGTTTTTTGGAATTATTTGGGGATTTAAAATTTTTCCCATCCTGATATTGTCTCGGAGTCTTTTATAAGAGAGTCTTAAAGTTAGTCTTTAAATTGGAGTTAAAGAGTTCAGAATTTTGTAATTTTTTAGTTTAAAAGTCTAATAATGTTAATAAAGTGATTTTTGGAGTCTTTTGTAATTTGCAGTGTTGGAATAGAATTCTGCCAATTCGGCCAGTCTGGGAATGCACATGGAATGGAGCTCTGATAGTTGTCGGTTACAGAATTCAAGTCTTTTTGAGGATTTGAGATTCTAAGTTTTGAAATTATGGGGATTTAACCGTTGGGTAGATTTTGGCGAACATTTAGGTTTCTGATGCTCGAATCGTAATTTTGAGAGGTCCACTGGATTTGGGAGATGATTTTAGGCCTAGGTAAGGTCTTTGTTGAATTATGAGAGATCCAAAGTTTTTTTTTAGCTTTTTAAGTTTGAGTTAGTTTCTTGTAGTTTTTAAGGATGTCTGCTCAAGGAAGCCTCAGATTCCTGTTTTTATGGGTCCATTGAGTTAAAAATGTTGGGTATAATTTAATTTTATAGGTGGTTTGTGTTTACAGTCTTCCAAATAAGTCCTCTAGTTCCGTGATAACGCCCAACTACACTTAATTCGATTCAATGTTTAAGAGGTTGACAACAAGTATAAACCCAATAAAGAGTTGGGGTCGATTCCACAGGGAGGGATACAATAGAGAATTCAATCAAGTAGTAAAATTGTGTCCTAATCGTTTGTAGAGGTACAATTTCTGCAACATTAAAGTAGATACATAGTTTTGGCAGTTAATAAATGGGGGGATTCAGATAATTAATTTATGACTACTAAAACTGGAAATAAATAAGTAAAGAAGGTTCCTTGGGAGGATGAATTGAATTCTTATTTCGTGTAATGGGTAATTACTAATTACTCAAAGATGTTGATCAATGTTGGTAGGCTATGTTTTTAGTTCAATAGCTATTTCTCTATCAACTATTGGGATTCAAGTGAGTTATTTCAAACCTCATCAGGCAAAATACAATTGAACAACCCATTACCATAAAATCCACTTTTTCAAGCTAGATTTGCAAGATTGAAATCAAGCCACTTCCTTAAGCTAGATTCGTAAAGGTGCATTCAATACAATCATCAACTAATAAATCGAAAAAACCTCTTTTAGAAGAAATTATCAACTACCAAGCAAGAATTGCATTCGCAACTACAATTCCTTAATTGAAACATGAACAATTAATTGAACCCACTTCAAAAATCAATAAAATTTGTAACTAACAACACCCATAAGCTAATTAACGCGTTCAACAACATAATCACACCCCCAAGGAAGGGATTTTCAGCCAAACATAGTAAAGGAGAAGAAATTGTTACCAATTAAGTTCTCCAAATGCTAGAAATTAGTCTAAAAATCTCACAATCCATAAATCTCTACTAAAAATGTATGAACAATGTTCTAGAATATAAAAACTCAAAAATCTAGAAGTGATAATGTGGGAAGTCCTTTTCTTATTTAAAAATTATATATATACGTTCCCTGAGATTCGACATAGAGTCAACTCTGCGAAGTAAGTCAGGCTCGCCGAACAGATTGGTGATGTGCTGAGTGTTCCTCTTCTCTTCTTTTTACCATAGATTTTCACAAAAACATCCTGTAATATTTAGTGAGCTAGGTCAGCATTACTGATCTCTTCAGCATTTTACTGAACCACTTGTCTGCTCGCTAAGTTTGTTTTATCCATGGGAAGGCATTCTAGAACTTTTGACGAGCTAAAGGTCGACTTGGCGATTCACCGAGTGGATTTGGCAAGGACTAACTTTGCTTTCACAACGTTTTCAGCTTTTTTGCTTATATTTTTCCTCGTACTGTCCTTACCTTACTCTCTTTCCTATATTCCTCCATATTATCATTTTAACATAAGTTATGAGCATAAAATAGGCATTGAGGATACTAAATACTTCAATAATGAGCGCTAAATGAGTAAAACCCCTAACACATATGTCCTTTCGTTGATTTTGATTATTTTTGAGTTTCTGGATCCGGTGCATGACAATTTTGGTTATCGCGATCACCAAACTCCCTCATAGCGATCATGTAGCATCATCTCCGGGTGCATCACGATTGCGATAATAAACATTGATGAGTTGACTATCTTACTCACCGTGATCTCGTGGGTTTTGCGTCATGATCTCGTTGAGCATTTCAGACCTCGGAAAAATGTTTTCTAAAATCAAGGTTTTAACCCCCATTTTAAATTTTTTGAGTTTTGGGAGCTTTGGGGTGGCGATTTGAAACATGTTTGTAACATCCCGAACTATTGTTACCTATTAAGGGCAAAACATCGCGAGTAACTAGGCCCCAATATCCCACCAGAGTACGGTAATGCCACTACTGTCCGGGTCCCTAGCTTGATAATTGGAGGCAGAACTTAGTGACGTGAAAGTCTTATTTCCTCCCTTTTCTCTATGTACCCCAAAAGGCGATGATCACCTCAAAAATCCTCAAAAGGCTAGTCTAGTCTTTAGAAAGAAGGAGAAATTAGATTTTTAGTTCAAGGTCGATGATAACTGGCTGATTCTTTGCTAAAATCCGCCATCTCGTTATCGGATAGCAATGATTGGAGCAACAATCCCTCTATAGCTGCTTGACGCCCAAGTAGGCTAGGTTTTACTTGAGTAGTAGTAAATTCATGCTCACTGTGTATTATATTGCTAATTGACGGTAGAATTCGACTAAAGGACTTCGGCACAAATAAATGGACGGTTGTACACTGTACGGGAAGCCTCATAATGTTAACTAGGGGTAGCTAATAGTTCGACTTTCCGTGTGTGTTATATATGCTTGTTAATGGCTCCATTATATCTGTGCATGTATGTGAATAGGGGAATGGGGTAGAACCTAACAAAACAACCAAGTATGGAAAATTACATGCCATGAACCTACTATTTCACTGTTTGACTATGTGAATTGTTCATTATGGGTGTGATTATAGTTGTGGTTGTGCTGATTGGACGAGACTTCTGTCACATATATTGGATGTGGTGTCATGTTCTGACACATAAATTGGATCGGGTTAGACATTCCAACACATATATATTTTATCGGGTTTCACGTTCCGAAATATTAATAGTTTGGGTGTTGGTTCCATGAGAGAACAAATTGTGACTACTACATTCATATCTACATGTCATTGATATTTGGGAATTGTGTATTGATCTCACTAATTTTTGAATTATGTGCATATATGGTATATGTATGTTTACGGTGTTATAATTACTTGTTTATCTCTAGTATATTGGAATTAACTGTCATGACGCAGGGTTACCCTCTAGATGTAACAAGGCATATAAGACGCTGAGAGGCCTCACACAATGCACTTAGCATAACATAACATAATGTTATAGTAACGGTGCAGAAATTTAAAAATTTTCAGACGTTCAAAGTCTTTTCATAAATTTCGTGGAAGTCATAAATATTGCCTCAAACCATCTAAAATAAGATATAAAATCTTGGGACGCAGCCCTTAAAATAGTCCATCATGAAAAGAAAGGGATAAAAGAGAAAAGGTGTGATCCAATCCTATAATATAATAAGGACTCACAAAATCTTCCCTTCCTTAATCAACTAAGAACCTAGCCGCATGTGCGTGAATCGAGAGCGACGGACCCTACGATTTAATACGAAACGTAGGAAAGAGTATGTGTTAGTACAAGAATGTACTAGATGTGATAGCTTGCATACACGACATATATATGAGCATTAATCATCATAAGACATAAGACATAAGCATAATCAAGACATAATAGCATCACAACGAAAGAGGAATACTTCCTTAAGTAACCTAACTTATCCTTAGTCATGATTTTGGTCATCCGCCTCTATTCAAACATACATCATGGAAGGCATATCTAGAAACACTTCCAGCAAATAAACTTCATGATATGATCACATTATTGGTACTTACTTTTAAATACATAGGGATTCGCCTCTATGCCTAGCTTATATAGGCCAATGGGTGTTCGTCTCTTTCCTTGCTTACTTTAATATTATGGGTACTCGCCTCCAGAATGATATTATATGATACAGGTACATGACTCTACATCATTTCATAAGGATCAAGGATACTCGCCTCCATGTCCATTCGCCTCAAGCCTCATCATTCATTAAGCATATTAGTGTAGATTCATTTTAGGTGCAGAATCATTTCAACCAAGAATCATTTATGTGAGTAAACCTTTCACCTTCATTCAATAATGCTTACAAATTTATTGTGGGAAGTATCCCTTACACGTCATTACCTCAACATTCAATAATTCATAGTCTATGCTTTACTCTCAAAGCACTACATTTCATGATCACCGTTTATGCTTCATTCTCAAGAAATTCTAGTCACAATTCATCTATACTATAAGGATATATCGAATACACAATGTTTCCCTTCATGGCATCAATCTAAATCATATCAATTTGACTCTAAAATCATAAGATAGGCATAGGTACATGTAATTTTCATCTTAAAAACATGCAATTCTATTAATCAAATCATAAACAAACTATTTGGATCAACATTCATCACAACACATAACATTGGAAAAAGCCCTAACTCGAATTGGGGATTTAGACTTCACAATTGAGGAAATAAAGGGACTCCTTGAGGATCCCATGGATTAAAAGACATCATACCATAGTCACAAAGCCTACAACAAGCTTGAAGATTAGGAGACTTGTTCTTGACAAACAATCAACCTCTTTCTTCTTCTTCCACCTTCTAGGCAGAGAACATTTGAGAGAGAGTTTTGGTTTTCCTTTTTACAATTGAGAGAATGACTCAATTGAGTGAGTTTAGGGGTCTAAAATATGTATATATGTGGTCAAGGATTAGTCAAAATTGCACTACATTGATTCAATTAAAATCAGAAAAGACCAAGTTCCCCTAAAATAACTGCCAGCTCTCGATCCACGGACCCTGACCGACGGGCCGTCGACTAACCTATGGTTCATCATGGTCACGCGTGGTTCCTTGTCAAGGAATTTTGGGCAAAACAACGGCTACTGGACCACGTTGAGGGGTACCATTGTGGTATATGTCCTTGATCTATTTTTGAACTTGCCAAACAACAGCCTCAACTATGCTCCGTAGGTCAACCCAAGGGTTGTGGTTGGCCCTCGTAGATGGAACCTGTAAGTCCCAATTATGCAAATTTTCCCTTTTTTGGATCTGGGGTGTTACATGATCTCCCCCTTGGGATCATTTGTCCTCGAATGAGATTCTATATAAATCTTTAAATAAAATGATTCAATACTGGGAAACCCATCATGCATGCAACTTTTCAAAATGCACTAAATTGAGGAGGACACATCACTCAAAGCTTAACATATTCAATGTACCATAAGGGAGTACGAACTACATCTAAAAATCCTATATTCATGAATTTTAAATATTTTTTATAGTTAAGGAGCAACTACCTTATCCAAACTCAAAAGTCATGCTCAACACAATCTCATGGAACCTAAATGTAATTTATACACAAATAACATATTCAAGGAAGAAATCTCCACTCCAAGTTAAGTCATGCTCAATAACTCATACCATGACGTCTATAAGTAACTCATACTCAATACTCAACAACATGAGGAAAATACATCATAAAAGCCATTTTTATTCAAACGTTAAGCTTTTTCCTGAACATGCAAATTTAAGGAAATCATGGGAACACATAAAACACATATAACTTCAAATAAAAGTAAACCAAGTGTAACTCATTACCTCAATACAGAATATGAGGAAAAAGATGAGGATATTGGGATATCATATCATCATCGGCCTTCCAATTAGCACCCTCAACTTAATGTCTTCTCCATAACACCTTCACGGAGGACAACCTCTTTGTTCCTCATTCTCTGAACTTTTCGTACTAAGATCTTAACTAGAACTTCTTCATAGGTTTTCTTTCACTACAAACCCTTCTAGGGGATTTGTGGATGTAGGATTTCCAACACCCTTTTTCAACATAGATACATGGAAAAACGGATAAACCGATGCCACCTCATTTGGAAAATCAAGCTCATATGCAACCTTAACAATACGCCTCAAAATTGTATACAGGCCTACAAAATCAGGACTAAGTTTCCCTTTCTTACCAAACCTCATTACACCTTTCTTGGGTGAGATTCTCAAGTAAACCCAATCAAGCACATAAAATTGAAGGTCTCACATTCTAACATCTGTGTTGACATCCCATGAGAGGGAAAAACATCGCAGGTGACTCTATTTTAAAAGGAAGTTAAAAGAATTTAAAAAAGGTTAAAGGGGTAAAGGAAAAAGGGAGTCGCCACCTATGTTTTGGGGAAATTAGGAAATCGATTAATTAGTTAACTATAAGAAAGTCTACGAAACCAATTGATCTAGGTAAGGGGTTCAAGTTATTTCGAAGGGAAGGGGTTAGGCACCCTTTGAAATTCACAAATGTGGGTCCCGTTTGAATTTATTTTTTCAAATTGAGGAAGAGAATAAAATAATGTACACGTATAATAAACATATAATATACACAAGTAATAAAATAAGATAATATAAGAAACGACCTAAAGTTTGCCTAACATCAATATATAAAAAAAAATCAATAAAGTGTATAATTCAAACTTATATCGAATAGCTTCAATGGGAAGCAACTCTGGGTACCTGTAAAAACACTTAGTAAAAGTGTTATTAATAAATAAATATGAATAAAAATGAATAAACCAGATAATAAAAAAGAATAAAAATCCGTCGAATGAACATTAGAGGCCTTGAAAGTCGACGGTAATTTCTTCATCGGCCAATTTCTAACTAATATGAAATTAATAAGATAAATAGAGACTATAAAATTAGTGAATCAAATCAAGAAATCAAACTAATCAACAACTAAATCTTAAGCAATCAAAATATTTCCAACGGAAAACTAAAATAGTAAATAATCAAGTAACATTAATTCGTTTTTGCTAGATATAAATATTACAAATGGGATCGTAATTGAATTTCAATATAAACTAGTAACATAAGTAAAAAAGATAGAACAAATGGAGCAGTAACAAGAATAAATAGACTAAAATAATAACAAACCATCATGACAAAAGACAAGAATAAACAATTCTCTAATTAATTAAAACCGTTAAATCAAATAAATACATGCAACATTTGCAATTAAGTAGCAAACAAAATAACATTAACAATAAAAAATACAAGCTATACTAGAGTAAACATTTGACCCAATAAACACTAATATGATAAAAATAGTTAAAGAATCAGTAAGATAAGTTATCCCAATACTACGATAAAAATAATTAAAAAAATAAAATAAACAAGAACAATACTACAGTATGGAATCAATACAAAATAAAAATAATAACCATGGTAATCAACACTGAAGAAAATCACTTAACAAATAATAATACGAATACAAATATGTAAATGGAAAAGATGAATTAAGGTCACCTGAGGTTTGTGATGGGCTCTCATGAGACCTGCAAAAAAATACAAAAACAAAAGGGAAAAAGGGGATGGGAGGCAGCAAGTCTGGTTCGTTGTTTAGCTCCGATTCATCGGAGCTTTGAGCTGCTCGTCGGAGCCGCTCGTTGCAGCGAGCAAAAGAGGAAACGGGAGTGCGGGTTTTCCGGAGATCTGGTAGTTTGTGGACTGGTTTGTGGTAGTGCGATGGTGGTGTGTTTTCTGGTGGATTTGGGTTGTCTGGAAGGTGGTGGTTGCTAGTTGTTTGGGGCTGCGATTGGTCTGGTTTGAGAAGAGAAAATGGAGGGTTGTGTGGTCTGGTTTGGGGGTTCCGGTGGATGTCTGGTCGAAGAAGATAAGGGAAAAGGGTCGAGTTCTGGTGGTTTCAGATGGCTTGCTGCTGTTTTCAGGCAGCATTCTTCGCCGGAACAGTGGAGAAGAGAGGAAGAGTTGTGAAGGAGGTAGCTTTCCGGTGGGTCTGGTATTGGGTGAAGGAAAATGGAGTGGTTGTTGGTTGTTTGTGAGCTTATGGGTCGGGAGGTCTTGGATGGAAAAAAATAATAAAATGAATGGGGTTTTGGTGATTGACTAGCCGAATTCCGGCGGAACTCCGGTGAACTTCTCACCGGAAAATAATGAACAATTAAAGCATAATAAATTCTAAAAAAAAATACCCCTCAACTATTTCCACCACCCACTAAACCTAGTGAGTCAACTATTTTATATATAGGGAATTGTTAAAAATGGATCTAAGTTATGGACTCAATATTGTGGCCCAAAAATCGTTGGTTGATAAAATATATGTGTACACAAATTGTATTCGTATTTGAATGAATTTTTAGACTGTGCAAACTATCAAAATGAATATTAAAAAATGTAACAAATAAAAAGAATATTATAAAAAATGTCATAAATGTAATTATGACATGTAAAAAATGTAATTTAACAGAAATAATGATTTTATAAAAAATGAACAAATATTTGAACGTGCGGCTTTGATAAAATAATATAAATAAAACTAATCGATAAAAATCCTAATATTTTAAGAAAAATGATAATTCTCAACAAATTGCATTAAAATGACAGAACAAGTGTTTTGAATTATTTAAAAATAAAATACTCAAAAAATATTAATTTTAGAACTATCAGACAAAAATTTGGTGTCAACGACTTGCCCCTTTGTTTGATTAGGATCGACGAAAGAGATCTTGGTCAAACAAAGTGGACGAACCCAAATTTGGTTTGATAAACTTTTGAATAATATGTGACGTTAGTAGAAATTTTGAACAATACTCTGCATCCGCCAATAAGGCTTAAAATAATAAACTAAAGGCAAGGATTGATCATAAAATGAAAAACATTCACATAACTTCGATGTTACATTGAAAATTGCACAATAAAGGCAGTGTACCTCTGTGAAAGGAGGATGGTGTGAATAACATGTCACTTTGAATGAGGTGACAACACAACATGTCTCTTTGAAAGGAGAAAGATCCAATTTAAACATAACATGTCATGTTGAACGAGGTGACAACCCAACCTATCTCTTTGTAATGCGGATGACCCACTTGAATATAACATTTCACTTTGAACCACGTAACAACCCAACATGTCTCTTTGAAAGACGGAGGACCCAATTTGAATTTAACACGTCACTTTGCACAAGGTGACAAACCAGCGTGTCTTTTTGAAAGGCAGACGACCCAACTTGAACATAATGTATCACATTGAACGAGGTGATAACCGAACGTATCTCTTTTAAAGGCGGACAACAAAACTTGAACATAACTTGTCACTTTGAAAGAGGTGAAAACCTAACGTGTCTCTTTCAAAGGCGGACTATCCAACTTGAACATAACCTGTAACTTTGAATGAGGTGACAACCCAATGTTTCTCTTTGATAGGCAGACGATCCAACATGAATTTAACACGCCACTTTGAATGATGTGACAACCCAACGTGTCTCATTGAAAGGCGGACGTACCAACTTGAACATAACATTTCACTTTGAACGAAGTGACAATCCAACGTGCTTCTTTGAAAGGTAGACAACCCAACTTGAACATAACATGTCACTTTGAATGAGGTGAGAACCCAATGTGTATCTTTGATAGGCAATGACCCAATTTGAATATAACATGTCACTTTGAATGAGGTGACAACCTAACGTATCTCTTTAAAAGGCGGACGACCCAACTTGAACATAATATGTCACTTTGAGCGAGCTGACAACCCAACGTGTCTCTTTGAAAGAAGGACTACCCAACTTTGAATATAATATGTCAATTTGAACGAGGTGACAACCCATCATTTCTCTTTGAAAGGCGGATGACCCAACTTGAACTTAACATGCCATTTGAAAGGAGATGAAAACTCAATATCAAAAAAGTGTCACTTGAAGGAAGATGACAACCCAATCTTGAACTTAATGTGTCATTTGTAGAGAGATGACAACCCAATGTTTAATTTAATATGAATGGTGTATCACAAAATATGCAATAACAATATTAGTAACAAATACAATAAAATGTGTGCGAACATGGCCTCATATGAACAAGGTATTAACAAATGTAACAATTCAAACATAACAACATCATGAAATAGAAATTGTATATTTTAAATGGAATAACAAAATAAAAAGTATCATATTGAACAAAACGACAAACCAATTTTAAAAATTATCATTTTATTTGAGATAACAAATAAATTAAAAGATGTCATTTTGAAGGATATGACTATCCAAATTTTAAAAGGTGTCATTTTGAAGGGTATGACTACCAAAAATAAAAACATGTCCTTCTTAAGGATATGACTGCCAAAACATACAATTTTAACTATGAAATTGTTCAAAAAGTTACTTTGGATAAAAATCCGCAATGAAACCGTCCACAAAGTTGGTATGGACAAGTATGATGACATAAATTTAAAATGATGTCAATGTGAAGGGTATGACGACCCAAATCTAAAAACATATTATTTTTTATGGGTATGACTATCCAAATTTAAAAAGATATCATCTTGAAGGATATGACGACCCAAAAATGAAAATATGTCATTTTCAAGGATTTGACGACCCAGAAATAAAAAGATGTCATTTTGAAGGATATGATGACCCAAAAATATAATTTTAACTATAAACGGTCCACAAAGTTACTTAGGATAAATATCAACAATGGAACTATCCACAAAGTTGATATGGACAAAAATATTGAAAAGTGAGTTTCAACCCATTTTATTTTATGTACAATGAAATATATTTTAACTTGGTTAACCCCAACAATATTATTGTACAAAAGTTTCTCACAATTCTTTCTCTTTCAACTAATATTGACTTTGAGGTAATTCCTATGGTTTCAAGTAATACCTCAAATATACTTAAGTAACAACAAGATTAGTTCATCTTGCTGCAAACAAAGTCTTTGAACTAGACCTAAAATCATGTTTCAAGTGCCCTCACTACAAAGAACGTCCCAATTTGCACACATTTGAAGTGTTTTAATTTGGAGACATCTGGAAAGCACACTCACACTCAGAAAAAAAGTTCAACACACACTATTGTAATACCATAGGATTGACCTTCATGTAAATCTCAAGTAATGTGAGGACATTAGAAATAAAATCATGTAGTGCTTGTAAAAATCTTGTAATGTAGTCTTAAGGACGGGTAGGATATTCATTTGGGATAAGAGTGACTAAATCCTTTCTTGAGCATTTCACTAAATTGGTGCTTTCAACATTTGTTACGCTTTTAGCATTTGACTCTCTTTGTTGTCCCTTCCTTTGCACTTTTTGACTTCTTTTGAAGCTTTGCTTGTCTGAGCTTTCCCCATCTCATCATCTTTTGAATTTTCTCCTGATTGTTTAAAGGAATCTTTTCTTTTGTTGAAACTTGGCTTATTTGAACTTGTGGGAAATTTTCAACTCTACTCTCTTTCATTCTTTTGAAGTCGTTTTTTGTATTCTTTACTTTTAATCTTCTTTTGAAACTTGCACGTCTTTAGTGTTCTCAAGAAAGTCATGCCAAAATGGGATAGTGCGTATAAACACTCAGACAAGGTATATACTGAAATGTGGTTGTCCAACGAAAAAGGTTTAAGGCTCAAAGTGGGACATATAGGGAATAATGTCATTTGGTAGGCTTTGATAGAGTCAAACGGGTCAAAGAAGGTCTACAATCATTTTTCAAATCAAACATTACTCAGAATTTTGTTTCAACAACATTTAGGCCAAGTTCTAGATAAACAAAGCAACATAATT
Source organism: Solanum sitiens (assembly GCA_016801875.1). NCBI lineage: Eukaryota > Viridiplantae > Streptophyta > Magnoliopsida > Solanales > Solanaceae > Solanum > Solanum sitiens. The sequence goes on from JABWTJ010000457.1 coordinate 356,698, forward strand.
GAATTTAATTTAAAACTCACCACAGAATACACTTAAAATAATGAATCTGGCTTTGTTCTAATATTGAATGTATGCAAGAGAATATTTTCAAGCGTAACAAAAGTGTGAACAGGAGGTACCAAAAGAATCAATGGTTTAACAAGAAGTCAATCTTCTCTATTGCACAAATTATTTTTCACATGCACACTTGAAATTTGTTGGCACAACCAAGTCAAAAAATAACATAAAATTTTAAAATGAAATAAAAAAAAGAATCTTTTGAATAAAGAATATCCAACCCTGGAAGGGCTGCCTACGTATCATATTAGTGAGAATCGGGTTTGCGTTGTTCGTTCAGATATGACATAAAACTTATATTTTGAACAACAAATCAATTTTTGAAAGGAAAAATAATGTAAATGAAAAACCAATGAACCACATTAAAAGGAGGCAACCTACATTTAACAAAAAAATATTTTTTATTATTTGAAAAAGCATATCAAGAATGAAAAAATGAGTAGGTCATATTGAAGCCAGAACCACCCAAGTTTAACAAAAAATATTTTTTTGTTAATTAAAAAATAATAACAAAGGTAAAAAAAAGAATGAGTCTTATTGAAGGGTGGACCACCAAACTCTTAAACTGTCGAACAAAACAATCTCTTTTTAATGAAATGTGAGATAAATAAAATCAAAGAAATACAATGAATATATATTATGTACAAAATTTATTGCCAAAGATGCAAACCAACTTGGAGTGATGACTCATAAATATGGAGTCAGAGTACAACCTTGGTGAAATTTTTGAGGGCATTCCTTAAAAATTTTGCCCTTATTTTAGCTTCAACAACCCCCGGGATTTAATCTTGTAACAACTATCTCTTTTGTAAAATTTTTAGAGAACTCCTCAAAAATTTTGCGTAGATTCCATTTTAAAAAAATTGAAAAGCTTTCGGGGAACTTGACCGAGCCTTTATGGCGCCTACATATCCCGTCGAATGAAGAATCAAATATAACGTAGTTCCCACAACTTGTAACTTGAATGGAGAATGAACTGAGATTATAAATGTTGCAAAATTAGGTAACAATGAGTGGGTTTTGAAAGACCGGGAACCCAAGTGGACAACTTAGACTGGAACTCACGACAACCACTGGACGCATGACGAACCAATAAATTGCCTATCATTCAAAAAAAGGGTTATGATTAAAAAAGTCTGGCTGTTGTTCCACAAAACTGTTTTTTAATATATTGTATTTATGTCAGAATATGTCATGAATGCAACAACAATGTACATGAAGCAATTAATAAATAATGAGTAAAATATGCAAATAATCAACAAAATATACAAGATATAATAATAAAACGATTAAAGAATAATATCCTCAATTAGAAAAAAGAACTCATAATGGTTAGAACATCAATATCCTCTGCGGAATCGTCATTCTGTTGACATACCATGAGAGGGATGTAACGACCCGGAAGTACCACCTAGAAGAAGGGAGCACCCATAGGTCGGAACAATTGCGTACTTGACCTTTCGGAGGTCTTGTACAAGCCTTAGCTATCATTCATTACATAAGACATGAAAAGTAGCGCGTAATTAAAACTTTTCACGAATGAATTAATAAAGACAACATCTTTCATAAAAGCTAAGGATTGATCTCGTTTAGACAAGCCAACTTAAAGACACGATATAAATATCTTAGGTACACAAGCCTTTACATTAAATGAAAAATACATAATAAGGTTTTAGAATAGAAACATAGAAATACGACTATGCCTCGAATATATAAGAACATACTTAGTCTTGAAAGAATCTTTCCCAAACTTGTATTCTAGTCTTCAAACTTGCCTCAAACCTATACTTATTAAGTATAGAAAAGTATGGGGTTAGTACAAAACAATGTACTAAGTATGACATATGCAAAACATGCGAAAAAGGGATATTTTAGTAAACTAAGCTTTCATGCCAAATTGATAAAACCTTCATGATTTAACAATTGAAATAGTATAAGAATAATCATTTATCACATAAAGTAGAACTCACATAATTTTAGAAGCAAAACACACCTTACAGTAACATTAAGGAATCTTAAAGTGATCACAGTGAAACATTATAGTGAATAACATTACAGTGAGCAGTTTCTCCTAAGCATAGTGAACTCATTTCCCGTGATGTTTCCCAAACCAAGTTATTCTAAGACTCCCTAAGGTGAGACAAGAAGGGACCGCCCATACACCCCGTTCATGACACACCAAAGCGATCCTTAAGACTACCTACCATAGGCTTACTTCAACCGGGAGAACAAATCAACACTCTTGGCTAGATATTTGAAAGACATTCATACAAGAATTATTTCATGTAAGTACCCTTATCCAATAGGACCTATAAGTTACACTAAGTGCAATGTGAGAGTATCATCCTATACTACTACTCCCACTTAGTGCTCCTTGAGGATTCCCTTAGATTAAGCGCCGTACATTAGTCACTCCTAACTTCATCACATAGAACTTAGTTTTAACATACTTCCTTAACACTAGACCTTAAGTTATCTAACTTCATTTACAACACATGATAGAACACACCGAAACTCCCCTTTTGGAAGGTCTACTTAGTGTAATGGATAGATAGCGTCCCATACCACCACCTACCCTAAGTAGTACGTTCTTTTAGGAGACTTAGTTCATTCATTTCATATGAAACACACCAAGACTCACCTTTCGGAATGTCTACTTAGTGCAATGGATAGATAGTGTCACATGCCACCACCTACACTAAGTAGTACTTTCTTTTAGGAGAGTTAGTTATTTCATTCTTTTGTGGGGGAATAGCTTCAACCGACATATACAATGAGAGCTAGACATGGAATCTCGATACTACCCTTATCGGATGAGGGCTCCCCACTTGCCTAGGGTGGGCTCTTTCTGTTAGCTTTTACATGGCTTTTCCAATAGCTATACCTATGCGGTCGTATAGTTAAGGGATAAGGAGATTGCTACTAAGTAACTCACTCTCTACTAACAAGGAGTACTAATCTCATTAGGTACATTGGGTACGACATCTCTACTCACAATGTGCACCCACCCCTTCTTCGAATCCTCTCGGTGCTAAGCATAACTCCCCCAGGAGTCTTAAACATTAATTACTAAAGGTCAAGGATAATTTTTGGACATCCCATCTCAACTCACAATGGGTATCCATCCTCCAACCTACATTAGAAAGCTCTTGGGAGGTAGTGAGGTTGCTACTAAACACTTCATCTCAACTCACAATGAGTGCTCACCCCAAAACTCCCCTTTTTCATTCACATTCTTTAACTTCATTCATTCATTCGAAGTATGAGTGTATGTGTACATATGAGCACACCTTTCACAAAAATCATCACTTTCATAACATTGAACTCTAGACATGCTTACATCTTCATTCATCATTCCTTACACACTGGCATGCTCAACATATACACTTACTTCATTTAGGCATAATCTAAGAAATACATACAATTCAAACTTCATAAAACAAATCAACAAGAACCATCTTCATTATCACTTCATTTCACACATTAGGGACATACTCCCAATTAACACCAAATATATCCAAATACATCAAGTAAATATCGCCACCAAGAAGGTGGACCATACCACTCAAGAACATTTCATAATAAGAATTATACAATATAACTAACTCGCCATTTAATCAAGCTTCCATCACCTATAACCAAATTTTCAATATTTTATCATAATATGGCCCTTAGCGCAGTAGATAAACCATAATAACAACATAAGAAAACCAAAGTTGATACACTACACAAACATGTCCATTTAACCCATTTCTTAAGCTAAAAGTCGGAAATATGCATAAACATGAGTTCATTAGGGTTTTGACATTAAAAGCATCAATGAATAATAGAAAAAACCTATTAGAATCGTTAAAACGCTTTTACATGAAGACCCATGCATAGAATCAAAACTAGGAGAAGATAGAGTTTGAAAACCCTTTTTTAAATATTTTAGAAATGATTCCTTGAATGGAAGGGGGTTCAAAGATGACTAACATGCCTCAATGAGGAGGAAACCACTAATTTTGGTGAAGAAACACGTCCAAACCAGCCATCCTAGTTCTCCTTGAGTTTTAGCTCCAATGGTGACTTTGAGAGAGTTTGTTTTTTAGAGAAAGAGTTTGAATATTGAAGTGAATGGTCTTGTCTAGGTCTAGTACTTAAAACCAATTTAATATACCTTAAAAACACAAAAATATGGTCCTATGGTCATAAAAGACTTTGGGTGAATTTACAAAACACCCCAAGCCAAAGCTGCAAAACCAGACAGCTTAATTTTGGGCAGTCCTCAGAGACGGCTCTAATCAACAGACTGTTTGTCCATCGACGACCCATTGGTGGAGGATCGTTGTTTGGGACTTATCTCTATTCAAGATCTATCTTGCAGGTCCAATATATACCCATGGTCGACGGACCTTTTGTTGAGAAACAGACCGTCCCTTGGGTCGTCGTTTGGTCACTGCTTGGCAGCTTCTTGCCAAGAGATGGGGTCCTCTTCAAGGGCTCCTCGTGGGTCCTAGGTGGGTTCTTACCCGGACGTTAAACCCCTAAACATAGTTGTATAGGTCTTAGGAACATCCCACACCAATTTCAAACAGAAAGAACACGTAAAACTCAGTGAAACACATCAAGACACACATGCACTTTCTAAGGCACACTTTGCGTACGTCATGGACGTTCTCGGACGTTTGACCTCCAAACATAACCAATATTCACACACTGCTTAAGGACTCTAACAAGAAACATTCACGAAGATCTAGTTCTCCTTAGTTCATTTTGGGGTGTTACATTCTCCCCCACTTGGAATAACATTCGTCCTCGAATGACACTAAAGCTTTAAGACTATAAAGCACTCATTTACCATCAAATAACACATTACATTCATGGTCAAACATTCACAATCAAAGCACCAACTAACAAGGAGCACAAATTTCACACTTTCACACACTTTGCAACATAGGCAACTTTTGTATCAACTTCACAATTTTAAAACTCACCCTTATCCTTCTTTTATGGAGGAACTACATTCTCCTACATTAAACATGCTCATATACATTAGTTTTACACACATTGAAACTTCAATCAAAGACAAGGCAATTTCTTTTTCTAAATTCAAAAATTTTAACAGTGAGCATCACTGTAACACTGTGAAACATGATAAAATTTCAAACATCCATTCTTTGAGCAATTCATCAAGAAGGCATGATCATATGAAAGACAAAACCATACTAACTTACATTATAACATGATAAAACTAATTCAAATCAATTAAGTAATGTCATTAGCTACACTTAACATGAGGAATATCGGTTGACTACTAATTCTCCCAATGTAATCATGATATCATCAAGAGCATACAAAACTTTATACCATCAAAGGCACTCATAACATAAAGATAAATGCAACTAATGCTAATATGCAAGGATCTTAATCATTACCAAACTACCATGGATTTTGGTCTCAAGCTTAATTAAGGATAGAAGAAAAGATAAGGATATCAACTACCCTTCTACTCAACTCATTCTCCCCAACTTAGGGTAAAGCCATCTTCAAGGTCTCACTTCCCAAAGTACCACTATGCCTCTCACAAGGTAGGAACTCATACTACCCTCAACTCATGCTATCAAGACTAAACATCAATCTTATAAGTCAAGGATAACACTTTCCTCTTAGGATTCAATCTTAGATACACTCTCTTAGACATAACTTCATTCTACTCTTAGGCACGTAATACCTTAACTCATGGAATAGAACCCCTTCTTTCTCACAACATTACCACATTCCCTCAACACTTCCCAAATTTACACCTTAGTTCTTCTACTATCATTTTACACAATCACAAGATATCTAATTTTCCACAAAAGGGAATTCATTCAACCATTCTAACTCTTACCATGCTTAGAAATACAACACCATACAATTTCTCATCACAACACTTCTAACCTCATAAGTCACACATAACCATAAATGGCTTCACATCACAATTCTCAAAACTAACCTTCACATTTACTCTTTTAGCCATAAAACCATCATAAGCATCAAAACTCACCTTTTTCTACCTTAAGATAGAAACATCTCCCTTTCCAACCAATCACACCTAGAAAACACCGGACGAAGGAGAAGAATAGAGAGATCTTATGGAGATAAGTTCTATGGCACGATACAAGAGTAATGAAGAAAGTGAAACTCTATCGTCCTATAGTCTCTTGTCCATGGATGTGTCGCAACTCACATCAATGACCAAAACTCTACTAGACGTGGCTTGTGAGACTTTTAGACCCTAAACTATTTCCCATAAACTTATGCTCTGATACCAAGTTTGTAACGACACGAAAGTACCCCGTAAAATAAGGGAGTAGGTCGGAACAATTGTGTACTTGACCTTTCGGAGGTCTTGTACAAGCCTTAGATATCATTCATTACATAAGACATGAAAAGTAGCACGGAATTAAAACTTTTCACGAATAAATTAATAAAGGTAACATCTTTCATAAAAGCTACGGATTGATCTCGTCTACACATGGCAACTTAAAAACACGATATAAATATCTTAGGGACACGACCCTTTACATTAAATGAAAAATACATAATAAGAATTTAGATTAGAAACTAAGAAATACGACTATGCCTCGAATATATGAGGACATACTTACTCTTGAAAGAATCTTTCCCAAGATTGTCTTATAGTCTTCAAACTTGCGTCCAAACTATACTTATTAAGTATATAAAAGTATGGAATTAGTACAAAACAATGTACTAAGTATGGCATATGCAAAAACATGTGAAAAGGGACATTTTAGTAAAGTAATCTTTCATGCCAAATTGATAAAACTTTCATTATTTAAGAACTGAAATAGTATAAGAATTATCATTTATAACAAAAAGTAGAACTCACATAATTGTAGAAGTAAAACACACCTTACAGTAACATTAAGGAATCTTACAGTGATCACAGTGAAACATTACAGTGAATAACATTACAGTGAATAACATTACAGTGAGCATTTTCTCCCAAGCATAGTGAACTCATTTCCTGTGAGGTTTCCCTAACCAAGTTATCCTAAAACTCCCTAAGGTGAGACAAGAATGTACCTCTCATACACCCCCTTCATGACACACCGAAGTGATCCTTAAGACTACCTACCATAGGCTTACTTCAACCGGGAGAACAAATCCACTCTTGGCTAGATATTTGAAAGACATTTATACAAGAAGGATTTCATGTAAGTACCCTTGTCCAATAGGCCTATAAGTTACACTAAGTGAAATGTGAGAGTAGCATCCCATACTACTACTCCCACTTAGTGCTCCTTGAGGATTCCCTTAGATTAAGCACCCTACATTAGTCACTCCTAACTTAATCACATAGAACTTAGTTTTAACATACTTCCTTAACATTAGACCTTAAGTTATCTAACTTCATTTACAACACATGATAGAACACACCAAGACTCCCCTTTCGGAAGGTCTACTTAGTGCAATAGATAGATAGCGTCCCATACCACCACCTACCCTAAGTAGTACGTTCTTTTAGGAGCTTAGTTCATTCATTTCATATAAAACACACCAAGAATCCCCTTTCAGAAGGTTTACTTAGTGCAATGGATAGATAGCATCCCATACCACCACCTACCCTAAGTAGTACGTTCTTTTAGGAGACTTAGTTCTTTCATTCGTTTGTGGGGGAATAGCTTCAATTGACATAGACCATAAGAGATAGACATGGAATCCCGATAGTTCCCTTATCAGATGAGGACTCCCCACTTGCCTAGGGTGGGGTCTTTCTCTTAGCTTTTACATGGCTTTTCCAAAAGCTATACTTATGCGGGTGCATAGTTAAGGGATAAGGAGATTGCTACAAAGTAACTCACTCTCTACTAACAAGGAGTACTCATCTCAAGAGGTACAGTGGGTACGACATCTCTATTCACAATGTACACCCACCCCTTCTTCAAATCCTCTCGGTGCTAAGCACAACTCCCCCACGGAGTCTTAAACATTCATTACTAAAGGTCAAGGATAACTTTTGGACAACCCATCTCAACTCACAATGGGTATCCATCCTCAAACCTACATTAGGAAGCTCTTGGGAGGTAGTGAGGTTGCTACTAAACACTTCATCTCCACTCAGAATGAGTGATCACCCCCAAAACTCCCCTTTGTCATTCACATTTTATAACTTCAATAATTCATTCATTCATTCAAAGTGTGAGTGTGTGCGTACGTGTGAGCACACCTTTCACATAAATCATCACTTTCATAACATTTAACTCTAGACATGCTTACACCTTCAATCATCATTTCTTATACACTGGCATGCTCAACATATACTCTTACTTCACTTTGGCATAATCTAAGCAATACATACAATTAAAACTTCATAAAACAAATCAACAAGAACCATCTTCATTATCACTTCATTTCACACATTAGGCCTTCAAAGCCATACTCAAAATTAATACTAAATATTTCAAAATACATCAAGTAAACACCGCCACCAAGAAGGTGGACCATACCACTCAAGAACATTCCATAATAAGAATTATACAATATAACTAACTCACCATTTAATCAAGCTTCCATCACCTATAAGCAAATTTTCAATATTTAATCATAATATGGCCCTTAGTGCAGTAGCTAAACCATAATAACAACATAAGAAAACCGAAGTTCATACCCTACACAAACATGTTCATTTAACACATTTCTTAAGCTAAAAGTTGGAAATATGCATAAACAAGAGTTCATTAGGGTTTTGACATTAAAATCATCAATTAATACTAGAAAAAATCTATTTGAATCATTAAAACGCTTTTACATGAAGACCCATGCTTAGAATCAAAACTAGAAGAAGATAGAGTTTGAAAACTTTTTGAAATATTTTAGAAATGACTCCTCGAATGGAAGGGGGTTCGAGGATGACTACCATACCACAATGAGAAAGAAACCACTAATTTTGGTGAAGAAACACGTCCAAACCAGCCCTCCTAGTTCTCCTTTAGTCTTAGCTCCAATGGTGACTTTGAGAGAGTTTGTGTTTAGAGAGAGAGTTTGAATATTGAAGTGAGGGGTCTTCTATAGGTCTAGGACTTAAAACCAATTTAATATACCTTAAAAACACTAAAATATGGTCCTAGGGTCATAAAAGACTTGGGGTGAATTTACGAAAAACCCTAAGCCAAAATTGCACAACGTGACAGCTTAATTTTGGGCAATCTTTACAAACGGCTCCAACCAACGGACCATTTGTCCATCGGTGGCCCGTTGGTGGAGAATCGTTGATTGGGACTTAGCTCCATTCTAGTGCTACCTTTCAGGTCCAATCGACGCCCATGGTCGACAAACCTTTTGTTGACAAACGGACCGTCCCTTGGGTCGTCATTTGGTCACTGCTTGGCAGCTTCTTGGCAAGAGATGGGGTCCTCTTTTAGGGCCCCTCGTGGGTACTAGGTGGGGTCTTACCCGGTCGTTAAACCCCTAAACATAGTCGTATAGGTCTTAGGAACATCCCACACTAATTTCAAACAAAAAGAACACGTAAAACTCCGTTAAACACATCAAGACACACAAGCACTTTCTAAGGCACACTTAGCGAACGTCACGGACGTTCTCGGACGTTTGACCTCCAAACTTAACCAATCTTCACACATTTCCTAAGGACACTAACAAGAAACATTCACAAAACTCTAGTTCGCTTTAGTTCATTTTAGGGTGTTACATTCTCCCCCACTTGGAATAACATTCGTCCTCGAATGACTTTAAAACTTTAAGACCATCAAGGACTCACTTAGCATCAAATAACATATTACATTCATGTTAAAACATTCACAATCAAAGCACCAACTAACAAGGAGCACAAATTTCATACTTTCACACACTTTGCAACACAGGCAACTTTTGTATGAACTTCACATTTTCAAAATTCACCCTTATCCTTCTTTTATGGAGGAACTACCTTCTCCTGTATTAAACATGCTCATATACATCACTTTCACACATTAAAACTTTAATCAAAGAGAAGGCAATTTTTTTTTCCAAAATTCAAAATTTTTACAGTGAGTATCACTGTAACACTGTGAAACATGCTAAAATTTCAAACATCCATTCTTTGAGCAATTCATCAAGAAGTCCTGATCCTATGAAAGACAAAACAATACTAACTTACATTATAACATGATAAAACTAATTCAAATCAATTAAGTAATGTCATTAGCTACACTTAACATGAGGAATATCGGTTGACTACTAATTCTCCCAATGTAATCATGATATCATCAAGAGCATACAAAACTTTATACCATCAAAGGCAATCATAATATAAAGATAAATGCAACTCATGCTAATATTGAAGGATCTTAATCATTACCAAACTACCAAGGATTTTGATCTCAAGCTTGATTAAGGATAGAAGAAAAGATAAGAATATCAACTACCCTTCTACTCAACTCATTCTCCCCAACTTAGGGTAAAGCCATCTTCAAGGTCTCACTCCCCAAAGTACCACTATGCCTATCACAAGGTAGGAACTCATACTACCCTCAACGCATGCACATCAAGACTAAACATCAATCTTACAAGTCAAGGATAACACATTCCTCTTAGGATTCAATCTTAGATACACGCTCTTAGACATAACTTCATTCTACTCTTAGGCCCCTCATACCTTAACTCATGGAATAGAACCCCTTCTTTCTCACAACATTACCACATTCCCTCAACACTCCTCAAATTTACACCTTAGTTCTTCTACTATCATTTTACACAATCACAAGATATCTCATTTTCCACAAAAGGGACTTCATTCAACCATTCTAACTCTTACCATGCTTAGAAATACAACACCATCCAATTTCTCATCATAATACTTCTAACCTAATAAGTCACACATAACCATAAATGGCTTCACATCACAATTCTCAAAACTAACCTTCACATTTACTCTTCTAGCCATCAAACCATCATAAGCATCAAAACTCACTTTTCTCTCGCTCTACATAGAAACATCTCCCTTTCCAAGCAATCACACCTATAAAACCATTGGACAAAGGATAAGAAGAGAGATATCTTATGGAGTTATGTTCTATGGCACGATACAAGAGTAATGAAGAAAGTGAAACTCTATCCTCCTATACCCTCTTGTCCATGGATGTTTCGCAACTCACATCAATGACCAAAACTCTACTAGACGTGGCTTGTGATACTTCTAGACCCTAAACTATTTCCCATAAACTTATGCTCTTATACCAAGTATGTAACGAACCAAATGTACCCCCTAGAAGAAGGGAGCACCCACAGTTCGGAACAATTGCGTACTTGACCTTTCAGTGGTCTTGTACAAGCCTTAGATATCATTCATTACATAAGATATGAAAAGTAGCGCGGAATTAAAACTTTTCACTAATAAATTAATAAATGTAACATCTTGCATAAAAGCTAAGGATTGATCTCGTCTACACAAGAAAAATTAAAAACACGATATAAATATCTTAGGGACACGACCCTTTACATTGAATGAAAATTACATAATAAGTCTTTAGAATAGAAACTAAGAAATACGACTATGCCTCGATATATATGAGGACATACTTAGTCTTGAAAGAATCTTTCCCAAGATTGTCTTCTAGTCTTCAAACTTGCCTCCAACCTATACTTATTAAGTATAGAAAAGAATGGGGAAAGTATGGGGTTAGTACAAAATAATGTACTAAGTATGGCATATGCAAAAACAAGTGAAAAGGGACATTTTAGAAAAATAAGTTTAGATGCCAAATTGATAAAACCTTCATGATTTAAGAATTGAAATAGTATAAGAATCATCATTTATTACATAAAGTAGAACTCACATAATCTTGGAAGCAAAACACACCTTCCAGTTGTCACATCCGGGGAACACCCCCTAGAAGTAAAATGGCGTATTTGACCTCTCGTAGGTCTTATACAAGCCCATAGTTACCATTCATCGCATTTGTCATAGTAAATTTAGCGAAAAATTTAAAACTTTTCATAGCACATCATATGCTAGAAACTTCACTTCATATATATATAAAAAATCATATTGCATACTTAGACTCTAAGTCTCTTTGCCATCTTAGACTCAACAACATTAGGGTGCATTAGGGACACAAACCTTACAACATAATACATAACAATATAATTCATAAAACTTTACACTAAACATAAGTAGGAGATCCTTGAACTTAAGGATATCTTTCATTGACCTTGGGAATCATCTATCAAGCTCTTCACCATTTAATACATCCTTTAAGCATCCATAACCTACACTTTGTGTAAAAAGTAGAGAACAATGGGATTAGTACAGGAATGCACTAAGTATGGCAACCATGCAAAAACATGCATTTAAAAAGGGACATTTTCTTGAAATCATACTTCATGCCTTTTTGAGTAAATCTTTATAAAACCTTTAGACAATTGAATATATATCATTAACATACTTCATAGAGACATATTCAAGGGTCAAACATCATAGAAAATCACATATAGCATTTAAGCCATTTTTAAGGTCACTTTACAGTAAGCTCTTTTATATTACAATGAGCATTATTTCTTTTTATTCATTAACCTCCCAAGTAACCCTGTAGTGATACTTGGTACAATGCATCACCTTAGGGCACAAAGAAAACATACATACAACCTACACAAGTCATCACATATCATCATATAAGTATAATATATCAAAGACACATTTAAGTCAAGACTACATTGGCTTTACACTAATATACCAATGGAAGGTGTTCTTACCTAGCCAATGTAGAACATTAACACATGCTAGCATTTTAGTTGATATCACATTACTACATCCTATGTGACAAGCTTAGTTTATGGAACTTGGGGGCATCATGGAAACATCACTCTAACACCCTTTTGGGTCATGAGGCTATCAGCCCCGTGAGGTCTATGGTGACCTACCTTCCTACAATGGGAAGGGACACCCCTCATCTTCAAGTTCACTCGGTGCTAAGCTAAGTTCCCTTTATTAAAAGCCTTCATTAATATTACTTTATAAAATTAGGCTTTATGAGATTGACTCCCTATATGCTTAGCTCATAGGTCATAGATGAGAGTTCATCAACCTAAATCATGTGAGAAACCCTTTCACATGGACATAGCATATATCATTAGCACTATCTAGTTAAGGATACACTTGAGCACACCTTTCAAAGCTCCTCTATTGACTAGATCATCATTCATGTGTGTGTGTATACTTATATGTGAGCAAACCTTTCACATAACATATTAGGGTCACACATGTTCATACATCAATGCATAAGTCTATAGGTATCACTACATGAGCAATCCTTTCTTATAAACCCACTAAGACACTATGAACATTCATACTTCACCATATCATATAAGTCATATTCATAATATGGCCATACATTCATTTTCATGTACATAGAAACCAAAACTAGAAACTATCCTATCAACGCACACATGTGCAATGCATAGGAAAGGTCCCATACCCTTTCCTATACTAGTAAACCTATCAAGTCATCCTAGTTAAGGAAACACATATCATACTCATAGACATAATCTTAACATGCATAGTAGTAGACACTAGTGAATATGAGAACTACCTTTCATTTAGACACCATGACCTATACTACTTGTAAGCATCCATAATGTGTGAGTGTGTGTGTACATTGGTTAACATGATCACATAATGGCTATCCATAATATCTTGAGGCAGCCACCATCTTAAGACCATAATGCAAAACAAAGCATAGACCACAAAACACCATTTGGCATAGTAGGCAAGACAATCTTCACATTACATTCAAGACTCCTAACCTTAGCTATTTACACATTCACATATGGGTACATGGGTAGGGGTCATAAATCCTTAATACTTCATTAATGGAAGCACCTACACGTGATCTTTCATACCCATTTACATACACATAACAATAGTAACATAACCTAGATTCACAACTAAAGTAGAAGACTAGGCACAACTTACACATAAGGTGATCATCATAACCACTCCTTCATATATTCATCAATTTGCCTTCAAGGCTATGGTAAACACACATATAATGACAATAAAGTAAATACCGCCACCATAAGTGGACCATACCACGTAATTCCATACAAGTCTTCATCAACATTACTATAAAGAAGTAGAGAAGTAGAAGAGTAGAGCAATTCTTACCAATCCTTTAGCCTTTGGTCATCATTGAACATTACTACTCTTTCATCAATAATTTAAGTATAGAACAGTAGCTAAAACATCATGATCATAAAATAAACCATGTACAAGTCGCTACAAGATCATACTATAACATAATACTACGCATCACATGAATATTAGAAAGTGGAGATTCATAAATCGCTTGCTAATATTCTTTACTTTAATTGCCATGATTAACATTCATAATATACCAAATAAATCAACCTAGGGCAGTAGGTAAATTATAATAATCATATATGAAGTCATGCATAAGCTACTAAAAGTCTATGCTACAAACTAGTACAACATATCATTAACATGCTAGAATGTAGAAGGACATAAACCATTAACCAATTTCACTTGCATGTATTACAGATCATATTTCATCAATAATATCAATCTAGGGAAGTATCTAATCATACACTTAACATAATTAAATCATGCTTAAAGCCCTACAAGATCGAGATACCAACATAGGCACTAAACTATGCATTCATGTGAGAGTAGAGGAAATAGGCAATACTACTAATTTTCTAAGGCCTTGATCATCAATCATATTTTAACAATAATGTACATGTTAGGAAGTATCTAGATGGATCAATATTCAAAAGGAATCATACTTCATCTAGCCTAAAATCGAGATCACATCACATACATAGTATTACCAATCGATAGACTAGAAGAAACTAGATCAATTCATGCCAATACTTCTTTACTTTGATCATACGAGATTACTATCCACATGTCAAACATGATATTAACCTAAAACAGTTGCTACAAGCAACTGAACATGATCGAAGTCCACTTTTATACAATTTAGGACCAACGATACAGTAAACACATAAAACATAAACTAGTCATGTTAAATTCTTCATACATTGATCCACATGGATACTTCATAATCAATTTATCATTTATTCATGTAAATAACAGTAGATATAGACAATTCAACGTAAGATAATCGCAATTCAAACATTAACAAATCATTATCACAATGCCCATGCAAGGGCAAAATCGATTTTGGGAAGGGACATGGGTTCATAATGCAATTGGATTAAAATCACGTTAAAACCAATACATTAACATCAATTCATCATGATAAAGCCATTAAAAACGTTTTTACAATGAACCCATGATTAGATTGAAGAAGAAGAAGTTTGATCATGAATCTTCTTTTAAAAACATTGAGATTAACTCTCCAAGTGAAATTTTACTTAGAGATGAAGGATCACCATACATTTATCTACATGAAAAACTTTATAAATTGATGAAGAAAGAATAGGAATCCAAGCTCTAAGCTGTTCTTGAGCTTCACCAACAATGGAGGTTTCTAGGGAGAATGGGTTTTGGAGGGAAAGTCTATTTTGTGTGTATGGGACTGGGAATGGGTTGATCACGTTTTTATTCCTTATATACACCCAAAAATAGCTAATTAAACCTTTTAGGGTCAGGTTAGGACGTGGGGTGAATTTCCTATTCACCCCTTTAATGAAATAGTCGCATGGCAGCAACTGCAGGCCTCCATCAACGGGCACCATCAACGGACCGTCTGTGGGTTCTGTCGATTGGACCTTGGCCTGTTCTTGGGTTGAGCCTTTCCAATGCTAAGTTTCCATCGAGGAGACCCCACCAAGGGTCTGTTGGTCAACCCACTGGGCGTCGTTTGGTTCAGTCGATTGACACTGCCAAGGCAGTGTCTCGACATCCCTTGGGTCCTTCTTGTGGGCCCTTTTGCGGGCACTTGGGAAGTCCTACCTGGACGTTTTCAATGTAAATATGTACATTTACAAGTCAAGGACCTTCCATGCATGTTTCATCCAAAATTCACACATAAAACACGTCTTAACAGGCTAGGCCCCATCAAAACATTCTTGAACGTCTCAAGGGCTAACTTTCGAACGTCTTAGACGTTCTTGGACGTTTGACCTACAAAATTCATGAAACTCCATATAATGCCTGAAAAAATTATTATAAATCATTTTATGACTTCATAAGCTCATGACATACAATATATAAACACGTATAGACACATGAGACACATAGGTGACTAGTCGTCGAACGTCTTCGTCATCCCTTGACGTTTGACTTTCAAATCACCTCAAACTTTACAAACAGCCTTAATATTATATTATAAGTTATTTTAGGACCTTATAACCTTAATACAAACATGTTAGGCTCTATAAACCCTAACTCATTTTGGGGTCTTCCAATATCCCCCACTTGGGAACATTCGTCCTCGAATGACACTTAGAATACTTTAATCACAACAAGGACTTCAGTACATCATAGAGCATTTCATCACATTTATAACATCATCACATAGAATTCAATGCACCAAATTTACAAGGAACATATCTTCAAATCATTTTAGCACTCAATGCACACAAGCAAGCAAAACTTCCATTCACTCATTCTTTAATGCATCAAACACAAAGGCTCTTATCATGTTCATAGGAGGAACATCCTTATCCTAATAATAACATGGTCATTACACTTCAATTCATTAAGATCTCATCTTGCAACTATTCTTTAAGTCATACTTAAGCAGATTTCAACAACACTCAAGAAACAATTAGGCACTCATACTTCAATGCACATATACTTGAGTAAATTGAATCAACAAAGATCTTTATTAGTTAGACCTAGTGCCATGAAGTTCATACTCAACCATACCATGCTTAGTGGTGTCCATGGAGGAATGTCCTTCTCCTCAACACACTTACATGTATCATGAGTTCACACCTAAGCAAAATACAAGGTCAATTCCTTCTTAAAATGAGAAATTCTCAACTTTTAAACCAAGGCATGCTTATGTTTCCTTCCTAGTGAAGTCTAAATGGCAGGTCACACCAAGCATATCAAAGCAAATAGGAAGTCATTTCACAAAATGTCAATTTTTAACATAGTAGACGCCTTCACAGTGAGCATCATTTGAGAAAAATAGCACAAATTATAGGCACACACATAAACACTTAGCTAAACATGTTTTCACTTCTCAAGAATGAACCTACAATTATGCTTTCCAAATCATAAAAATCACTTAGTTTTCAAGAGACTCTACACTTTTCATTTTAAAGAGTCTCAACTTTCCATTATAAGGCTAAACATTACACCTCACAAGTGATTACAACCATGTTTCTTATCTTATCTCATGAAGTTAAATGCACAACTAGCATATCAAAATGCAAATCAACATGAAAAAACATGGATTTTATCAAAATATTTCTTTCATGCACTTTGGAAAATTAAAATATCCTTAAGGTAATGTCAATCAATACATACCAAACATATAAACTTCATGCAATTCATACTTTATGCAAAACTCTATCCATGAACAAGCTTACAAAAAATTCATAATTTCAAGTTCAAGTAAGAATAGAAGGACAAGGTAGAAAATATCTACAAACTTATTATTCAATCACCATCCCCCACTTAGGGTAGACCCAAATTAAGAGCAACTTAACCCAACCTTAAGAGGATCTTAGACTTTCAATCAATAAAGGAATTACAGTAACTTACCATAAGGCTTCAAAGGCATTCCAAACCTTATCACCTATGCAAATTTTCCCCAAAATTTCAAGTTAGGTCATACTATTTAACCACATAAGTTCTTCAACAATACAATAGACACCAAGGTCATCCAACATTAGGGTAAACAATAGAGGAGACTTAGCCTTAAGGACTCTTTCTTTACTTTCAAAATTAAAGTAAGGTAACTTCTAGGTCAATCAAACCCACATCATCACCCTACAAAGGATAAGAATACTACCCTAAATTATAGGGGACACATCAAGTCCACAACATCAAGGGACTCACAACACAATAAGAAGTTAGAAACAAGACTACGACTCATCATGCCATAAGACTCTCATTCTTTATTCCAAATAGCAATTTTCCTCTTTACATTCATTATCATGCTCATATGCATCAATTCTATACACATTTAAACAACTTCCAATCAAGGAACAATTTAGTCGATTTCCCAAAAATTTTACAGTAAGCTTCCTAGCATTACAGTGAGCATGCTTCAAAATTTCAAAAATGCAACATTTAGGCAATTGATGGGAAAAGCATGACAATATGAGATATAAAACTTTACAAAATTATCCTACATAAACATGCATACTACCTTCACACCTAGGATCAAATCTATACAAGGAACTACAATCCATATAAAGAAATCATGAAGGTTCCCACAAATAACAAAGGCAACATGTGACACCTTTACACATATATTCTTAGGGTAGCATGCTTCCATAGGTAGTCACTAAGCATTTCGACTCCAATCATATTATTAGGATACCATCATGTAAAACCATATAGTAACACATCATCCCAAATGAAACTCATTCTAACCATAATAAATTCTAGCACGCTTTAATCCTATCATGACATACATTTCTCAATATAACATGCTATTTCACATAAATTTCATATATAGCCATAATTGGCATCACATCCTCAAAACATGCCAAAATTCACCTTCACACATACTTATTAATGCATAAAACCAAGATAAGCATTTGAACTCACCTTTTTTCCCTCAAGCATAGACAACAATCTCATCCAAGCAATCACATCTAAAAACACCACCGGAAAAGAAAATATAAGAGAGGGATATTATAGAGTTAAGTTATGTGGCACGATATGAGAATGATGAATAAGGAAAACTCTATCGTCATATAGCCTCTCATACCATTTTATGTGTCGCGACTCACCACCAATGATACAAGACTCTACTAGACGTGGCAATATGAGACTTCTTGGACCCTAAACCACTTTTAAAAACCTGATGCTCTGATACCACGTTTGTCACATCTGGGGAGCACCCCGTAGAAGTAACATTGCGTACTTGACCTCTCAGAGGTCTTATACAAGCCCATAGTTATCATTCATTGCATTTGTCATAGTAAATTTAGCGGAAAATTTAAAAGTTTTCATAGCACATCATATGCTAGAAACTTCACTTCATATATATATAAAATATCATATTACATACTTAGACTCTAAGTATCTTTGTCATCTTAGACTCAACAACATTAGGGTACATTAGGGACATGGACCTTACAACATAATACATAACAATATAATTCATAAAACTTTACAGTAAGCATAAGTAGGAGATCCTTGAACTTAAGAATTCCTTTCATTGAGCTTGGGAATCATCTATCAAGCTCTTCACCATTTAATACATCCTTTAAGCAATCATAACCTACATTTTGTGTAAAAAGTAGAGAACAATAGGATTAGTACAGGAATGCACTAAGTATGGCAACCATGCAAAAATATGCATTTAAAAAGGGACATTTTCTTGAAATCATACTTCATGACTTTTTGGGTAAATCTTTATAAAACCTTTGGACAATTGCATATATATCATTAACATACTTAATATAGACATATTCAAGGGCAAAACATCATAGAAAATCACATATAGCATTTAAGTCATTTTTGAGGTCACTTCACAGTGAGCTCTTTTATGTTACAGTGAGCATTCTTTCTTTTTATTCATTAACCTCCCAAGTAACCCTCTAGTGATACTTGGTGCAATGCATCACCTTAGGCCACAAATAAAGAATACATACAACCTACACAAGTCATCACATATCATCATATAAGCATAATATATCAAAGACACATTTAAGTCAAGGCTACATTGGCTTTACAGTAAGCTACATCAATTTGCACATATAATGACTTCACTTCACATAAATCATTATAAGACCTTGTTCATGACCCCAATCTTAGTCTACTAGTACAACGTACATGTTAAACCCCATAACCCCAGACATACATAGTAAACCCTTCATGAGACCACAAACCTTATCATTCAATTCATACATCAACATATTAAGTGAAGACAACCTCATTCTTGTCAACAATCTTCATCATATAGTCATTAAGACTCACATAGTGCATATAAGAATAAGACCACATCACATAGAGTCATACCATGAACATCTTCATGACAAATAGACAAATACTACCATGCCATGCATAAAGACATAATCATAATCATACACCTTAGAACACCTTCCTAGAACTTCCTAAGGAGCTACTTGTACAATGTCTAGATGGGTTCATTACTTGCACTGATCCTAAGTAACCTCCCTTAAGTCATCCTAGTTAAGGTCCTAGTCATTTACTTTCATTGTCCATTTTACTTTAGGGAAACTATAGCCTTAACCGACACTAAGACCAAGGGTGCTAAACATGGAATTTGGTGTTGTAGAGCCTTACACCAATGGAAGGTGTTCTTACCTAGACAATGTAGAACATTAACACATGCTAGTATTTTAGTTGATATCACATTACTACATCCTATGTGACAAGCTTAGTTTATGGAACTTGGGGGCATCATGGAAACATCACTCTAACACCCTTTTGGGTCATGAGGCTATCAGCCCCGTGAGGTCTATGGTGACCTACCTTCCTACAATGGGAAGGGACACCCCTCATCTTCAAGTTCACTCGGTGCTAAGCTAAGTTCCCTTTATTAAAAGCCTTCATTAACATTACTTTATAAAATTAGGCTTTATGAGATTGACTCCCTATATGCTTAGCTCATAGGTCATAGATGAGAGTTCATCAACCTAAATCATGTGAGAAACCCTTTCACATGGACATAGCATATATCATTAGCACTATCTAGTTAAGGATACACTTGAGCACACCTTTCAAAGCTCCTCTATTGACTAGATCATCATTCATGTGTGTGTGTATACTTATATGTGAGCAAACCTTTCACATAATATATTAGGGTCACACATGTTCATACATCAATGCATAAGTCTATAGGTATCACTACATGAGCAATCCTTTCTTATAAACCCACTAAGACACTATGAACATTCATACTTCACCATATCATATAAGTCATATTCATAATATGGCCATACATTCATTTTCATGTACATAGAAACCAAAACTAGAAACTATCCTATCAACGCACACATGTGCAATGCATTGGAAAGGTCCCATACCCTTTCCTATACTAGTAAACCTATCAAGTCATCCTAGTTAAGGAAACACATATCATACTCATAGACATAATCTTAACATGCATAGTAGTAGACACTAGTGAATATGAGAACTACCTTTCATTTAGACACCATGACCTATACTACTTGTAAGCATCCATAATGTGTGAGTGTGTGTGTACATTGGTTAACATGATCACATAATGGCTATCCATAATATCTTGAGGCAGCCACCATCTTAAGACCATAATGCAAAACAAAGCATAGACCACAAAACACCATTTGGCATAGTAGGCAAGACAATCTTCACATTACATTCAAGACTCCTAACCTTAGCTATTTACACATTCACATATGGGTACATGGGTAGGGGTCATAAATCCTTAATACTTCATTAATGGAAGCACCTACACGTGATCTTTCATACCCATTTACATACACATAACAATAGTAACATAACCTAGATTCACAACTAAAGTAGAAGACTAGGCACAACTTACACATAAGGTGATCATCATAACCACTCCTTCATATATTCATCAATTTGCCTTCAAGGCTATGGTAAACACACATATAATGACAATAAAGTAAATACCGCCACCATAAGTGGACCATACCACGCAATTCCATACAAGTCTTCATCAACATTACTATAAAGAAGTAGAGAAGTAGAAGAGTAGAGCAATTCTTACCAATCCTTTAGCCTTTGGTCATCATTGAACATTACTACTCTTTCATCAATAATTTAAGTATAGAACAGTAGCTAAAACATCATTATCATAAAAGAAACCATGTACAAGTCGCTACAAGATCATACTATAACATAATACTAGGCATTACATGAACATTAGAAAGTAGAGAGTCATAAATCGCTTGCTAATATTCTTTACTTTAATTGCCATGATTAACATTCATAATATACCAAATAAATCAACCTAGGAAGTCATGCATAAGCTACTACAAGTCTATGCTACAAACTAGTACAACATATCATTAACATGCTAGAATGTATAAGGACATAAACCATTAACCAATTTCACTTGCATGTATTACAGATCATATTTCATCAATAATATCAATCTAGGTAAGTATCTAATCATACACTTAACATAATTAAATCATGCTTAAAGCCCTACAAGATCGAGATACCAACATATGCACTAAACTATCCATTCAAAAGAGAGTAGAGGAAATACGCAATACTACTAATTTCCTAAGGCCTTAATCATCAATCATATTTTAACAATAATGTACATGTTAGGAAGTATCTAGATGGATCATTATTCAAAAGGAATCATACTTCATCTAACCTAAAATCGAGATCACATCACATACATAGTATTATCAATCGATAGACTAGCAGAAACTAGATCAATTCATGCCAATACTTCTTTACTTTGATCATAAGAGATTCCTATCTACATTTCAAAGATGATATTAACCTAAAACAGTAGCTACAAGCAACTGAACATGATCGAAGTCCACTTTTATACAATTTAGGACCAACTTTACAGTAAACACATAAATCATAAAGTAGTCATGTTAAATTCTTCATACATTGATCCACATGGATACTTCATAATAAATTCATCATTAATTCATGTAAATAACAGTAGATATAGACAATTCAATGTAAGAGGATCGCAATTCAACCATTAACAAGTCATGATCACAATGCCCATGCAAGGGCAAAATCGATTTTGGGAAGGGACATGGGGTCATAATGCAATTGGATTAAAATCACGTTAAAACCAATATATTAACATCAATTCATCATGATAAATCAATTAAAAACGTTTTTACAATGAACCCATGGCTAGATTGAAGAAGAAGAAGTTTGATCATGAATCTTCTTTGAAAAACATTGAGATTAACTCTCCAAGTGAAAGGTTACTTAGAGATGAAGGATAACCATACCTTTATCTACGTGAAAACATTTAAAACTTGATGAATAAAGCATAGGAATCAAAGCTCCAAGCTGTTCTTGAGCTTCACCAACAATAGAGGTTTCTAGGGAGAATTGGTTTTGGAGGGAAAGTCTATTTTATGTGTATGGGATCGGGAATGGGTTGATCACGTTTTTGATACCTTATATACACCCAAAAAATAACTAATTAAACCTATTATGGTCAGGTTAGGACGTGGGATGACTTTCCCATTCACCCCTTTAATGAAACAGTCGCATGGAAGCAACTGCAGGCCACCATCGACGGGCACCATTGACGAGCCTTCTGTGGCTTCAGTCAATTGGACCTTGGCCTGTTCTTGGGTTAAGACTTTCCCAGGCTAAGTGTCCATCAACGAGACCCCAATAATGGTCCGTTGGTCAACCCACTGGGCATCGTTTGGTTCAGTTGATTGACACTGCCTAGGCAGTGTTTCGACAGCCCTTGGGTCCTTCTTGTGGGATCTTTGGCGGGGCCCTTTAGAAGTCGTACCCGGACGTTTCCAACGTAAATATGTATATTTACAAGTCAAGGACTTCTATGCAAGTTTCAGCCAAAATGCACACATAAAACACGTCCAACAGGCTAGGCCCCATCAAGACATTCTTGAACGTCTCAAGGGCTAATTTCCAAACGTCTTAGACGTTCTTGGACGTTTGACCTACAACTTCATGAAACTCCATATACAGCCAATAAACATCATTATAACTCATTTTAAGACTTCATAAGTGTAACAACCCGTACCCTAGATAGACCAAAATTCAGATTTTCCAGAAGTGAAGGTGCCATCTACGGAGGCCATCTACGGACCAGGTCCGTCGATCTTGGTCCCCAAGAAACACAAAGACGGCCAGGACCTACGGACCGTAGGTTGTACCATGGACCATGGACCAGGTCCGTCGATCATGGTACATAAACCCATTCTCTTAATCAAACGACGAAGGAACAGGACGTACCGTAGGTGGGACCACGGTCAGTGGACCAGGTCCGTCGATCATGGTCCATAAACCCATTCGCTGAACAAAATGATGAAGGAACAGGACGGATCGTAGATAGGACAATGGTCCGTGAACCAGGTCCGTCGATCTTGGTCCATAGACGACGGCCAGAACTTACGGACCATAGTTAGGACCACGGTCCGTGGACCAGGTCTGTCAGTCACTCCGAAGCAGTTAATTTAGGGGTCTTTTGGTCATTTCCTATTTCGTTTAACCCCTAAGCTACGTCATTTAGACCCTAAATTATCATATTCTAGTCAGTTTAAGCCTAGAAACATAACTAAAACTTACCTAAGTCAAATCATAAATCAAAAGTTAGAAATTTAGAAACAAGAAAGGATAAAAAAGATCAAGAACCCTAGTCAAGAACACAACAAGGTTCCATTAGTTCTAGTCCCAAAATCTAAATATTTCTCCGTAGATTTCATCACCAGGTATGTGGGATTTCACTTGTGGGTTCCTTTCACCTATTAGGTCCCTAGTTTTTAGTCAGAATCTTGATTCACTTATTATGATTAAACCTAGGGTTTCTAGAACTTGATAGAACTTCATGAAGTAATTAGTTAGATGTTCCAAATCAGATTTCCATGTTATTACTCAGATTATTGCATGAATTTCAGAACCCTAGCTTTATATTTCTGTAGTTCTTGAATTACATATGCTAGGTTAGATATTTCAGTTATTCAGTTATACATGCCTCAGTTTTAATGCATCTTTTTCAGATTAAATGTTTTATTCCAAGTTTGCATGTTCAGTTTTGAGCTATCCAATATTTATAGAAAATTCAGACATAATCAGTTAACTACATAAATCAATGGGATTAGCATAATACCGAGTTGGACTAGGGTTTAGTGTACCCAATAGTCCCAAAACTATTAGCCAAGTAGGTTGTAAGTCCCCTCTGTGGGTATCAGTCTAGTGATCACGCCAGCATGCCTTTATACCTTTGGCAGGGTATATTGGGTCCTCTCGATGGGGCGTGTACATCGGACTCTACATTTAGCTCATGTGGTTTTATTATCGGTTATTAGTAGCTCCCACAGTTCAGATAGACTCTAATGCATTGACCACATTTA
Source organism: Solanum sitiens (assembly GCA_016801875.1). Lineage (NCBI taxonomy): Eukaryota > Viridiplantae > Streptophyta > Magnoliopsida > Solanales > Solanaceae > Solanum > Solanum sitiens. The sequence goes on from JABWTJ010000457.1 coordinate 381,922, forward strand.
CAGTTCTGTTGTTATTCAGTCTTAGCATGTTATAAACTTGGTCATTGCATCCAGTTAGCTCAGAACTCAGTATATTATGTTCAAATTATTATTATACTTGGTTTTGTGCTTGTTCAGTTATGTTTTATTTAAGCTTTATTCTATCCTACATGCTTAGTACCTTTCAAGTACTGACGCATACGTGCGCTACATCTTCTCGTGAAGTAGGTTCAGGTTCTCAGCATCCAGACCACGGTTAGATCGATTTCCGATCTCCAATTCAGCAGATTCAGTGGTGAGTCCTCATTCTTCGAGGACAATGGTTATGAGTTTCTTTTAGTACTTAGTCTTCTAGTTTCAGTTTTTGCTAGATTTAGTTGGAGCTTGTCCAGTATTTTTAGTCTAGTTTAGAGGCTTATTTCAGACATAGTTAGTTTCAGCTTAGCGCTGAGTTAATATTTATTTGGATTAAACTCATCATTTTTCATATATCTCAAATTTAGCATATGGGTATTCCCCATCTTTTCATTTTAAATTATGATTTAGCTTCCGCAATCAGTTTATTATCTTTAGTATGCTCATGATCATGCCAGCAGGGTTAGCTTGGGATCACTTGTGGTCCTAGGTTCCGTGTCCGCGTCTCAGAGGTAGCTCTGGGCGTGACAAAACTTGGTATCAGAGCCTAGGTTCAATAGTCCTAGGATTTCTTATAAGCCACACTAAGTAGAGTCCTTTTCATGGGTGTGAAGTGCACCACATCTAATGAGAGGGAGGCTATGAAGTGTTTTAGGAAATCTTTACTTTGTTATTACTCTTATCGTGCATAAGGTATGATCTAATTCAATTTTAACTTGACGTTCTACGTTTCAGATCATGCCTCCTCGTAGAGCTAACGCTAGGAATGCGAATGCCAGGAATGCAAACGCAGCTCCTCCAGTCCCAGATCAAGAAGTCTCCAATGCTGAGTTCAGGAATGCCATACAGATGTTGGCTCAGAGTATGACCACCAGAACAATCGGGTTCATGCTCCTCTGAATGAAAATGGTGGATCAGCAGCAGCAAAGGTCCGTGACTTTGTTAGGATGAATCCGCCTGAGTTCTTAGATTGCAGACTAATGAGGATCCTCAGAATTTCTTGGACGAAATCAAGAAGATCTTTGAGGTAATGCAAGTCATTGGGAATGATCGGGTTGAGTTGACATCATACCAGTTGAAGGATGTTGCTCATATCTGGTACACTCAGTGGAAGGAAAATAGGGGTACAGATGCAACTCCTATTACTTGGGATTGCTTCAGTGAGACTTTTATCGACAGGTTTTTCCCAATAGAGTTGAGAGAAGCAAAGGCTGAAGAATTCATGAACTTGAGGCAGGGAAACATGACTGTCCAAGAGTATGGGCTGAAGTTTAACCAACTCTCAAGGTATGCTCCTCACATGGTTGCTGACTCCAGGGCTCAGATAAATAAGTTCTTGTATGTAGTGTGAAATTTGGTGAAGACAAAATGCAGAAATGCTATGTTGCTGGGAGATATGAACATCTCTAGGCTTATGACCCATGCTCAGCAGGTTGAGGGTGATAAGCTTAAGGAACAGGCTAAGGAGAATAAGAAGGCTAGGACTAGGAACTATGACTATTCTCAGCAGAAATCCGGTGGTGGAAATCGCTCGCAGAGTCAGTAGAAGTTTTCAGCTCCAGCCCCATCATCAGCTAGTGTTCCATCCTCCAATAACAGGTACGAACAGAAGGGTATAAGTCTCAGGGAAGTGTTTCAGGCACCAAGACTTACCCCACTTGCCCTTAGTATGGTAAGAACCATTCGGGAGAGTGTCTTGCAGGAAAAGAAGAATGTTTTGGGTGCGGACAGTCTGGTCACAGGTTGAGGGATTGTCCTTCTAGACAGGATCAAGGAGGTGGTAATGGTAGATCTCAGTCTACAACTTCATCAGCACTAGCAATTCGCCCGACTCAGCAGGGTAACTCATATGGTACAGGTGGCGGTCGGTGCCAGTACAGGTTGTATGCTCTTCATGCTCGCCAGGATCAGGAAGGTTCTCCTGATGTAGTCACTGGTACGTTATGAGTCTTTGACCTTGATGTTTATGAATTGTTAGATCCAGGGGCTACTCTTTCTTTTCTAACTCCTTACGTAGCAGTCCAATTCAGTGTCAGTCCACAAACTCTCTCAGAACTTTTCTTAGTCTCTACTCCAGTCGGTGACCCAGTTATAGCTATACGGGTATACAGAAATTTCCCTATCATAGTCTCTCAGAAAGTCACCTCAACAGATCTTTTAGAGTTAGAAATGGTAGACTTAAATGTCATTCTAGGCATGGATTGGTCACATTCATGTTATGCCTCAGTCTATTGTAGAACTAGGATTGTTCGTTTTCAGTTTCCAGACGAACCAATCATAGAATGGAAGGGTAGTAGTTTAGCGCCTATGGGTCGATTTATTTCTTACCTTAAGGTCAGAAAGATGATCTCTAAGGGTTATCTATATCATCTAGTTCGGGTTAAGGATTCTAACTCTGAAACCCCAACTCTTGAGTCAGTTCAAGTAGTTAGTGAATTTTCATAAGTGTTTCGAGAAGATCTTCCCAGAGTTCTTCCTGAAAGGGAAATCGACTTTGGAATTGATCTCTTTCCAGATACCCAGACTATTTCTGTTCCTCCTTATAGAATGGCTCCAGCAGAGCTTAAGGAGTTGAAAGAGCAGTTGAAGGACCTTCTAGATAAGGGTTTCATCAGACCTAGTATTTCTCCATGGGGTGCACCAGTGTTGTTCGTAAAGAATAAAGATGGTTCTCTCAGAATGTGCATTACTATAGACAGTTGAACAAGGTCACAATCAAGAATAAATATCCCATCCCCAGGATTGATGGCTTGTTTGCCAATTTCAGGGTGCTAGCCATTTCTCAAAGATAGACCTCAGATCGGGTATCATCAGCTCAGAGTTAGAGATAATGACATTCCGAAAACAGCCTTCAGAACTCGGTATGGTAATTATGAATTTGTAGTTATGTCGTTTGGACTAACCAATGCTCCTGCAGCTTCCATTGATTTGATGAACAAAGTGTTCAACAGTACTTGGACTTGGTCGTTATCATCTTCATTAATGATATCCTCATTTACTCTAGGAATGGGGAAGAACATGCAAGTCATTTGAGAGTTGTTATACAGACTCTCAAGGATCGCCAGTTATTCACTAAGTTTAGCAAATGTGAGTTCTTATTGCAATCCGTTGCTTTCCTTGGTCACATTGTTTCTAGCGAAGGGATCCGAGTGGATTCACAGAAGATAGAAGCAGTGAAACAATGGCCCAGACCTACCTCTGCTACAGATATCAGATGTTTCTTAGGTCTAGCGGGTTATTCCAGAAGGTTCGTGGAATGATTTTCATCAATAGCCTCACCATTGACTAGGTTGACTCAGAGAATGGTCAAGTTTCAATGGTCAGATGATTGTGAGAAAAGCTTTGCAGAATTGAAAACTAGATTGACTACAACTCCTGTTTTGACTATAGCAGAGGGGTCAGATGGCTATGTGATCTATTGCGACGCATTCAGAGTTGTCCTTGGTTGTGTATTGATGCAGCGAGATAAGGTTATAGCTTATACTTTTAGACACCTTAAGGTTCATGAGAAGAACTATCCAACTCATGACCTCGAGCTTGCAGCAGTGGTGTTTGCACTCATGATCTAGAGACACTACTTGTATGGTGTTCATGTAGATATGTTCACTGACCACAAGAGCTTTCAGTATGTGTTCACCCATAAAGAGTTGAATCTTCGTCAGAGGAGATGGCTTGAGTTCCTTAAGGATTATGATATGAGTGTTCATTATCATCCTGGTAAGGTGAATGTAGTAGCAGACGTTCTTAGTCGACTATGTATGGGTAGTGTAGCCCATGTTGAGGAAGAAAGAAAGGAGATAGTGAAGGATGTTCACAGGCTTGCTCGCTTGGGAGTTCGCCTTATGATCATATCAGACAGTGGTGTAACGGTTCAGAATGGGGCAGAATCTTCTTTGGTAGTGGAGGTTAAGGAAAATCAAGACAGTGATCCAATCTTGCTTGAACTTAAGGGTGCAGTCCATAATCAGAGAGTTTAGGTTTTTTCCCAAGGGGGAGATGGTGTACTTCGCTACGAGGGTAGATTGTGTGTTCCTAATGTGGGCGAGTTGAGACAGCATATTCTTGCAAAAGCCCATAACTCCAGATATTCTATTCACCCAGGTGCCACTAAGATGTACCGCGATCTACCGGAAATCTATTGGTGGAATGGCATGAAGAGGGATAGATCAGATTTTGTGAGTAAGTGCCCTAATTGTCAGCAAGTCAAGGTAGAACATCAGAAACCAGGGGGTATGACTCAAGAGATCGACATTCCTACTTTGAAGTGGGAAGTGATCAATATAAATTTCATCACAGGTTTACCGTGTACTCGCAGACCGATGACTCCATTTGGGTGATAGTTGATAGGATGACTAAGTCTTCTCGCTTTTTTACGGTCAAGACTACAGATTCGGCAGAGGACTATGCCAAGCTTTACATTAATGAAATTTTGAGGTTGCATGGGGTTCCTTTGTATATCATCTCAGATAGATGTCCTCAGTTTACCTCTCATTTCTGGAAGTCGTTTCATAAGGGTCTTGGTACTCAAGTTAACCTTAGCACATCATTTGATCCGCAGACGGATGGACAGGCAGAGCGTACCATTTAGACCCTAGAGGATATGTTGAGAGCTTGTGTGATCAATTTCAAAGGTAGTTGGGATGATCACCTTCCTCTGATTCAGTTCACCTACAACAATAGCTACCATTCCAGCATTCAGATGGCCTCTTATGAGGCTTTGTATGGGCGTAGGTGTAGATCTCCTATTGGTTGGTTTGAAGTAGGTGAAGCAGCTTTGATAGGGCCATATTCAGTCTTTCATGCTATGGAGAAAGTGCAACTCATTAGAGATAGACTTAAGACAGCCCAGAGTTGTCAGAAATCTTATGCAGATGTAAGGAGAAGGGAACTAGAGTTCCAAGTTGATGACTGGGTTTTTCTGAAAGTCTCACCTATGAAAGGGGTGATGAGATTTGGCAAGAAAGGGAAGCCCTGTCCTAGATATGTAGGCCCTTACAAGATCTTAAAAAGGGTTGGCAAGGTGGCATATGAGTTAGAGTTACCAACAGACTTAGCAACAGTGCATCCGGTTTTCCACATCTCACTCTTGAAGAAGTGTGTGGGTGACCCAACCTCTATTGTGGCATTAGAGAGTTTGGATGTGAAAGATAGTCTTTCTTATGAGGATGTACCAGTTGAGATTCTTGACAGTCAGGCAGAAGGTTGAGAAACAAAGAAGTCGCTTCAGTCAAGGTTTTGTGGAGGAGTCAGTCCGCAGAGGGAGCTACTTGGGAAGCAGAAGCAGTCATGAACGCCAAGTATCCTCACCTCTTTCCTTACAATTCCACTTTAACTTGAGGTAATAGTTCCTCTTCAGTTTTCCAGTCATTCATGCGTGAATTCAATCTTAGAATCATATTCCCTCAGTTTGTACTTGCATTTCAGCGTAATTGCATGTTCTCGGAAATCAATTGAGTCAGAAACTTAGTTCTCATTGTCTCGTAGTAGGGATTGCATCTGTCTCCCTCTATTTCAACTATTTTAGTCTTCATTCGAGGACAAATTTTCTCAAGTGGGAGATAATGTAACAACCCGTACCCTAGATAGACCAAAATTCAGATTTTCTAGAAGTGCATGTGCTATCTACGGAGCCCACCTATGGACCGTAGTGAGGACCACGGTCCGTGGACCAGGTCCATCGATCTTGGTCCACAGAAAACTCAAAGATTCCAAACGACGGCAAGGACCTACTGATCGTAGGTAGGACCACGGACCGTAGACCAGGTCCGTCGATCATGGTCCGTAAACCCATTCTCTAAACAAAACTACGAAGGAACAAGATGGACCGTAGGTGGGACCACGGTCTGTGGACCAAGTCCATCGATCGTGGTCAATAAACCCATTCTCTGAACCAAACGACAAAGGAACAGGATGGACCGTAGATAGGACAACGGTCCATGGACCAGGTCCATCGATCTTGGTCTACAGACGACGGCCAGAACATACGGATAGTTAGGACCACGGTCCGTGGACCAGGTCCGTCAGTCACTACGACAACAGTTAATTTTGGGCTCTTTTGGTCTTTTCCTATTTCGTTTAACCCCTAAGCTACGTCGTTTAGACCCTAAATTATCAGATTTTTGTCAGTTTAAGCCTAGAAACATAACTAAAACTTACCTAAGTCAAATCATAAATCAAAAGTTAGAAATTTAAACCCTAGTCAAGAACGCAGCAAGGTTCCATCAGTTCTAGCACAAAAATCTAAATATTTCTCCGTGGATTTCATCATCATGTATATGGGATTTCACTAGTGGGTTTCTTTCACCCATTGGGTCCCTAGTTTTCAGTTAGATTCTTGATTCTTGTCACGACTGGAATCTAGACCCCAGACGAGACCGGTGTCGTTGACCTCTCAGAGGTCGCAGACAAGCCTACTTACGTCATTCATACTTCATCTAGGTTAATTTTAGCGGAAAATTTGAAACTTTTTGTTTCCTTAACATACTTGTTAAACATCCTTATCATTTCATAATTGTTCACCATCAACCATCTAACATTAAGAAATAAGCAACTGAAAAAAAATAGCCCAATAAGTATTAAGTGTATAATTCCCAAAATGGCACTAATACAAAGTCTGAATAAAAACAGGAAAGAAACGCTAGTGGAACATGCTCCACTAGCTCAACTCTAAAACTAAGCTAGAATGTAAAACAGTAGTATCCTCGAAAGCATGAGGACCTACCAACTCCGGATGAATGCTGGACGTCCGGATAACTGCAAGAATGATCCTGTAGCTCTATCGACCACCTGTGCCTGCACCTAAAATAGTATAGTTGTATAGGGTTAGTACACACTTGTACTAAGTATGGGTATATGCAAGCACACACCAAGGACATGCATGAGAAAGAATAGCTATTCCCTAACAACATGATTATGGCAAGTCAAGTCAGTGGACTTGCCAAATTTGGATTAGGAAAGTCGTGCCATGAGAGTGACATGCATCATCATAAACATCATACAGCATACAACACATAACATCTTACATATAGCACATATCATAGCACATAACATATAACACATAGCTTCTTTCATATCGTTCATTCATATGTCATGAGACCTTGGAATCATGGATTTGACATTAAGACTTTCCAAAATGAGGGCTCAACATATGGGACCTCAACTAGGGAGTCTTCATTAGCAAACACAGAGTCTGCTTCATTCATTCATACGTACTTCATTTCATTTCATTTATAAGCCAGTGTGAACACCATCTATACCTAGGGTGTAGTTTAAGACTTTCATCGGGCTTGCTGTGCAATGATCAAGAATAACTTAGTGTCATTACCTGAGTCTAGCTCACCTCTTGATTATCCTATCCTAACACCTTTGGTATCATTCATTTCATTATGTGCTTCATTTGAGGTTGGCCTCATTCATTCATTGGGAACTTTAACTTTAACCGACATAGATCATGTGAGCATCATGAAATCCAGTGTCTCCCCCACACCGAAAAGAGGTGGAATCACCGGCCAAGGTGACCCAAAAACATGCTAGCGTACATGGGAATTTAACCCCGCCAGACCCCTATATTGGCAGTATAGGTTCGAAGACTAGGAGATATAAGGAGACCCATACACGGCAAGCCGGACAGTCTCATCTCATGAGAGTTACTTGAACCTCCGCCCTTCACGAAAGAAGGCATCACCGCTCATAGCTAGCCTATCGGTGCTCAGTATAAAGTTCCATTTCATCAACGCATACGTTATGGAAGCTGGCTTCTAGTATGAGGACATTATAGCTCATTAGATGATTTCTCATCTCATTTTCGGAATTAAATTCAATAGGTCTTGGTGACGTAAAAAAAGTTTCATTAACACGAGTATAATCATTAGTATTAACTAAATATCTAGGTGGCAAATTTTTAGAACAAGAACTACTTACTCCTCCCTTGTTATTTTTTAATTCCGACATTGGTCTTTTACCACTATTTCTTTCGGAATTCATGTTAAAATTTAAAATAATTAAATATTATGAGAAAACAAGCAAAATAATATAATAAAAGAGATAAAACAACTAAATTAATAAACAAATAAAAATTAAAGTTGAAAGTTGGAACGAATGTACCAAACGTCTTCGTATAAGTAGACGTATAACAAAGCCGGATTTGGTAGATGCCTATTGTAGCTTCCGAAATTCAAACTCCAACTCAATATCACAATATAATAATTAATAATTTATGAGAGATTTAAAATTGAGACTTTGAGAGATTGTATAAGATTGTATAAGTAGTGAATTTGTGATTTAAAATGAAGAAAAAGGGTATATTTATATTATAAATGGGTTAGAAAGGGGTGGGGGGTGCTACTAGACCGTTTTGGGCCCCAGCCCAACGGCTAGAAGGGCCCAACGGTCATAAAACGGATACATAAATTAAAAAAAAAAATAATAAAAAATGGCTAAACCGGACCTTACCGGATCGGACCGGTCCGGAACCGGTTCTTACCGAACCGGTTCAACCGGATAAAAAACCGGGAACCGATTCGGTATACAAGAAGACCGGTTCCTTACCGGTTCAACCTGTACCGGACGGACCGGTACGGGAACCGGCCAGGAACCGGACCGGACCGGATCAAAACCGGTCCGTTTGCCTGCCTTACCCTCGATCCACCCCCTACCCTCGACCCACCCACCCCACTAGCCCCCTACAAATCCCCTCCCCCCAAAAAAAATTAATTAAGTTTTAAAAAAAAGTCAACTTCAAATTTTAAATTTTCACCACTACCCGCGAACCCCCCCCCCCCCACCAACCCCACGAAAAATAATTTAAGTTTGTTTTTAAAAAAGAATTTCAACTTCAAAAATTATTTTCTACTCCAGTAAAAAATAAAAGATATTTCTCAAAAACATTGTTCACTCAAAAACCAAACAATCAAATATTTTTCCTGAAAATATTTTCTGTTCACCAACCAAACATGAGAAAATAAACTAAATATCTACTTGTTTTCCAGGAAAACATATTCTAGGAAAACATTTTCTATGGAAAACATTTTCCTTCATACCAAACATACCCTAAATATGAAATTAATAAGGTAAAATAGAGACTATCAAAGTCGTGAATCAAATCAAGAAATCAAACTAGTCAACAACTAAATCTTAGACAGTCAAAATATTTCCAACAGAAAACTAGAACAATAAATAATCAAGTAACATTAATTCATTTTTTCTAGAAATGAAATATTGAAAATGAGATCGTAATTGAATTATTAATATAAACTGTTGAGAATTGATTAAAAAAAAGTCTAAATTACCAAGTTACTGATTATTTACTGTAAGTTTTAATAACTCTTTTACAAGAGTTGAAAGTGTCTTTGTTAGGTTTTTTATTTGGTTGCCATTTTTATAGAACTTGCCTAGTTTCTAGTCAAGTGGACGTCATGGAGATATTATCTTCCTATGTTTGTAATCCTATAAAGGCAGATATTTCCAGTTAATAAAGAATGCACTTCACCAAAGTATTTCCTTCATCTTCTTTATGCAACTCTAAGTTTTGTAGCTAAAGAACCTTTGTTTTTTCTACATGGTTGTATTAGAGCAAGCGTTTGGACTTTGAATGGGCAATAATGAGATAAGAAACAATTAGGGAGTGAAATATAAGAAGCAAAAAAAGGTTATGGCAGCAAATGGTATATCCTCTTCTTCACAACCCCTCATGCCTCTCTTCAATGGTGAGAAATATGAGTTTTGGAGCATCAAGATGAAGACCTTGTTTAGGTCTATAGATTTGTGGGACTTGATCGAAGATGGGTTTACTGATGTAGCTGAGTCGAATGCAGAGGAAGATAAGAGAATAAAAGAAATCAAAAAGAAGGATGCAAAAGCTTTGTTCTTTATTTAACAAGTCGCTCATGAGACAATCTTCTCAAGAACTGCAGCAGCTACTACCTCAAGAGATGCTTGGATAATTTTAAAAACTGAGTTTCAAGGTTCCTCAAAGGTAATTACTGTGAAACTACAATCTCTCCGTCGTGATTTTGAAACATTGTTCATGAAAAACAATGAATCTATGCAATACGTTTTATCAAGAGTTAGTGGAATTTTAAGTCAAATGAAATCATACGGTGAAGATATAGGTGATAAATTTATAGTTTCAAAAGTTTTAGGAAGTTTACCTCCAAAGTTTTATCATGTTGTTTCAACCATAAAGGAATCAAAAGACTTATCTATGTTTTCATTTGATGAACTAATGGTCTCTTTGCAATCTCATAAGTCACGGATCAGTAAGTCAGTAGAGAGAACTGAAGAACAAGCATTTCAAGTAAAGGAAGATCATTAAATTCAAAATGAGAAGTCATTAGAACAAGGAGCTCGAGGACATGGCAGAGTCTCTTTTAGAGGCAAATGACGTGGTAGAGGCAGAAGCCAATCTGGGTTGACAAATAGCTGCAGAAGTGGAGTGCAATGTTACAATTGTCATAGGTTAGGCCATATAGAAGCTAACTGTTGGTATAATATTATCAAGCTAGTTATGCCGAGGAATAAGAAGAAGAAAGCGTGCTTTTCATAGCTCGCTCTACCACCATAGATTACAAAACTGATGTTAGGTTTGTGGATAAAGGATGCTCCCATCACATGACCGGTGAAAGAAAAGGATATAAAGAGTTAAATGAGACAAAGAGAGGCGAATTTGGCTTTGTGATAACAAGGAGATTCAAGTCGATGGTGAAGATACTATTGCTGTCAAGACTAGCCAAGGTAAAGTGAAACTTAATCAAAATGTGTTATTCTCCTAGTTTTGCACATAACTAACTAAGTGTTGGGCAATTGTTGAGTTTTGGATTGTCTGGCCTGTTTGATGATGACTCATGTGTTAATAAGAATAAGAAATCTGGTCAAATCTTAGCAAATATTCACATGACTGATAAAAAAATATTTCCATTTGAAGTTTCAAAAGTTGAACAAGCCTTGTTTGGTAGTGAGAAAAATCTTGACGAATTAAGTTGTGGCATTGGCGTTATGGACACTTGAATATGATTGGGTTGAGATTGCTAAGTCAAAATAAGATGGTTCAGGGTTTGCCAAATGTAGGATCTGTTGAACATACATGTGAAGGTTGTATATATGGCAATCAACTTAGAAATTCTTTTCCTGTTGGAAGATCCTTAAGAGCTACTAGCTGTCTTGAAATTGTTCATGCAGATTTTTGTGGTCATATGAACACATTATCTCTTGCTAGTTCTCAATATTTTCTGTTACTAACTGATGATTACAGTCGGATGAGTTGGCATATTTTTTGAAGTTCCAAAATCAGAAACTTTAGCAAGCTTTAAAAAATTCAAGGCGTTTGTTGAAAACCAAGTTGGTAACAAAGTTAATATTCTGCGTACTGACAGAGGAGGTGAGTTCTTATCACAAAAATTCAAGTTATTTTTTGAAGAAAATGGAATTCACAGGGAATTGACTACACCTTACACTCCAGAGCAAAATGGGATTGCTGAGCAGAAGAAGTGAACTGTAATGTAGATTACCAGGAGCATGTTAAAGAGTAAAGATCTTCCAAATCTGTTTTGAGATAAGGCTGTTCATACTGCACTTTATCATCTTAATATCTCTCCGACCAAACCAGACATGGGTTAGAAACCTTTTAAAATCTTGAAAGGTAGAAAGTCGTGGGTAAGTCATTTTAGAATTTTTGGTTATATTGCATATGCTCTAATAAATTCTCAACATCGTAAAAAGCTTGATGAAAAGTCTGAAAAATGCATCTTTTTAGGATATTGTTATGAATATAAGGCTTTTCGATTGTATAATCCCACAAATCATAAGGTGATTATCAAGAGAGACATTGTATTTGATGAAAACACTTGCTGGAAATGGGACAACAACAATAAAAGTTCACAAGTTACAATGGAAGATGAAGCCTTTCCTAGTGAAGAAGTAGTTCAATCTCTTTCTAATAGTCAGTCTTTTACGAATACACAAAGCCACTCTTCAGGAAACCTCGGCGACACAATTCCAAGGTGTACCAGCCCAACATTGATGGTGCATGACTCAAAAGGTTCCAGTGAAACTCCTTCACAAAAGTTTAGATCACTTTCAGATTTTTATGAAACATGTACCTTTAATCTATTTGTTGCAGACCCAGCTAGCTTTAAGGAGGCTTCAACAATACTGGAATAGAGGTATGCAATGGAAGAGTATCTTATGGCAATACGGAAAAATGGGACATGGGAATTGGTGGACCTTCAAGATGGAAAAAATGTAATCAGAGTAAAATGGGTGTTCAAGACAAAGTACCATGTTGATGGAAGTGTACAGAAACACAAAGCAAGATTGGCCGCAAAAGGATATTCGCAGCAACAAGCCATTGACTTTGACGGAACTTTCTCTCCAGTTGCTCGCTTCGAAACAGTAAGAATCATTTTAGCTTTGGCTGTATAATTAAAGTGCAAGGTTTATCAATTTGATGTTAATTCTGCATTCTTTAATGGTGATTTGGAAGAAGAAGTGTATGTAACACAACCAGATGGTTATGTAAAGAAAGGAAAGGAGAACAAAGTATACAAGTTCAGGAAAACACTCTATATGGGCTAAAACAAGCTCCTCGCGCATGGTACATCAAAATCGATTCACATTTCAGAGAAAATGGTTTTGAAAGAAGTAATAATGAGCCAACTTGATATGTGAAGAAATATGAAAAAAATGATTTATTGTTGGTGTGTATGTATGTTGATTATATGATCTATCTGGGTTCAACGTACTCTTTTGTATGTGCTTTCAAATCTTCTATGATGAAAACATTTGAAATAAAGTATTTGGGAGTGTTGCATTAATTTCTTGGACTTGAAGTGAAGCAGGAAGAAGATGGAACTTTCATATCTCAGAGTAAATATGCAAGTAAATATGCCACTGATCTTTTGAAAATATTTGACAAGCTTAACTGCAAAACAATGGCTACTCCTACGAATGTAAATGAGAAGATGAAGCTTTATGATGATATTGAAAAAGCTAAAGGAAGTTATTTTAGAAGATTAGTTGGAGGCTTAATTTATTTGACGCACACTCATCCTGATATATCATTTTCTATTGAAATAATTTAAAGATTTATGCATAGGCCTTCGAAGCATCCTCTTGGAGCAGCTAAAAGAGTCTTGCGCTATGTGGCTGGAGCTACAGAATTTGGACTATGGTACTTTTAAAGTAATAATTTTAATATCTATGGTTTTTCAGATAGTGATTGGGCATGGAATGTGAACGATAGAAAGTGTTTCTGGGAACCTTTTCACTCTTGGTTCTGCAACTATTACTTGGAGCTCAAAGAAACAATCAACAAAAGTGTTGTCTTCTTCCGACGCTTAATATGTTGCAGCAGCATCTTCAACATGTGAAGTGTTGTGGCAGAGGAAATTGCTTGTTGATCTTTACCAATAACAAAAGGGAGAAACAATGATTTTCTATGATAATTTATCAGCAACTACAATGGCGAAAAATCCTATTTTTCATGGAAGATCAAAGCACATAGATATTTAGCATCATCTCATCCGTGATCTGGTTGCAAAAGCGGTGATTGAGTTGAAGAGTTGTAGCACAGAAGAACAGGTGGCAAATATTCTTACTAAAGCACTTCCTCAGGCAAAGCAGAATTACTTTATGTTATGCCTTGGCGTACGTGATTTGAATCAAGGTGGATTGTTGAGAATTGATTCAAAAAAAGTCTAAATTACTAAGTTACTGATAATTTACTTTAAGTTTGAATAAGTGATCTTTTACTAGAGTTGAAAGAGTCTTTGTTAGGTTTTTATTTAGTTTGCTATTTTTCTGGCACTTGCCTAGTTTCTAGTCATGTGGAAGTCATGGAGAGATTATATTCCTAAGTATCTAAGCCTATAAAGGCAGATATTTCCAGTTAATAAAGAATGCACTTCTTCAAAGTATTTCCTTCATTTTCTTTGTGCAGTTCTAAGTTTTGTAGCTAAAGAACCTCTGAGTAACAAAAATAGAACAAATGGAGTAGTAACAAGAATAAATAGAATAAATAATAACAACAAATAATCACAAAAGGCAAGAATAAATACTTCTATAATTAATTAAAACCTTTAAATCAAATAAAAAACATGAAACATTTCCAATTAAGTAGCAAATAAAATAACATTAACAATAAATATTACAAGCCATACTAGAGTAAACATTTGACCAAAAAAAACTAATATGATAAAATAACTAAATAATCAGTAAGATAAGCATCACAATACTATAATAAGAAAATAATAAAAAATAAATTAAACAAGAACAACACTACAGTATGGAATCAAATAACAACATCAAAATAATAACGATGGCAATGAACACTAAATAAAATCACTTAACAAATAATAATACTGATACAAATATGTAAATGGAAAAGATGAATGAGGGTCACCTCAGGTTTGTGATGGCAGTGTTGGGGTCTTGACAAAGTACTTTCACCGAGAGTGTTGGTTGGAGTTGAGCTCTCATGAGACCAACAAAAAAAAATAGAAAAAGAAAAGGGAAAAAGGGGAGGAAAGTGAGCAATAGAGGAAATAGAATTGGAGGTTTTTCGGAGATCTGGTGGTTTGTTGACTGGTTTGTGGTAGTGTGATGGTCGGGTGTTTTCTTGTGGTTTTGGGTGGTCTAGAAGTTGGTGGTTGCCAGTCATTTGGGGCAGCGATGGGTCTGGTTTGATAAGAGAAAATGGAGGGTTGTGTGGTCTGGTTTGGGGGTTCCGATGGAGGTGTGGTTGGAGTAGATAAGGGAAAAGGGTGGAGGTCTGGTGGTTTACGATGGCTTGCTACTGTTTTCAGGCGGTATTCTTCGCTAGAACAATGGGGAAGAGAGAAGGAGCAGTGAAGGAGGTAGTTTTCCGGTGGGTCTTGTTTTGGGTGAAGGAAAACGGAGTGGTTGTACCATAATGAATCTCAAATGGAGCCATACCAATACTATTACGACCGGGAAGTACCCCTAGAAGTAACACGACGTACTCGGCCTCTCGAAGGTCTTGTACAAGACTCTTATCTTTCATTCATCACATAGGTATGAAAAGTGGTGCAGATTAAAACTTTTCACAATAAAGTCAATAAGAACTCCTTTATAAAACGTAAGAAGAACTAAGTCTCATCATCACAAGCCATCTTAGACACATCTTATTATCATAGGGTCACGTCCCTTACATAGAAAAGAAACTCACGTCTAATACAAAGTCTTTAATAGAAGGAGACTAGATATAACATTCACGTCCTCAAACATATGAGGACATACCAAGCCTTGAGAGAATTCTACTTCCTAAGTTTCAACTCTAGAAATCTTCACTTCCTTCTACCTAAACCTGTAGAAATAGAGAAGAATATGGAGTTAGTACAATTAATGCACTAAGTATGACAATATGCAAAAACATGCTTTAAAAAGGACATCTTAGTTGAAATATGCTTTTCATGCTATTTTGATAAAAGTTCAAGAACCAAGTGTACAAGACATCATAAGAATCATCATCATCATACAAGGAAATACTTCCATAATTCTCAACATATAACCATATTCCTTATGTAACCCATTTAGACCCTATATCCAAAGTTATCGTATGATCCACCTAGGTAACACATGAAAAAAACGCCCATACAACATCTTAAATACACAACTAAGTGTTTTTTTAAGACTGCCAAAGATAAGGATATTTCATCACAACTAAACAAGTCAACATTCATTACTAGAGATACTAGAGGTGTCACGACTGGAATCTAGACCCCAGACGAGACCGGCGTCGTTGACCTCTCAGAGGTCGCAAACAAGCCTACTTACGTCATACTTACTTTACATAGGTTAATTTTAGCGGAAAATTTAGAACTTTTTTGTTCTTTAAACATGCTTACCAATCATCCTTAAAAATTTTATAATCGTTCATCATCAACCATCTAACATTAAAGAGATAAACAACTGAAAGAAATAGTTCATAAGTATTAATTGTATAATTGCCAAAATGGCCCAAATACAAAGTCTGAATAAAGAGCAGGAACGAAACGCTAGTGGAACATACTCCACTAGCTCAACTCTAAAGCTACGGTAGAATATAAAATAGTAGTATCCTCGAACGCATGAGGACCTACCAAACTCCGGATGAATACTGACGTCCGGATAGCTGCAACAATGATCCTGCAACTCTATCGACCACATGTGCCTGCACCTAAAATAGTATAGATGTATAGGGATTAGTACACACTTGTACTAAGTATGGGTATATGCAAGCACACACCACGGACATGCATGAGAAAGAATAGCTCTTTCCTAACAACATGATTTTTGGAAGTAAAGTCAGTGGACTTGCCAATTTGAGATTAGGAAGGTCATGCCATGAGAGTAACATGCAACATATTAAATATCGTATTGCACACAACACATATCATCTTCATATAGCACATATCATAGTACATAACACATAACACATAGTTTCGTTCGTATCATTCGTTCATATGCCATGAGACCTTGGAATCATGGACTTAACATTAAGACTTTCCTAAATGAGGGCTCAACATATGGGACCTCAACTAGGGAGTCTTCATTAGCAGACACAGAGTCTGCTTCATTCATTCATACGTACTTCATTTCATTTCATTCATAAGCCAGTGTGAACACCAGCTATACCTAGGGTGTAGTTTAAGACTTTCATCGGATTTGCTGTGCAATGATCAGGAATAACCTAATGTCATTATCTGAGTCTAGCTCACCTCTTGATTATCCTATCCTAACACCTTCGGTATCATTAATTTCTTTATGTGCTTCATTTGAGGCTGGCCTCATTTATTCATTGGGAACTTTAACTTTAACCGACATAGATCATGTGAGCATCACGAAATCCAGTGTCTCCCCCACACCGAAAAGAGGTGGAATAACCGGCCAAGGTGACCCAAAACATGCCAGCGTACATGGGAATTAACCCCGCCAGATCCCTATATTGGCAGTACAGGTTCGAATAACAGGAGATATAAGGAGACCCATACCCGGCAAGCCGGACAGTCTCATCTCATGAGAGTTACGTGAACCTCCGCCATTCCCGAAAGAAGGCATCACCGCTCATAACTAGTCTATCGGTGCTCAGTATAAAGTTCCGTTACATTCAACTCATACGTCATGAAAGCTGGCTTCTAGTATGAGGACATCATAGCTCAATAGATGATTTCTCATCTCATCATTAGTACCTTTACTTTTCATAGTTACTCACCTCTTGTTACGTGAATGTTCATTTCATCGTATGCCAATGCACTTGGCTTTTTTTTTTTTTTATGTATCTTACCCTCATACTTAGCCCTTCTAGGGTTCGTAATTTCATTACATACATCTTAGGTTTACTTACTTTTGAACGTATGTTAGACTTATGTGTCTATACATACAAGCCATGGGCTTTATTGATAATTCGTTAAGTGATTCTTACTTTCCTAAAATTAGGTAGTACAAGACTTATGTATCTTGTATATATGCCAAGATCTTAATTCTTTTGATCTAAGTAGATGGCATTATTTTTGGACAATTTACTCACGTATGACTTATGCATCAATACGGAATTTTGGGCGAGGAAACCCAAATCTTGAATCACTTGGATTTCATTAATATTTTTCATTAATTTTATTTTCTAATATTCATAACATTAGACTTTAAATTAAATCTCAACATTTATAGTGAAGGATAAATTTTCTATTTTAATTTCCCTCTTAATTAATCAAAGGGTTGAGGATTCAAGTCCCCACAACCTCTTAAATTTTTAATTTAATAAAAGTTCAATACAATGGGGAGGTTGTGGGTTCGAACCCCCACAGCCCCCCTTATTATTGCCTCAATTTCGCTGAGGGGGCTGTGAGGTGGTGGGTTCGAACCCCCACAGCCCCTCTATTTTTTTTTCTTTTAATGAAACCTTCATTCGCGCCTACTAGGAGGTCGTGGGTTCGAATCCCACGCCTCCCCTTAATTCTTCTTCTATTTTCGCGAGGGCAGGGGCTGGTCGCGAGTTCGATCCCCCAGCCCCCCTTTTATTTTTCTTTCATTTTCGCGAAGGTGGGGCTGGTCGCGAGTTTGAACCCCCAGCCCCCCTCTTATTTTTTTTTCCTTTTGCAAACTTCAGTAGTCAAACGGGTCGCGAGTTCGATTCTCCTCCCCCCCCACCCCCACCCCCACCCTCCACCCCTTATATTTTTCGTTTCTTTTCTTGCGAAGACAGGGGCTGGGTCGCGAGTTCAATCCCCCCAGCCCTCATTTTTTTTTCTCGCGAATGGAGTGAATAAAGAAGGAGGTCACAGGTTCGAAACCTGGTGGCCTCACTTCTTTAAAATGTGTAAAATTTCCAGATTTCTGGAAAAAAAATTCATTGTTTTTCATCCATTTTTTTGTCACGTCTTTCATAAGTTTACCTAGCTAAAAGGGTGTTATTCAACCACACATATTTCATTATAATAAACATCACATTACACACATAAACTACACCAAAAACCATGAATTTTCGACCCCAAAACAGTGGATACAACCACTGCCCACAATGCACACACAACATCAACTTTTGATCGTATTTTGAATATCGATTTCGTAACTTCCCTCACATAAACATGTTCGCATTTAATATAAACACGTTAATCATGCCTAAATATAGCAGGACAACATACCCATCCTACAAATTCGTTTAGGAGCTAATGACAAGGACATACGAAGGGGAACAACCTTAGTTTCAAGAGTTTAAGAAACGTTCAAAAGAAAGTACTCTTGGAGAAAGAATTCCATGAGAGAAACCCATACCTTTGGACGTTATTCAAGCGTGAAGATGCTTCCTGAAAACTCCTCCAAACCACGATCAATTCACTTCAACTTACCCCCTACTCCATGAACCTCTTAGCCTTAACGTTTTGATTACTTTGTCTTTTACTTAAAAATTCTTGTGAGTTCTTCAAGTGTGAAGAACTCTTGATGTATTTTCTGATTTTTGTTGTTATTTTGGAAGAACCAACGTGAAAGAGAGATTGAGAACGTGAGAGAGAGAGTTGAGAAACGTGAGGGAGAGAGTTGTCTTAAGATTAGGAGACTAAATTTAAGACTTAGTCAAAAAATAGGATTTTAATTAACTAAATAAAAAAAATCTGATTTTCCTTTTTATTAAATCAGCTTTTTAATTATTAATTAATTTAATTATTTTATCAACCTTAAATTAAAGTAATTTAAATCATTGCTTCCACCTAGGTTCGAACCCGGGTGGAGCAAGACTCTACTCGAAGAGTTAAATTTGTCTCTCTCTCTCCCAAAATTGCCCCTCCGTCTTATTAAATAATTAATTAATTATACATATTTAGGAAAATTATGATATTACCCTTAGCCTGGTAAAAGACCATTTTACCCCTAGACCTTCAAAACTTAAGATTTCTTCTTTTAAGTCCGGTAAAGACTCCTTCAATTAAATATTCATTTTCGAGAGCCTTACTTGGTTGTTCCAACCTTTCCAAGCTCAACTAACTCCCCAAGTTAGTTGACTTGGTCGTAGTAGGGGTTCTAAGGTTTGGTTCTACGCGTATCAGTCCGTGTGAACTTTGGTTTAATCGCAAGCATTCTTGACACCCTAAGTATTGATCCTATTCATTTTTTTTAGGGTTGTTACAAGAAGAAACATTCATGCATTTAGGAACTCCACAAAAAGACCATCCCCTCGTATAACTCTAAGTTATACTAGTGCAATGTGAAAGCAGCATCCCATTCTACTACTCCCACTTAGTGCTTCTTAGGAACCACCCTAGCATAGGCACATCACATTAAATCATTTACATAACCTTCATCAACATTAGATACAATACCAACATGCTTCATTAACATTAGACATAAAGTCAACATTAACATCATATAGTAACCCATTCATCCATTAACATTACAAGGACACACCAAGACTCCCTCGAAATGCCTACTTGTGTTATACGTAGATGGAGTCACATTCCACCACCTACCCTAATTAGTACACCCTTCAGAAGACCTAGTTAATTACATTCATTTGTGAGTGCTAGCTTTAACTAACATAGAACATGAGAGCTTAACATGGAATCCCTGGTATTAACCCCTACTGGATGAGGGATCCCAACTTGCCTAAGGTAAGGTCATTCTTTTAACATTTACGTGGAACACCACTAGCTAGTCCTATGCGGGCGCATAGTTAAGGGATAAGGGGATTGCTTCTCAGTAATACTTCTCAACTAACGAAGAGTACCCATCTCAAGAGGTTGCTTTTGTATACCACATATTTACTCACGAAGAGTATCCACCCATTGGTCAAATCATATCGGTGGAAAGCATTAAACCCCACGGAGTTTTAAACTTTCATTACATTCATTAGATATAGGTTAAAAGTTTTCAACTAAGTACTACATCTCAACTCAAGAAGAGTACTCATCCGAAACTATCATTCATTCATTGGAAAAATCTTAGGAATATTGAGGTTGTTACTAGACACTACATCTCTACTCACGAAGAGTGTCCACCCAAAAATCCCTCATTCATTCAATAGAGTTCTACTGAGAAAACCTTTCAATACACTATAATTCATTACATTTTAATTAGCTTAATTCATTCATTGTGTGTGTATATGTGAGAAAGACTTTCACATAACCACCATCACTCATGACATTGTCTTTAAACAATATCATACCACATTCATAATAATCCACACACAATCGTGCTTCACATTCACATCTTACTGCAATTAGTCATACTATCTTCAAGACACACATTCATAACTTCATAAGACATCTATATACATATACATCATAACATCACTTTACTTCACATTCAAAGCCTTCAACGTCGTAATCACAATTTGCGCGTGCGCGCGCGCGCGCGCATACACACACACACACACACACATACACACACACACACACACACACACACATATATATATATATATCACCATAAGTGGAACATACTACACAATATCAATTCAATAAGAACTAGAACAATTTCGTTCAACTTACCCTTCATCCAAGCCATGATCACTTTTTCTCAATTCTCTAACAATTCATCATAATTAGGCATGGATAGCAACAGATAACAATAATATAACATAGTATAAACACAATTTTAACAATATCCAATCACATTTATCAAACCCACTTCATAAGCCAATATTAAAGAACTAGGATGCTCATGGGTCCATGGAGTTTTTGATCATAAAACCATCAATTCATATTGAAAACATCATAATTCATCCATTAAAATCTTTTAATGCAAGAACCCATGCTTAAAATTCGGAATAGGAATTTTAGAATTTTGAGATGTTTTGAAAATCCTTCGGATTGACTCCTTGAATGATAGAAGAATAAAGGATGAAATCACTATAGATTATTAGTATAAATCCCATGAAAATTGAAAAAATAACCAATGAAAATCTGCAATCCTTGCTCCAATTTTTATTCAAGCTCCCATGGAGTCTTCAGAGAACTTTTTTTGGAAGAGGGGTTTTGGTTTTTGAAAGTGAAGTTTAATTCTAGTTCTAGGTGTTTAAACTAACTTAAAATAAATTAAAACACCTAAAATAACCGTATTTCATTCAATTAGAATATGGGTTGAATTTACCAATTTACCCCTTAGCTGGCCAAAATATTGCAGAAATTGCAGGTACCAATTGACGGCCACCAGAGACTCCCTCATTGGGGTATAAGCTCCCAAAACTATGTATGGAGACACACCCCCTTTCAACGTGGCGTGAATTGGTCTAAGGGGCGTTAACTTGGGTCGTGAATGGGGCTGTTGTGGAAACTTTTATGCAAAAGTTTGGGTCCTCCTCAAGGACCATTGGGGTGGTCCTTGTGGAGTTGTACCCAGACTTTTCAACCCTAAACACGACAATATAGATACTAGTGTCCCCTCAACTCATTTTAGACTCCAAACAACACATCAAAACACATAAAACATGCAAGGTGGACCTAGCACACACAAGACTAGTTTCTAAACGTCTTTGTCGTTCCTTGACATTTGAATTCAAAACTCTTTAAAACTGACTTCTAAGCTATTCATCATTATTTTAACACATTATTAACTCATAAATTCCATGTGAGGCTCTAATTTGTCTTATTTCATTTGAGGATAATTACATATACTCGAATCGTAGCTACTAGTATTGGTAAATTTAATCAATGGAAAATAGGAATCCCAATTTTGCTTGAAATCAATCACGCAAGACCTCAACATGTCTTCCAATATTTGGATTTTTTGTTCCTCTTGACCATCATTTTAGGGGTGAAAATTTCTAATAAAGTTAATTTTTCGTGCCAAGTCCTTTTGGAAGGACTTCAAAAATTGTGAAGTAGACTGTGTAACTCTACCAGAGATAATGGATAAGGGCAATCCATGAAACCTTACCATCTCTCTCAAATACACCATAGCATAATCTTTTGTTGTGTGAGAAACCTTGACGGGAATGAAATAGGTCGACTTTTCCATTTAGTCTACTTAACCCATATCAAAACATATTGATGTCGAGTACGTGACAACTCTACTATGAAGTCCATATTAATATCTTCCCACCTCCAAGTAGGAGCGCTAATGTCTTGGGATAGACCTTTGTATTTCTGATGCTCCACCATAACTTGTTGGCTTTTAGGACACTTAGGCACCAATCTCGCAAAATCCTTCTTCATCCCATTCCTCAAATAGATCTCCCGCAAAGCACGGTACATCTTGTGGCTCCATGGTGAATAGAATACCAAGAACTATGGGCTTATGAAAAGATTTGTTCCCTCAATTCATCAACATTCTGAGCACAAAAAAAATATTGATACTTTAGGACACCATCTCCCCCTTCGGTGAAAAGCCTCTACCGACTTCTTTAGCACCACCATTTTCAATCGGATCAAGATATTCCTTTTCTTTAACATTAGCCATAAAAGATAATATGAACCATTATGGACAATCACACTACCATTGGTGGAATCCACTAGTTGAACTCTGAATTTGGCCAACCTATAACATCTCGAACCAAGTCTTTTCTCTCATCATCAACAGGTGTAACACTACACATGGACAACCGACTAAGGGCATCCGCCAGCCAATTGTTTTACCAGGGTGATATAGATCACTCATATAATAATCTTTGAATAACTCAAGCTAGATTCTTTGGTGAAAATTTATATCTTTTTGGGTAAACATATATTGCAAGCTCTTTAGTTTGTGAAAACAACCACATGAACACCATACAAATAATGTCTCTAAATCTTGAAGGAATATACAACCGCCGCCAATTCAAGATCATTGGTAGGATCGTCTTTCTCATGAAACTTTAGTTTGAGTGAAGCATAGGAAATAACCTTACCATTTTTCATAACCACACATCCCAATCCAACTCGAGAGGCATCACAATAAACGAAAAAAACATCCATCATTTCTAGTAAGGTCAACACTAGAATGGAAGTAATTCTATCTTTCAACTCTTTTAAACTTTTCTCACAAGCTTAAGAACATATGGACTTGGCCTTCTTTTGAGTCAAAGCCTTCAAAAGAGAAGCAATTGAGGAAAACACCTCAACAAACCTTCTATAATAACAGATCAAACCCACGAAACTTATAATGTATGTTGGTGATATAGGGCTAGGAAAACTCTTGACCACATCCGTATTAATAGGATCTACCTCTATACCCTTACTTGAAACAATATGTCTTAGAAAATCCACAGACCTTAGCGAAAACTCACATTTGCTAAACTTAACAAAAAGTTGCCTTTCCTTATGAATTTGCAACAGAATCCTCAAATGATTAATCTGATCATCTTCGCTCCTTTAGTAAATCAAAATATCATCAATGAACACAATAACAAACATATCAATGTATTGTCTAAACACCCTATTCATCGAATCCATAAACGCCGTCATGGCATTAGTTTAACAAAAGGACATAAAAAATAACTCGTAATGACCATATCAAGTTCTAATAGTCATTTTCAGAATGTCTTCCTCTTTTACCCTCAATATGTGATAACCCTATCGGAGATTAATTTTGGAGAAATAACTTACCCCTTGAAGTTGGTCAAATAAGTAATCTATTCATGAAAGAGGATAATAGTTCTCGAGGGTTATCTTGGTCAACTGTCGATAATTAATACACATACAAAGTGAACCATCTTTCATCATGGAAAACAACAGCGTAGCACCCATCGGTCGATTGAAACCCTTATCTAGTAAGTCCTTTCAATGATCCTTCAAACTCCATTTGTTGTGTCGGACCCATTCTATAAGGAGGAATTGAGATATGTTGGATATCAAGGAGAAGGTCAATACCCAAGTCTTCTTCCCTTTTGGGAGGAAAATTGTGTAAATTATTAGGGAAAAATTCTGTAAACTCTTTTACAACTAGGATTGGCTCAAGAGTGGGAGTTTCATAATCCACATCCCTCACCATTACTATATGGTGGACATAATCCTTCAATAATTTTCCTAGATTTTAGGTAAAAAGCAAATTGACCTCTAGGCATAGATTCCCCCCCCCCCCCCTTGTTTAATTCTAGGATAGGATCATTTGGGAATTGAAACTTGACTACCTAAGCTCTACAATATATAGAAGCATAAAAAGAATGTAACCAATCAATCCTATGGATGATATCAAAATCTTATATGTCAAAATCTACCGAATCCACCAAAGTGACTTTATGGGATAAGGAAACAAGATATCTTCTATAGACCCTCTTAGCCACCGAAATCAGGAACAAGTGTAGAGATAGAAAAATGTTCTAACAATATATTGGGAAGCATGTCAAATCTCATGGACACATAGAGAGTCATAAATGAAAAAGTAGAACCGGGATCAAGTAAAGCATAAACATCAAATTGAAAAACTCTTAATATACTAGTTACAAAATTTCTTGAACTCTCTTGATCACCTCTTGAATGGAGTGCATAGAAATGGTTTTGCTTAAGAACATTCAAATCCGAACCACTTTGACTTGATGAAGCATAGGTTTTAGCGCTACGATGACCGTTCCCATGATTCTTATCAACAGAAGGAAATTTTTTTATTTTGTGATTTGTTTTCCCACATCCAAAGCAAGTATTGGACCACGCTGAGACATTCTTATCATGATTTCTCCCACATTTAGCACAACTAGGCATTGAAGGACTATTACCATCTTCTTGTTGTTTTCGGTTAGACACCCTCTCATAATTAGGACTTGAAATAGCACTAGAAAAACGTTGCCCGAAGAACTTTTGCCGAAACCTCAAACCACCCCATCTACCGGACCTAGATTGCGAATAGTTACCATCATCCACTCCTTCTCTCCTAGCCTCTGTAGATCTATCCTTCATCTTTTCTTCTTCAATTTTTTGGACATGCACCATAAGTTGAGAAATGTCTATGTCATGGAAAATAATAGTGGTGGGACACTCTTTGTCTACCATGTCGGACACACCCGACACACTCTTACTCATCTTTTCCCTATGATCCGCCACAATGGATAGAGAATACATGGATAGTTCAGTGATCTTCAAAGCGTATTCCCTTCAACTCATATTTCCTTGACTAAGTTTGATGAACTCAAGCACCTTGGTCTCTCTCAAATCTAGAGTGAAGAATCTATCAAGAAATGAACTTTTGAAGCTTTCCAATTCTATGTGACCAGGCTCCATCAGCCTTGCATCTTTCAATTAATTGAACCAAATCTGATCAACCTCTTTGAGTTGATGAGAAGGTAATTCCACTTTCTCTATTGGATACACCCCCATAATAGATAGTACCTTGTAGACCTCATCAATGAACTCTTGAGGGTCCCCTCAAATTTGGAGCCATGAAATTCCAGAGGGTTCATTCTTGTAAAATCCCTCACTCTTGACAGTGTCATACCCACATTTGGGTTCAAGGGCACTACCACCTCTCTTTTAGCTTGTGCTGTCTTGACTTGAGCCAACACTTGAAACCAGACCTAAACTCCACATTTCTTAAATTCTCATTCAATGGTTAAATCGGACCTTGAGGAGGAGCTTGGGGAGGAACCTCTTAATCAACATTGTCTCCCTCCATCCTTCTAGCAGCCATTATCATGGTAATATCGTGAAAACCATTAGGCACAAATTAGGAGAAAGAATTATATAGTTAAACTCCATGGCACGACTTAGAGAAGTGAAGAAGTGAAGTTTCCTAAACATCTAATCGCCTCACATTCATAAATGAGGCCGCTTCACACTTATGAGAAACACTCTACTAGACGTGGTTTGTGAAATCATAGAACCATTCTATACAATGTTTATCACGACCCAGGGGTACCCCTAGATGGAATAAGGCATATGACATCCTGAGAGGTCTCATTTAAGCCATTTAGCATATTATAATATAAATTAATAGAAAAGGTGCACAAATTTACAACATTTCCAATAATAAGAGTTGTTCATAAAACGAGTGGATTTGTAAAATCATTGTCTCAAACCATATAAAATAACGGATAAAATCTTGGGACGCAGACAAAACAATAGTCCAACATGAAAAGAAACACATAAAAGAGTAAAGGGGCGATCCAATCCTCGAATACAATGAGGACTCACAAAATCTACAACTATCTGATAAAGTTAGAACCTAGCCACATGTGTGTGAATGAAGAGCGTCAGACCCTACATTCTTATAAGAAATGTAGGAAAGAGTATGAGTTAGTAGAAGAATTTACTCAATATTATATCTTGCATAAACAACCTAAATCTAAGCATTAATCATCATAAGACATAAGGCATATGATTAATCAAGATATAATAGTATCATACTAAAAAGGGAATATTTCCTTATGTAACCTCACTTATCCTAAGCCAACACTGAGTTCATCTGCCTATAGTCAAACTTACATCCGTGAAGGCATATTGAACAACACTCAAAGAAAATAAACTTTATAACATAATCACATTATTCATACTTAATTTTAAAGACATGGGGAGTTACCTCTATTCCTAGTTTATAAAGACTAATGGGTATTCGCCTTTTGCCTCTACATCATTTCTTAATAATCATGGGCACTCTCCTCCATGTACATTCATCATAGTAAGAACATGGGGAATCACCTACTGTTAAATTGTAAGCAGTATTAGAAATCACCTCATATCCTTATCGTACAGAGGTCAAGGGTACTCGCCTCTAGCCTTCTCATTCATTATGAATTTTAGTCTACATTCTTTTTAGGTATGCAATCCTTTCAACCTAGAATCATTTATTTTAGTAAACCTTTATAATTCATTCAATCATTCTTATCAATTTATTGCGAGAAGTATCATTTCCACATCATAACCTAAACATCAACAATTCATAGTCTAGGCTTTACTATAAAAGCACTACATCTCATGATCATCATTTATGCTTCATTATCAACAAATTCCAATCACAATTTATCTATCCTATAAGGATATATCTACTCCACACAGTTTCTTTTCATGGCATCAATCTAAATCATACCAATTGTATCCTAAAAATCATAGGATAGGCATGAGTTTATGTAATATTAATGTTAAACATGTAATTATATCAATTCAATCATAAACAATTGTAATTCAAATATATGGATCAATATTCATCACAACCCACAACAGGGGAAGAAACCCTAACTATAATTGGGGATTTACACTTCAAAATTAGGGAAATCAAGGGATTCCATGGGCAAAAGGATCCCATAGATTAAAAGTCATCATACCTTAGTGACAAAGACTAAAAAAATCATTAATACTGGGAGACTAATTC
Organism: Solanum sitiens; assembly: GCA_016801875.1. Taxonomy (NCBI): domain Eukaryota; kingdom Viridiplantae; phylum Streptophyta; class Magnoliopsida; order Solanales; family Solanaceae; genus Solanum; species Solanum sitiens. Next base: position 409,735 of record JABWTJ010000457.1, read on the forward strand.
TTGACTTAGTTTCAACAACATTCGTCTTCTCCACATTCTAGAGAGAATATTTGAGAGAGAGTTAGGGTTTTGTTTTTGAGAATTTAAAGAAAGACATAATTGAGTTAGTATAGTGGTAATCCTTATATAGATATTCTAGGACTAGGCCAAACGACACCACATTGATTGAATTAAAACCGAAAAAGATTCGAGAGATCTTGAACTAACTGCTAGCTCTCGATCTACGGACACCCATCTAATGGATCGTCGACTTACCTATGGTCAATATTTGTCAGTCGTGGTTTCTTTTTAGCAAGTTTTTGGCCAAACGCCAGCCACTGGACAATGGGGAGTGGTACAACCTATGGTCCATAGGTCCCATCATGGTCTATTGTGTGGCCTAGTTTATGAACTTACCATCGACAACTCTACCTAAAGTCCGTAGGTCAACTCGTGGACCGTAATTGGCCCATATGGATTGCAATTGTAAGTCCCAATTCTACAAGTGCAGATTGAGGGTCCTGGTATTACTATCGGCTATGTTCAGAGAGGTTTCCTATGTTCTTAAATAATAAAACCCGTGGTAGTGCTCATGGTTCAAAAATTAGTTAGCACCCATCTTGGAAAGACGATTCATATTCGATACCGTTGGTGAGTCTTGAAAGAGTGTATTGTGTGGTAAAGCAGGGGGATAAAATTTGAGGGTGTATTTTATTATTGCATATTTCCTAGTGGTTGTTTTCTTTATATTATGTTTTGGACATTGGGTTGACCGATGATTCCTACTACTACGTGTGGTTTGTAATGACACTACTCTTTATATGCATTTTAGCATAGGCTTGGTGTAGGGTTAGTCATGTTTCATAGGTGAAGATGGAGACAATCTCCAACAACTTCTAATATTCCTTCCATGTGTTAGGAGCTGTGTAATTAGTTACTGTATTTTATACCCTATAATGTTAGAGTAACTTATACCTATTTAGACTACATCCTTCGGGCGTTAATTATTGTACAAATTTAACTTGGATTGTTAAAACTCTTATTTATCTAAGGTTATCATGAATTTCCTTTTATCTCTAGTTTTCTTTATCTTACGCATATTGCTAACCATTTTGGGATTAAGGGTCCTCATACTTATGTGTTAGAGTAAGTGCCCGCACAAACCGATGGGTTTGGTCGTTACAAGTTGGTATCAAAGCCCATGTTGTCGGTCTCCCAATACATGAGTAAATGTGGAATAGACTCCTGCAGATATTTGTGGTGATGTCCACATCTAATCTTCAGGAAGCTTTGAGGAATTCTAGGAAGTCGTTCCATTGTTTCTCTCAATCTGTGGAGTTTGTCGCTTGTGTTATGGGTTGAGTCCAATTGGAAAATTCTAGTTGGTATCAAAACTAAGTGAACTGAATGTCGTAGTCGCAGCTGATGGGATACAAGATACGTAAATTTGAATCAAGATATTTCCAATTGGTATCCGGCTTTAGAGGTTGCATAATGTATGGATGATCAACTAATGTTATTCCATGAAGTGAATTAAATAATATTTAAACATTCCTCTGTGATGTAGCTTGAAATTGTGATTATGTACAAGGTGTTGTCCGAAAAACTGTTGATGTGTGTAGTTTACTCGCCTAAAATTTTGAAATTATGTGGCTTATGATTACTTAGTTTTTCAGAATTTTTTTGTGTGTGTGAGAGAGAGTCATCACTCATTTATGTAAAAAGGTGTAAAGATAAACTGCGATGTGATTCATAAATTATTTATTGACGTGTGACATGATATACTTATGATAGGGAGTGAAAGGGAAAACAATGACTTTTGACTATTGGGATACCTCGCCAGTCCATGCCTGACTCAACTAGGATTACTCCTGAAAATCTTTTAGCTCGAGCCTGAGCATATCCCACTAGGTTCCACTCAAGAAAAAACTGACCTTAATGGACTTTCCACAATCTCCCCATCAGACAGTCCTTTTGTAGATTCTTCTTCTCCCATTGTAGATGGAGGTATAGTGTTTCAACCTTGAGGGAAGTGGAGGGTGAAACTAGAGTCAACGAACCAACACAGATTCCTCCCAATCCCTTTGAAACGGCCGCCAAGTCTTCTTCCACCCGAGCACTTCAGAGTGGGGTTAAGACTGGGTAGGAATGGCATTGTCGGCCTCATCATCATCTTATCCTCAGTTATCTACCTCAGACTCTACTCTACTAGTGTCGGGCCTGTCCGCCTTTATTTTCTTTCTTCTCAGGATGGATGTTTGCCTGGTAAAAAGGGGATGAAAAAGGGATAAAAAAGAAGTACCTCATCCATGTACAATAGGGGCACCCCCACCCTCTTGCACATCGACATCACTAGTCAAGGTAAGAGGAAAGCCTTTTTGTTTTCTTTGTAGAAGATCTTATACTCAGACATGATCTATGCCCCCACATTAATCCTCATCCATTTCACCGCACAAGCCACCACTACAGCCCGATGAAAGGTCACATTTGTGAAATTTCTCGACAGGCAAATCCTCCTAATTACTAAGTGTTGCCATCTCTTTGCATTTGATGATCATTGAGTAGTGTGATGCTCTCGGTAGTAGCCCAGGAACCCGGTCCGACATGCACCCGTGTCTAGTGTGTCCCCATGACAACCCAAAGCCATCTCCCTCAGTCTGGTCTTATACTTAAGTTGGTGACCTCCAACACCTCATTAATGAACTAAGTACTCAAAGGGATGTCGACTCCTCGGGTGTAGATTGTAGGGTGAAGATCTTCCTAGAAAACATTAGGGAGTAGAGCATAGAACTCCCTCACCATGCTTGAGAGCGTGGCTGGAGAAGCCTCTGTAAGTGTACCACAACCAAACTATACTTGTTTTGCCTGGAAGGTGGGTGCTTTCTCTGCTACACTTGTAGGTGGAAATCCCTCTCGCACAAAAAATTGGATTTTCGGTTATCATGGTGCCTCTCCCTACTTGCACCATCAGGAACCGAATGAAGGGAAAGGTTTCTTCATTCATTCTAGCCATGGTTTGACAAACGTATGAAATTCATGAAATGTAGATGTTAGAACTCCATAAAATTATTCAATCTCGGGCTAAGGAAAGAACAAATTACTATTTGATTTTGCAAGAGGCCATAGTTTTATAGGATCCTTCCCTAGCGGGATGAAGGCTATCACAACGGGATGGAGGCCGCTTCAATGGGATTGAGGATGCTAGAGAGGCCTTCTAGTGGGTCAAACTTCAAGGCATGATCATGGCTCCCCTTCGCCTTAAAAACCCATATAAGCATTTCGACACTACCCTAGTACCTAAATATGTGAAGGGCCTAGCATTTCAACTTCTAAATGGTGCCCGAATTCATGTTTTCTACCAAGAAACTATTAAGCTTTCCCCACCTATGTCGGAACCGTTTCAGCCATATTATCGCAAAATCCATATGCTTAAAACGTTGTGAAGACATTGTAAATGTAAGGTTAGTATCCATCCAATTTTTTTCTTATCGAATTAGGAAACCTTGTGACATTTTTTTAGAGTACCCCCAACCCATTCTAACCAACCAATTCTTTTCATGCAATCGTTGTCAAGCAAGTGTTGAATTAATTCGAGTAAGGAAAAAGAACTTTACATTAAGATTGACATTCCTCTTTCCCCCTTCTAAATTGGTCCCCACCTTCCGCCACGGTGGGAGGGACCCAGCATAGTGGCTCCGCCTCTGTGGAAATCTAAACACTTTGGAGGATTCAGGCCAACAAAATAGGTATGTATCTCTTCCTTCATGAGTTGCCTCGATCCTGTAACTGGTTCACAGGATACGATCATGTCATTCACAACCTTGGGAATTTCTATCCTTTATTGTTACTTGAGGAGCCGATTCAATAGTTGTGAAGTATTCCAAAATTGTCTCGTGCTTACTCCTCCACATGTCATTTGGGGACGAACAAGGGTAAATTGATATCTATTTTAATGACTCAAACCGTTGTTACTTATGAAGTGCAAAACTTTGTAAGTAACTAAGCCCCATTATCCCGCCATAGCGGGATGGTGCCGCTACGACGGTGATGCCCTAGCGTGATAGGAGTGCCTGAGTGGGATAGTCAATGATGGAACTCAATGAGGCGAAGTATTATTCCCTCTTTTTTTCCCCAAGTACCAAATAATGGAAAGATCACTCTTGAAATGCTCAAATGGCTGCTCTAGATTTTTGAAAGAAGGAGAAATAAATTTCTAGCACAATGTCGACAACAACTCGTTGATTCCCCACCAAAATCCACCATCTTGTTGTCTGAAAGCCAGTATTGGAGCTATAATATCACTGCAGTTGCTTGAGTAGTCATAAATATGTGCTCAATGCATAGTATATTATCATTTTTTTTGTAGAATTCATGTTTAGAACTTTTGGCACAAAAAAGAGACATATGTACATATACTCCTTGGTTTTTTATATGATGTGTGCCGTAGGGAAGCCTTGTCGAGTGAACTAGGGACAGGTTGTAGTTTAACTTCTTGTTCATGGAATATATGATTTTTAATGACTCTATTGTATTTGTGCATGTATGTTAATAGATAAATGGGAATCGAATATAACAAATTAACTAATTATGGAAAATCCCATGACATGAATATGAAACTTGATTGTGTGACTTTATGAATTGTTGATTATGGGTGTGATTTTGGATTTGGTTGTGCTTACTGGATCATGTGTGACCTTCCGACACATATATTGGATCTGGTGTCATATTTCGATAAATATATTAGATCGATTTTCACATTTTGGCACATATACATTGGACTGGGTGTCACGTTCTGACGGATTAACAGTTTGATTGTGGGTTCCATGAGAGAACCATTTGTGACTACTAAATTTGTATCTACCGGTCATTGATATTAGGGAATTGTATATTGATCCTTAAATGTTATTGAATCACTTGCCTTCTACATGTGTGTTTATGGTATTGTAATAAATTGTTTATATTTCATTTACTGGAATTAACGGTCATTGATCATGCCCAATCTATATGTATGTTGTTTGGTAAGTATAGACCGAGGGTCAAGGTGTTACTATCAGCTATTTTTAGAGAGGCTGCCTGTGTTCTGAAATAATGAGAAATTGGGTAGCTCTCATGGTGCAAAAGTAGGGGTCCTACCTTGAAAAGGGGATTCATATTCATATAGATTAGCTAGTCTTGATAGAGTATACCGTGTTGTAAAGGGTTAAATGGTGATGCAGAAGAGGCGAGGGTTGTCACGAACCAGGGGTATAACCTAGAAGTGATATGGTATACTTTACCTCGGAGGGGTAACATACAAGTCTTTAGCACATCATAACATACGATAGTACATAAATAGGGAAACTTTTAAAATTTTATCCATACAATCAAAGTCTTTAATTAGATCAAGTGAAAGTCTTACTACACTTTATCTCAGACCATCTAAACTCACTTTTGAATTCAAACCGTTGGGACACAACTCATACAGAAATCTCAAAACATGAAAATAAAAGACATAATGGAAATAGTTTCTTTGTACTTGAATCTATGAGGACTCATCAAAATCTTCAACTCCTTGCTCCTTAGAAACCTATCCTCAAGAATGAAAATAAAATCTCTGAACCTTACATTTGATGAGAATGTAGACAAAGTGTGTGTAAGTATAAGAGTACTAAATATGAGAGCTAGCATAACGTGATAAGAGCACAATATCATAAGTGTTGGTCAACATATGACATGATCCAATATTTCATGAAACATCAACTATAAGCATAAGAGACATAATCATAATCATAAGTCAGGTCTCAAACATAAGTGTCATATAAGCATTATTTCACCCTAAGTGCTTCATATCATAATAGAACCATTTCAAGTAAGTTCAATGCATACTCGTGAAACGCATGGAAAAGAGCCCATGATTCCATCCAATCTAAGTATCCCTTTTGGTCATCATAAACGTAGTACACATGCATAGTCAAGTCTTAGACTCTCATAAGTAGCTTCTTCAAGTCTTACTTGTGCAATAAATGAGTAAGACCTCAGAATTCCACTCACTATAAGTACCACCAAAGGCCATCATGCATACTTACCCTTATAGGATATCATCTTTAAATTACTTCTTATAACCAAGGAAATCTCTAACCTTTAATCAATCATATCAAGGAAGAGCACAATCCTATCTAAACATACATCATATTAGAGACACTTCTTTCAACAACCTTAAGTTATACTTATGCAATGCATGAATAAGACTCCATAATACTATCACTGCTAAGTATAACTTTTAGGTCCTTATACTAATACTTCATTACTTGGAGACAAGTCCCGCTCTTTAAGCCTTGGAACACTACGGAAAAATCATTGAGAATACTCTTAGTTCCTTATTAGTTTGAGCCCTAGGAATTTCTTCTCAAGCATATCTAAGTTAATTATTAAGATGGACCCTATGAGATGCTTCTTAAAGAATGTCTATGTCCATTTATGCTTTTGAAGACTATGAGGTACTTATTTAAGCAAGTATTAGTTCATTGGATCTGAATATTGCTACCCTAACACCACTAGGTGAAGGCTTACACCTAATGAGACTTAAAATTGGGAAAACCCGCACTCTACTATGTAAGAGTTCCCCCTTTTTAACTTGGATAGTACTCAAATCAACTAGGTGTGGTTCTCTTCTAAACATGGAGCCCGGACCATACCTTTTGTGATTCTACCTCTCATTGCCAAAATCCATTTCGGGCCAAGCATAAACCCCTAAATTAATTCTTAAGCCTTGCCAAAATTGTTGTCTCATAGAATAATTCCATTGAAAATCAATACATGTTCATTCCATTTTATCATTTTATACATTCAAGTGACTTGACATATCAGGGCACTATATAAGTTCAAGTCCAAACGATCGCGACTAGTAATATAACCCAACCAAGGGATGGGATCGTTCCTACAAGGAGTGGTTTTGAGAATCAACAGCTATGTATGAATATGTTCAAGTCAACCATAGCTAAAAACATTTATGAATAAAAACATGGATTAAATTATAGGGTGGCAAAAGTGTGAAATATCTAAGAGGTTTTTGTATTATTTTATCAAATAAAACATCGAATAACACAAAAATATGAATATAGAGATGGGATTCTTTGGATATGATAGCATTATGGTCTAAGGTAGACAATTGGGTGATTGAAATTAATAGTGAATAGTCCTAAATCAATGAATAACCTAGACTTTAGTAGGTATAAATTCTCTCTCTCAAGCAGTTTACCCCGTATCAAATTGGTTTCTCACGAACACGAATAAGCAGTAATTAAGAACATCCTTCACTTTAGTCCATTCACTCTCTCGAGTTGAATGTGTTGAAATGGTTTAGGATTCACTCTAACGGGATAAACCCATGAAAACTAATACCCACAAACCATCAATTTAGTAATCTCTTATTTAAAATTTGTCCCTCAAGTAAGCCAAAAACACAAAGGTAGTGTTGCATTTGCAACTACAACTCTTTAGATTAATCCACAATTACTAAATGACATCACTATAAAATAGCATGTACACTATCAAATAGCAATACCTAGCATCTAAATCAACCTATAATCAGATAATCACACCCCTAGAATTTGGGTTTTGGCTAGACATAGTAAAAAGCAAGAAATCATTAACAAATTATGTTTTCATTGACTATGTATGATTAATATAGTCTTTATAGAGGTCTAAGATGAAGAATCTTCAACACCCACTTACGATTTCTTGGAATTGGATATATTAAAATCTTCAAATCTAAGGAAATATTATCTCTCAACTCAGCTCTTACTCGAATACTTCAAAACTTACTAATAATAAAATTTGTCATACTAAACTAAGAAATTAAAAATGCATTTATAGTCACCAAAAAAATGTGTTGCGAAGGATCATTTGGCGCAATAAGTAGGGATCGCTGATCCACTCGGCGATCCAACCTTTGGTTAGTTCAATGGACTATCTGCTTATCTTCAATTTCTGTAACTTTTGACGATAAGGCATTGCATCACGCGGAAACGTCCAACGACTCACCCACTTTTCCTTTCTATCTCCGACTTGATTTCCTTCTCCAAGGCTTGGCACACTAGAACATTAGGTGAGATTATGGCCATTAGGTGACTCTCCCAATGGTTTAGGCGATCTTCACACCTTGTTTTCTTTGTTCCTTCAGTTGCCTTGCTTATTTTTCCTCATTAGTGTCAATGCTTTGTCCTTAATATAAATACCTAAAAATCAAGGATTTAAATCAGTTATTGGAACAAAATATGCATTTGAGGACACTAAATCTATTAAAACAAAACCCTAAATGAGTCAAAATCGTAGAATCCTCAAGTAAAACTCAAATTTAGCAGCTCAAAAAGAATGTCTCAAACAGTCTACAAAAAAATCAATCATGAATGCACACAGAAAGACTCGACTTACTAATGCAAGGATCAATTGTGCACTCAAAGATTCAAGTTGTGACTTACCAGTATCAAAGAATCTCAAGTTCAGAATACTTGCTTCAAATGCAAGTGCAAACTCAACAAAGGTACTTAAATGCGTTCACACAAAGAATGATTTCACATTCACACAAAATGGCTAATCAATTTAAAGCTTTGGAATCAAATGCAATGTTCACACTCACAAAGATGAACACAATGTATGACTTCACCCATAGGTTTGCCCGTATTTTTCAATCGACCTTTGTTTCAGCTCATCTACGTCAAAAAGGTCTTTTTAAGGATTGTAATCGGGGTGAATTTAAGGATATGATCAACTAGTCTTAGTGACTTTTATCCTCATGAAAAACACTTTCTTTCATTTTCTTCATAATTTATTTTTGTGCTTATAAGCCATCCCATTATTCACTTCACATGGATTGTTGAATATCTCATTGTCTTTGAATTATCAAAACTTTATTCTGCAACTTTTTTTTATTTTTTTTCTTTTCTTTTTTTTTCTCTTTTTTTGTATGGAGGATTTCCATTTTCTCAAAAACATGGGTAAATGAGGACTTCTTTGAACTTCATGATTTACCTTCTCTTTTCACCAAACACCAACTTACGCTTTTGGCCTAGGCTGTCTATTCAAACAAACAACAAATAATGAGGATTATGGGCAATGGATCAAGAAAGGTTACACTGTCATAAAGTTTGTTCCAAGAAAAGGTTAAGGCTCAAAGGGTGTTCAAGCAAATTTCAAACACTAACAAGGTTGGCGACAAAATAGGTATGATGTTGAAATTTTTTTATACTCTTCAAAGTTTCCTAAGATCATATCAAGAGATTACATCACTTAGTCAACCAGACCCACATGAAAAATTCTACGTGTCATAATGCATGGTTCACATTAAGTTCATCACACTAGGCATTGATACCAATGACAAACAAGACTTCACACTTCCACTAGTATGCAATGTTAATTACACGAGAATCAATTCAATAATTGTCTAGTCACAACGAGATGCAAAGAGTTCACATATTGCCTACGCAACATCATTTGGCCTCATCATAGCCGCAAATTCATTTTTGTTTGATTATGATCACTATTCAAGCCATTAATATCGATGAAGATCAATAATCAAATTTACAAGAGAACAACCACATTCAAACATAAACAAGAGGTGGGACAAATTTTTCAGAAGGGTAAAAATCATTTACAATTAAAACACAAGCCACAAGCTCAATCAACCGAAAAAAATTATAAAACACAATTATAGTTCAAAATCAAAATATACAAAAAAAAAAGTCATAGTAAATAAAGGTCACAAAAGGTGGGACTCACCCTACCACAAATACAAATTATTTTTCCTCAAATGGACATAAAAATATACTTAAAAGTCAATGTAAAGTAAGACAAAGAGGGAGGTAAAGAGGGGATACTATCTACACAGGGCGTCAATGTCTATTGCATTAGTCTGGACATGGGCATAGTGCCCAGGGTCTCGTCCGAAAAAACATTAGTACTAGACGCGCTAGGAACTGCAAGGGGTCTGTCAGCCAAAAAGGTATGTATAACTGCACAAAGTCCTCGGATCCAGGAAGGAATAGAGTGGTCATGGGGAGTAGTCTTCTTGTAATAAATTGGACTTTTGCCATTGCCTTTCCCTTTTCTAGCAAATGTAGGTAGTTCGGTTGCTTTAGCCCTATATGTAGTTGCATCCTCATTTATTTTAATCCCCTTATCTTCCCTTGGGGTTGCATGTTTCCTAAACTTTAGGTCTAGCAATTTTAGAAAAGCATCGAGAAAAAACTAGAAACATTTCAATTAAAAGCATAGAAAAAAAGTGAAACATACACTCGTCGTACTATTCCGCGAGTCGCCTAATCACTTTGGCAAGCAAGATCAGACTTGCTGAAGTGATTGGCTCAAAAATCTCAAAAATAATTGGAAAGTCAGCGATGGGCATGCCATTCGGCAAATCATCGACATCCTTCGGTGATCCCAAATTAGCCCGATGAAAGTTACAATGCAATAACTGCTCGAAGGTGCACATAAAGAGCGATCAAGAAGATTTTCGGCCAGTCACCGAGTGCCGTCAGTGACCTCAAAATTCTCACCAAAAGTTACAGAAGCTCACATAACATAAAGAATGAAATTAAAGGTGAGATGTGGACCTTCTATGAACCGTTGATTGATTCGGCAAGCTCAACCCAACTCAACAAATGACCCAACATGCCTACTTTAAACCCAATGCATAACTTAAATTAACACTAGACATATAGCACCCATTACCCGGGACACTCAAACTTCTCCAATTTTGCCAAATTTGGTCATTTGACCACTTATACCCTTAAGAATGATATCACCCACTCTATCATTTTGAAAATTACATCGTTTGGCACACCTACGGGTTACTAAGAATTCACCCGGCTAACCTAAACAGCATGGAAGCACAACACCACAAAATTCTATTCATTTTAAGGTGCAAAACAACATGGGAATTCAATATTAGAAGCAATACGAGCATGATTATCTATTTAAATATGGCAAGCAAACATTCTAACTCTATAAGAGAGTCCCATCAAATGACAGTCAGATAAAATCATTTGCATAAGCGTACAATTTCTCAAAAATAAACTTGGGGTTTGGAAACTAAGCTTAAATGCCGATAAATTAATATCGAGATTCTAGGTGGTAATGTAATCCAAATCCGAGAGCAAATCCAATTACTAAAAAAATCTAGAATGCAAGTAATATATAAACTAAAGTGCAGATGTGAGTTTTGGAAGGTTAGAAAATGAGGGAAAGTGAAAGAATCTGAAGCTTTTGAATTTTTGTCCTTGAAAACGTCTAGCTCTCGTCTAGTCTGCGACGTTACACATGCTCGCCGAATTACTTAGTGACACGCGAGTGTCCACTTACTTCGTCGAGTTTTACAGGACCTCCAGTTATTGTAGAGTTCAAATGGCGATCTACATTGAAAACGTCAACCTTGTTTGTGATTCACAAATAATTTTGTGGGCTAGCAAATTTTTACAAACTCTGATATAACTTTGTCTTGAGTCTACTGGAGGTCTTGGTCGGGGTCACTGACCTCTTCGACGATTCGCCAGTGGGACATTCATTCGCCAACCTACGCTTTCTAAATGCTTTTCACACTTTAACCTGCATAAAAAAAACACAGTTATTTCTAACACAAAAATAAAGCAATAAGGGGTCTTGGGTTGGCTCCCAAGTAGCACCTTAGTTAACGTCGTGTCATGATGCAAGTCCACACTTAAGATCTAGGTGTTGGGTTTTCCACTTTTCCAGAAGGAAACCCCTCTTTTGATTCTTGGGAGATATTATTCAGCACTTTTTCCACTTTAGATCCTAGTGGCTGAATGAACATTTAATGGGAGGATGTCATCTAGTTCAGAAACAAGACATTCTCCCTTAACTCCTCCAATACCTTATTGCACATTGGATTTTCAGATAAGGAGTGCGAGCATTGCTTCGATTTTTCCATCCTCGTTGTTCTTATGTTTTCTTCGCTCAATAAAAGGAACATATCGATCCTTTTTTTTGAAGTAGACTTCAAGATCCCTAATTTTGTAGGTTAACCATCCAATTGAGTTAATAGGGCTGCTAAGTTGGAGTCCTTCTCTACTTCTTCGTTGGTCGTAGTCAGGAGGTCAAGCAGTTGGGCTGCTATCACATAGGGTTGTTGTACTGGACCACCAGAGATAAGTTGATCAACCAAAACGCTATTCCCTAGACCAAGACCTCTATAAAAAATTCCTGGAGGCTTACATAGGGAATTTCATGAGTTTCGAATTGAATTAAAAGTGTTTTAAACCTTAGCCACGACTCATTAAGTTGTTTGCCTTCCAATTGCTTTAAGGATAGAATACAATCCGGAACCTCATCACTTCTAAAGGAGGAAAATCTATCTATTCACCTCCTTGTTTCAAAGAAGAAACACACATAAAAAAAAAACTAAAAAACATGTTAGTATGACTATAACTAACAAGAGAAAAATTCAACTTATCTAAAAAATCTCAAATAAAGACACTCCCCGGTAGCGGCGTGATTTTTACTTCGCTTATCAAGATGCTACTTTCAGGTCATGTTACAACGATAGCGAGTAGTATTATAACCCAACCAAGGGTTTGGATTGTTGCCACAAGGAGTGTTTCGGAGAATCAATAGCCAAGTATGAATATGTTCAAATCTATCAACAAAAGCATGTTAGAATAAAAACATGGTTTATATTTTAGGGTGACAAAAGTGAAAAATATCAAATGGTTTTTTGTATTATATTATCAATTAAAATAACAAATAACACAAAAATACCAATATAGAGACGAGACTAATGGGATGTGATAGAATTATAGGCTTACATAGATAACCAGGTAATTGAAATTAATAGTGAATAACTGTAAATCACCGAATAAGTTAGACTTTTGTGAGGATAACTCTCTCTCGAGCAGTTTACCCCATATCAAATTGTTTTCTCTCGAACAGAATAAGAAGCAACTAAGAAAACCATTTGCTTAAGTCCATTAACTCACTCGAGCTTAAGGTGTTAAAAAGAATTTAGAATTCATTCTGTTGATCAGAACACATGACAACCCAATACCCACAGACCATCAATTTAGTAATCTTGGTTATAAAGCTCTCTATTGAGCAAACAAAAAACATAAAGGTAGAGTTGCATTTGGAACTAACCCTTTAGATTAAGCCATTATTATTGAATGAAATCACTTTAAAATAACATTTACACTAGGAAATAAAAATGCCCAACAGCTAAATAAAAGTATAATCACATAATACAACTCCAAAAATTGGGGTCTTAGTTAGTCATATTAAAAAGCAAGAAATCATTACCAAATTTTGTTTCAATCATATAGGTAAGATTAATATAGCCTTTACATAGGTCTAAGATGAAGAATTTTTAACACCCACTTCCAATTTCTTGGAATTGGAAATCTTCAGATCTTCAAATCTAAACAAATGTTGTCTCTCAACTCTATTCTTACTCTCAAACTTAAAAACTGAATAATGATAAAAACTTTGAATCTAAACTAATAATTTAAAAATGTATTTATAGTCGCTAAACGAATGTGCTGCGAAGGACCATTTTCCGCAATGAGTCGGGATAGCCAATCCACTCGATGACCCCCCCTTTGATCTATTTCATTGATCATCTAATTTAGTCTTCAGCATGCCATGTTCTGTAACTTTGGGCGGTATGTCACTGCATCACGGAAACGTTCGGTGACTTATCGACTGCTCTTTTTCTATTGCCGACTTGATTTTCTCCTTCAAGGCTTGTCACACTGAAACATTAGGTGAGATCATGGCCATTCGGCTACTCACCCAATGGTTTAGGCGATCCTCATGCCGTATTTTGTTCGTTCTTTCAACTGCCTTGTTCCTTTCTGCTCATTAGTGTCCATGCTTTGTTCCTCAATCCAAACACTTGAAAATCAAGGATTCGAATCATTTATTGGCACAAAATATACATTTCAGTACACTAAATCTATTCAAATAAAGTCCTACATAAGTAAAAATTATGGACTCATCATCAAGAATTTTTAATATAGGTTACATGAGTATAGGCCCTTCACCACAATTCTACATATTAAACTTTTACCCTCGTGTAGACTCTACTATCAAAGCCTATACGTACATAATTCATCACATTAACTTAACTCTTAAAGACCTAGTGATTCAACATTCTTGAATACAATTCATACTATCAAGGCTTTGCTTCATACAATCATCACATATATCTAGATCTCAAGACGTTCTAGTCATAAGCTTCATCTTTAAGAAATTCTAGTGCTAGTTCATCATATAAGTTCAATCTCAAGCCTTACTATAAATTATTCATAATGTATACTATAATATTTTTCCTTTCATGTCCATGTGTCAAAATGAATTAACAATCACCATACAAGTCGTTTATTTAAAAGATCTATATATGAATCCTCAATTTCACCTTTCATGGCATAAAACCACATAATATTTATTTCATCAATTATACAAGGGTTAACCATGGAAAAATAGAAATTCATTATAATATCATGTTTCAATACTAAAAAAATCATAAACAAGTATAATCCACTCAATTGGAATCATACTCAACACTACAAACTACATAGCGAGACACCCTAGCTGGAATTGGGTTTTATCTTCACAATTAGGGCAATTCTAGGGGGCTCTATGGATGGAAGAATCCATACATGAATAAGATATCAGACCTTGATTATAAGTCTCTCACAATTCTTGAAAAATGGAGGAAGTTGACTTAGATTGACCCTCTCTTCTTCTTCTTGGGTTTTGTACAGAGAGAGTTTTTTAGAAGACAAACTTTGGGATCTTTTGGGGTTTTGGAATAATGACTTAGTTTTGGTGGTTAATGACTTAAAATAGTTTATATAGGTATATAAAGTCCATAGAAAATAACTCGCTCTTAAAACCAACTAAAAAGAAATTTACTAAAAGACTCATCACTGGGCAGCCCACTCCCAGACACCACGACAAGGCTCACGAGCCGTGGTCAAGACCACAAGCCATGGTCCCGTCCTTGGTCCTTGGAAAGGTTCTATGGTATTGTGGATTGGCCTTCACAATGCTAAGGCATGACTACGATCCTTCCCACGAACCGTGATCAAGACCACTGGCCGTGAACTTGCTCTTGGTCCATGGACATGTGGCTTGACCCCACAGAATTGCCTCCAACAAAGCTAAGGAACCTTCACAAAGCCTCCCATGAACCATGGTCAAGACGACTGGTTGTTGTGATGGCCCTGAACTTGGGACAGTGCTTGCAAAGGTTGGGTCAGCTTTGGCCCTTTGCTTTGGCCCTTTCCACTTCACCTTGGCACATGCCTTTTAGCCTTGACTCTTGTAGCCGTAAACTATACACTATATGGTCTACTAAGCTACGAGAATTCATTTTACAATTCTAACCCTTGCTTCAAACTCTAAAACCTCAATGTACAGTAGTAGTTTAGTCTATTAATTTCTGAAATGTTACAAAATATCCCTCTTGTGATCATGCGTCCTCGATTGACGATTCTAAACACTTCTTAAAGGAAACAACTGTAGACTAGCAGCCTATCATGCATGCAACTCATCTAAATGCACATAAAAAGGGAATAAAGTATCAATTTAAGCTATACATACTTAATGCAACACAAAGGAGTAGGAACTACATCTAACAACCCAAAATGCATGAAATTCTATATCTTTTTATAATCAAGGAGGATCTACAATCTCCTAGATAAAACATTCTCAATAGTCTCTCATGGATATCATATACAATTTACTCACAAAAAGCATGTATTTCTAGGAGGAATTTTCAACTCCAAAATAAGGCATGCCCACTTAGTCATCTCATGAAGTCTCTGCATTTCTATTCAATGCACTACAACATGAGGCAAAACAACGCAAGTAAGTCATTTCTATCAAGACCTAAACTTTTTCATGAACATGCATATAAGGAAATCATGGGAACACATAAACACTCAATAACCTTGCTAGATAGGCACACAGTCTCCCCTTAAGAGTAAGCCTATACAAAATCTTCTAAACATTATTCATACGAAAGGTAATCTTCAAGGTCCAATATAACAGTTCACAAAGACAAGAAATCTTCAATTTACTAGTGCATAAAACACATACCGATAGAAACATAAGGAGATCACACTTGATAATTTTTCTCTTGGAGGACATAGAAGCTATTTTCTTTTGAGGTTCTGCCTGTATACTTCTAGTGGCAACTTACTTATCCTCCCTTTCCTTTGCCTTAATAATCGGTAAATCTCTCATTTTGTGCAGACTCTTTCCACACCCATATAAACCATCAATGTTGGTTTGGCTTTTGCCGTTGTGGTTCCTTCCACACTTGGTGCAAATAGGCTTAGGAAATTTAACCCCACTCCCTTATCTTGGTCAAACTTCGGGGGTCTTGGAAGATTCTAGATCGGAATATCTTTGTTTAGACTTAGGCCTACCTTGCCCATTAGACTTAGCACTGGAGAAATTCACATCACCGGTCCTAGCCCTTTGTGCCTTCTTATTCCTATTTCTATGTTTTTACTCTTCAATTTGTTGGGCATACACAATAAGTCTACAGAGATCCATGTCATGATGGATCATTGTCGTACAACGTTCTTCTTTAACCAAGTCGGACACACCTATATAAAACCTAGTAATCCTATCTCTCAAATCCTCCACCATAAATGAAGGATACTTGGATACTAGGGTAAATTTCAAGGCATACTCCTTAAAACTCATGCAACCTTTCGTATGGTTGATAAACTCTTCAACCTTAGCCTCTCTCAAATCTCGGGGAAAGAACCTATTAATAAATGCTTCTCCAAACCCTTGCCACTATATTGGTCCCGCTCCTACCGCCCTATTGTTTTTCCATTTTTCATACCATATTTGTATTGCATCTTTCAATTGATAAGCGACTAGATCCTCTCTCTATACCGAAGTCACCCCATGGCATCAAGAACCTTATACACCTCATCTTTAAATCTTTGAGGATCTTCCTCAATTTTAGAGACATAAAACTCCAGACGGTTCATCCTTAAAACTGTCTCACTCTAAAAGACACAAAATTTGAATTAGGGTTCACCGGAGGTACAATCCCTCTATTAACTTGAGAACTCACGGCTTGAGACAACAATTGCATAGTAGACCTAAATACCAAATGAGACACATTCTACCTATACGGTCAACTTGAGCTTGAGGAGGATCTTGGTGTGGAACTTATACAGCAATGCTTGATCCACATTGACTTCCTCATCACTCATAGAATTTTCCCTTGGATTAGCCATACCCTTAGAAACTCAACAGGCACGGATGAGAACCTAGAGCCAAACTCTATGGCACGACTTAGAGAATGAATAAGTGATGTTTTCCTAAACAACCAATAGCCTTTTAATCATAAATGTTGTGCGCTTCACATTTATGAAAAAGAATCTACTAGACGTGGGTTGAGACAATCGTAGAAGCATTCTAAACCTTATGTTATGATACCAAGTTTGTCAAGACCCAGGGGTATACCCTATAAATAACATGGTGTACTTGACCCTAAAGGGGCCTCATACAATCCCTTAGCACATCATAACATAAAATAGTAGAGAAGTACGGAAATTTTAAATACTTTATCCATACAATCGGAGTATTTTATAAAAGCAAGCGGAAGTCTTACTACTCTTTGTCTCAAACCATCTGAACTAAACTTTGAATCAAAATATTTGGGACACACACCATAATAGTCTCCAAACATCAAATATATGACCTAAAGTATATAGTGGATTTGTCCTTGAAGCTTTGAGGACTCACCCAAATCTTAAACTTCTTGCTCCTTAGAATCCTATCCTCAAGAATGGAAATAAAATCTTCGAACCCTGTATTTTATAGAATGTTGTCAAAATATCCATTATTACAAGAGTACTAAATATGACAGCTAGCACAGCATCATGAGATCGCAATATCATAAGGGTTAGTTAACATAAGGCATAGTCTAATACTTCATTAACCATAAACTATAAGCATAAGAGACACTATCATAATCATATCTAAGGTCTCCAACATAATCATTCTACAATGACTATTTCACCCTTAGCCTTTCATATCATAAGAGAACCATTTCAAGTAACCTCAAAGCATGCTTGTGCAAGGCATGGACAAGACCCCATAATCCTATAGAAGCTAAGTATACCTTTTGGTCATCATAAACATAGTCCACATGCATAGTTAAGCCTTAGACTCTCTTATGTAGCGTCAAGTCATATTTGTGCAATGTATGAGTCAGACACCAAAATCCCACTCTCACTAAGTACAACCTTAGCCTATCATACATACTTACCATCTTAGGATCTAATCCTTAAATTACTTCTCATAACCAAGGAAATATATCATATTCATTCAATAATAAAAAGGAAGTCAACTAAAGCACAATCCTATCTAAACATACATCATATAAGAGAACACTTCCTTAGAAAACCTTAAGTTATGCTTTTAGAATGCATGAATAATATCCCATAATACTATCGATTCTAGGTACAAATTTTAGGTCCTCATACTCATACTTCTTTACTTGGAGACTCGTCCCCCTCTTTAAGCCTTGGAATACTATGTAACGCTCCTTGAGCATACTCTTAGTTCACTACTAGTTTGAACCCTACGAGGTTAATCTCAAGCATGTCTAAGTTTATTATCAAGTTTGACACTATGAGATACTTCCTTAAGGATGTCTAAGCCCATATATGCTTTTGAAAAATATGACGTACTTCTTTAAATAACTCGTACTTCATCGGATGCGAATATTTAAACCTTAACAACACTAGGTGAAGGCATACACCTCCGAGACCTAATTTTGAGAAAATCCGCACTCTACAATGTATTATTTCCCCTTTTTTACCTTTTATATTCCTCACATAAATTAGGTGTGGTTCTCTTCTCAACTTGGAGCCCGGAACCTACCTTGTGTGACTCTCTATATCATTATCATTATCCATTTAGGGTCAAGCATAAACGCTAAAATTCATTGTTATACCTTGACCAACATTGATATCTCATGAAATAATTCCCTTGACAATCAAACCATGTTCAAGTGATTCTATCAATTTATACATTCAAGCATTTATAAGTAGGTTAGCTGAATATAGGCCCTTCACCACAATTCTACCTATTCGACTTTTATTCTCATGTAGACTCTACTCTCAAAGCATATACCTACATAATTCATCACATTAACTCTACTCTAAAATCCCTAGTGATTTAACATTCTTTAATACAAACCTTGTTGTGAAGGATTTACTTAATACAATCATCATGCATTCTAAATCACAAGACAGTCTAGTCATAAGCTTCATCTTTAAGCAATTCTAGTCCTTGTTCATCATACAAGTTCAATCTCAAGACTTACTATTCATGATTCATTATGTATACTATAATATACTTTCATTCATGTCTATATGTGTTTATTTATTAACAAGTACCATTTGTTTAATATATTTAGAAGATCAATCTGTAAATCCTTAATTTTACATTTTATCGCATAAGCCCACATAATATCAATCTCTTCAATTAGACTAGGGTTAACAATGGAAAACATATAAATTCATCATAATATCATGATTCATTACTAAAAAGAATCATAAACAAGTATTTTCAACCCAACTGAAATCATACTCAACTCTATCCACAACATAGCTACAAACCCTACCTAGAATTGGCTTTATCTTCACAACTGGGTGAAATCTAGGGGGACTCTATGGATAGAATAATGCATACATGAATACTACATAATACCTTGATTATAAAACCCTCACAATGATTGAAACAATGGAGGAAGTTGATTTATCTTGACCCTCTCTTCTTCTTTTTGTTTTCTTCTTCTTCTTGTATTTTCTTGAGAGAATTTTTTTAGGGGAAGACTTTGGGATCTTTTGGGGTTTTGGAATTAATTAATTAGTTAGGATGGTTAATTACTTAAAACATATGTGTATAAATTCCATATAAAACGAACCCCACTTAAAACCTATTAAAAAAGGAATTTATTAGAAGACCACTCACTAGGTAGCCCACTCCCACGAACAACGACAGGGCTCACGAGCCATCGTGAAGACCACGAACTGTGTCCCTTCTTATGTTACTTGGGCAGTAGATACAGTTTGGTGGATTTTCCTCTATAATGATAAGGCATGACCGTGAGCCTTACTACGAAGCGTGTTCAAGACAACTGGCCGTGAAGTGGCTCTTGGTCTATGGTTCAGTCCCATGTACTTGCATACCACAAGGCTAAAGAACCTTCACGAGGCCTCCGACAAACCGTAGACAAGACCACTTGTCGCGGTGATGGGAACTTGGATCATTGATTGCCAAGGTTGGGGTAGCCTAGGCCTTTGGATTGGGATTTACCCCTTTACCTTGGCACTTGCCTTTTATCCTTGACTCTTATAGACCTCAAATAAAAACTATATGGTCTACTAAGCTATGGGAAGTCATTGTACAATTCTAACCCTTGCTTCAATCTCCAAAAACCTCTACGTAAAGAACTAGTTTAGCCTACACATTTTTCTAATTTTATAAGGGCATACCATGAGTGGTTAACTGTGTTTGTAGTTGTTGGATTTTGGAATTCATGTATTATATAGAATGGTTAAGCTATGATCAGGAAAAATATCAATAAGGGTTGTAGAGTAGAGTGTTAGATTCAAGTTTACTACTACGTTTAAGGATATGGGAATGGTAAAGAGAGGGTGGACAAAGGTTGAGAAGTGTACTTTCTTATTGCATGTTTTCTACTGGTGGATTTCTTTATATTATGCGGTGGACATCGGGTTGATCAATGATGCCTACCAGTACGTGTGGTTTGTGCAAGTGCTACTCTTGATTGCCTTGTGACATAGTCTAGTTGCAAGGTCAGTGATGTTTCATAGGTGAAGACGAAGAAAATCTCCAATAGCTTCTACTCTCCATTCCCTGTGGTTGGAGTTGTGTCTTTCATCAATATATCCTTCAAGAACTACTTGATATTTGTTATAATACAAATCATAGTTTTGAGTGTCATTTAAGTATCCCAAAACTCTCTTCATTGCCAACTTATGATTTTGATTGAGATTACTTGTGTATCGATTCAGTTTACTTAGAACGCAAACTATGTATTGTCGTGTACAATAAATAACATACATCAAACATCCCAACACTTTGGCATAGTTCAATTGAGACTGACTTTAACCTTTATTCATTGGAAGATGAAAGTTCGGATCAATTGGGGTCTTTCCCCTTTCGAAATTCAAATGCTTGAACTTTTCAAGTACCTTTTGAATATAATGAGCTTGAGACAATGCTAGACAGTTAGGAGTTTTGATAATATTAATTCCTAATATCAAATCTAAATCTCCTAGATCTTTCATATCGAACATACTAGCGAGCATACGCTTAGTAGATCTTACATTGGCAATGTCTTTTCTCATTATCATCATGTCATCCACATATAGCCATACAATTACTTCCAGATTCGGAGTATCTTTAATGTAAACACATTTATCACATTCATTGATCTTAAATCTATTTCACAACATGATTTGATCAAACCTTGCATGCCATTGTTTCGGTGCTTGTTTTAGTCCATAAAGTGACTTAACAAGTTTGCATACTTTCTTTCCTTTACCAGGAACTACGAAGCCTTAAGGTTGTTATATGTAAATTTCTTCCACCAGATCTAAATTTTAGAAGGCAGTACTCACATCCATTTGATGGATTTCAAGACTGTATAATGCAGCTAGGGCAATTAACATCCGGATTGATGTAATCCTAGTCACTGGCAAGTATGTTTCAAAATAATCAAGACCTTCTTTTTTTCTAAAGCCTTTGACAACAAGTTTTGCTTTATATTTGTCAATAGTTCCATCATCTTTCATGTTCCTTTTAATGATCAATTTTGAACCCAAAGGTTTGTTTCCGGGAGGAAAATCAACCAACTCCCAGGCATGATTACTTAGGATAGATTCAATCTCACTATTGACAACATCTTTTCAAAAGGTTGAGTCGCTAGACAACATTGCTTCCTTTACCTTTTGAGACTCACTTTCAAGAATGAATGTTACAAAATCATATCCAATTGAAGTAGATATCCTTTGATTTTTACTTCGGTTTGGACTCTCTCCATTAGTTTCATTCTCATTTGGTTCTTCTCGAGGTTGTTTAGAACCCTCACTATGACTAGAGTCTAGTTTTATACGAATATATATGTTCAAATAATTTAGCATTATTTAATTCCATTACTGTATTATCATGAATATCCGAATGTTCAGACTTATGAACAAAAAATCAACATGCCTTACTATTTATGGCTTATCCAATCAATACACAATCCACAGTCTTAGACCCTATTTTCACCTTTTTAGGTATAGGAACCTGTACATTGGCTAGACACTCCCATATTTTGAAATATTTCAAGTTCGGTTTTCTATCTTACCATTTCTCATATAGAATAACATGTTTCATTGTTTGAGACACTCTATTGAATATTCAATTACTGTAAGGATAGTTTTCCCTCACAAGGTTTTTGGTAAACGTGAACTTATAAGAAGACATTCATCATTTCCTTTAAAGTTTGATTTTTCCTTTCTGCTATCCCATTAGATTGAGGAGTTTAAGGAGCAGTAGTTTGATGGATTATTTCATTCTCCAAACATATCTTCAAATGGAGATTAATATTCTCCACCTCTATCACTTCTGATAATTTTGATCTTTCTATCCAACTGTTTTTAAATATCAGTTTTATATTGCCTAATGCATCTATTGTTTCATCCTTACCATTTAGCAAATAAACATAACAACATCTAGTGCAATCATCAATAAAATTTATGAAATACATTTTTCCACCACGTGATGATGTTGAATTCATGTCACAAATATTTGTGTGAATCAGTTCGAAGGGATTTGAATTCCTTTCAACAGATTTATAAGGATCCTTAACATTCAACACAAACTTGACAGTTTGATTTATTGCACTCAAAATTAGGCAAAAGATTCTAGTTAATCAGTTTTTGCAAGGTTTTTGTTAGTAACGTGCCCCAAACGTTCATGCAGTAAACATTTAGACTCAAGCAAGTATGAAGAAGCAGAATTTGTATTCTTATCAAACAGAATTACATTGATTTTGAAAAGGCAATCACTAAGATAACCTTTTCCTATGTACAATTCATTCTTACTCACTACTACTTTATCAGAAACAAATACACATTTTAAATCATTCTTAGTCAGAACTGGAATATAAACTAAGTTCTTTTGCAATTCCGGAACATGTCACCACCATACCTAATGTCATCTTTAATAGGACCTTGCCATTTCCTTCAACCTTTGCAACAGCGGAGTTTGCCATAAACAACTTCTCGTGTGTAGGTGCTGCAGTATATGATGAAAAACAATTCTTTGTTGTCACAAACATGACATGTGGTACCAGAATCTATCCACAATTCTCTTGGATTTTCAACAAAGTTACATTCTGAAAGTATTGCACAGAAATCATCCATTTCTCCTTTGGATTCAGCCAAATTTGCTTAATCCTTCTTCTTTTTGTCCTTCATGGGACCCCGACATTCAGTAGACTTCTAACCACGTTTGTCACAATTGAATCAACTTCCATTGAATTTCCCTTTCAGAGAATTGCTTTTTGAACCAGATGATTTCTCTCTTTTCTTTAATTTTGTGGGATCTTCTTATAAAATATTTACTCCAGATATTGCTGAGTTACAACGTGACATCTTTTCTGCATCCTTGTTATCCTCTTCCATTCTCAGCCTTACTAGTGGATCTTCAACAGTCATCTCCTTGTGTTTATGTTTCAAGTAGTTTTTGAAGTGCATCCACAATGGAAATAATTTCTCAGTTATCGCAGCCACTTGAAAAGCATCATTCGCAATCAATCCTTCAGCAAGGAGATCATGGATTATGACCTGCAGTTCTTGAACTTGGGTGACGACGGTCTTACTGTTTATCATCTTATAGTAAAAAAAGTTTGCCACAATGAACTTCTTCGTTACGACATCCTTTGTTTTGTACTTCTTTTCTAAAGCATCCCAGAGTTCTTTTGAGGTTTTGACATTACTGTACAAATTGTACAAATCATCTTGCTGGCCACTCATAATATATTTTTACACAAAAAATCTAAGTGTTGATACCAAGAATCGTTCTTCAGGCGGAGTTTCATCCGATATAATAGGAACATTCTCATTAATGAACCTCTGAAGACTCAACGTAGTGAGATAGAAGAACATCTTTTTTTGCCATCTCTTGAAGTCGTCTCCAAAAAACTTTGCCGGTTTCTCAGCCGGTGCTAGGGCAGAAGTTGAACAATTGTGTTCAGCCGATGTTATTACAGCACTTACTGTTGCATCACTTACTGTTTCAACATATAATTGACTTGAATTAGTCATTTTTCTATCATAAATGGAAGAGGACGTTAGTATGTGAAATACTATCAGTAAATATTAAATCCTTACACAAAATGTTTCTTATTTAACGATAAAGTTTTAATGTTCTTTTAATCGTTAATCGAATGAATTTTAAAAATTCAAACAGAGTAGAAAACCATAAATTTTTTTATCTCCAAAAACCTCAAATACACAAACAATTAAATTTCTTAAAACAATTTTATGTTGTATTAAGGTAAGTCAAAAATACAGAAACAAAAATAAGATGAAATAGAAAGAAAAAATTTTAATCCGAGTCCACAAAAACCAATGTGTTCCCTCAAGAAATTTGATCCCCTCATTGTACTCAAGGTTGCAGATTAATTTCTCCAAAGATAAAATGGATTAACCTGTTAAAGAAATAGCAGACCTAAAACTTAAATAACTCCAGTGAGCGCAAGATTAGTAACAAGAGCACACACAGGTTCAGTTGATCGATAATTTTATTTTTCAGAGAAATGTATGCAGAGAAGAAAAATTTTCTGTGTCTTGAAAAACGAAAATATTCTCTTATTTATAACCGCTTGGAGCAAAGGAACATGTCTGTTTGACAGTGGTATGAACGCTTCTGTTCAAACATGTCTCTTCATGAAAAATGTTACCGTTACGCACAAATTTAAATAAATCCCATTACATTAAATTAATTCAGTTAATAAATTAATTAACTAAAATCCTCAATTAATTTATAAGTGAAAGAAAATTTGGGGAAATAATTTAATAAATGATATTGATGAAATAAATTTTGACCAAAAATATTATCAATCAATCACATCATTTGTCAAATTCAAATCCAAATCCAAATCCGAAGCTGAAGCTGAAGCCGAGGCCGAGCGAGAGACAACCATGGCGCGAGGGGACACCTTCTTCTTAATTCTTTAAGAAGTAAAGGAAGTGTTTCCTAATATAAGGAAAACAATTTCCTTTATTCTACCAATATGGAAGAAATGACTTTTCATTTGCACTTTGTAAATGACTTTCATAGACACAATGGTCTGAACGACATTTTTTAACAGAAGCGTTCATACCGTTGTCGAACAGACGCGTTCCTTTGCTACAAGTGGCTATAAATAAGAGATTTTTTTTGTTTTTAAGAAACTCAAAAGTTTTCTTCTCTACATACATTTTCTCTCAAAAATAAAATTGTAGATCGACAGAGTTAGTGTGTGCTCTTCTTACTATTCTTGCATTCTCTAAAATTATTGAGTTTGAGGTACCGCTACTTATTTAACAGTGTAATCCGTTTTATCTTGGGAGAAATTAATGTGCAACATCGGGTACAGTGAGTAGATTAAATTTCTTAAGGAAACAAAGTGGTTTCTGTTGACTCGGATTAAATGTTTTTCTTTCTATTTCATCTTATTTATGTTTTAATATATTTGACTTATCTTAATACAAGATATAACAGATATTAATACATAATATGGAATCAATGTCAAATCTTGTCCAAAAGTCGATTCAATCTCCCAATTCAACACCTTGATATGGTATTGCATTGCCAAACACCTACTTAGAGTTAAAAATACTATCCCAACAATTTTCCCTTGTAAACTGTTAGATCCCAAGTTACCAAGCCGTGCGAGCACCTACTCTTATACCTATGTAAGAGGACCCTTGATACCCAACTAGTTAGTATGCAACATTATCAAAATTGGAAATAAAAGTAAATTCATGAGATCTTTACATCAATTAGAGTTTAAAAATCCAAGTTAAAATTTTAAAATAAATAACGCCCCATGGATCTAGTCTAAACAGTTACGAGAGCTTCTATTATTAAAGGATATAAAATACATTGACTAATGACATAGCTCCAACCACAAAGAAGGAAGGGTAGAAGCTATTGGAGATTGTCTTTGTCTTTACCTATGAAAAATCAGTGACCCAACAACTAGACTATGCCACAAAGCATAACAAAAGTAGTATTAATACAAACCTCACATACTGGTGGGCATCATCGGTAAACCCGATGCCCACCACATAATATAAAGAAATCCACCAGCAAGAAACATGCAATAAGAAAGTACACCCCTCAACCTTTATCCCCCCACCTTTACCTTTCATGTATACCATAAACGTTATAGTACTTGAGTCTAAACCTCAACTCAATAACCTTACTCTGTTTTCTTGATCATAGCATAACTATTCTATCTCATACAGGAGTTCCCGAATACAACCACTTCCAATTCGTTCAACCATTCACGACATGCCCTTCTAACGTTCAAGAAATACATAAACTAAACTAGTTCTTTACATGGAGGTTTTAGAGTTTGAAGTAAGGGATATAATCATAAAATGAATTCCTATAGATTAGTAAACCATCTAGAGTTTTGTTTAGGGATACAAGAGTCAAGGATAAAAGGCAAGTGCCATGGGTAAAGGGAAGGCACAAGCCAAAGGGAAAGGCTACCCCAACTTTGACAAACAGTGCCCTAAGTTCACAGCCATCACCATTGCTAGTGGTCTTGACCATGGTTCATGGGAGGCCTCGTGAAGGTTCCTTAGCTTTTAGGGAGGCAAGACCTTAGGGACAAGCCACTGGACATTGGACCACCTGCCACTTCATGGCCAATGGTATTTACCACGGTTCGTTTAAAAGATCGCGGTCATGACTTAGCATTGTGGAGACTAACGTACAAAACCATAGACACTGCCGAAGGACCACGAGAAGTTCTACGACTTGTTATCTTGACCATGTCTCATGAGCCCAATCGTGGTGCCTAGGAGTCTGCTACCTCATGAGTGGACTTTTAGTAAATTCCTTTTTAGTTGGTTTAAGTGAGGGTCGTCTTATATTGAATTTGTACACCTATATAAACTATTTTAATTCATTAACCACCCCCAACAAAGTCATTAATTCCAAAACGCCAAAAGATCCCAATGTTCTTCCTCTCAAAATCACTCTAGAAGCCACTAGAAGAAGAAGAGAGGGTCAAACTAGGAAAACTTCCTTCATTTTTTCAAGAATTATGGGGGACTTATATTCAAGGTATGACATTTTAATCATCTATGTATTATTCCATCCATAGAGCCCCCTAGATTTCCCCTAATTGTGAAGATAAACCCAATTCTAGCTAGGGTTTCTTCCTATGTTGGGGGTAGTGTTGAGTATGATTTCAATTTAGTGGATAATACTTGTTTAAGATTTTTGTAGTTCTGATTCGTGATATTACAATGAATTTATATGTTTTACATGGTTAACCCTAGTCTAATTGATGAAATTTATATTATGTGGGTTTATGCCATAAAAGGTGAAATTGATGATTTATAAATTGATCTTCTAAATAGATGAATTGTATGGAAATTGTTCATAAATATATACATAAGGACATGAATGGAAGTATATTATAGTATAAATTATGAATCATGACTAGTAAGGCTTGAGATTGAGCTTGTATGATGAACTATGACTAGAATTTCGTAAATATAAAGCTTATTACTATAATGTCTTCAGATCTAGAATGCATGATGATTTTATGAAGTAAAGCCTTGAGAATAAGTCTTGCAGTCAAGAATTTTGAATCACTAGGTCTTTGAGGGTAAAGTTAATGTGATTAATTATTTAGGTATAGGCTTTGAGAGTAAAGTCTACATGAGAATAAAAGTATAATAGGTAGAATTGTGGTGAAGGGCCTATACTCAATAAACCTAAATTATAAATGCTTGAATATATAAAGTGATAGACTCACTTGAACACGGATTACTGTCAAGGGAATTCTTCCATGAGACACCATTGTTGGGCAAGGCGTAACAACAAATTTTAGGGTATATGCTTGCCCACAAATAGATATTGACAATGAGTAACACAAGGTAGGGTCTGAGCTCCATGTTAAAAGAGAACCACACCTAATTGATGTGAGGAGTATTCAAGGTAAAAAAGGGGAAATTATACATAGTATAGTGTGAGTTTACTCAAAGACAGGTCTCATACGGTGTAAGCATACACATAGCTGTGTTATGGTTTGAATCTCCCTCTCCAATGAACTAAGACTTGCTTCCTCATAGGGTTTAAAAGCATAAATAGACTTAGAAATCCTTAAGGAAATATATCATAGGATCCATCTTAATAATAAACCTAGACATGCTTGCAAAGCACCCCCTAGGGTTCAAACTAATAAGGAACTAAGAGTATGCTAAAGGAGTGTTTAGTAGTGTTCCGAGGTTTAAAGAGGAGGACTAGTCTCCAAGTCAAGAAGTGTGAGTATGAGGGGAAAAAATTGATACTTAGCATTGAAAGTATTATGGGGGATTATTCATGCATTGCACAAGTATAACTTAAGATTGTTAAGTAAGGTTTCTATTATATGATATATGTTTAGATAAGATTGAGCTAGAGTTGCCTTACTTTTTATTATTGACTAACGGTTACAAATTACCATGGTTATTAGAAGTAAGTTGAGGATGAATCTTAAAAGGGTAAGTATTTATGATGGACTAAGGTGTTATTTAGTGCAAGGGGACTATGGGATCTTACTCATACATTGCACAAGTATGACTTGAAGCTACTTATAAGAATCTATGACTTGAGAATGCATGTGGACTATGTTTATGATGACCAAAAGGGATACTTACCTTGGATGATATTATGAGGTCTTTTCCATGCCTTGCATAAATATGCTAAGGTTACTTGAAATAGTTCTCTAATGATATGTAACACTAAGGCTGAAATAATGCTTATATGATGCCAATGTTTGAGACCTTTGTTATGATTATGAAATTGTCTTATAGTTGATGTTTAATGATGTTTTAGATTATATCTTATGTTGACTAACCCTTATGATATTGTGCTCTTATGATGTTATGCTAGCTATCATATTTAGTACTCTTGCAGTAATGCATACTTTGCCTATATTCTCATCAAATGTAGGGTTCGGAGATTTGAGTTCCATTCTTGAGGATAGGTTTCTAAGGAGGATGAATTTCAAGATTTGGTTGAGTCCTCATAGTTTCAAGGAGAAAGACACTATTTACTTTATGTCTTCTATTTTCATGTTTTGAGACTATTGTATGGGTTATGTTACAAATGTTTTAATTCAAAGTTGAGTTTAGGTGGTTTGAGACAAATTATAGTTAGACTTTCGCTTGATTTTATAGAAAAATTTGATTGTATGGAAAAAGTTTTTAAAATTTCCATACTTCTATACTATTTTATGTTATGATGTGCAAAGGTCTTGTGTGAGACCCCTTCGAGTAAATGTATTTTATTTTACTTCTAGGGTATACCCTGTCTCGTGACAAGCTTGGTATCATAGAACAATAGTTAGAATGCTTCTGGAATTGTCTCAAATGATGTCTAGCAGAGTCTTGTCCATAAATGTGAAGCGGTGCATATTTATGAGTAGGAGGGTATTGGATATTTTAGGAAACTTCACTTCTTCATTCTCTAAGTTGGCAATAGATTTTGGATCTAGTAGTGTAATACCTCGAAAATGACTTAGGTGAAGGTATAGCCTAACATGGTTGTCATAAGTGTCTAAGATACTAAATTGGTCTATAATGTAATAATGAGGCAGTGTCTAAAGATTTAGGTGCATTGGAAGTCAAACATCAAGGGACGACTAAGACGTTCGACGACTAAGTCACCTATGTGCTTCATGTGTGGTTATGTGCTTATATGTGTGTTTCATGAGCTTATAAGATCCTTATATGACCAATTATAGTTTTTATAGTCAGTGTGTTGAGTTTCATCAAGTTTGGAGGTCAAACGTCCAAGAACATCCATTATGTTTGAAAGGTTTGCCTTGAAACAACCTTGTGTGTCTATTCATGTTTCGTTGAGTTTTATGTGTTCGTTTTGGATGAAATTGATGTGGGTGGTCCTAATCTCGTAGAAAAACATATTTGGGTTGGAAACGTCCGGGAAAACATCCCCAAGGACCATACAAGGGACCTTGAGAAAGGACCTTGCCTTGAGACAAAGGTTTTCTTAGACCAGCCCAATCTACTTAGGCAATCGACAGCCAGTAGCCCGGTCCACGCCCCGTCGATTGAGGGAGTGGGTCAAGACTTAGGCATGGACAGGAAAGTATCCAATGACCAGCCTCATTCCCAAACCACAGACCAACAGCACGGTCCGTTGGTTGGGAAACGGCCAGTCGGTTGGCAAGTCGTCTGTGAGGTTGTTCCTGCGCAGTTTAGTGTAAGTTCAAGGTGTGAATTGGTAAATTCACCCCAAGTCCAAATAAGAGTTTGGGAGGTTTAATAAGGGTATTTTGGGTATTTTAAATGTGTTTATAAGTCTTAAACACTTAGGAGAATTCATTCTTCAAAAATCAAAACCAAAAACCTCTCAAGAGCTCTCTCGAACTCCATTTAAGCTTGAAGGGAGATTGAAGCTTGAATTTTGATTTCTCAACCAATTTCTCTCAATTTTAGTGGATTAGAATCATTATGTTATGGTTTTAGATCCTTGAAATTCTATTCATCAAGGAGCCAATCTTCAAAGTGATTTTCAAAGACTTCACAAAAGATGAGATTTCTAAATCGAAATCTATCCATGGGTTCTTGCATTAAAGGTTTTAAATCATTGAATATTGATTGAATTGTTGTTAATTAGATGAATTTAACTGAATTAACCTATGAACCCATGTAATTGATGAACCCTAGTTTTGGACTACTTTATGGGTTAAGTGATATTGACTTATTGTTTATGAATTCTAGTGTAGTTTTCTATGGGCTATTAAATGATGTAAGAATTATATTCAATAGGTTGTTTTAGATTGATGAATATATATTGAATTGACCTATATTCATTGAATATTATGGTTTTTGTATTGAATTGTTGATTATGGTCATGGGTAAGGGCCATATAATATTGAATTGAATGATCTAGCTATTGAATGAAGTGTTGAGAATGGATCGGTGGTACGGTGCCCTAATTCTCTCTATTTTATGTTAATTAGACTTCAATTATGTTGTGATTGGTATGGTCCACTTATGGTGGCGGTGCTATGCGCTTTACTTGCAATTGATGTGGCCTCGTCGGCGTTACTTTATGTATTATAATGATCATGGCCTTGTCGGCATTTACTTGAAGTATTATGATGCTTTGTGTAGTGATTTATGTAAAGTATTATCATATCTACCTACATGTTAGTAATGTGAAAGTATGGTTTCTTCTATTGATGTTGTAAGGTGATCATGTTAGACTATGACTATGTCCTTATTTATGTAGTCTTAGAGTTGATGCATGGTTGTTCCTACTTGACCATATGAGTCTATGATGGTTATATTAATGATGTCATAGTAGTTGATAGGATGACCTAAAGATGATGTTGGTTGTGCCTATGTGCTTCTAGAATGATATGAAATATGTGCTAAAGTAAAGTATGTTGTGTCTTGTCTTGGTAGACTTGTGTCCCTTACTTGATACATTTATGAATGTGAATATGATATTCCTTGACTTAGGATGCTAAAGCCTCTTAGTCTTGAATGTATGAATGATATGAGACCTTGAATGATGTTAAGAAGGTTATTTATGTGAAATCGTGAACCTAGTGGTAGGGTTATGAACATTGAAGTCGAAAGCCGTAATGGTATACTTCATGTAATGAATGATGGACTTAAGTTTGATTTGATGGAATGGCATCATATCTTCCTTAGGAAAGTCATCATGAGCTATCTTGTCTCCATTTTAAGGTAGCCGTAGAGGACCTCTTTGGTAGGTGAATGTAATTGGGCTATGAACTTGATATGGAACCCCTTTGTATGAACCTTTAATGTAAATTACTCTATGAGAACAAAGGCTAGAACCAAGTGAGTATGGTTTGGGAAGTATATCCAGTGAAGAATTAGACTAGAGTACAAAGTAAGCCTTTCATATTCCTTAACCATGTGCCTACATGGGATGTGTCCAAGTTCTACCATTGGCAAGTAGAACACCCTCCATAGGAGTAGGTGACAACTACGGATTCCATGATTTGCTACCATGGTCTATGTAGGTTATTGCCTATTCTCATCATATGGGATACCTTTTAGAATTAGAGAAGTTCTATGAAGTTTAGGTTTTGGTATGCGATACTATCTTGACATTGCACAATAGGCTTTGAAGATGTTAGTTAGAGTCACTAGGTCTTCTCTAAGACCATTACTTGAATGTCCTTTATGTAATGAATGTCTCTTAAATGAACTAATGAATGTAATGACTTAAGTTAAGAAAGTATGTTAAATGAATAAGTACTTAACTAGAGTAGTTAAGAGTTGTCTAGTTAAGGTGTTGAGGGGGCATAGGAATGGTCACTACGTATCTTACCTAGATAATTCTTAAGAATGACTCTAGTTAGGGAAGATGGTTGATTATGTAGACATGATCCAAACTTAGGTAGTCTTAAGGATTATTTAGGTAATCTTGAAGAGGTCAATGATGGACGTTGTCTTCTTGATATACTTAAGTAAGTCTTTTGATAACCTTTGGAAGGGAGAATGTCATATTATGTATGTTGTGGTATTAAGTGAGAATGATCTTATCCAAGGTAATCTATATGATCTCTTGAGTGTGTGTGAAAGGGATTGTATGGGCGGTCACTTCACAACTCACTCAAGTGAACCTTAGAATCACCTTTGGTAAGAGGATCTCATGTTTATGTGTTTGGAGTATTTTAAGGGTGTGTATCTCATTATAGGTGGTCTTAAGGATCATTTAGGTGTGCCTAAAGAGGGTGTATGGGTGTCTCTCTTTGTCTTACTTAAGTGAGTCTTAGGATAGCTCTTAGTGAGAGGATTGCATGCTAGAAAGGGGGTTACTGTCAAGTTGAGGAACTTCACTCTAACTATGGAATTCGTTACTGTAAAGTGACATAGTTCACTGTAATGTTTCCTTTAAAATGTGATGAATTGATTAAGTGTTATCTTATGTATTTCTAAGGTGTTAAATGTTGTTCTTATGCTTATGTTATGATATTTAAATCAAAAAGATGCATATTTCCAATAAATGTCCGTTTTCATGACTTTATGCATTATGCGATACTTAGTACGTGTGTTTGTACTAATTTCATTCTTCTATCTATGTCTAAAGTGATTCATCGGTGAAGGTGCTTTTGGTAGCTAAGCTTGGATTATAAGATCGTTCAAGTAAGTTGAAGTATGTACTCATTTGACTCGAGGGCATAGATGTGTTTTATGTGTCTTTTTGAAGTATTGTAATAGACTAAGTATTTCTATATTCGTATTGTATGGGCCGTGTCCCAAGTATTCTTGCGTCTAATATTTGATCAAATAAGACTTAGTATTTCCGATGAGTTTTATAAGAAAGATATTTTTAAAAACTTCTAGAATGTTCTGAAATTTTTTAATTCCGCACTACTTTTCATATGTTTATATGTGATGAACCATACAGAAGGGCTTGTACAAGACCTCCGAGAGGTCAAGTACGCCGGTTGCATTCCTAGAATGCGATATCTTCTAGGGTGTGGTTTCGGGATGTGACAAGCTTGGTATCAGAGCATAGGTTATGAAAGTGGTCTTAGGAATCAAAAAGTCTCATCAAGTCACGTCTAGTAGAGTCTTGACCATCGTTGTTAGTCGCGACACATATATGGGCGAGAGGCTATAGTACGATAGAGTTTCCCTTATTTTCTACTCCTATGTCATTCCGTAGAGTAAAAGTTATGATTACTCTTTTCTTATGGTATTCCTTGTGTTCATAGGAAGATGAATACAAGAAGGATGGTCGCTAGAAGGTTGGAAGAAGGAAGGGTGGAAGAGGAAGTTCCTCCTCAAGTTGAGGAAGTTGAGCAAGTTCCTCAAGGTGCTCAAGGTTCTCAAGGTTGTCAAGTCCCTATTGGAGGTCAAGGTAATGAGGTTCCGGTGGTTCTCCCGGATATGACTAATGGTAAGATTAGAGAGGCTTTGATTGCTTTAGCCCGAGCTTTGACTACCCATGTTAATATGGGTATGGCACCTAGAGTGAATATTGTGGAGAGCACTATGACATCTAGATTGAGATATTTTGTGGGGATGAATCCTGCTATCTTTCTTGGCTATAAGTTGGGAGAGGATCCCCAAGAGTTTCTTGATGGTGACAAGGTGTTGAGTGCCATGGGGGTGAATTCTAGGGAGAAGGAGGATTTAGCTTTGTACAAATTGAGGGAGGTTGCTTAAGTGTGGTATACTCAATGGAAAGAGAATAGGCCGGTTGAGTCGGGTCCTATTGAGTGGAAAGAGTTTAAAAAAGCTTTTCTAGGAAAGTCCTTTCCCCGTGCGAGGAGGGAGGTGAAGGTTGAGGAGTTCGTCGATCTCAAGAAAGGCAATATGAATGTTGAGGAGTACTCTTTGAAGTTCTCTAGGTTTTCTTGGTTTGCTCCATCCTTTGTGTCTAACCCTAGGGATGATATGAGTAGGTTTGTGACGGGTGTTGTCGACCTAGTGAAAAAAGAATGACATACTGCTATGCTACATGATGATATGACCCTAGCTAGACTCATGGTGTATGCTCAGTCAATTATGGAGTCTAAACTTGGTAGGATTGCTAGAAACTTGTAGAGGAGTTGTTCTAGTAATCAAAGTCAACCTAGGTTCAAGAAGAGGGCTCAAATTCAAGATGGACCTATGCTCCTAATGTCAAACTTTAGAAAGGAAGTGGTTCTCAAGGTGGTAAGCCTACTTGTGCTACTTGTGGAAAGAAGCATTATAGGGAATGTCTACGGGGCACTGGGAGTTGTTTTGGATGTGGTAAAGATGGACACAAAGTGAGAGATTGTCCTACTAGAGATGGTAAGTAAGTTGCTCCTAATGTTCCAAAGGATGATGCTCCAACGAAGAGTCGTTTCTATGCACTCTGGACTAGAGGAGCAAAGCCGGATGAGGGTGATGATGATGATGGTAAGTTCTTGTATTTCTTCAGAGTGTGAGTTCCTTCTAAGTCAGGGAGTATTGTTAGTAGAGGGGCTAGATGGTCCTAGAAGTATGTTGCATGTGCATGGTGTTTAGAAGTCTTGTTGAAACTGAATTTCACTGATTTCTTGCATTGTGCATTTTATGAAGTTATGATCATGTTGTAAGAAGTGTTTATGTGGTTTAAAATTGCATATTAGCATGTTTCCATCATTAATTGCGTAAATGGTGCATTTTTTAAAAATATGCATAATTTCACTGTAAAGTTGCCTACTCACTATAAAATTTTTGCAAAAATTGACTAATTCGTTCTTTGGTCTAAAATTGTTGCAATATGATTAGAACTGATATATATGAGCATGATACTGAATATAAAATAAGTTTTTGCTATTTAGAATGAAGGATGTGAGTTTAATGACATAATTTGTTGTAGAATTGTTTCTAACTTCTTGTTGTGTTGTGATTCTCTTAATTATGTGAAATTGATGTTTCTGCTTGATTGTATGTTATGTGGTATGTTCATGAGCTGTTAAGTTTAATCTCTATTCTTGGAAGTGTTCGGAGAGTGGCAAGTGTCATTCGAGGACTAATGTTGTCCAAGTGGGGCAGAATGTAATACCTCGAAAACGACTTAGGTGAAGCTAGATACTAACATGGTTTTCATGAGTGTCTGAGGTCCTAAATTGGTCTATAATGTGGTAATGATTCAGTGTCTAATGATTTAGTTTGCATTCGAAGTCAAACATCAAGGGACGACTAAGTCACCTATGTGCCTCATGTGTGGTTATGTGCTTCTATGTGTATTTCAAGAGCTTCTGAGGTAATTATATGAGAAATTATAGTTTTTATAGGCAGTGTGTTGAGTTTCATGAAGTTTGGAGGTCAAACGTCTAAGAACGTCCATGATGTTCGAAATGTTTGCCTTGAAATGACCTTGTGTGTCTATCCATGTTTCGTCGAGTTTTACGTGTTCTTTTTGGATGAAATTGATATGGGAGGTCCTAAACTTGTAGACAAACATGTTTGGGTTGGAAACGTCCGGAAAACATCCCCAAGGACCATACAGGGGTCCTTGAGGAAGGACATTGCCATGAGCCAAAGGCTGTCGTAGACCAGCCCAATTGACTGAGGCAATCGACGACTAGTAGAACGGTTGACGCCCCGTCGATTGAGGGCGTGGGTCAGGACTTAGGAGGGGCTGGGCAAGAATCCAATGACCAGCCTCAGTCCCAAACCACGGACCACCAGGGCGGTCCGTTGGTTGGGAAACGGCCAGTCGATTGGCAAGTCGTGTGTGAGGTTGTTCCTGCGCAGTTCACTGTAAGTTCAAGGGGTGAATTGGTAAATTCACCCCACGGACAAATAAGAGTTTGGGAGGTTTATTAAGGGTCTTTTGGGTATTTTAAATGTGTTTATAAGTCTTAAACACTTTGGAGAATTCATTCTTCAAAAATCAAAACCAAAAACCTCTAAAGAGCTCTCTAGAACTCCATTGAAGCTTGAAGGGAGATTGAAGCTTGAAGGTTGATTTCTCAACCAATTTCTCTCAAATTTCGTGTATTAGCATCATTAAGGTATGATTTTTGATCCTTGAAACTCTATACATCAAAGAGCCAATCGTCAACGTGATTTTCAAAGACTTCACAAAAGATGTGTTTTCTAAATCGAAATCTATCTATTCGTTCTTGCATTACAGGTTTTAAATCATTTAATATTGAAGGAATTGTTGTTAATTAGATATTTTAACTCAATTAACCTATGAACCCATGCAATTGATGAACCGTAGTTTTGGACTACTTTATGGGTTAAGTGATATTGACTTAATGCTTATGAATTCTAGTGTAGTTTTTTATGGGCTATTGAATGATGTAAGAATTATATTCAATTGATTAATAGGTTGTCTTAGATTGATAAATATATATTGATTTGACCTAGATTCATTGAGTATTATGCTTTTGTATTGAATTGTTGATTATGGTCATGGGTAAGGGCCTTATTATATTGAATTGGATGATTTAGCTATGGAATGAAGTGTTGAGAATGGATTGGTGGTATGCTGCGCTAATTCTCTTTATTTTATGTTAATTAGACTTCAATTATGTTTTGATTGGTATAGTCCACTTATGGTGGCGGTGCTATGTGCTTTACTTGCAATTGATGTGGCCTCGTCGGCGTTACTTTATGTATTATGATGATCATGGACTTGTCGGCACTTACTTGAAGTATTATGATGCTTTGTGTAGTGATTTATGTAAAGTATTATCATATCTATCTACATGTTTGTAATGTGAAAGTATGTGTTCTTCTATTGATGTTGTTAGGTGATCATGTTAGACTATGACTATGTGCTTATGTGTGTAGTCTTAGAGTTGATGCATGGTTGTTCCTACTTGATTATATGAGTATATGATGGTTATATTAATGATGTTATAGTAGTAGATAGTATGACCAAAAGATTATGTTGGTTGTGCCTATGTGCTTCTAGAATGATATGAAATATGTGCTAAAGTAAAGTATGTTCTGTCTTGTCTTGGTAGAGTTGTGTCCCTTACTTGATACATCTATGAATGTGAATATGAGATTTCTTGACTTAGGATGCTAAGGCCTCTTAGTATTGAATGTATGAATGATATGATACCTTGAATGATGCTAAGAAGGTTATTTATGTGAAACCGTAAACCTAGTGGTAAGGTTATGAACATTGAAGTCGAAAGCCATAATGGCATCCTTCATGTAATGAATGATGGACTAAAGTTTAATTGGCTGGAACGGCATCATATGTTCCTTAGGAAAGTCATGATGAGCTATCTTGTCGCCATTTTAAGGTAGCAATAGAGACCTCGTTGGTAGGGTGAATGTAATTGGGTTATGAACTTGATATGGAACCCCTTTGTATGAACCTTTAATGTAAATTACTCTATGAGAACAAAGGCTAGCACAAAGTGAGTATGGTTTGGGAAGTAGCTCTAGTGAAGAACGAGACTAGAGTACAAAGTAAGCCCTTCATATTCCTTAACCATGTGCCTACATAGGATTTTTCCAAGTTCTACCATTGGCAAGTAGAACACCCTCCATCGGAGTAGGTTACAACTCCGGATTCCATGATTTGCTACCATGGTCTATGTCGGTTATTTCCAATTCTCAAAATATGGGATACCTATTAGCATTAGAGAATTTCTATGAAGTTTAGGTTATGGTATGGGACACTATCTAGACATTACACAATAGGCTTTGAATATGTTAGTTAGAGTCCCTAGGTCTTCTCTAAGACCATTACTTGAATGTCCTTTATGTAATGAATATCTCTTAAATGAACTAATGATTGTAATGACATAAGTTAAGAAAGTATGTTAAATGAATAAGTATTTTTCTAGAGTAGTTAAGTGTTGTCTAGTTAAGGTATGAAGGGGGCATAGTAATGGTCACTTCCTTTCTTACCTAGATAGGTCTTAAGAATGACTCTAGTTAGGGAAGATGGTTTATTATGTATGCATGATCCAAACTTAGGTAGTCTTAATGATTATTTAGGTAATCTTGAAGAGGTCAATGATGGACGTTATCTTCTTGATTTACTTAAGTAAGTCTTTTGATAACCTTTGGAAGGGAGAATGTCATATTATGTATGTTATGCTATTAAGTGAGACTGATCTTATCCTAGGTAATCTATAGGATCTCTTGAGTGTGTGTGAAAGGGATTGTATGGGAGGTCGCTTCATAACTCACTCAAGTGAACCTTAGAATCACCTTTGATAAGAGGATCTCACGTTTATGTGTTTGGTGTATTGTAAGGGTGTGTATCTCATTATAGGTGGTCTTAATGATTATTTTGGTGTGCCTAGAGAGGGTGTATGGGCGGTATCTCTTTGTCTTACTTAAGTGAGTCTTAGGATAGCTCTTAGTGAGAGGATTGCATGCTAGAAAGGGGGTTACTGTGAAGTTGAGGAACTTCACTGTAACTATGGAATTAGGCACTGTAAAGTGACATAGTTCATTGTAAAGTTTTTTTTAAAATGTGATGAATTGATTAAGTGTTATATTATGTATTTCTAAGGTGTTAAATGTTGTTCTTATGCTGATGATATGATATTGAAATAAAAAAGATGCATATTTCCAATAAATGTCCGTTTTCATGATTTTATGCATTATGCCATACTTAGTTCATGTGTTTGTACTAATTCCATGGTTTTATATATCTCTAAAGTGATTCATAGGTGAAGGTTCATTTGGGAGCAAAGCTTGGATTATAAGATCGTTCAAGCAAGTAGAATTACGTCCTCATTTGACTCGAGGGCATAGATGTCTTTTATGTCTCTTATTGAAGTATTGTAATAGACTAAGTATTTCTATATTCTTATTGTATGGGTCGTGTCCCAAGTATTCTTGTGTCTATGATTTGATGAAATGAGACTTAGTATTTCCGATGAGTTTTAAATGAAAGATATTTTCAAAAACTTATAGAATGTTCTGAAAATTATTAATTCTGCACTACTTTTCATATGTTTATATGCGATGAACGATACGGAAGGGCTTGTACAAGACCTCTGAGAGGTCAAGTACGCCGGTTGCATTCGGAGAATGTCATAGCTTCTAGGGTGTGGTTTCGGGATGTGACAAGCTTGGCATAAGAGCATAGGTTATGAAAGTGGTCTTACGAATCAAAAAGTCTCATCAAGTCACGTCTAGTAGAGTCTTGACCATCGGTGTCAGTCGCGACATATCTATGGGCGAGAGGCTATTGGACGATAGAGTTTCCCTTCTTTTCTAATCCTATGTCGTTCCGTAGAGTAAAAGTTATGATTACTCTTTTCTTATGGTTTTCCTTATGTTTATAGGAAGATGAATACTACAAGGATGGA
Source organism: Solanum sitiens (assembly GCA_016801875.1). Lineage (NCBI taxonomy): Eukaryota > Viridiplantae > Streptophyta > Magnoliopsida > Solanales > Solanaceae > Solanum > Solanum sitiens. The sequence goes on from JABWTJ010000457.1 coordinate 449,801, forward strand.
CGCTAGAAGGTTGGAAGAAGGAAGTGTGGAAGAGGAAGTTTCTCCTCAAGTTGAGGAGTTGAGAAAGTTCCTAAAGGTGCTCAAGGTTCTCAAGGTTGTCAAGTCCCTATTGGAGGTCAAGGTAATGAGGTTCCGGTGGTTTCCCTGGATATGACTAATGGTGAGATTAGAGAGACTTTGATTGCTTTAGCCCGAGCTTTGACTACCCATATTAATATGGGTATGGCACCTAGAGTGAATGTTGTGGAGAGCACTATGACATCTAGATTGAGATAGTTTGTGAGGTTGGATCCTCCTATCTTTCTTTGCTCAAAGGTGGGAGAGGATCCCCAAGAGCTTCTTGATGGTGTGTACAAGGCGTTGAGTGCCATGGGGGTGGCTTCTAGGGAGAAGGCGGAGTTAGATTCGTACAAATTGAGGGAGGTTGCTTAAGTGTGGTATACTCAATGGAAAGATAATAGGCCGGTTGAGTCGAGTCCTATTGAGTGGGAAGAGCTTAAAGAAGCTTTTGTAGGAAAGTACTTTCCCCGTGAGAGGAGGGGGGTGAAGGTTGAGGAGTTTATCAATCTCAGGCAAGGAAATATGAGTGCTAAGGAGTACTCTTTGAAGTTCTCTAGGTTTTCTAGGTTTGCTCCATCCTTGGTGTCTAACCCTAGGGATGATATGAGTAGGTTTTTGATAGGTGTATCCAACTTCGTTGAAGAATAATGTCTTATGACAATGTTCCATCATGACATGGATCTCTCTAGTCTTATGGGGTATGCCCAACACATTGAGGATTCAAAACTTAGGAAGACGAATAAGGAGGCAAAAATGGTTAGGATTGGTGATGGGAATTTCTCCAATGCTAAATTCGATAGGCAAGGTAGACCTAAGTCTAAACAAATATATATTGATTGAGACTCTTCCAACACCCTAGGGTTGACTAAGAGAAAGATAGAGGGGTCTCCATTTCCTAAGCCTATTTGCACCAAGTGTGGAAGGAACCACCATGGTAAATTCCTAGCCGGCATAGATGGTCTTTATGGGTGTAGAAAGTGTGTAACAAAATGACAGATTGCCCGGTTTTTTAAGCCAAAGGGAAGGGAGAATAAGCAAGTAGCCACTAGTAGATAGAGGCGAAGCCTCAAAAGAAGAATAGGTTCTACGTCCTCCAAGACAGAAATAATCAAGTGTGATTTCCTTATGTTGTTATCGGTATGTGTTTTATTTTTTAGTAAATTCCGAATTTCTTGTGTTTTGTGACTGTTTAAATTAGAACTTGAAGATTGCCTTTAGTATGAATGATGTTTCGAAGAGTTTGTATAGGCTTACTTCCAAGGGGGGTTGTGTTCCTATTTGTCAAGGTTATTGTGTGTTTATGTGTTGCCATAATTTCCATTTATGCATGTTAATGAAAAAGTTCAGTTCTCGATAGAAATGACATACATGCATTGTTTTACCTCCTGTTGTTGTGCATTGAATAGAAATGTATATTTATTTCATGAAATGTACAAGTGAGGATGTCTTATTTTGGATTTGAATGATTCCTCCTTGAATAAATGTTTTTTGTGTGTAAATTGCATATGATCTTGATGAGAGTATGTTGAGAATTTTATAGCTAAGAGATGGTAGTTCATCCTTGATAGATATAAAATTTAATGTATTTTGGGTTGTTATATGTAGTTCCTACTCCCTTGTGTCGCATTTAGTATGTTTAGATTTGAATTGATGTTTTATGCCCTTGATTATGTGCATTTATATGAGTTGCATGCATGATGGAATGCTAGTCTTGAGTCCTTTCCTATAATAAGTGTTTAGAATCGTCATTCGAGGATGAATGATACCAAGAGGGAGATGTTATAACATTCCAGAAGTTCATAGACTAAACTAGTTCTTTACGTGGAGGTTTTAGAGTTTGAATCAAGGGTTAGAATCTTAAAATGACCTCATGTATCTCAGTAGACCATCTAGGATTTAGTTGAGGGCTACAAGAGTAAAGGATAAAAGACAAGTCCTAAGGTGAAGGCACAAGGCACAAGGCAAAGGCCAAGGCTGCCCCAATCTTGGCAAGCAGTACTCCAAGTTCACGGCCATTACCATGACCAGTGATCTTGAACATGGTTTGTGAGAGCCCTCGTGAAGGTTTCTTAGCCTTGTGGGAGGCAAGTAGTTGGGGCTAAGACATTATACCATTTACCAAGAGCCACTTCACGACCAGTGGTATTGACCATTGTTCTTGGGAAGGCTCATGGTCATGGCTTAGAATTGTTGAGGCAAAGCCACCACACCATAGACACTGCCCAAGGACCATGGGCACGACCAAGGTTCGTAACCCTTGACATGGTTACTGGGATTGGGCTTCCTAGTTAGGGGTCTTTTAGTAAATTCCCTTTTAGTTGGTTTAAGTGGGGGTCATTTTATATAGTTTTTATACATATATATAAATTGTTTTAAGTCATTAACCACCACAACTAAGTCAGTAATTCCAAAACCCCAAAATATCCCAAAGTTCTTCCTAAAAAAAAGTTCTCTCTAGAAAACCCAAGAAGAAAAGAAGAAGAAGAAGAAGAAGAAGAAGAAGAAGAAGAAGAAGAAGAAGAAGAAGAAGAGTCAAGTTAGATTAACTTCCTGCATTTTTAAAAGCATTGTGAGGGCTGTATGATAAATTTATTATAGATTATTCATCTGTCGATTCTTCCATCCACATAGCCACATAGATTTCTCTCAATTGTGAAGATAAAACCCAATTCTAGCTAGGGTTTCTCCCTATGTTGTTGGTAGTGTTGATTAAGATTCATTTTGAGTAGATAATACTTGTTTATCACTGTTTTTGTATTTAATCATTATACTATTATGTTTTTTTATGTTTTCCATGGTTAACCCTACTCTAATTGATGAAATTCATATTATATGGGTTTATGCCATGAAAGTGTAAATTTTAGGGTTTATAGAGGGATCTTTTAAATAGATGAACTGTATGGTAATTGTTCATGTATGTAAACAGATGGACATTAGTAGAAGTATATTATATTATGCATTATGCATTAGATTGAACTTATATGATGAACTTGGACTAGAATTGCTAAAAAAATAAAGGTTGTGACTAGAACGTCTTGAGATCTAGATATGCATAATGATTGTATGATGTAAAGCCTTGAGAATAAAGATTGTAGTCAAGAATGTTGAATTACTAGGGCTTTATGAGTAAAGTTAATGTGATGAATTATGTAAGTAAAGTATTTGAGAGTAGAGTGTACATGAGAATAAAAGTCTAATATGTTGAATTGTTGTGAAGGGTCTATACTCACGTAGCCGACCTTATTAATGCTTGAACGTATAAAGTGACAGAATCACATAAACATATATTGATTGTCAAGGGAATTCTTCCATGAGACAACAATGATGGCAAGGCTTAATAATGAATTTAGGGGTGTATGCTTGACCCAAAATGGATATTGACTATGAGAGGAAGAGTCACACAGGGTAGGGTTCGGGCTCCATGTTGAGAGGAGAACCACACCTAATTGATGTGAGGACTATACAAGGTAAAAAGGGGTAACTCTTACATAGTAGAGTGTGGGGTTTCCCAAAGTTAGGTCTCATGAGGTTTAATCCTTCACCTAGTTGTGTTAGGGTTTACATCTCCGTATCCAATGAACTAAGACTTGCTTAAATAAGTACCTCATAGTGTTCAAAAGCATAAATGGACTTAAGCATGCTTAAGGAAGTATCTCATGGGGTCCATCTTAATAATAAACTTAGACATGCTTGAGAAGCATTTCGTCAGGTTCGAACTAATAAGAAACTAAGAGTATGCTCAATGAGTGTTTAGTAGTGTTCCAAGGTTAGTGAGAGGGATTAGTCTCAAGTAAAGAAGTATGAGATTAAGGACCTAAAAGTTGTACATAGCGTGGATCGGATTGTGCTGTCTTATTTATGCAATGCACAAGTATAAGTTATGGTTGGCAAAGGGTGTTTTCTATTATAATGAATGTTTTTATAGGATTGGCTATAGTTTCCTTCCTTCTTATGACTTACTCAAGTTTAGAGATTCTCTTTGTTATGAGAATTAAGTTATGGATGAGACCTAAAAACGTAAGTATCTATGATGGTCTAAGGATGTACTTAGTGTGAGTGGGATTATAGGGTCTTACTCATACATTACACAAGTATGACTTGAAGCTACTTACAAGAGTCTATGACTTGGCTTACATGTGGACTACATTTATCATAACCATAAGGAATACTTAGCTTGGATGGGATCATGGGGTCTTGTCCATTATTTCCACAAGTATGCTTTCATTTTACTTGAAATGTTTGTCTTATGATATAAAAGACTAAGGGTGAAATTATGCTTATATATGGCTTATGATGGTGACTTTACTTATAATTATGATATTGTCTCTTAAGGTTATAGTTGATATTTCATGAAGTATTACAGTATGTCATATGTTTACTATCTCGTAATATTGTGCACTTATGATATTAAACTACCTATCATATTTATTACTACTGTAGTATATCATACTTTACCTACATTCTAATCAAATGTAAGGTTCATAGATTTGAGTTCCATTCTTGAGAATAGGTTTATAACGAGCAAGGAGTTCAACGTTTGGGTGAGTCCTCATAGTTATTAGTACAAATCCACTACTACATTTATGCCTTTTATTTTCATGTTTATTGAATTTTGTATGGGTTGTGTCCCCAAGATTTTAATTCAAAATTGAGTTTAAATTGTTTGAGACAAATTCTTGTAAGACTTTTGATTGCTTTTATGAAAAAACTTCGATTGTATGGCTAAAGTTTTAAAAATTTCTCTACTTTTGTACTATCTTATGCTATGATGTGCTAAGGGATTGTATGACACCCCTTCGGGGTGAAGTATGCTATGTTACTTCTGAGGTATACCCCAGGGTCATGACAACCCTCGCTACTTCTGCATCACCATTCCGCTCTTGACCACATGATATACTCTATCAAGACTTGCTAACCTATTCGAATGTGAATCCCCTTTCCAAGGTAGGACCTACCTACTTTTTGCCCCTTGAGCACTACCCAACATCTCCTTACATAAAACACCGGAAACTGATAGTAACACATGGAACCTCGGCCTCCACTATTTAAATAATATACATATAGATTGGGAATGATCGTTGACAGTTAACTCCAGTAAACAAGAAAAAAAAAAAATTACAACACCATAATCACATATGTACAGAGAACATTATTAAAATATCATTTTAGGAGAAATATACAATTCCCCAATATCAATGATCGTCGATACAAATGTTGTCGTCACAAATGGTTTCCCATGGAACCCACACCCAATCTGTTATTTTGTTGGAATGTGACACCCTATCAAATAAATGTGTCAGAACGTGACAACCGACTTAATGTGTGTATTTGAACATGACACTCGATCCAATATATGTGTTAGAATGTAACACATGATCTAGTCAGCAAAACCATAACTAAAATCACACCGTTAATGAACAATTCACATAGTCACACAGTCAAGTTACACATTCATGGCATGCAATTTTACATACTTAAGTTCGTGTCATTAAGTTCTTCTCTTGACTATCCCACTCTCGCAGTCCCATCAAACTAGGGTGTTGCCGCCGTAGCGGCATTGGACAATGTGGCCTAGTTACTCACGACATTTTTTCTTTCATAAGTAATGACAATGTGGGTCAATACAATAGATACCAATTTACCGGTCGTTCTTCCCAGAACGACAAGTGGAGGAGAAAGTACGAACCAATTTAAGAGTACTTTGAAACAAACGGATCGACCCATCAAGGAACGACAAAGGTAGCGGCTTTGAAGGTTTAGTCACAATATTATCTTACAACCGTCTAGGCAAATAAGGTACCACACGAAGGAAGAGAGACACACCCTTTTGCCTTGCCTGATCCCTCATAGCGGTTGGGTTTCTTCTGAGGTGGAGTCACTATGGTTGACCCTCTCATCATGGCGGAAGGTTGGGACAAATATAGAAGGGGGTAAGAGGAATGATTTACCATTTACTCCTACATAAAATCCAAAAATCAGAAAATCCAAAACCCTCTCAATTTCTTAGCTCCGAACGTCAATATGAAGGTAAAGTTCGTGTTCTCTACTTTACTTGCAGCAATAGTTGCTTAACAACGATTTCATGAAAAGAATAGGTTAAGTAGAATGCCCTTGATTTAGTTTACAAAATTTCTCATGGATTGCTTGATTAGATAAGAAGAACGTAGCATGGACATTGCCCTTACTTTCACAATATCTTCAAAACGTTCTAAGCATATAGATTTTACGATCATATGGATGAAACAATTCCAAAATGGCTAAATAGTTTCTTGGTAGAAAAAATGAACTTGGGCAGCATTTAGGAGTTTACATTCTAGGGCCTTCGCATATTTAGGTACTACGATACTCTAGAAACACTAATATGGTGGAAAAAAAGTTAGAAACAAAATTTTGGGAGTAAGGGAGCCATGATTATGCCTTGATGTTTGACCCAGATGAAGGCCAGTCTAGCGGCTTCTGTCCCGTTGTAGCAGCCTCCATCCTGCTATGGCAGCCTTCATCCCGCTTAGGCGGGATCCTATGAAATAGTGGACTCTTGCCAAATCAAATAGAAAATTTTTCTTTCCTTATCCCGAGATTGAATAATTTGAAGGAGTTCTAATGTGTACAGTTCATTTATTTTGTAGACTTGCCTAACCATTGCTTATATAAATGAAGAAAAATTTCCCTTTGTTTGGTTCCCCGATGTTGCAAGTAGGGAGAGCCACCACGACCTTTGGAACTCAATATTTTTTTTGCGAGAGAGGTTTCCACATGCAGGTCTTAACGGAGAAAGTATCCACCTTTCATGCCAAACTGTTAGAGTTTTGTGAGGGTTCGCTGACAGAGGCTCTCCCTGTCGCGGGCTTAAGCTGGGTGAAGGAGTTCTATTCCTTAATCCCTAGTGTCCGCTAGGACGATCCTTACCAGATAATCAGTATCTACGGAGTCGACATCCTTCTAGGCACTCAATTTATTATTGAGGTTCTTGAGGTGGTGGAGGTCTCTAGCTTATAGTATAAGGCCAGACTGGGGAGATGTCTTTGGGTTGGCTGTGGGATGCACTAGAAAAGGCTACACGCCAGACCGGGGTTAGTAAGCTACTACGGGGGGAATCACTAGTACTCAATGGTCACCTGATGCCAAGAGATGGCTGGACCTTGTATCTAGGACGGTCCATCTGTCGAGAATTTGCTCAAACATGACCTATTCTTGGGCTCTAGTAGTGGCTTGTGTCATGTAGGGGATAAGGATGTGTGTTAGGGAAGAGATCTTGTCCTAGTGGATGATCTTCTAATGAGGAAACAATAAGGTTTTCTTCCTACCTTGACTAGTGATGACAATGTGCAAGCGGGTGGGGCGTCACTCTTGGACACTTATGAGGTACTTCCTATGGATCCCTCCTTTTACCATCTTTTGAATATGAAACCCTCCATATCCAGAAGAAAGAAAATAAAGGCACACGGGGCTGACACAGTTAGAGAAGCAGCTGATGCAGACGACAAAAGAGAGGATGATGATAGAGGTCGACAATTCCCTGCCTACCATGTTTAAATCCCCACTCTGTGGTGCTTGTGTGGAAGAGAACATGGTTGCAATTCACAGGATATTAGGAGGCTCATGTTCTAGCACCTAGACTCCAACTCAACCCTCCACTGCCTTCGAGGTTGAGATTCTTTGCCGCGAGCTACGATGAGAGAAGAAGAAGAATCTTGAGAGGGACTTTCTGATGGGCCGGATGCGGAAGGACATTCAGGTCATTTTTTTTCTTGTGTGGCACCCCACTAGTAGAAGCTCTGGATTGAGCCAAAGGATTTTTAGGAGTACTACTGGTTGATAAAGGCATGGACGTGCGAGTAAGCCTCGGATGACCTAGATTGAAATGATAATGTTCCCCCTCCCCATGGACCTTGATTTGTGTTTTCCCCGCTTGGGCATGTAACAAACAATATTTCTACTTCACTTTTGATCTTTCTTAAGTGTATGTAAGCACACGGTGCTCGTTTTACTATTATAATAGTTGTCATTAAATGCTTGGTGAGTATAACTCACTGTTCTATTGAGTAGTACTGATTTGATTGAAAAATTTTACCTCATGCACGATTACGAGTCCATAAAAGAAATAAAGGAAAAAATAGGGGAAACAGGGCCAATATTCTTTTCTCGCCCTGTCCTCTCTGGAGGGAGACTCTCCACCCAGGCGCTCTCGCCGTGGTGGGATGACCTTGCCTAAGCGGTCATGACAGGGTCAGTGTCTAGGACAACACTTCCTTGGGGTTCTCCCAATTTCAAGTGTTTATCATTCACTTGGAAGGTCATAGTTAATAATTTAGCTTAGGCCTCTTAGCTATTATAGGCTTTGTCCACCCCGAGGTCAGCCCCGCGATATACAAACCAAAACTTTTTCCCACTAATTAACACCAAAACAATGCACATTCTAAAAACATGACTATTAATAACATAGTTTATAATCGGTTGCGAAACATATAAAGGAAACCTTTAATCATAGAAAATTCAACTACTATGCAATAATATCCCTTTTTGTTATATGGTCCCGACCAATCCCGACTGCCTTGAAATCGGAATTTCCCAACAGTCTATAGTCGTTCTTTTCCCATACCCTTTTTAGCAATGGTATGTATATGGAAAACTAACATTTGCATTACCTCTGATAAGTATATGATGTCACACGTCAAGAATTCATATACGAATCACATGGTAGTTTATTTCTTGGTCGTTGCACATAAACAAGTGATGACTTTCTCCCTCACAAAATGTAAGACCTCGAAAATGAGATAAGGTGTCTAGAGCCTAACATTTTCGTCTTAATTTTATAAGGTCCTAAAATGCCTTATTATGTTATATATGGGCAGTGTGCAAAGTTTGAAGTGATTTGGAAGTCGGACGTCAAGGGACGTCCAAGACGTTCGACGAATAGTCGCTTATGTGCCTCATGTGTGTATGCATGCCTAAATTGTATGAACTGAGTCTAATTAGTCTTGAAATGGTTTTTAAATGATGTTTAATGTTATTATATGATGTTTCGTGAAGTTTGGAGGTCAAACGCCCAAGAACGTCCAAGGCGTTCGAAAGATAGACCCTAAGACGTTCATCGTATGTCATGTTGGGGTCAAGGCTGTTTGGACGTATTTTAGATGTTTGTTTTGGATGAAACTTATGTGGAAGGTCTATAACATGCTAAGGTGTGTAATCGCGTTGGAAACGTCTGGGTACGACTTCTAAAGGGCCTCACAAGAGGCCCCAAAAGAAGGACCCAAGGCTGCCTAAGACACTGCCTAGGCAGTGTCCCTTGACGGACCCAATGACAGATCGTTGGGCCACCAACGGACCGTCAAGCAGGTCTCGTCGAAGGGGTATTGCCTTGGGCAGGTCTTGAGCCATGAATTTGGCTAAGGCATGGGTGACGGAGGCTGCCACGGCCCGTCATGGCCATGACGCCCCGTCGAGCCCCTCATCGCGATGGCCTACAGGTTGGCTGCCTGTGTGCTGCCACTTAAAGGGGTGAATGGAAAATGCACCCCACGTCCTAACCTGACTATAATAGGTTTATTTAATTAATTTTAGATGTATATAAGTCTTTAAAAACGTGATCAACCCATTCCCAAATCCTCTCACATGTTTAAAGTCTTTCCCTCTAAAAATGTTCTCTCTAAAACCACCATTTGTTGGTGAAACTCAAGAGATGCTTGGAGATGGATTTACTATGGATGAATCATAAAGTTTTAGAGGTTTTCATGTAGATAAAGGTATGGTGATCCTTCATCTCTAAGTAACCTTTCACTTGGAAGGTTCTTCTCAATGTTTTCAAAGAAAGTTTATGATCAAAGTTCTTCTTCTCCAATATAACCATGGGTTCTTTCTCAAAACGTTTTTAATGATTGAATCATGATGAATTGAAGTTAATACAATGGTTTTAATGTGTTTTCACTCAAATTGCATGATGAACCCATGTTCCTTCCAAAATTGGTTTAACTCTTGCATGGGCTTTGTGATCTTGACTTGTTATCGATTGAATTATGATTTCCTTACGTTGAATTGGTTGTATATACGGTTATTTACATGAATTTATGTTGAATTGATGTTGAATGATCCATGAGGATCAATGTATGAAGATTTGAGCATGTTTAGCCTAGTTTTCTATAGTTCACTGTAACATTGGTTTTCTTGTTATCTAAAGTGAATTTCGATTAAGTTGTGGTTCTTGTAGCTACTGTTTTAGGTTAATACCATGGTTGAATTGTGGATATAAATCATGTATGACCAAAGTAGAGAAGGATTGGTTTGAATTAATCTAGGTTCTTCTTGTCTATGAAGTTGTAACGTGTGATCTTGAAGTTAGGTTAGTCGCTATAAGAATTGATTATGGTTAATTTCTATAGCTGCTGCCTATAATGAAATATGAGGATGAATTATATGTAATTAATACAATATGGGTCAATTCATGATAGGTTGAATATGATTAATCTATGTAAACTTACTTTCCATGAACTCCCTATATGAAGTATGCTTGTATCGACCTTAATGGCAAATTGTAGTAGTGTCTCATCTAGATTATGATTTCATTAGCTACTGCCTTAGGGTGATATGATTCATGAAATATGACCTATAATCCATATGAATGGAATTAATTAATGATATATGTTCTTCTACTTTCCTAGTATGTGATGTATATGTTATGGTATAATCGTGTAGTGACTTGTACATGGTTTCTTATATGTTTAAAGTACATTTAGGTACTGCCATATATGTGTTTTATTGATAAATAAGGTGTATTGATCAATGAGGATCAAAGGTTGAGGAGTTGGTAAGAATGTTTATTTCCTCTACTCTTCTACTTCTCTATTCTTTATAGAAATGTTGATGAAGCCTTGTATGGCATTGTGTGGTATGGTCCACTTATGGTGGCGGTGTTTACTTTATTTTCATTATATATGTGTTGACCATGGATTTTAAGGCAAATCGATGAACTTATGAATATGTGCTTAAGATGATACTATGAGAAGCTTATACCTACTTTCCTATTCTAGTTGTGAATTAGGTTGTGTGGCTATTGTTTGAGCATGTGTATAATCGTGTTAGGTATTGTATAGGTGCTGCCATTGATGTGTTAAAGTGGTTAATAGCCTCTACCCATGTACCCCTTATATGAAAGTGTAAATAGCTAAGGTTAGGAGTCTTGATTATAAGGCAAATATTGTCTTGTCTCCTATGCTATTATGTGTTGTGTGTCATGTGCTTAGAAGTGTAATGTGGTTTAATAGGGTGTCTGACTTGAGAAGTTATGGATAGCCATTATGTGATCATGTTGGTCAATGTACACACACTCTCACTTATATGCATCTTACAAGTAGTATAAGTCATTGTGTCTAAATGAGAGGTAGTTCTCATCTTCACTAGTGTCTACTACTATATATATTAAGGTGATGTTTATGAATGTATGATTTGTATTCTTTACTAGGATGACTTGATAGGTGTACTAGTATGGGAAAGGGTATGGGACCTTGTCTATGCATTGCACATGTGTATCTTGATAGGATAGTTCCTAGGTTTGGTTCTTATGCTTATGAAGGATGATTATATGAACATGTTATGTATATGATATGATGAGGTATGAATATGTAAGGTATGAACATGTGTGACTTAATGTGTTATGTGAAAGGCTTGTTCACATCTTTGTATGCACTCACACACATGTATGATCTAATTAATAGAGGGTCCTTGAGAGGGGTGTCCAAAAATACTATTAAGACTAGATAGATGCTTGAATATGCTATAAGCATATGAATGATGAATATTCTAAGCTTATGTTTTATAAACAAACGTAATAAAGGCTTTTAAATAAAGGGAACTTAACTTAGCACCGAGCGAACTTGACAATGGGAGGTGATGACTTATCCATAGAAGGAAAGATTCATCCTAAAGTTGCCCATGTGATGTTAACTCCCTTATTTATGGGATATGTCATCTAAGGGATTCCCATGAGGAGCGGCCCACTTTACCTAATGGTATGAATAGGGATATCTACCTCTTAGTTCTTGAACTATGTTGCCACCATAGGATACTAGCAAGAGGATTCTACCTCGATAGCTATGTTTATAATTGGTTGTACTTTGGCCGGTAGACCACCTTCCATCGGTGTAAGGTTTGATGACACCGGATTCCATGTTTAGCATCACATGGTCCATGTCGGTTGAGGTTATGGTTTCCCTAAAGGTAAAATGGACAATGGAAGTAATTGAATAGGATCCTAACTAGGAGGACTTAAGGTAAGTTACTTAGGATAGGTGGAAGTAATGAACCCATCTAGACATTGCACAACTGACTCCTTAGGGAATCTTAGCAAGGTACCTCAATAGATATGATTATGTATGTGTCCTTTATGTATGATATTGTAGTCTTGGTTTGACTATGTTTATATTGTACTATATTTCTATGATGGCATGTGTTGTCTTATGTAGATGCTATGTATGGTATTATCTTGTGTTCCTAAAGGTGATGCATTGCATCAAGTATCCCTAAAGGATTACTTAGTAAGCAAATGAATTGAAAGAAAGAGTTAATGTCAAGGTGATGGAGTTCACTGTAAAGTGACTCCAAATTGTACTTAAATTCTATATGTACTTTTCTATGATGTTCGGCCTTTCATTGTATTGCTATGAAGTATGTGGATGATATAAATGCTATTGATAAAGGTTTTATGATGATTTACTCAAAATGGCATGAAGTATGATTTCAAAGAAAATGCCCCTTTTAAATGCATGTTTTTGCATGGTTGCCATACTTAGTACATTCTTGTGCTAATCCCATTCTTCTTTACTTTTTACACAAAGTGTAGGTTTATGGAATGCTTAAAGGAGATCTATGATTGAGGAGCTTGATAGGAGATTTCCCAAGCTCAAGGAAAGGAATCCTTAAAGTTCAAGGATGTCCTACTAATGTCTTTAATGTAAAGTCTTTAAATATTGTATAGTTATGTAAGGTGTCTTATGGGCCGTGTCCCTAATGTATTCTAAAGTTTTTGAGTCTAAGATGGCAAAGAGACTTAGAGTCTAAATATGTATTATGATTTATGTTCTATATATATATGATGTGATGTTTCTAGCATATGATGTGCTATGAAAAGTTTTAAATTTTCTGCTAAATTTACTATGCCAATGCAATGTATGATATGAGAGGCTTGTCTTAGACCTCCGAGAGGTCGACGACGCCGGTTACAATCCAAGATTGTATCCTAACTTCTAGGGTATGCTTTTGGGTTGTGACACAAAAATTCATGAAAATCCAAACAATCATAACTCACATAATTTCAAGCATATTGATGAGTACACTACGCACATCAGCAGTTATTTAGAAAACACCATGCACATAATCACAATTTCAAGCTACATCACACAAGAAAGTTAAAATTATTATTTACACTACACCATTTTAGGCCTACGGCTACACTTATTCTGGACTACACTTGTAAAGTGTTGCCTAAAGTAGTTTTGGGAACACTTTTAAAGCGTAGTTAAATTTTTTAACTTTTAGCTACGATAATTTTGGCAACACTTCAAAAGTGTACTCTTTAATGGTATAAGGTACACTTTATAAGTGTTGTTACAATATGATATAATTGGCAACACCTATTTACATATATGGCCACACTTCTAAAATGTCCTATTTTTATAATTGAAAAAACAACACTTTATAAGTGTTGCCTTCAAATTTTTCACTAAACTATTATATTCCCTCCAATATTTTTAACACTCCCTCCCATTTTTATTAGCCAAAAAATTAAAAATTAATAAATGATAAAATATTTTTGACTTCACTTTCTTCTTTCAGTACTTCACTTTCCTCTTCAGCTTTCCTTTTTCATGTTTCAATATGCAGAAATCTGAAGAACCAAATTGATGATGAACCGAGGTAAAGAGTCGAAGAACTGAGCTGAAGAACTGGTTCTCTTTTTCGATACAAGCTGAAGAGTCGAAGAACTAAGCTGAAGAGTTGAAGTCACGAAGAACTGATATCTCAAGTTGTCTTCTCCAAACAACGATTCCTTGAAGAGTAAGTGCGATTCTATTTTCCGAAACTTATTTCGTCAAGTGGTAGTTCTAAAACAATCTTCTTGTTAGCTAAAGTGTTTGATTTTTCGTTTTGTGTATAGAAGAAATGAATATTGTTGGCTTGTTGACATGATGATGAACTGAAGCCAATTAGTCTCTCTGTCACACTTTTCTCTCAAGTGTCTCACTGAAGAATACGATTTCAAACAGATTATGTTGGAATTGGATTTATCAGGTGAGAAATTTCATTTTGAAAGTCTAAATTTTAACTTTAGGGTTTTGATATTCTTGTGTTTTTATACAATTTTTGGGAGTGTGACTTGTATTTTAGTTTCATCAGTTGATTTTTGGAGTGTAGCTCGTATATTAATCTCCCTATATAAACTGTTTTTTCACTGTTAGGGAATGAAAAAAAGTTGGGATTTATTTGAGCAAAAACATTTAGAGCAACTGATGAAAATAAGTTGGGATTTATTTGAGCAAAAACATTTATGTTTTACCATCATACATGGTACAATGTTAAATAAGATCTTTCAATTCTCAGCAGGTATGTATCCTGTGCTATTAGGTGCCCAGTTGAAGGAGCGATTTCACCTTCAAAAGTGGCATATGTAGCAAAGGAACTTCATGACATGGTATGTTTCAAAAATTCCCTTGGAGACACAATAGAAATCGCTACTCCAGGTAATATTTAGAAAATTCTGTTACTTCACTTCCCTAATGTTCTTTAAGTACTCTTTTTAGTTAACAAACTATACTAGCTGGACAGAATTACGAAATTCACTAGATTTTGCTGCTTGGTTTTTTCTATTTTCTTGATTTCCTGTGTTTGTTCAGTTCATACTAGGTTCTATGATTACTCCATAGTGTCGAGTTTTCGTGCATTATCACAAATATCAATGCCACCTTCCCCTGGTCCTGGTCCTACTCCTGCTGTTGCTTCTACACCTTCCCCCGCACCTAAGGGTGATCCAAAAATTGACAATGTGAAGAGTATAAAAGTTTTATGGCTCTCTTACTTCTTGTTCTCCTTCAATTTTTAATAACTTCACTATTGATGAATTTTGGTTCTCGGAATATTACGGATAATTATAGTGGATTTGTTTTTAACATTAAGAAATAAGGCAACATTCTACTTGTTTTTCTTAAATCTTCAGGATTGATGAATTCCTATTCTCTAAAGATTTTAAAGGATTATCATAATCTTTGTTGTTCCTCTGCACTTGCTTAGAATGTTAGTTATAATCTGATAAAACAACTGGAGTATAATTTTGTGTCGAGTTTGTTATTGAAGTGTGACTCCGTATTCAGTCTTAGAGGCTGTTTTGAATTAAAGTAGCATAGTAATTGAATGGGACAGATTAATTGGTTTCGTGGAATTTCAAATTTCAGCTTCTGATTCCATCACTACGAAGAGCCCTTTTCCTGTGATTGATTAGTTTTTACTAATGATATAGGTCTATTATACTTTTTCTATTTCTCTACTATTGGATCCTACTTGCACATGTTCTAGGAAGTGGGAGGACTGTTACAGTCCTTTGTTCTATAGCATCTTTACTCTGGCCTAACCTCACACCACCATGGAGAGGGGTACGTGATGAATGACTTGCAAATTTTCTTTTATGTTGCTGAACTATTTTTCAAGTTGATCTTATTTTGTACATCTTTGTCCATGCAGAATCAAAGAATCTTACTATTGATGATTTATGCCTTTTCCTTCAGAGGTTTTGTTGGCCTTCTTAACAAATATCTCTTTGTAATGCATCAAAAGAGCAGGTAATGTCATGGTTGCTTTAGTTTGTAGGTTTGAACTTGTAGGTTTCAGTAGTGCTCAAGATTATCTAGCAACAAGAAGGGCCATGGATGTTGTTGTCTTTAGTGAGAAAGAGCAGGTAATGTCATGGTTGCTTTAGTTTGTGCTGCAGATTTTATTTTGATTAAGTGTCTAAGAAGTCACTCGTTTCTTTTTCAAGAAGCAATTTTTAGAGTAGTGGTTTCCGTTCTTCATCTTGGTAATCTTGAGTTTACAGAGGGCAAAGAAACTGATTCATCAATGCTAAAGATGTCAAGTTTAAGTTCCATTTCAGACTATTGCAGAGCTTCTGATGTATGTTCTTGTCTTTCAAATTTTACTTCTCTCTTGATTTTTTTTTGTTTGTGAGTGTTTGATGTGATTCAATTGTTATATCAGGTGTGGTCTTAAGGATTTGGAAGATGCACTATTAAAACGTGTAATGGTCACAACTGAAGAAGTAATAAACAAAAGTCATGATCATGATGCTTCAACAATTTGCAGAGATGGGCTTTCTAAAACATTAAATTCTCTCTTGTTTGACTGGTATGATTCTATTGTCTCAACCAGCTTGTTTTATGTGGTTTTGTTACTGATTATTTTGCACTAAGATGCTCAGTTTTCAACTGTTTATAGTTTGATGGATAAAATAAATAACTCAATTGGTCAAGATCCGAGCTCAAAATCTCTTATTGGTGTTATTAACATTTTTGATTTTGAAAGTTTTAAAACTAACAGGTCGGAGTCAATCATTGCCGAACAAACAAAATATTGTTGAATGTTGTGTTTCGACATTTGTCTCTTTTGACTTTTTGTGTACCAGATTTTAACAATTCTGCAATAATTTCACAAATGAGAAGCTGCAACAATACTTTTACCAGGTATTTGTAGTTGAAAATTTAGAGATTTCATGTCCATATCTTCTAAGAAAAAACTGAACTAGAACATGTTCAAGATTGAGAAGGAGGAATAAACTAGAGAAGAGATCGATGGAGCTATATAGAATTTACTTATAATTTACTTTTGAATATGCAGGAAAATGCCGCTGACTGAACTTGATGAATAGAGGACAGAAGTAAAATCGATTTGTAGTTAATGATAAAGACTTTTCATAAATTTTCTTTGAATACATTTGGTTTTATGGAATTTATTGCTATTACAGATCTTAAGTAATTGCTTTCTATATGTATGCATGAGACATGTTCCCGAAGTTTATTTAATATGAAATATATACTTTCGAATTATTTATAAGTAAATTTTGTAATATATATATATATATATATATATATATATATATATTTATATATATATAAAATTGTTATTATTATATGCAAAAATTCTACACAACATAGTAACACTACGAATGTGTGGCTTATACCTCTTTGGCCACGCTTTTTAAGTGTTGTTGTAGGTGAGATATAAAAGGCTACACTTTTAAAGTGTAACCAATAACAACGCAAATGTCACACTTTTAAGTGTAATATAATCTGATAAAAAGTGTTGCTAATGAAGTACTCCAAAGCGTGGCCTTTATACCTCTTTGGCCACGCTTTCTAAGTGTTGCTGATTTGGCAACACTTCAAAAGTGTTGTCTAATGTCAAAGGTTACGCTTCTTTAGGCCACCCCCTAAAAAGTGTTGCCTAAAGTCATAAAGTGTGGCCTTTTATCAAAGACAACACTTTTTGCTAGTTTAGGCTACACTTTTATGGGGTAGCCGTAGGCCTAAAATGGTGTAGTGTTATTTCGCTCCATGGATGACCAATAATTGATCATACATGCCTTTATACAACCTCTAAGGCCAGATACCAATCTGATGCATCTTGATTCAAATTTACCTTTGCTTGTGTCCTTTCAGTCTTGACTATGACACCTAGTTCACTTTGTTGAGATACCAATGGAAATATGAAGATACCAATTGGAATCAACCCATACCACAAACTACAAACCACACGGATGGAGACGATAAATGGAACAACTGCCTAAAATGCCTCACGGATTTGTGAATATTATATTTGAATGTCAACAAACATAATAGTTTGAGTTTATTCAACATTTACTATTTTACTAAGAGACTTAAAACTTGGGCTTTGATACCAATGTGTCACAACCCAACCCACCGGGTTTTGAGGATACCAACTCTAACACCTAAGTATGAGGACCTTGATCCCCAACTCCCCAAACGGTTAAAAACATGTTGAAGACTAAGAAAACTAGAAATATAAGGAAATTCATGAGATCCTTACATAAAAAAGAGTTTTAACAATCCAAGTTAAATTTGTAAAATAATTAACGCCCCAGAGATCTAGTCTAAAGAGGTAGAAGAGAATCTAAGATTACATGGTATAAAATATAGTAACTAATGAAACAGCTCCCAACACAGGGAAGGAAGAATAGAAACAGTAGGACATTTTGTTCGTCTTCACCTATTAAACATGACTGACCCTGCAACTAGACTATGCGAAAAGGTATAGTAAGAGTAGTATTAATATAAACTACAAGTAGTGGTAGGCATCATCGGTAAACATGTTGTCCACCGCATAATATGAAGAAAACAACCACCACGAAACATGCAATAATAAAGTACACCATTTAACTTTCACCCCCCGCCTTTACGATTCTCGTATACCTTAAATGTACTAATACACTTGACTCAAACCCTCAACTCCATAACTCTACTCATTGTGTTCTTAATCATAGTTTAACCATTCTATCTCATAGAAGAGGTTTTTAATACAACCACTACGAACATGGCCAACCTCTAATGACATGCCATCTCTTCCTGTGCTTCACTAGTCCGCCCTTGACCACACTGTTTACTCGATCAAGATCACAAACCATTTCAAATGTGAATCCCCTTCCAAGGTAGGACCGAACTACTTTTTGCACCATGATCACTAACCCACCTTTTATTATTTAAGAAGACATGAAACCTCTCTAAATATAGACAATGGTAAAATAGTGACCCACGGTCTCCACTTACAGAATTGGGACTTACTGATGCCATCAAAAAAAGCCAACCACGGTCCATGAGTTAACCTATGGACCGTATATGGGGCCGTCATTTTGTAAATTCATAAATTTATCATGGGCGTGGACCACAACGGAACTAGGGAACGTTGGTGGGACTATGCATTGTGGTCCAATGAAAGTCATTTTTTCCAAAACACTCTAAAAATGAGCCACAATTGATCAAGATTGACTGTAGGTCAATTGTCTGTTATTCGGACGGAGGTCCATGTATCGAGAGTTGGCAGTTTGTTAAGACGCACTTGAATTTGTTCCGATTTAAATTAAATAAATGTGCTGTATTTTTACCTATACCTACACCAACTATATAATTATTTTAGATCCCTAAACTCACTCAATTAAGTCATTCTCTCAATACTCAAAAAGAAAACCCGAACTCTCTCAAATATTCTCTCTCTAGAAGGTGCAAGAAGAAGAAGGAAGTTGAAGTTAGGTCATGAATATGTATTCCTATTTCAAAGATTTCGGTAGGCTTTGTGACAAAGGTATGATGGATTTGCATCCATGGGATCCTTTTCGCTATGGAGTCCCTTGATTTCCCAAATTATGAAGTCTAAATACCAAATTATAGTAAGGGTTTCTTCAAATGTTGTGGGTTGTGATTAATGTTGATCTAAATAGTTGTATTATGATTTTTCTAGATTGAGTTGGTATAATTGCATGTTTTAACATAAAAATTACATGTACCAATTCCTATCCTATTATTTTTGGGTAGAATTTATATAGTTTAGATTGATGCAATGAACGGAAATTGTGTAGATTAGATACTCCTTATAGGATAGATAAATTGTGATTAGAATTTATTGAGAATGAAGCATCAATGAAGATCATGAGATATAGTGTTTGAGAGTAAATCGTTAAAAATATGGGGAATAACCATTGTTCAAATCTAAGGCGTATTGAAAATTATTTCATATCCTTAACATATAGAGGTCAAGGGTACTCACGTCTACATTAATAATTCAGTAAGCATTTTACTCTAGAAATGCTTAGTAAATGATGAGGCTAGAGGCGAGTAGCCATGACCTTTGTATGTTAAGGATATGAGGTGATGTCTAATACTCCTTAGAATTTAATATTAGTTTATTCCCCATGTTCTTATTCTGATGACTTGACATAGAGGCGAGTACCCATTATCCTCAGGAAATTATGTAGAGGAAAGTACCCATGTCATATGATGTGATTGTGGAGGTGAGTAACCACAATCTTAAATTAAGTAAGTCAAGAGGTAAATGAATATACATTAGCCTTTATAAGTTAGGCAGAGAGGTGAATCCTCATGCCCTTAAAGTAAGTATGAATGATGTGATTATGTTATGAAGTTTATTTTATTGGAGTGTTTCCAGATATTCCTTCCATGATTTAAGCTTGACTATAGGTAGATGACCTAAGTCTTGGCTAAGATAAGTGAGGTTACTTAAGGAAGTATATATTCCTCTTTCATTATGATGCTATTATGTCCCGATTATTCTTATATCTCCTGTCTTATGGTGATTAATGCTTATATTTATGTTTTTATGCTACTTATCATATTTAGTATATTTTTGTACTAACACATACTCTATCCTAAATTTATTATCATAATGTAGGGTCCGGCGCTCCCGATTCACACATGTGGCTAGGTTCTTCGTTGATCAAGGAAGTGAATATTCGATGAGTCATCATTGTATTCGAGGACTTGATCAGCCCATTTCTCTTGTATGTCTTTCTTTTCATGTTGGACTATTGTATGGGTTGCGTCTCAAGATTTTATCTCTTATTTAGATTGTTTGAGATAATGTTTTAGACTTCCAATCGTTTTATGAAAGAATTTGACTGTTTAAAATGTTTTAACTTTCTACACCTTTTGTATTACTTTATGTTATGATATGGTAAGTATCTTTTGTGAGGCCTCTCGAGATAATTTACAACTTTTTACATCTAGGGGGTACCCCATAGGTCTTGACAAACTTTATAATCACATCACAATGTTTTAAGTGGTTCTAGGATGTCTCAAACTACGTATAGTAGAGTTTTTTCATAAGTTTAAAGCACACAACATTTATGAATAAGAAGCTATTAGATGTTTAGGAAACTTTACTTCTTCACTTCTCTAAGTCGTGCCATGGCGTTTAATTGTATAAGTCTTTCTCTTAATCCATGAGTTATGGTTTTGAGACTATGACTACAGGAAGAGCTTGTAGAAGGATTGAGGGAGACAATGTTGATCAAGAGGTTCACCCTAAGATTCTTCTCAAGCTCCGATTGACCCATTGAATGAGAATATATGAAACACATAGGGTAGGTCAGGTTTAAAGTGTTGGCTCAAACAGGTTCCTCAGATATTGGTCAATTAGTTAAAAGAGGAAAGGT
Source organism: Solanum sitiens (assembly GCA_016801875.1). NCBI lineage: Eukaryota > Viridiplantae > Streptophyta > Magnoliopsida > Solanales > Solanaceae > Solanum > Solanum sitiens. The sequence goes on from JABWTJ010000457.1 coordinate 471,081, forward strand.
TTGTGGAAATGGGTCGCTTAGAATGGGAAAGGTTCAAAAGTGCTCTTGTTTAGAAATTTTTCCCTCAACAGATGATAGAGGCCAAGGTTCTTGAGTTAGTCAACTCTAAGAAAATATTAGTGTAAGGGAATACACTTTAAGGATCACTCAAATATCTAAGTATGGTCTTTCAATTATGGAAGATCGTAGGGAAAAGATGAGTAAGTTTGTGTGGCCTATGTCCGACATGGTAGTAAAAGATTGTCGAACCACAATTCTTTCCCATGACATGAAAATTTCTCGCCCTATGGTGCATGCCCAAAAAATTGAGGAAGAAAAGATGAAGGAAAGATCTAGAGAGGCAAAGAGTGCAACCACTGCTGATGGTAACTATTGGCATACTAGTTTTGGTGGACGGGTATGTTTGAGGTTTTGACAAAAGTTCTCCGGGCAAGGTTCTTCTAGTTCTTTTTCTATGCCTAATAATGAGAGGTTGTGTAACCTAACAACGCAAGAAGATTATAATAGTCCTTGAAAGCCTTCTTGTGCTAAATGTCGGAGAAATCATGGAGGGAAGTGGTTAGCAGGGTCCAATGCTTTATTTGGTTATGGGAAAACAAATCACAAAATGAGAAATTTTCCTTCGGTTTCTATAAATGATGGGGACGGTCGTCGTAAGGCTTAATTCTATGCATCAGCTAGTCGAAGTGGTTCGGGTGTTAATGATCCTAAGAAAAACCGCCTTCTATGCACTCCAATCTAGGAGTAATAAAGAGAGTTCCCTAGATGTTGTGACCATATGTTAAGAATTTTTAATTTGATGTGTATGATTTACTTGATGCCGGTGCTACTTTGTCATTTATGACTCCATATGTGGCTATGAGATTTAACATACTTCCAGATGTACTGTTATAACCGTGTTCTATGTCTACCCCTTTTTGTGATTTTGTGGTGGCTTAGAGGGTCTATAGAGATGTCTTGTTTCCTTTTGGTGGATTTCGTAGATTTTGACATAATAGATTTTGATGTTATCCTTAGGATGGATTGGTTACTGTTTTGTTACGCTTCTATAAATTGTAGAACATGGGTAGTCAAATTTCAATTCCCAAATAACCCTATCCTAGAGTTGAAGGGGGAGAAATTCTATGCCTAGAGGTCAATTTTTTTCGTACCTAAAAGTTAGGAAAATTATCTATAGGGTTGTGTCTACTATATATTAATGGTGAGGGTAGTGAATTCTTAAACTCTTATACTCTTATTCTTGTGAGAAAAGTATCCAAGAATCTAAAGATAGACTTACTTCCTCTCTAATGTTTACGTTACTTAAAGGGATGGATTTTTTTGTCGTTTATTGTGATGCCTCTCAAGTTGGGTTGGGATGTGTTCTTATGAAAATGGTAGGGTGATTGTATATGCTTCAACACAACAAAAGGTTCATGAGAAGAGCTATCCTACCCAATATCTTGAATTAGTGGCATTTGTAATTGCCTTCGAGATTTAGAGGCATTATTTGTTTGGTGTTCAGTGCTTGTTATCACCGACCACAAGATCTTGAAATATGTTTTTACCATAGAGATCTAAATCACTTCCAAAGAAGGTGGCTTGAGTTGTTGAAAGATTAAATTATGAGTGTTCTCTATTGCCCCGATAAATTTTTTTGTGGCGGATTACCTTAGTCGGTATTCCATGGTACTTTGCACATTTTGACGATGAGAAAAAATACTTGGTTTGATATGTTCATAGTTTGGCCCCATTGGGAGTTCAACTAGTGGATTCCATCAAGGGTGGTGTATAGGTCCATAATTGTTCTGAATCATCTTTCGTGGCTAATGTTAACGAAAAATAATGTCTTTATCTTACTTTAGTAGGATTAAAAAAGGCAGTATAAAGAAGTCCGTAGAGTCATTCGCTGAAGGGAGGGATGGTGTCCTAAGGTATCAAGGTCGTTTGTGTGTTCTGAATGTTGATGACTTGAGGGAACAAATCTTTTTAGAAGCCCATAGTTTTCGATATTCTTTTCACCCTGAAGCCACTAAATTGTACCATTATTTGCGGGAGATCTATTGGAGGAGTTGGAAGATGAAGTATATTTTGTGATTCGTGGCTAAGTTTTCCAAATGCCAAAAAGTGGTGGTTTGGCATCAGAAACAGGGAGGTTTATCCCAATACATTAGCGTTCCTACTTGGAAGTGGGAAGATTTGAATATGGACTTCATATTAGGGTTTCCACGTACTCGAAATCAATATGATTTGATTTGTCTTAAAGTAGACCGAATGGCGAAGTCGACCTATTTCGTTCCTATCAAGGTTTCCCATATGGCGGAAGATTATTATAAGTGTTATTTAAGAGGAATGTTAAGGTTGCATGGAGTTCCGTTATCGCTTATATTTTATAGAGGTACTCCATTTACTTCACAATTTTTGATGTCCTTCCAAAAGGGTATCGGCACTAACATTAAGCTTAGCATAATTTTCACCCCCAAAATGATGGGCAAGTAAAACTAATAATCCAAACCTTGAGAGGCATGTTGAAGGATTGGGTTATTGATTTCAAGGAAAGTTGGGTTGTCCATTTTACATTGATTGAATATGCCTTCGATAATAGATAAGATTCGAGTATTGGTATGGCTCCGTTGAGATTATTTATTATTTGATGTGTAGATCTCCTATAACATGGTTTGAGGTGGATTAGGTTTCATTGATAGTCCCTGAGTTAGTTCATGAGGCTATAGAGAAGGTTCGACTCATTAGAGAGATTGAAAATGGACCAAAGTTGAAAAAAATTCTTATGCGGATGTTAGAAGGGGAAATCTTCAATTTGATGTTCTTGATTAGGCTTACTTGAGAATCTCACCCATGAAGGGTGTTATTAAGTTTTGCAAGAAAGGGAAACTTAGTCCCCATTGATAGGCCCATATAAATTTTGAGGCGTACTGGTATGGCTTCATATGAGCTTGATTAGCAAAATGAGTTGGTGTCGGTGCATCGGTTTCCATGCCTCTATGCTGAAAAAGTGTGTTAGAGATCCGACATCCACAGTTCCCCTAGAATGGTTTGTATTGAGAGAGAACTTTTCTTATGAAGAAGTTCTGGTTGAGATCTTAGTCCGGCAAGTTCAGAGATTAAGGAACAAAGAGGTTGCGTCCGTGGAGGTGTTATTGAGAAGCCATCAAGTTGAGGGTGCAAGTTTGGAGGCTGAGGCCGATATGATGTCCCAATATACTTAAATTTTTCCTCATATTCGAGCTTGTGGGAATGAGCTCTTCTTTGTTTGATATTATTTGATGTCATGTGTGTTTTATGTTTTCCATGAATTCTTTAAATTTGCATGTTCATGAAAAAGCTAAAGTTTTGAAAGAAAATCTCTTTTATGATGTATTTTCCTCATGTTGTTTAGTATTGAGTATGAGTTGCTTATAGACTTCATGAGATGAGTTATTGAGCATGCCTTAACTTTCAGTGGAGATTTCTTCCTGGACTATGTGCTTTGTGTATAAATTGCATTTAGGCTCCATGACATTGTGTTGAGCATGGCTTTTGAATTTTGAGAAGGTAGTTCCTCCTACACTATTAAAAAAAAATTAAAATTCATGTATATTGTACTGTAAGATGCTGTTCCTACTAACTTATGGAAAGTTGAGTATGTTGAGCTTAGAGTGATGTATCCTCCTCGGTTTAGTGCATTTTGAATAGTTGCATGCATGATGGGCTGCTAGTCTTGACCCTTTTTTGTTTAGAGATGTGGCTAGAATATCATTCAAGGACAAATAATCCAAAAGGAGAGATATTGTAACACCCCAGATTCAAAAAAGGCAAAATTTTCAGAACTGATACTTACAGGTTCCATCCACGAGGGCCAACCACAGTTCGTGGGTTGACCAACGGATCAAAGGTGGTACCATGTTCCATAGTTCATGAACCGTGGTGGGACCTATGAACCGTAGGTGTGACCATGTTACATAGTCCAATGGCAATTTTTTCCACCAAAATTCCATGACAAGGAACCACGGTTGACCAGGATGAATCATAGGTCAGTCGACGGTCCGTCAATCAGTGTTTGTGGATCTACAGATGTCAGTTATTTTTAGGGGCACTTGATATTTTCCTATTTTATTGAAATCAATGTTGTGTTGTTTTGCCTAATGCAACACCACCTATATAAGTATTTTAGACCCCTAAACTCACTCAATTAAGTCATTGTCTCAATTCTCAAAAAGAAAACCCGAACTCTCTTTCAAATATTCTCTCTCTAGAAGATGGAAGAAGAAGAAGGTTGATTCTACGTCGAGAACAAGTCTCCCAATCTTCAAGATTTTGGTAGGTTTCGTGACTATCGTATGATGGCTTTTCATCCATGGGATTCTCATGGAATAACTTTATTTTTCCAATATGAAGTCTAAATCTCAAATTTTAGTCAGGGTTTCTTCTAATGTTATGGGTTGTGATGAATGTTGATCTAAATATTTGGTTCATGATTGAATTAATAGAATTTCATTTTTTAAGATGAAAATTACATGTACCCATAATTGTATAATTATTTTAGGATAAAATTGACATGATTTAGATTGAATCCATGAAGGGAAATTTTGTGGATTAGATATATCCTTATAGGATAGATGAATTGTGATTAGAATTTCTGGAGAATGAATCGTAAATGATGATCATGAAATGTAGTGCTTTGAAAGTAAAGCCTAGATTATGAATTGCTGAATGTTGAGGTTATGATGTGGAAGGGATACTTCCCACAATAAATTGATAACTATTATTTAATTAAGGTGAAATGCTTACGCACACATGTTTCTTTCCAATATACACGCAAGTGTACGTGGTCGCGCAACTAATAAATAAATTCTTGATGAAATGATTTACCGTTCCCAAGAGACTTATGATCGATTCATATGTAACACTTAATTCTACAACTAAAAGTAAAATTAGTGATTGATGTTTACTACTACTAGAAATTATTCGATTAATAAAAGTAACCAAGATTGAATGACTTTAAGATGATAATTCAAGCAAGTAAAGGTGAATTTCAGGGATGCAGCGTGTATTCAATCTAATGTATCATATTATCGTCATAGAGCTAATTTCACTTGACAAGTTTAAAGTTTACGGGGTTAATTGTATGACTCGGGTTCACACCTCTAGTCGTCTACTTCAGTTAGCTATCTAACTACATTGTTGAGCGTGGATAAACATTTGTGGGCATGTATATTTCATCCAGTGTCGTAACCAAGCAAGTTGTTTAGCCTAAACACAAATCACCTAAGTCAAATGGGTCAATCGAGCTGTCTATATTCTTTCTTCTATCTAATCCCTCCTCTCTCGGTTTGAAAATTACATAATAGATTTATCTTATGATGCGCAAGCATAAAATACTAAAATAAGATTATAGAAGTTACTTATGATGACAACTAACAATTAATTCAAAAGATTATACTAATCAACAATCCATTCGTGGCTACAACCAAACAGAAGGAGGGCATTTAGACACTCATGCTTAATAGAAAACCACAAAATACAATTGTTCATGTGATTTTTTGAAAATTGAAGAGTTATAAAATCAAAACCTATTACAAACATTCATACATGCTCTTGCACACCATTAAAAAGTGGAACCCTAACAATGAATTCCTAAGTATCTATTTATAATAGTAGGATAGCTTGAGGAAAAAACCTAATGCAAATAGGAATCCTTTTGACTAATGTTTTTCTTTAAAAGTCTGAAATTTCACGGGGTCTTCCGCCTAGAACTTGTTGCAGGTTTTTCCACCTTAGTGTACCAGGTCTAGCATAGCATCTAAGAAGGTCTTCAGTACTTCAAGCCTTTGCGCGTCGAGCCTTGCAATACGCAACAAAAGCATCTATAAAGTTCAACTAGTGGTGCGCCGCACCAACCATTGCACCAACCAATAGTGGTTTTTGCCTTCACATTTTTCTTTTATGGCTTTGCTCCTGATTTCTTCATTCTAACTCCAATTCCTTCAAGAGTTCCTGAAATAACTAATCATGTGTGTAAGTGCACAACCATCACAAGTTATACAAAAAATCAAGCTAAGAACTGAAGATCATTCTTTAATTCAATCATTTCATGGGCAAATATTGAAAATTTAGGCATATAAAAATGCCTAAGATCACAACCCCACACTTAGACATTTTTTTTGTCATCAAACAATCTCTAGATTGTCAACTCTTTTTAACCACTCTTATAGTTATCAACCAACATTACAATCAACAAGCATCTTAATAATGATCTTATAGTTCACAATGGATGCACATTCCACAACATTACACCAAGTTACAACACATGCTCAAAAGATGACTCTTTTAATATTTCCTAGGCTAATGAAAACTCACACAAACACACCGAGTAGATAATCCTACACCTGCCATGAATGCCCCTTAGTTATTCTTGTTTATAAATCCTTTTACTCAAGCTTCACAAGATGAAAAAGGCCTATTTTAAAATAATCAACTTACTCTAACAAAAGAAGTTCTTACTTCTCTCAACATACCATAAGCTTGCCTATAGTGTATTCTTACCTTCGCATTATATTTCTCAAGGAATTAAGAGGACTTTTATTTTGTTGTACTTTCATCTTTAGGTAAGGGAGGGAATATGTATGAATCATTTTAGTGAATACACCTCCCTTATGCACATATCATTGTTTTTCCAACAAGCCTCCTACTTAGTTTTCTTTCCTCCTAGTACATACTTCATGAATGTTCACCCCTTTTTGTTGCTAAAAGTTGGCCATTTATTTTATTATTAATATTTTTTTCATGCCTTTGTACTAGCCATCCTCACTCTAGATTTTAAGACCCGAGAGAGGTACACATTATCCTTGATAGAACTAGGGCCAATGTTTAGAGTATATTTCTTAATTATCCACCCTCAATTGAGTTAAGGTGCACATTTTAACTAAGGACCAGGGCCAAAACAGAGTTTCTACTTATTCTTTTCTTTTCCACTCAATTTAACATTTTACTCTTTCTTATATCAACCAACAATTTTCAACCCTTCTTCTTGGCATAGTGCACTAAGGATTTTATTAGGATAAAAAGAAATCGGTATCAAACAAACGTGTTTCGGCTTATCATGTTGCTTATCCCTCAATCGCATTCCTTAAGTGATACACACTACTAATTCTACAACACAAAGCAAGTTGTATGTATATTATATATATATATATATATATATATATATATATATATATATATATATATATATATATATATATATATATATATATATATTTGCAAGAACAAGTAACACTCACCACACATGGCATCATGACACATATATAGATATATAAACTAACATGCTCGTACAGCTTGCATTAAAGTATTTCTAGACAACTCAGCCCATCTATTTTTGTGTCAAAGTAAAGAAAACATGTTTGTTTCAAGGTTAACATTATATTGCACTTTTCCCATTTGGACTACCCATGATGTTGGGGTAACTATTGCAGACATAGTTTAAAAATACCAACGTTAGTTTCTCAATCCTACTCCTCTACGTGACTAATTTTCCCCGAAGACAGTCGTCATTCATCCATCATTGGGAACTATCATTCCTATGACGACTCTAACACTCAATAAAGCAGTAAACTATCCTAGTCGGTTAAAAGGGGCTATCCTCAGTAAAAGTAAGAAAACAAACATTGTGGAACCAAAAATAAAAGATATTAACTTAAAACCAACCTAAAACTAACACTAGACTCAATAAAGTAGTAAATAACCGTATACAAATAGAGACATATTACCCACCCACACTAAGAAATTAGCACTGTCTTCAATGCACAATTAAAACAAAGTATAGAGATAGTAATCATCTCTCGAGCCTCTATTCCTCGTCGTAGCCTCCATGAAACTTTATCAAGTCATTCAACTCCTCACCACCTTCATCATCATCCTCCTCATCCATCACCTAATAAGTGCCATCTTAATCATAATCCAAAGGCTCAAAAAATATTTGACCAAGCCTACATAAAAACTCTGCACTCTCGGTCATGCGGTAGCTCCACCAATGTCTTTATCTCCTCATTTGTAACTAAAAATTCACTTATCATTAGCTGCAATTCCTCCATCCCAAACATTCTCGCCATATCACTAGCATCACGGGCTTGCCTTTGCCAACCCTCAAAATGAACTAGGTTACTCTAGAACCTCACATGTGTTTTAAGAGTTAGTATCATATCTATAAGGTGTTTCAAAGCTTGTATAGTTGGTTTGAAGAGGTTTGGAATTCAAACGTCAAAGAACAACCAAGACATTCAAAAACTAGTCTTCTGTTGTTCTAGTGCGCCTTTGCATATTTTACGTGTTGTTTGGTGTCTAAAATTATAGGAGAGGACCCTAACATCTATCTGGTAATATTTAGGGTCGAAACTTTTGAGCAAGACTCCCCAAGACCACCCTAAGGGTCCTTGAGAAGGACCCAATACTTGGCAAGAAGCTGCCAAAAGCAACTAAAAACCATGACCCATAACAACATCCAGTAGATGGATTGACGCCCTTTAACAGGTGGCATGTATCCACGCTTAGCTCTGGGAGAGACCCTATGTTGGGGAGTTTCTGTCCCAAACGACGCCCAGCAGGAAGAGCTGTCGACCACACAACGCTCACAAGATTGGGGTCCGTCGTTTGGGCCTGCAATTCTACCTGTAACTCGGCCAACCAAGGGGTGAATTAGGAGATTCACCCCACATCCCAATTAAAGCATGGAGGGTTATTTACATATTTTTGGGTATTATAATTTAATTAAAAACATAAAAACCCTATTTAGAATTTATTCTTCAAATCAAACCTTTTCCTCTCAAAATAAACTCTCTCTAGACCCTCAATTGAAGACCAAGTTGAAGATAAAGCTAGGGGATGGATTCCAATTAGTTTCTTCTCCAACTTTTTGTGTTTGTTATTCTATTAAGGTATGGTAACCTTTGATCCTTAGTTAAACTTTAATCTAATTAGTTCTTTCAAAGGTTTTTAAATGAGATTCTATGATCAAAATTCCTATATTTCAATCTAGCCATGGGTTCATTGTCAAATTGTTTTCAAAGTAATTATAATGATGGATTTATTATTAATCAGTGATTTTAAGATGAATTTAAATCCAATTCAATGAAGAACCCATGACCTCCCAAATCTGTCGATTTAGACTATAATATGGGTGTTGTGATCTAGATGAGATGAAGACCGAATTGTGATGAGATTGTAATTTATTGTTTAACTCCTATTCTTATCTATATCAATTGATTATTAATTGTTGAGAAATTTTTCAATGGTGATCATATCTTGGGGAATTGGTAAGTTCACGTAAAGTCCTAATTATAGTCTTGGAATGGATATTGTATCGTATGGTCCACTTATGGTGGCGGTATTTACATTCTTGTCTATCTATATATGTTGTGATCATGGCCTTGAAGGAAAGAGATGTAAGTTAAGTTTATAGTATGAATATTATGTCTATGAATTTGATGTGTGTAGTCTTCAATTCTAGTATTATGATATAGGTATATTGATGATGTTATCTATATGTGAATAATGTTCTTAGGGTTAGGCATGGTGTTCATATTTAGGTGTGATGAATACTCTTGTAGAATGACTCTCTACCTATCTAACCCGATATTAATGTGTGTTCATTTTATGATATGAGTCTTCTATTCAAATTTTGAATATGTTCTTGTCTCCTGTGATGTAATGTGGGTGTGTGGTCTATAGTCCCTAATGCTCTATATCTGAGTTGTTCATGACTTTAGGGAATATTGTATATGTGTGGTGGTCTTTGAAGGGTGGTTTCCCCAACACCAATGGGGCTGCTTTTTTGTTAATATCAGATCACTATGTATAAACACACATCTCATGCATAACTATAAGTGTAAAATATTCATGATGTCAATTGAATTAATGAATGTAAGGAGATAAATCTTAACTAGGGTGACTTGAAAGGTGTACTAGTGTAGGTAAGGGTATGGTACTTTACCTATACATTGCACAGAAGGGGATTCCCAGGGTGGTTCTTTATATACATAAGTTATGAATATATGATTATGATATGAACATGATGTATGTAAAATGATGATAAGTTCTTGATTATGAGGTATTGGAAGTGATCCTCTTGTGTATCTTATTAGTATGCTATGATGTAATGTACATGACTAATAAAGTATGAAAATGTGGTGTGTAAATTTGTTTGTGTGAAAGGCTTTCTCATATATGTACACACACACACACATGAAAGCATGAATAAAGCATGTTAATTATGATCTAGTAAATGAGAGTGTCTAGGATGATTTTCTTGACTATACTCTAAACTAGACTATATTATGATTATGTGAAAGGATATTCTCACATTATGTTGGTTTTGATAAAAATACATTCTCATTATTAACCTATGAGCTATGTATAATTATATAAGGATTTAATCTCTTAAAGCCTATCTTATAAAGAAATGTTTAATTAAGACTCAAAGGCTTTTCAAAAAGGAAAAGTTAGCTTAGCACCTAGTCAACATAACAAATGAGAGGTGTCCCTTCCCAAAAAGAAAGGTAGGTTCACCAAATTTGGAAGGGAACCTACCTTAACTCAAAATTCCTTATCTACATGACCCCGTAGTTTCTAGCTAGTGGATCCACATAGATAGCTATTATGTATGGTTCTACCTTGGAAAGTAGAGCACCTTCTTTAGGTGTGGGTTTTAAGACAACAGATTCCATATTTAGCTCACATGGTCTAATGTCGGTTAAGTTAAAGTTTCCTAACTGTAAAATTAACAATGGAAGTAAGATGATGAACCCTAAGTAAAACTACCTAAGGGATGTTGCTTAGTGTAGGTGAGGGCATGATACATTACATATACATTGCACAAGTAGCTCTTGAAGGGAATTCTATGAAGAAGTTCTATATGTATATGTATATGAATATATATATATATATATATATGTATCTTATGCATGGCATGATGATGTTAACATACTTGTTGTAATGATATGCATAGTATTGGTCTTATTGTGTCTACATGATGACGATCTTACTTTATATGCCTGTTATTGGCTATACTTGCTATGTTGATGAAATGAACTCTATATATATGCAATATTGTCTAATACTTCATTATGATGATATTAGTAGCATCGACTTGCATGTGTCTTAAAATGAGTACAAAGCCTAAATGGGTTATGACTATGATATTTTAAGTGAATGAGCCTTATATGAGGTCTATGAAGTATGTTGGTTATTATGTGAAGTATGTGTTTCATGATATGTTATGTCTTTATGAATGTGTATGCTTAAAATGATAAAGGTTGTATGCTATGCACCTTGGTGACCTCAATGTGATACTTTGGTGTGAATGGTGGAATGTGATACTATTCATGCATTGCACTATGTATTACTTAAGGGTTTCTTTGGGAGAAGAAGTAAGATAAAAGAAAGGAAATGCTATGGAGATGTTGAATGTGCCTTAAATGTGATATATGGCTTTATGTGATTGTGAATAGTGTCCATGTGTATATAATGTATTTAACTATATTCAACTTATTGTATCATTGTTTATGAGGTTTTACTAAAACACATGATGCATGATTTCTAACTAAATGTCCTCTTTAACTCATGTTTTTGCATGGTTATCATACTTAGTGCATTATTGTACTAATACCATTCTTCTTCATAGTTTTACACAAAGTGTATGTGGTGATAACTAGAAGATCTTACCTACAATAAAGAGCTTGGATCGTTATTTCCAAGTTCAAGTGTGTCCTTATGATTCAAGGACCTTAATATCAAGATTTCATTTAAGTTCATGTAATACTATAGATTATTTTTTTATGTTGATAATATTTTTTGTCCCTATTCTATTCTTTTGATGTTGAGTCTAATACAGCAAGAAGAGACTTAGTGTCTAAACTATGTACTTATGATTTTATAAATGAAGTGATGTTCTAGCATTATGTTATGCTATGAAAATTATCAAATTTGTCGCCAAATTTATATGACAATGCGATGAATGAATTCTAAGAGTCTTTTCCAAGACCTCCGAAAGGTCGACGACGCCGGTTACTTCTAGGGAATGCTTCCTGGTCGTGCCAAACTTGGTATCAAAGCATAGGGTTTTGGGAATGGTCTTTAGGTTTCAAAGTCTATATAACGCCCCAAAATGAACTAAGGTGAAATAGAGCCTCATGATTGTTTCTTGAGTTGATTCTAAGTTAAACGGAGTTAGTTTAGTGTCCTTAGGCAGTGTGCAAAGTTTCGTGAAGTTTGGAGGTCAAACGACCAAGAACGTCCAAGGCATTCGAAAGATATGCCTTGAGTCGACCTTGTACGTCTAGACGCGTTTCGTCGAGTTTTATGTGTTCGTTTTGGATGAAATTCGTGTGAGAGGTGTTAAACTTATAGATTATAATATTTGTGTTGGAAACGTCCCAGAAATTATCACCAAGGACCATCGAAGGGTCCTTGAGGAAGGACCCAAAACCTGGTAAGCAGGCTGTCCCAGGCAGCCTTGGCGACGGAGCAGTCGACGGCCAGTCATGGCTGTGACGCCCCGTCACAAGGTTCCGTCGTGGGGGACTTGTTCAAGGGTGTATAGGGGACCCTTGGCAAGCCTCTGAAGTTAGCAACGGATGGTCAGGACGGGCCGTTGCACCCGTGATGCCCCGTCACAAGCAGGTCGTTGCAAGTCTGTCCCTGTGCACAGATTTTTCTGCCAAGTTAGGGGTGAACTTGTAAATTCACCCCACGTCTCAATAAGAGTTTGGAAGGTTTGTTAAGGGATTTTTAGGCTTTATTAAATGAGTTTTAAACCCTAGACCTAGACAAGACCCTCACTTCAACATTCAAACTCTCTCTCTAAACAGAAAACTCTCTCAAAGTCACCATTGAAGCCAAGGCTCAAGGAGGGAAAGGAGGGCTGCTTTGGACATGTTTCTTCATCAAATTAGTGGATTTCCTTCTCTTAAAGGTATGGTATCCATTCTTGAATATCTTTTCATTCAAGAAGCCAATTTCCAAAATGGTTTTCAAAAGGGTTTTTAAACTCAAACTTCTTCTAACTTTGATTTCTAGTATGGGTCTTCTTGTATTTAAGTTCTAATGGTTTAAATGTATTTATCTTGGTTTGAATTTATGACTTTGATGTTAAAAAATCCATGAAACTCTTGTATATGCATACTTCAACTTTTGGCTTGAAAATGGGTTATGTGAGCATGATTTGAGTAAGGTATGAACTTGGGTCTTCTTGTGTATGTCATGTTGGTGTAGCTACTTCACTAAGGGCTTTAATATGGTGAAATATTTATAAATTGCTTATGGGTGATGATGGTTTGATTTGTTGATGAGTTGCTCTCATGGTATATTTCTTATTATGAATTGCTATTTGAGTGGTATGGTCCACCTTATGGGTGGCGGTGCTAATTGATGAACTTGATGTTACTTAGTATGTATTGAGTATGTGATCTTGAAGGTCTAATATGTGAAATGAAGATATATGGGAAATGGGTCTTGTATTGTGTTTCATGTAGCTTGAATTGCATGTTTGACCTAGTTTATGTCTAAATGAAGTGTATGATTATGAGAAGCATGTAGAGTGTGTAACATGATGAATTAAGGTTAAAGTATGTGTAGAACTTGATGATAATGAAGCGATGCTTATATACAAGGTGTGCACATGTACACACACACTCTTTTAAGATTTTTATTATGCCAAGTTGAGCAAAAAGGGGAATCTTAAGGTGGACACACTTCGTGAGTTGAGATGTAGTGTCTAGTAGCAACCTCTCCATTCCTAGTGAGCTTTCTAAGATAGACTATTATGTTGAGAAATCCGTGGGGAGTTATGCCTAGCACCGAGAGGATATTAAGGGGAGGTGGATTGCACTTCGTGAGTTGAGATGTTGTAATCCAAAGTACCTCTTGAGATGAGTACTCCTCATTAGTAGAGAGTGAGTTACTTAGTAGCAATCTCCTTATCCCTTAACTATGTGCCCGCATAGGTGTAGCTATTGGAAAAGCCATGTAAACGCTAAGAAGCATGACCTTACACTAGGCAAGTAAGGATCCCTCATCCGATAGGGGTTAATATCGGGATTCCATGTCTAGCTCTCATGGTCTTTGTCGGTTAAGCTAACTCCCACAAAGAATTGATTTGAAACTAATTATCTTGTATATTGTTGAATTTGTGTATGTATGTCGTGAAGTGGTCAATCCACATTAGTTACCGAGTAGGAGCATTGAGTGGGAGTAGTAGTATGGGATGCTATTCTCACATTGCACATGGTGTGACCTATACCTACTATGGGAGAAGAGTACCTTCATGAAGTCCGTGTGAATAAGTACTATGGTGTAGTGTAATGGAGGATTATTGTGGAGTACTTGAGTAAATGGAATCCATTAGGAGTACTAAGTGGTAGTGGTAGTATGGGATGCTACTCTCACATTGCACTTGGTTTGACCTATATTTCCATGAGTGTTTTGCATATGTTAGCCAAGGGCGTGGATTTGATTTCCAACGAAGTAAGCCTAAGATTTGGTAGTTTTAAGGGTCGCTTTGGTGTGCTTTGAAGGGAGGTGTAATGAAAATCCCTTCGTAGCTCACTTTAGGGAGTCTTAGGATAACCTTGGGTTAGGGCAACTTCAAAGGAAAAAGAGTTCATATGACTTGGACCGTGCCATTCACTGTAAGGTCTTCATTGTAAGAATCCAATATATTCACTGTGATGCTTTATTCAATTGTCATTGTAAGTTTAGTAAGTTCATTGAAATGTTCCTTTTGATTACTCTAAGTTTTGGTAAAGTTGCCATAAGGTATTGATTGTCGATTCTTATGTTGGTTTGTTTCTAGATTCATAAATATTGCTTTAGATTGCATTAAAAGTTATTTTTACTAAAATGTCCCTTTTTGTATGTTTTTGCATATGACATACTTAGTACATTGTTGTACTAACCCCATACTTTTATATACCTTATGAGTATAGGTTGGAAGCCTTTTGGAGGATCGGAGTTGAAGCTTGGGAATTCTATCTCTCAAGAATTGGGTATTTCCTCATATATTCGAGGACATAGTTTTATGTTTCTTAGTTTCTTAATTAAGACTTAAAAATATATTTACTTTTATTGTTAAGGGCCGTGTCCCTAAGATTCCAAGTTGTGTGTTTAAGTTGGCTTGTGACGATAAGATTTCCTAGTAATTATGAAAGACTCCTTTTATTATTATTATCGTGAAAAGTTTTAATTCCGCACTACTTTTCATGCTTTATGTTATGAATGCTAGTTAGAGGGCTTGTACGAGACCCCAAAGGGGTCAAGTACGCCCGGTAATGATTCGAAGGTTTCCCTAACTTTTAGGGGGTGCTTTTGGGTCGTGACAGACTTGGTATCAGAGCATAAGGTTTTGGGAAATATTTTAAGGTCTGAAAGTCTCACAAGCCACATCTAGTAGTATCTTGGTCATTGGTGTGAGTCGCGACACATCCATGGACAAGAGGCTATAGGATGCTAGAAGTTTCACTTTCTTCTCTATTCTAGTATCGTGCCTTGGAGTTGAGTATATAAGGTGTCTTTTCTCAACCTCTTCTTTTTGTGTTTTTAGGACATGAATACGAGGAGATCGACCGCTAGAAGGGAGGAGGGAGGTGTACCAAATGGGAGAGTCCTTCCCCGTGTTGACCAAGTTCCTATTGTTGGCTTAGGGGAGGAAAATGAGGAGGTTCCTCTTCAAGAACCTCAAGTGCCTCCTATGCCTCAAGCTCCTTTGTTGAGGGTGATATGACTAATGCGGAGTTGAGGGATTCCCTAATGAACTTGACCCAACTCATGACGGCTCAAGCTCAAGTTGTCAACAATCACTTTGTGGGCCAAGCTAACCTAGGAGATAGGCCCCAACCAAATGCTAGTACTCCCACTTCTAAGATTCGGGATTTTATGAGGATGAACCCTCCTATTTTTCATGTCACTAAGGTGGATGAAGATCCACAAGGCTTCATAGATGAGGTTTTCAAAGTGGTAGATGCTATGGGTGTCACCCCTAGGGAGAAAGCGGAATTGGCCGCTTACCAACTTAAGGATGTTGATCAAGTGTGGTATGAGCAATAGAGGGGTGAGAGACCCTTAGAAAGAGGACCGGTTGATTAGGAGGAATTCAAAGAGGCTTTCCTAGATAGATTCTTTCCTTTAGAGTGGAGGGAGAAGAAGATGGTTGAATTCATGAACCTCCATCAAGGGGGAATGAGTGTGCAAGAGTACTCTCTCAAATTCACCCAACTCTCTAAGTATGCCCCAACCATGGTAGCCAACCCTAGGGCTAGGATGAACAAGTTTGTGATGGACGTGTCTAGCTTGGTGGAAAAAGAGTGTCGTACGGCTATGCTTCTTAATGACATGGATATCTCTAGGCTCATGGTTTATGAACAACAAATTGAGGAGTCCAAAATTAGGGAGATAAGGCAAGAGGGCAAGAGACCTAGGTCGGATGATTCTAGTCACCAAAGGCCTAAGAAGAGGTTTTATCCCCAAGATTCTTCTATGGGAAACAAGTATAGGGCTCCAAATCAATCTTCTCAAGGTGGTGGTCATTCCTATGAAAGGGTTAGGTGCCCTACTTATGGCAAGCAACATGGGGGTAAGTGTCTTGCCGGAACGGATGGTTGTTTTGCATGGGGTAATAAAGGCCACAAGATGAGGGACTGCCCAAACCTTAAATCAAGGGGGAGAGATGTCAATCAAGCTTCCCTATATCCTAATGCTCCCAAGAAGAACCCTTCCTATGGGATGGGGGCTAGAAAGGATAGTTAATCTGGATTGATGGTTTCGGTAAGTCTCAACTCTTTGTTATTGTTGCTTTTGTGTTATGAGATGAGTTTATATGGTTTTATAGTCCATATGATCATGTCATCTTAATGAATTTCTTAAAGAGTGAATTTTTTAAAAAATTTGGTAACTTCGCAGTGAACTTCACTGTAAAAAATAAATAAATAAATAAATAAAATTGGCATTTTGAAGAAAAATTGTTTTGTCTTGAATTTTAGTTTCAATTGTGTGTAAAGGTATTGGTTATGAGCATGTTTAATGTTGGAGAAGGTAGTTCCTCCATAAAAAAGTTTAAGGTTGAGTTTTGACTTTGTGAGTTTGGCAAAAGTTGTCTATGTTGATAAGTGTTGAAAGTGTGAAATGATGTTCCTTGCTAATTGATGATTTGATTGTTGGTGTTTTGATCATGATCTAAGTGAATTATATGATGCTAAGAGAGTCCTTGTGTTCTTAAAAAAAAAAAATTAAGTGTCATTCGAGGACTAATGTTATTCCAAGTGGGGGAGAATATAATGCCCCAAAATGAACTAAGGTGAACTAGAGCCACATGATTGTTTCTTGAGTTGATTCTAAGTTAAACGGAGTTAGTTTATTGTCCTTAGGCAGTGTGCAAAGTTTCGTGAAGTTTGGAGGTCAAACGACCAAGAACATCCAAGGCATTCAAAAGATATGCCTTGAGTCGACCTTGTACGTCTAGATGAGTTTCATCGAGTTTTATGTGTTTGTTTTGGATGAAATTCGTGTGAGAGGTGTTAAACGTATAGATGATCATATTTGTGTTGGAAACGTCCGGGAAATTATCACCAAGGACCATCGAAGGGTCCTTGAAGAAGGACCCAAAACCTGGTAAGCAGGCTGTCCCAGGCAGCCTTGGCGACGGAGCAGTCGACGGCCAGTCATGGCTGTGACGCCCCGTCACAAGGTTCCGTCGTGGGGGACTTGTTCAAGGGTGTAGAGGGGACCCTTGGCCAGCCTCTGAAGTTTGTAACGGATGGTCAGGACGGGCTGTTGCACCCGTGATGCCCCGTCACAAGCAGGTCATCGCAAGTCTGTCCCTGTGCGCAGATTTTACTTCCAAGTTAGGGGTGAACTTATAAATTCACCCCACGTCTCAATAAGAGTTTGGACGGTTTGTTAAGGGATTTTTAGGTTTTATTAAATGAGTTTTAAACCCTAGACCTAGACAAGACCCTCACTTCAACATTCAAACTCTCTCTCTAAACAGAAAACTCTCTCAAAGTCACCATTGAAGCCAAGGCTCAAGGAGGGAAAGGAGGGCTACTTTGGACTTGTTTCTTCATCAAAATTAGTGGATTTCCTTCTCTTAAAGGTATGGTATCCATTCTTGAATATCTTTTCATTCAAGAAGCCAATTTCCAAAATGGTTTTCAAAAGGGTTTTTAAACTCAAACTTCTTCTAACTTTAATTTCTAGTATGGGTCTTCTTGTATTTAAGTTCTAATGGTTTAAATGTATTTATCTTGGTTTGAATTGATGACTTTGATGTTAAAAAATCCATGAAACTCTTGTATATGCATACTTCAACTTTTGGCTTGAAAATGGGTTATGTGAGCATGATTTGAGTAAGGTATGAACTTGGGTCTTCTTGTGTATGTCATGTTGGTGTAGCTACTTCCCTAAGGGATTTAATATGGTGAAATATTGATAAATTGCTTATGGGTGATGATGGTTTGATTTGTTGATAAGTTGCTCTCATGGTATATTTCTTATTATGAATTGCTATTTGAGTGGTATGGTCCACCTTATGGGTGGCGGTGCTAATTGATGAACTTGATGTTACTTAGTATGTTTTGAGTATGTGATCTTGAAGGTCTAATATGTGAAATGAAGATATATGGGAAATGGGTCTTGCATTGTGTTTCATGTAGCTTAAATTGCATGTTTGACCTAGTTTATGTCTAAATGAAGTGTATGATTATGAGAAGCATGTAGAGTGTGTAACTTGATGAATTAAGGTTAAAGTATGTGTAGAACTTGATGATAATGAAGCGATGCTTATATGCAAGGTGTGCACATGTACACACACACACTCTTTTAAGATTTGTATTATGCCAAGTTGAGCAAAAAGGGGAATCTTGAGGTGGACACACTTCGTGAGTTGAGATGTAGTGTCTAGTAGCAACCTCTCCATTCCTAGTGAGCTTTCTAATATAGACTATTATGTTGAGAAATCCGTGGGGAGTTATGCCTAGCACCGAGAGGATATTAACGGGAGGTGGATTGCACTTCGTGAGTTGAGATGTTGTAATCCAAAGTACCTCTTGAGATGAGTATTCCTCGTTACTAAATGGTGAGTTACTTAGTAGCAATCTCCTTATCCCTTAACTATGTGCCCGCATAGGTGTAGCTATTGGAAAAGCCATGTAAACGCTAGGAAGCATGACCTTACACTAGGCAAGTAAGGATCCCTCATCCGATAGGGGTTAATATCGGGATTCCATGTCTAGCTCTCATGGTCTTTGTCGGTTAAGCTAACTCCCACAAAGAATTGATTTGAAACTAATTATCTTGTATATTGTTGAATTTGTGTATGTATGTCGTGAAGTGCTCAATCCACATTAGTTACCGAGTAGGAGCATTGAGTGGGAGTAGTAGTATGGGATGCTATTCTAACATTGCACTTGGTGTGACCTATACCTACTATGGGAGAAGAGTACCTTCATGAAGTCCGTGTGAATAAGTACTATGGTGTAGTGTTATGGAGGATTATTGTGGAGTACTTGAGTAAATGGAATCCATTAGGAGTACTAAGTGGGAGTGGTAGTATGGGATGCTACTCTCACATTGCACTTGGTTTGACCTATATTTCCATGAGTGTTTTGCATATGTTAGCCAAGGGCGTGGATTTGATTTCCAACGAAGTAAGCCTAAGATTTGGTAGTTTTAAGGGTCGCTTTGGTGTGCTTTGAACGGAGGTGTAATGAAAATCCCTTCGTAGCTCACTTTAGGGAGTCTTAGGATAACCTTGGGTTAGGGCAACTTCAAAGGAAAAAGAGTTCATATGACTTGGACCGTGCCATTCACTGTAAGGTCTTCATTGTAAGAATTCAATATATTCACTGTGATGCTTTATTCAATTGTCATTGTAAGTTTAGTAAGTTCATTGAAATGTTCCTTTTGATTACTCTAAGTTTTGGTTAAGTTGCCATAAAGTGTTGATTGTCGATTCTTATGTTGGTTTGTTTCTAGATTCATGAATATTGCTTTAGATTGCATTAAAAGTTATTTTTACTAAAATGTCCCTTTTTGTATGTTTTTGCATATGACATACTTAGTACATTGTTTTACTAACCCCATACTTTTATATACCTTATGAGTATAGGTTGGAAGCCTTTTGGAGGATCGGAGTTGAAGCTTGGGAATTCTATCTCTCAAGAATTGGGTATTTCCTCATATATTCGAGGACATAGTTTTATGTTTCTTAGTTTCTTAATTAAGACTTAAAAATGTATTTACTTTTATTGTATAGGGCCGTGTCCCTAAGATTCCAAGTTGTATGTTTAAGTTGGCTTGTGACGATAAGATTTCCTAGTAATTATGAAAGACTCCTTTTATTATTATTATCGTGAAAAGTTTTAATTCCGCACTACTTTTCATGCCCGGGGTGCTTTCCGGTAGTGACAGTCTCGTAATGCCATGTCTAGTAGAGACTTGTTCATCGGTGTGAGTCGCGACACATCTATGAGCGAGATACTCTAAGATGATAGAAGTTTCACATTTTTCAATACTCTTGTGTCGTAGCATGGAGCTTAACTCTATATGATCTCTCTCTTATGTTTCCTTGTCCGTTTGTCTCTTAGATATGATATCTTGGAAGGGATTATGTCTCAAGACTTGAGGGAGAGAAGGTGTGTTTTAATTCTTATGATGGTTTTATGGCGATATGTGACATATGAGGTTTGATATATTATGTTTAGAAGATATGATGTCATCTAGTTCTAAGTATGTTAAGAGTTGTTATGGTTGAATGAAGTGCCCTTTTTCATGATAGAAGGCTTTATGGTTATGTCCAATGATTGTATAATGTGATGATATAGGCTTGAAATGTTTTGGAGAAATGTGGTAAACAGTGAAAAGATGAATGTTGCCTTATTATATAAGTAATGCTTCATAGTTCTCCTTCTGTGGATTCTTTTATATAGTCTTGCTCCTAATAAGGGAAGGTAGTGTACTTACCTAGTAAGGTAATTGTGAAGTACGCTAGTCAATAAGAGAACCCATATGACTAGTTGATTAGTCCCTATATGAACCTATCCTATGAGTGGGATAAAGGGAAGAAGGGGTTTTGTTCAATAATTTGGGATTATTCTTTTCCCTAAGGTTGACTTATAGGGATGTATCTACCCCTTAGCTCATAGGGAGAAGAAGGGATTTGATGTTGACCTACTTTAAAGAGGTTAGTTGTCTTTTAGGTTTGATCTTATGTATGGTGATTTGAAGACTACTTAGATTGTACCTAGGCATGGTTGGTTGTAAGGTTCCACCAAAGCTTATGATTTGGGTTGAAATGACCTAGAAGCTACCTTTCCCTAGTGTTGGAAGAAAAGAATGAGGCCTCAATGGAATAATCTCCTCTATGTTTCCCCTAAGATTTTAACTAGAGAGGATGGTCACCCTAAATCTCTAGAGGAAATTTTAGTGGATCTTAATAGTTCCAACACGTGTTTTATGATTTTTTAGAATTTGGGATTTTTATAGTCCTAAGATGGAGGAAGAATTCTCTAAAGTCTATAGATGAACTACCTAAGGTGATGGGCCATGTAGGCTTAAATCCAAAACTACTTACCTTGTTATGTCTCGGTGGTAGAATGTGATGAGATATGGAATTACCAATGGCATTCATGGTGTAGTTAAAGCCTCATGTGGTTGGGTAGTATCACCTAACTTTATTTTTATAAGATCCTTTAGGTGATAAACTTATAGGAACAGTGGTGCTTGAGGAATACCTCTTGATGATTGGGTTAGTAAGCTCCATTGATATGAGATTAGTAGTTCAAACTCTCAATGGTGTCAAACCTTCTTATGTTAGAAGTAAGTAGGTTTGTTCTTGACTTGCCTTGACCTAGGTGTTCAAAGGAATGAAGTGATAAATATTTTATTAGGCTTACCCCAAGTAGGGGAAAATGTGTCTAGAAGGTAAGGTTATGAATGCCCTTAATGTACTTATTTTAAGTTTCCTAGAACTTCTCTATGTTAAGATAACTTTGAGTGCTGGATATGAAGTGGAGTAACTTAGCTACTCATTTAGGATTTCTTGAAATCCTCACCTAATGGAGTGTGAGTTAAGATTTGTAAGAAATGGTTCCTTATTGAGAGATGGAAGGGGGTGATGTTAGGAAGGGTTTTCATAATCTTGATCCCAAGAGGGGGATGTTGTTCTTGACTAGAAGGATTGGTAAGTCCAAGTTCTCTTGGATAAGATGAGTCTCTCTTTGATGGGTTTACCCTAAGTATAGGATGAGGATTTGAGTAGTAAGGTTTTTGATTTCCCTATCTTTTCCTTCTATTCTTACTTAAGCTTGAAACCAAAGTGTTCCTAGTAGCTTGTCCATGTTATGGATTATTGCATATGATTATAAGTTGCATGTTCTCCATATGTTATGCATGTCTTAAATGACACTATGTTATGAATGTTTTGATGAATTCGTATTTCATGAAAAAGGCATTTTGTTAAATTTCATGTTTCTCATGCTGTTGTGCATATTTATATGATAAAGGTGCATTTGACTTCGTGAGATAGTTTGACAAACATGCTTGATAACACTTTTGATGTGAGGGTAATTTTGCCCCACAAGGAGGTGTTGAGTTTTCATTACATAAGAAAAGATGAGTCCCATTAAGAATATGTGATTTTGTGATTAGGGAATTGTTAATATAGGATCACTCTTGAGAAGTGATGGTGTGACTAGCCAATATACTGATGTGTGCCTATGAATTGTAATAATTTTCCTAAATGATGCATGTTCATGAAAGCTAGTGTTATGCTAGAAAACTGGAATATTGTGAAGTCACTTCCTATTATTGTGATGTGAATGGTGTGCCCTACCATTTTGACTTCATGAGAAAGGGAGTATGAGCATACTATTTTTAGGAGTAGAGAAATTCTCCTCAAAATGAATTGAACTTTATGAAATGTTTGTTTATGAACTTCATGATTCCATACTAGTATGTTAAGGAGAAGGTAATTTCTCGTTAAACCTAACTAAATATGGTGATGTTATGTAAGTACTTGATGGTGTTATGCTTAAATAGTAAGGTTTGTTTATCAACATTACTCATGATCTATATGCATCTACTATGAGTTACTTATTTGCCTCTCGGGATATAGAGTTGAACATGTCTATGTGTTACTTAATGGTTATTGCATATTGAGCCTTTTGATGAGTAGAAAAGTAAAGGCCATGTCATGATTAGGAAAAGAAAGTTCCTCCTATGAACATGAGGAAATGATTAGGTGTTTGATGCATTAAGAGTGAGTGAATGAAGTTTCTACTTGTGTTGAATTGAATGCATAATTCTATGAATATTGGTGTTCCTTGTAAGTTTGGTACATTTACTATTATTTTACACTATGTTGAATGTTGTGAGCTGCTATATGGGTCATTGAGTCCTTGAAAGTGATTGAAAATGTTTGAAGTGTCATTCGAGGACGAATGTTCCCAAGTGAGGGATAATGTAACAACACTCAATATTAACTAGGTTAATCTAGAGCCTCACATGTGTTTTAAGAGTTATTAACATGTTAATAAGGTATGTCATGTATATTTATTTTGAAGAGGTTTAGAAGTCAAACGTCAAAGAACGACCAAGACGTTTCGAAACTAGTCGTGCGTTGTGCTAGTGTGCCTTTGCATCTTTACGTTTTGTTTTGTGTCTAAAATGATATGAGAGGACCCTAACATCTATATGGTCATATTTAGGGTCGAAACAACCAGACACGACTCCCCAAGGACCAACCTAAGGGTCCTTGAGCAGGACCCTAGACTTTGAAAGAAGCCGCCAAAAGCAGCTCCAAACCACGACCCATAACAACGGCCAGTACATGGATTGACACCCCTTCAACAGGAAGTGTGGTTCCACACATAGATGTGGGATCTTAGACCCCATGTTGGGGAGTCTCTATCCCAAACGACGCCCGGTAGGACGAGTCATCGACCAGATGACGCCCAGTAGATTAAGGTCCGTCGTTTGTGCCAGCAATTATGTTTATAACTCGGCCAACGAATGGGTGAATTGGGAAATTCACGCCACCTCCCAATTAAAGAACGGATGGTTATTTTACATATTTTTGGGTATTATAAGTTAGTTAAAAGCATAAAAACCCTATTTATATTTCATTATTCAAATCAAACCTTTCCCTCTAAAAATAAACTCTCTCTTGAACCTCCATTGAAGAACAAACTCAAGATCAAGCTAGGGGATGGATTCCAAGTGGTTTATTTCCCAAATTTTCGTGGATTCTTATATTAAGGTATGGTAACCCTTGATCCTTAGTTAACCTTTCAATCTAGGGTATTCTTTCAATGGTTTTCCAATGAGATTCTATGATAAAACCTCCTATCTTTCGATCTAGGCATAGGTTCATTGTCAAATTGTTTTCTAAGTCATTATAATGATGGATTTATGATTAATAATTATTTTAAGATGAATTTCAATGCAATTCCATGAAGAACACATGATCTCCCTAATCTCTCAATTTAGACTCTAATATGGGTCTTTTGATCTTAATTAAATAATGATTGAATTGTGATGAGATTGTAATGTATTGTTTAACTCCTATTCTTATCTATATCAATTGATTATGAATTGGGTAGAATTGGTCAATGGCGATCATATCTTGGAGAATTGGTAAGTTGAACTAAATTCCTAATTATAGTCTTGGAATGGATGTTGTATGGTATGGTCCACTTATGGTTGTAGTGTTTACATTTTTGTCTATCTATATATGGTGTGATCATGAACTTGAAGGTAATAGATCTAAGTTAATTGATATTATGATTATCATGTCTATGAAGTTCATGTGTGTAGCATTTATTCTAGTATCATGATATAGGTATATTGATGATGTTATCTATATGTGAATAATGTTGTTAGGGTTTGGTATGGTCTACATGTTAAGGTGTGATGAATACTCTTGTAGAATGACCCCCTACCTATGTAACCCTATATGATTGTGTGATCATTGTATGATAGGAGTCTTCTATTCAAATGTTGAATATGTTCTTGTTTCATATGATGTTATGTGGTGTATGGTGTATAGTACCTAATTCTTTATATGTGAGGTGATCATGACTTAAGCGATATTGTATATGTGTGGTCTTTGAAGGGTGGTTTTCCTAACACCAATATGGTTTCATTATGTTAATATGAGACCACTATGTACACACACATATCTCATGCATAACTATAATAGTAATATGTTCATGAAGTCCATTGAATGAATGAAAGTAAGGAGATACATCTTAACTAGGGTGACTTGAGAGGTGTACTAGTGTAGGTAACAGTATGGAACTTTACCTATGCATTGCAAAAGTAGGCGTTGAGGTGGAATACTAGAGTGGTTCTTTATATACATAAGTTATGAGTATATGATTTTCTATGAGCATGATATATGTGAGATGATGATAAGTGCATGATTATGAGGAATTTCTAGTGATCCTCTTGTGTATCTTATTACTATGCTAGGATGTAATGTACATGACCAATGAAGTATGAGCATGTGGTGTCTAAATGTTTTTGTGTGAAAAACTTTCTCATAAATGTAAACATACACACACATGAAACCATGAATGAAGCATGTTAATGATGATCTAGTAAATGAGAGTCTCTTGGAAAATTTCCTTAATTGTACTCTTAACTATACTATGTTATGATTATGTGAAAGGATATTCTCACATTATGTTGGTTTTGATGAATGGACAATCTCATCATTAAACTATGAGCTATGTATAGGTATATAAGGAGTTGATTTCCTAAAGCCTATCTTATGAAGAAATGTTTAATGAAGACTTAAAGGCATTTCAAAAAGGGAAAGTTAGAATAGCACCGAGTGAACTTGACAAATTAGAGGTGTCCCTTCCCAAAAGGAAGGTAGGTTCACCTTATTCACTCATAAGGTGGAAACTACAATGCTAGATAGCATAAAGATGGTTTCTAGTAAAAACCTCCTAGTTTCTTAATTAGGTGCACCCATTGGTTCTAGCAAGTGGATCTACATAGATAGTTATTATGTATTTTTCTACCTTGGAAAGTAGAACACTTTCTTCCGGTGTGGAGTTCCATGACACTGGATTCCATGTTTAGCTCAAATGGTCTAATGTTGGTT
This sequence comes from Solanum sitiens, assembly GCA_016801875.1. Taxonomy (NCBI): domain Eukaryota; kingdom Viridiplantae; phylum Streptophyta; class Magnoliopsida; order Solanales; family Solanaceae; genus Solanum; species Solanum sitiens. The sequence continues at coordinate 497,212 of JABWTJ010000457.1, forward strand.
AAGGCGAAGTTCTCAGAATGTAAAATAAACAATGGAAGTAAGATGATGAACCCTAACTAAGACTACCTAAGGGATGTTGCTTAGTGTAGGTGAGGGAATGATACTTTACCTATACATTGCACAAGTAGCTCGCGAAAGGAATTCTAGGAAGGATATCTATATGTATATGTAAATGTATATGTATATGTATCTTAGGCATGACATGATGATGTTAACATACTTGTTGTAATGATATGAATAGTATTGGTCTTATTGTGTCTACATGATGAAGGTCTTACTTGATATGTTTTTTATGGGCTATACTTGCTATGTTGAAGAAATGAACTCTCTGTATGTACAAAGTTGTTTATTACTTCATTATCATGATATTGGTAGTATTGACTTGCATGTGTCTTCAAATGAGTACATTGCACAAGTATCTCTTGAAAGGAATTCTAGGAAGGAGTTCTATATGTATATGTATATGTATCTTATGCATGACATAATGATGTTAACATACTTGTTGTAATGATATGAATAGTATTGGTCTTATTGTGTCTACATGATGAAGGTCATACTTGATATGCGTGTTATTGGATATACTTGTTGTATATGCATTTGTCTTCAAATGAGTACAAAGACATAATAGGTTATGATTATGATATGATAAGTGAATGAGTTTTATATGAGTTCTAGGAAGTATGTTTGGTTCTTATGTGAAGTATGTGTTTCATGATATGATATGTCTTTATGAATGTATATGCTTAAAATGATGAAATGTTATATGAATGTGCACCTTGGTTACCTTAAGGTGATACTTTGTGGTGAATTGTTGAATGACATACTATTCATGCATTGCATTGAGTATTACATAGGGGTAGCTTTGGGTGAAGAAGTAAGATAAAAGAAAGGAAATGCTATGGAGATGTTGAATGTGCCTTAAATGTGATATATGGCTTTATGTCATTGTGAATAGTGTCCATGTTGATATAATGTATTTCAATTATATTGTGCTTATTCTATCAATGTTCATGAAGTTTTACTAAAAGACATGATGCATGATTTCTAACTAAATGTCCTCTTTAACTCATATTTTTACATCGTTATCATACTTAGTTCATTCTTGTACTAATACCATTTCTCTTCATCTTTTTACACTAAATGTATGTGGTGATGACAAGAAGATCTTTCCTAGAATGAAGAGCTAGGATAGCTATTCCCAAGTTCAAGTGTGTCCTTATGTGTAACGATCGGGGAGCACCCCCCAGAATTTACGGCGTTGTCGACCTCTCGAAGGTGTTGGACAACCTACTTAGCATTCATTCACCGCATTATCATAAAATTAGTAAAAAATTTAAAACTTTTCATAGCATATTATTATGCTAGAACATCACTTCATTTATAAAAAAAACATAAGTACATAGTTTAGACACTAAGTCTCCTTTTGCCATCTTAGATTCAACATCAATAGAATAGAATAGGGACACGACCCTTATCAACATTAAAAAATAACCTAACTATTACATAAACTTAGGAAAATGACATATGGTCCTTTAATCTCTAAGGAACCCACTTGAACTTGGGGATATGAATCCAAGCTCCTCGTTCTATGAAAGGTAACTAGTCATCACCACCTACACTTTGTGTAAAAATATGAACAGGAATGGTATTAGTGCAAGAATGCAATAAGTATAATAACCATGCAAAAACATGACTTAAAGAGGAGATTTAGTTAGAAATCATGCCTCATGTCTTTTTAGTAGAACTTCATGAACATTGATACAATAAGTACAATATTGTCCGCATACATCATATAGACATGGATGTCACTCATAACAATACTTGAAGCCATTTATCATATTTAAGTCACATTCATTAAAGCACAATCTACACATAAGAACCATCGCCTAAGACAACCTCCATACCTCACTAGTTCAATGTAAAAGTAGCATCCCATAATACTACTCATACCAAGTGATCCTAGGAAGTAACCCTATGCTTAGGCACATCTCATTCCATAACATACCACATATGCATTTATAAGACCAACATACTTCACTAATGGACACATAAACACTCTTTCCTTAATTACATCTTAGTCATAACTCATTTAGTTCATTTAATAGGTAAACCACCCTCACAACTCCTTCACATGCTTACTTTTGCAACTTACACATGGAATCCCATACCCCCTCATATACCAAGGAAATCCATTTAGAAGCCATAAGTGTAATTTACATGCATCATAATAATTCATGTCTTGACATAAGTTAAGTCAACCATGTCATACATTCATATTTACATACATGAACCATAATCCTTATTCGATAAAGGAACCTCAACATAACTTAGATTAGAGTCCACTTGTGCAGTATATGAGTAAGGTCTATAGTCCTACCTACACTAAGTAGTCCATCAAAGAATCATGACAAATATTAATAATCTTATCTTAGTTCATTTCTTAACTTTAGGGATGCTTAGCCGTAACAGACATAGACCATGTGAGATGCATGACATTCAGTGTCATACAACCCCACACCGAAAGAAGGCGTTCTACTTGCCAAGGTAGAACCATACATAATAGCTAGCTATGTCCCACGGGTGCACATAGTTAAGGGATAATGATATTGCTTCTAGAAACCCGACCTATTACATTAGCAGAGAGGCTTCCATATCATGAGTACAACTTGGATGACCCAACCTATTGCATTAGCAGAGGGGTCTTTTCCTGATTGTACATATCCACTCGGTGCTAAGCTTAAACTCCCTCTTTAATATCTTTAAGACTTTATTTATCATTAACTTATAAAGTAGGCTTTAGGGACTTGCTACATCATACATCATATAGGTCAAAGGTTTCTAGGATAAGAATTTAGTTTAATCACAGAACCTATATCATGTGAGAATGTCCTTTCACATAATTCTAACATTCATAACATAGTCTAGTTCAGAATACAATTGGGGAATCCCTACAAGAGATTCACTTGCACTAGATCATCATAACATTATTCATTCATACATTCATGTGTGTGTGCATACATATGTGAGAAAGCCTTTCACATAACACCTATAAAGAACACGTGATCATACTCAATTATTCATATACTTTACATGCATAATAAGAGATAAAGCTGCATACGAGAACTACCATTTCAATTGACACCATAAATATGTCATACTCATAGTTATGCATGGAGTGTGTGTGTCTTCATATTGGTCTTCATGATCACCTAAGAGCAACAACTTAGTTACTTAGGAAACTATCCTTCATATGATCATAACATATATATATATATATACACACACACACACACACACACACACACACACACACACATATATATATATATATAAATATATATATATATATATTTATATTCCTTAAGTGATGAAAGACTCACACATAGAACATTTAGGGACTATAGACCACACATTCACATTATATCATAGGATACAAGAACATATATTAAACATTTGAATAGAAAACTCCTAAGATGCCATGATCACACATTCATATTGGGTTACATAGGAAGGGGGAAATTCTACAAGAGTATTCATCACAATTAGGCATGTAAACCATAGCTAACCCTAACACGATCATTCACATATACATAACATCATCAACACACCTAGATAATGATACTAGCATGGAAGACTTCACACATAACTTCATAGTCATGATAATCATCATACTAATTTAGTTCACATCTATTGACTTCAAGTCAAAGATCACAACATTTATAGATAGACAAGAATGTAAACACCACAACCATAAGTGGACCATACCACACAATGTCAACTCCAATACTATAATAAGAAATTTAGGTCAACTTACCAATTCTCCAAGCAATGATTACCATTTATAAATTCTTCACACTTGATAATCAATTGGCATAGATAGAATTAGGATTAAGCAATACACTACAATCTAATCACAATTGAATCATCATCTAATCAAGATCATAAGACCCACATTATAGGCTAAACTGACAAATTCAGGAGATCATGGGTTCTTCATGGAATTGGATTGAAAATCATCTTAAAACGATTGATTAATCATAAATCTATCATTGGAATGACTTTGAAAATAATTTGACAATGAACCCATGGCTAGATTGGAAGATAGCAATTTTCATCATGAAATCTCATTGGAAAACCTTTGAAAGAACTCCTTAGATGAAAACTTAACTAATTATCAAGGATTACCATACCTTAATACATGAAAAGACCACGAAACATTTCAGAAGAAACCATTAGAATCCATCCCCTAACTTGATCTTGAGCTTAGTCTTCAATATAATGGAGGTTCTAGAGAGGGTTTATTTTGAAAGGGAAAGGTTTGATTGAAGAATGAATTCTAAATTGGGGTTTTATGTTTTAATCCAACTTATAATACCCAAAATATGTAAAATAACCGTCCATGCTTTAGTTGGGACGTGGGGTGAATTTCCCAATTCACCCCTAGCTTGCCTGTGTACAAGACAGTGAGTGCAGGTCCAATCGACGGTTGCAAAGGACGGGCCATCTTCTGGTTGACGCGCCGTCCTGCTTCTACGTCAGTTATGTCTGAGGCTCTACATTTTGGGGCTGATATCCCAGGCCTAAATTTTGAGGAACGCCCCCAATCGACGGGGCATCAATCTATGTATGTAGCGTCGATTGCCAAGCATAGATTGACACTGCATAGGCAGTGTTTTTGCCAGCATTTCGGTCTTTCTCAAGGACCCTTAGGGTGGTCCTTGGGATTCGTACCCGGACCTTTAGACCATAAAAACGTCAATATAGATTTTAGGTTCCTCTCCTATCATTTTAGACAACAAACAACACGTAAAACATGCAAAGGCACACTAGCACATAACACAACTAGTTTCCAAACGTCTTGGTCGTTCTTGGATGTTTGACTTCCAAACCTCTTAAAATTAACTATAAACGTTATGACAAACTTCATTTACATGTTAGTAACCCTTAAAGCACATTTGAGTCTCTAGACCATCCTAGTTTGTTTTGAGGGTTATTACATTATGATTCAAATACCTTCATGTCAAAATGTTATTTAAGTTCATGTAATAGTATAGATTATTTTTTTATGTTGATAAGGGTTGTGTCCCTATTCTATTCTATTGATGTTGAGTCTAAGATGGAAAGAAGAGAATTAGTGTCTAAACTATGTACTTATGATTTTTTAAATTAAGTGATGTTCTAGCATTATGTTATGCTATGAAAAATTTTAAATTTTCCGCTAAACTTATATGATAATGCGATGAGCCTACTTGTCCAAGACCTCTTAGAGGTCGACGCCACCGATTACTTCTAGGGGGTTTTCCCCGATCGTGACATTGCCTCTCTTGGGCGGACAAAGCAGGTCCATGGGACATGTACAATGCCTTATTACGGGTCACATAACCTAACTTACCCGTCAGGTTCGAGTGAAAAGAAATAGTAGGGTGTACTCCCTCCCCCTATATACCTTGGGACCTCATGAAACGGATTATCATCCCCCCATTACAAAACCTCCAACACAAACTGATCCTAAACATCATCATATATTGCCTTGGGATTGCCCCACCATTAATAGGCATTCCCTTCATCGGCATATAGACCAATACCACCCTATCCCTTGTTACCTTAGTCAAAAGTTTGGCAGGCAGTAACACACTAAAAACTATCTTGAGCCACAACCTAGCAACTTGATAAAAATTTGCAATATGGAGAGTCGAGTGCTTCCGTATATCCTTACTACGTGCTCACGTAGTCATCGACTCTACCCCACATAATGATGTCGAATACCTCTATACACTATTACAAAACTAGATTTTACCGATAATTATTTAGCGGCAATTAATTATTCGCCGCTAATTACTTCATTAAGCAAAACAATAAGCGGCATATGAACAATAGCCACTAATATATATATTTTTAGTGAAAATAATATAAACTTTCCAGGAAAAAACATAATTGAACGCTACTTTCATCCCTTCTCTTTTTCCCTCCAAAATTTTCTTTTTGAAAGTTAACTATTTCCACCAATTATTAATAAAAAAAATAAAAATCAAAAGAAAAACCTAATATTCCATTTCTTAGCGCATAACCTAGAGACTTCACCAAGTGTGTCGAAGTTTCATCACAATCATCCTCAAGAATATATGCTGAAGCCATTCACCATTGATTCAAAGGTAAATCACGATCTCCATCTCACAACTTATCTTAGTTTCTATTCCATATGAATCCCGATTTCAGATTCTTCAACCGCATCCATATGAGTAACTAATCCTACAATTTATCAAACAATTCAAGGTAGAAATTAAATGACCCCTCATCACATAATCACTGAAACATTTGTTGTTGTGGATGTATTTGGGTCCATTTTTTAAATTTATTGAACAAAAGATTACTTTGGAATCTTGTAAAGGCTTAAGATTTTCTTATTTTTTAATTTATGCTTTCTTGTAGGTTTGACAAGATTCATTCTTATTCTTCACTTTTGTGTCGTTGTGGTGAAAATATATTATGCTTCCGAGGTACTCAAATACTTAACGTATTTTTTTATGTTTTAAAATTAGTTTCAACTCTATTTTTCGTAGTGTGATACTCGTCTAGGACATAAATGATGTGCAGTTGATTGAGTTGATTACTTTGTTTTCTTAGATTTATGATAATGTATTAAACTGTCGTGATTTACCTTTGAATCAATGGTGAATGGCTAAAAAGTGAGTGTTTCTGTCGCTTAAAGCGAGAAGAGGAGTAAACTTGTATGCACTTTCTTGTCCATGTCTTGTTGATGTTCTTTTGAAACTCGAAACATTGTTCTTCACATTGAAATTTAACGTAGTCGAATGTTCATAGATAAACACCGATCAGATTGAATTCAAGTGTGTTATGTCCAACATTATGTTTCTGTTCTTTGCATATTCCAAACTGTGTGATTCTGTTGACATTGGTTTCTCATTTTTTGTGTCTAATAGTTGCGATTCCTTTCATATTCTTTCTAAAACTCAAACAAAGCTAACTGCTCGATTTTGTTTACCAAATATGTTGCCTCTATTTTTGTTGAACTTTATCAGAAACTAGAATTCATAGTAGTTATTGTGTTACCTTTTGTGTCTTGTCTTTTAGGCTAAACCAAAATCTGAAAAGTGGTCTATAACCTTATCTTATTAAGTTGGGGATTTACTTGGTACAAAATTGTTTTTTTAGATATTTGTTCCGTTGCATTTGTTGTCCCTGTTCCTGCATCTTTTCTTATGTAACAGAGATGATGAAGCCCGTTCATGCACACCTCGACTATTCAACCAAGGAATAAAAGGTAAAAGATAAACACCTAGTTGTTGTGTTATAATATTACACCCGCAACATGTAATCCACCAGTATCCGCTTGAAACGGGTGTTATTCCAGTCTGATAAATTTTCTGGACCAACAAATTCAAATGATATAGCCCTGATCTGCATTTTGGCACTTGCAGGATGTTCGACTCCCCTCTTCCGACTGATTACTCTAGACAAAAAGATAGCCATAAATTGAAACTTAAAGAAAATATGTTCAATTGTGTCAAGTTGTTGCTACATAGCATGACAAACATTCAGGTCACAAGTGTTCGCTACATTTTAGCCTTCTACATAAACTATAGGTTTATTGTGATTAGAAGCTCTGAATACTTGAACTGTCAAAAGCTTAATGTATTAAAATCTTGTGATTCATATTTTAATCAATGGTGAATGGCTAAAATGTGAGTGCTTCTGTCGCTTAAAGTGAGAAGACTAGTGAACTTGTATTCACTTTTTGTCCATGTATTCTTCATATTCTTTTCAAACTCGAAAACTTTGTGCTTCTCATTGAAATTTAACGCAGTGGAATGTTTATTGATCAACACCGATTATATTTAATTCGAGTGTGTTATGTGCTACATTATGTTTCTATTCTTTGCATAGTCACAACTGTGTAATTCTGTTGACATTGGTTTCTCTTTTTTGTGTCTAATAGGTGCAATTCCTTTAATATTCGTTCTAAAACTCGAACGAAGCTGACTGCTCAATTTTGTTAACCTTCATATGTTTCCTCTCTTTTGGTTGAACTTTATCAAAAACAAGGATTCATAGTAGTTATTGTGTTGGTCTTGTCTTTTAGGCTCAACCAAAATCTGAAAACTGGTCTGTAATCTTTATCTTTTTGAGCTAGGGATTTACTTGGTACAAAATGTTTTTTAGATATCTGTGCCATTGCAATTGTTGTCCTTGCTCCTGCTTCTTTTCTTATGTAATAGAGGTGTTGAAGACCATTAATGCACACCTCGAGTATTCAACCAAGTAATAAAAGATAAAAGATAAACACCTAGTTGCTGCTTTTAACAAGCTTTACAATAGTGTTATAATATGACACCCGTAACATGTAATCCACCAGTATGAATTTCAAACGGGTGTTATTCCAGTCTGATAAATTTTCTAGACCAGCAAATTCCAAATGATATAGCCCTGCTGTGCATTTTGGCACTTGATGGTTGATCGACTCCCCTCTTCCGACGGATTGTTCTAGACAAAAAGATAGCATTAAATCAACACTTCAAAAGAAGGCGTTCAATTGTGTCAAGTTTCTGCTACATAGCATGACACACAATCAGGTCACAATCAAATTAGTTTGTTCGCCTCATTTCAGCCGTCTACATAAACCATAGGTTTATTGCGATTAGAAGCTCTGAATACTTTAAAAGCTTAAATATAAAGTAGGAGCTACAAAATCACATGTCGTTTCTTTAAGTATTCCTCAAACATAAATATCTCAAGCAGTGTTACGAAAGGCGAGCGCCTCCTCGCCTTTGGCGAGAGGCGAGGCAAGGCGAGGCCTCCTCGCCATTCACCACTGAGGCGAGGCGACATGGAAATGGCGCTGCGTGGCGACGTAAGGCGACACGATGGCGACAGCAAAGGCGTCGCCTTTGTTAATTAAAAAAAATTTAAAAATTTTGACTTAACAATTAGTTTTTTTTTTTTTACTTTTGAAATTGCTGCTTTCTCCCTTGCGATTGCCTCTTCTCCCTCGCGATTGAGCCTCTTCTCCATCGCGACTCTCTTCTCCCTCACTGTCTTCTCTCTCGCGACAGACTTCTCCAGTTCTCCCTCGCTCTCTTCTCAGTCGTGACTCGCGACGCGACAGACTTCTCCCTCGCCTCGCGATTCTGTTCTCCAGTTCTCCCTCGCCTCGCGACTCTCTGCTGCTGGCTGCTGCGACCTGCGAGGTATGTTGTTTTTCTCTGTTCTTCTTCTTCAATTTTTTTTCTGTTCATCTTTTTTTTTTTTTTTCAGTTCTGTTTTTCAGTGTAAGCAGTGCTTACCAGTGTCTACTGCTTTGTTGCTTTCTGTTCATCTTCTTCTATTCTTTTGTAACACTGGTGCTTACTGCTTTGTTGCTTTGTGTGATTTTTAAAAAAAAAATTATAGGCAGTCTGCAGTCTGCAGTCAATTAAAAAAAAAACTTTTCAGTTTCCTAATTATTTATTCCAATATTCCTAAACAGTGAATTAATTGAATTCAATAACCAATGTCGGATGCTAGCAAAAATAGGGACATTGGATGGAATTATGGCACTCAAGGAGCGACAAAAGATTCGGTTAATTGTAACTTTTGTGGGACTACTTTTAATGGTGGAATAACTCGACACAAACAACATTTAGTGGGTGGTTTCAAGAATGTTAAACAATGTGCCGCTTGTCCGTCGGAGATTAGAGAAGAAGGGCTTATATGCAAAACAAAATCGCTAATAATCCCAAATTTCAAGTGAGGCAGCCGGAAGAATATATTGATATTGATGATCTTGATGAAATGGATGATTATGCGGAAATGATGCCTCCCTCCAAAAATCAAAAGATATCTGCTAGTGGAGGTTCATCTACCGCACGGAATGTGACGAAAGGACCTTTGAACCTCTATTTTTCACAGAAATCAACACAAAAAGGAGGCTTTGAAAAAGGAGGAGGAATTGATGAAACAAAAAAAATTCTAAGAGAGCGTGCGGTAAGTGCTTTTGCAATTTGGATGTATGATGCCGGGCTACCTTTTAATTGCGTCAATCACAAATCATTCGATAAATTTATCGAGGCGGTTGGACAACATGGCCCCGGAATGAAGCCTCCTACATTCCATGAAGTTAGAGTCACTCACCTTAAAAAAGAGGTGGATAAAGTAGAAAAAATAGTTGATGAGCATAAAGTATAATGGACAAAGTTTAGATGTTCCATTATGATGGACAAATAGACGGCACGAAATGGCAAAATGATCATCAATATTTTGGTGAATTCTCCAATCGGTAGTGTATTTCTTGGTTCTGTTGATGCTAGCAATGAATCTACCGATTCCACCAAAATGTATAAGTTATTTGAAAGCACTATCGAAAGAATTGGACCGGAAATGTTGTACAAATTGTCACCGATAATGCTAGTGAGAATGTCAAAGCGGGAAGTATGATGATGGGTGCGTACCCACACATTTATGACTCCATGTGCCGCTCATTGCATCAACTTGATATTTGGTGACATATTCAAGGTTAAGCCATATGCTTCCGGTAATCAACCTATCCTTTAACTTCCTTTATAGTTAATAATTCATTAGCTACTAATTAATATAATTTAATCTTTCTGTAACAGGTTTTAAGAAGGCCATCAGAATCCATTCTTACATTAGTCAAAGGCCATTGTTGTTAAACTTGATGAGAAAATTCACCAAAGAAAGAAATTTGGTGAAACCGGCCAAGACAAGATTTGCAACGGCATTCTTAACTTTGAGAGCTATGTACATACAAAGAAAAAACTTGAGAACTTTAGTCCTCTCAACCGAATGGAATTCAAGTAAATTTGCAAAGGAAACTTTGGGGAAAGAAGTTGCAAATCTTATTATTTCTGTCCACTTTTGGAATGATGTTGTTCGAGCACTTACAGTTTGTGGCCCTTTGACAAAAGTGCTTCGTTTGGTGGATGGGGAGAAAAAACCACCAATGGGTTATATTTATGAAGCAATGGATAGAGCCAAAGAAGCTATTGCACATGGTTTTCGTGGAGTTAAAAAGCAATATGAGAAAGTGTATGAAATTATTGATGCAAGGTGGTCAGAACAACTCCATCAGCCTTTGCATGCTGCAGGCCATGTTTTGAACCCAGGATTATATTATAAAGCTCAAGAAGAGGGAACTTTAGCAAAGACTCTGTGGACCGAGTATATTGCATGTGTTGAGAAGTTGGTCCATGATATAACAATACAAGATGCACTAGTCGCTGAGCTTCCTAAGTAAAAAATGGCGGATGGACTATTTGGTTGTGGTCCGGCTAAAAGAGCTAGAGACACAAGGTCACCGGGTAAGTGGGTTGATTTAGATCTTACTTAAATTATTTGACTTATTTATAGTCACTAACCTTTAAATTTATTTTATTATAGTTGAATGGTGGTCACTATTTGATAGTGAAACACCAAACTTGCAAAAGTTTTCCATGAAAGTATTAAGCCTAACTTGTAGCTCATCCGGATGTGAGCGAAATTGGAGTGTGTTTGAACACGTAAGTAAAAATTTATATCCTAATTTTCATATTATATTATTATCAATATCAACTAGTTAATATCAATAACTTATGCACAGATTCATTCCAAAAAAGAGGAATAGGCTTACACTATCGTGTCTCAATGATCTAGTGTACATTAAGTACAATAGAACATTGAAACGTCGTTATGATGCTCGTGATCTTATTGATCCAATTCGCTTGGGTAACATAGATGATTCAAATGAATGGTTAGTTGGATGCCCCAAAGATCAAGATGATGAACTAGTATATGAGGATGATGATCTTACTTGGGGTAGTGTTGCTACCGCAATTGGAGCAGATGAGAGTATCTATCATCTTAGGGGACTTTCTTCAAGATCAAGAGCACTTGACAAGGGCAAAGGAGTAGAAAGTACATCTACAAGTTCATCTTCAAGTAGGACTCGGACACTAATTGATGAAGAATACGAGGAGGAAGAAGATGAAGAGCAATATAATGATGTAGAGGATTTTGATCTTCAAGAGTTGGATAATTTTGAAGAAGAATAGACTTTTAAAGTTTTAGTTTATTGTGTTTTGAATTATTTGGTCTTTAAAGTTTTAGACATTTTAGTATCTACTATTGGTTTTTGAATTGAATATTTGCTAATATGTGTTATTACTATTAAGATTTTGGATAAAATATGCAATTAAATATTTTTTATTTTTTGTATTAATGGCGCCTTGATTAAAAAAGGCAAGCGCCTCGCCGCTCGCCTCGCCGCGTGGCGAGGCAGGCCCTTGTCGCCTTTTGTCGCCTCTCGCCGTCCACAACACTGATCTCAAGTAACCATTCTTAGAACTTTCTTAACTGTGCAAGTTATGCCTAGATGGTTCCTTTCTAACCATATATAGTAGATATAATCTGTATTATATATAATGAATATGTCAGCTTAACTAGAAATTCTTTAATTATTTTGTATAGACCAACAATCCTTAGAATACCAGTCCATATATATTTGACACATTCTTAGGCATCATAGAACTTGAGACCAAACAATAGCATTAAATCAACAATTAATGAAAAAGCGTTTAATCATCTCATGTTCCTTCTACATAACACACGATCTGGTCAGTTTTTACATTTCATTTCAGTTTCCTACGTCAGCCTTAAGTGTATTATAATTTGAAGCTTTGAATACATGTACAATCAAAATCTTAAATCTGGCAGTAGGATCTACAAAATCATGTTGTATCTGTATATTTTCCTTGTATATGAATATCTTGAACAACCTTTCTTAGAATATCCTAAACTATGCAAGCTTTACCTTGATAGTTCCTTTCAAATAATTAATGGAGATACAATCTATTAGTAATAGGATTTAATATTTCAACTTGACTAGAACTGCTTCTAGCACTTTTTTTTATAGCACAACTAACCTTAGCAGATCTTTCCATAGACATTCAATATACCCTTAGGAATCATACAAGTCGAGACCAAATTGTCACGCCCGGGGAGTACCCCGTAGACATAACTGGCGCCGTCGTCCTCGGAGAGGACTAAGACTAGTCTCTTAGAATTCGTCATTACATTTCATAGGTTAAAACACAGAAAAATAAAAACGTTTCATCTACATCTACTTCATGAGGTTAACATAGACCTCTCGCATACACATAATATATACATAATATATACATAGGGAGTTTGCATAGACTCCTCACATAGGAAGCATTACATAGACTTCTACTTTTTTGTCACATATACATATACAAGATAGAGTCTAATCGAGATGTCTCATAGAAAACCATCTAAGTCAAAATAGAACAATTCGGGCATATCCCTTACACAAATGTATAATTGCCACTTAGGGCTTACAATAATATCTTGAACAATAAGAGTGAAACTAATGTCATTAGACTATAGCAAGTCACAAAGGTAGAATGAGAAAAGGCATCATCCTCGTATCTTGAGGACATACCCACACTTGGAGAAATGATCCAAGCTTTCCTTTCAAATTGGTCACGAGCCCTTCAACGACTGGAACACAAAATGTTTGGGAAAAAAGGGAAGAAATATGGGTTAGTATAAACCACATGTACTAAGTACGGCTCATACGCAAAAAATAATTAATACATGATAAAAGGCACAATTTAGTCAAAAATCATGTTTTATGTTGAATAACTCAACATACACATGTATGCAACATTACAATCAACACAACATGACATTACTCCAACACATAAGCAACCTAAATCAATACTTGTGCAATGCCAATAAACCCCATAACCCTATCCAAAGCTAAGAATCACATTATGTCACTTACATACTTACAACATAAAGTCATACTTATTCATCACATGCTTGATTCATAAGTTCGTACAAAGCTTAACATACATAACATGTAACCAACTTGATCATACAAGCCACTACTAAAGTCATCATTTAGGATCCCACATGTGCAATGAGTAAAAGAAGTCCCATACCCTCCCTCACTCTATGTAGTAGCCTTTAAGACAACCCTGATAATAGTTTACATACTTGACTCACTTATTTACCTTATTACATTAGGGATAATAGTGTAATAACCAACATGAGACCATGTGAGCTACATGGAATCCAATGTTCTCCTCCCACACCGAAAAGAGAGGGTTAACAGATGCCTAAGGTGCAACCAATCGTATATAGCTATCTAGGTGGATCCACTAAGCTATAATCATATGTGGGCACATACTTAAGGGTCAAGGAGATTGTTACTAGAAACCTTGACTTACTAGCGTGGAGGTTTCCATCTGATAAGACAACACATATCGTAGGAATCCGGACTTTATAAACGTGAAGAAACCTATGTGGGAGGCCGGACTTACTAAACATGAGACCTCCATATCATTTACATGCCCTTTCAGTCTTAAACATCTATTCCCTTTAGTTAACATCATACTCTTCATACAAAGTCACATTAGTCTCTTCTAGACTTATTATAATAGCTCATAGGTATTCATAGGTGAGAACTATGCTTTCACTTTAGAAACCACATACAAGTGAGTAAACCTTCCACTCAACACTTTATTATAATCATGAGGAACTAATTTCAATCATATAATAATCATACCATCACATACTTGCATGCTTCATAACTTATTTAATAGTCTAGGGCTAAGGATTAGGGATACTTGCTATCAACATCACAACCACACATTAGACATAAAAGAATTATAATCAAAGTAAGTCATACTTGATAATCGAATTCAAGAAGCACCAATCTTCATACATTATTGCCCTCTCATTGCCTTCATACTTCAATTACCAAGAATTTCATAACCAATACATAAACAAGGTAAATTCAAAAAGTGATACATAGAAATTACTATCGTACACCTTCACTTAATCATCATCTTTCACAATTATTATTGAATTACAAGGCACAATGAATATAGGGAAGAACAAGGGTTCAAAAGGGCAATCTTGATTGATTAACAAAAATTGATCATCAATACATGGTTAAACAATGACAAAAGACTATAATTCATCACAACTGATTAACAATTTCATTTTGAAAGGAGAACCCATGTCTAGATTGAAACCCTAGTTTTGAGGAAGTAGAAAATCATCTTTGGAAGGGCCTCCTGGGAAAGGAATCCTAAGAGTGAAAGAAACCATACCTTAGTGATGATTTTGCCATGAATTTGAGATGAAAAACATGGTGACTTCGTCCTTTAATTGGAGCTCTAGTTTTCTTCAATGGAGGTTGAAGTTTGGGGAAAAGAGAAGCTAGAGAGATGTTAGAGAGATGTGAGTTTTGGAATTATGGGAGTTGGGTTAGTTTAATTAGGCTTAGGTATTTATATAGGTCCTTAATTAACTTTATTAGACCTCCCTTAACCTTTAATTAACTAACTAACCAACTAACTAATTAAATGAAACACCATAAAATTTCATAGAAAAACATGTCCTGATCTACGAGACCTCGACCTACGGTCCGTATGTCAGTCAACGCCCACTGCACAAACCGTCCTGCACAAACGTCGTTTGTGTCAGAGACTATGCATTTTGGCCATTTTGGAAAAAATGGCTAAGTGACCATTGGCGGAGGCATCGACGCCCCATCGTTCAGCCTACGCCCCGTCGATGGCAGGCGTAGGTAGACACTTCCTCATTTTGCAGAATTGGGTCAAATGCAAGGGTCCTCTCCAAGGACCCTTAGGGTGGTCCTTGTGGAGTTGTACCTGGACATTTAGACCCTAAATGTACTCTAATATGTGTTTGACACCTTTTCAACAAATTTCATCAAATTCCGACTCCTAAAACCCTGTGAAATAAGCTAAGGCACACTAACCACTATTTCACAATTCACCGGACGTCATGGACGTTCCTTGACGTCTTGACTCTAAAACTTTCTAAATAGTTTATAAACATCATTTTAGGCCTTATAACAGTATTACCAACCTTAGACCAACATGTGAGGCTCTATATTAGGTCTTGGACTTCCGAGTTTGTTACAGAAATGTTAGAAGTAAATTGAGACTTAAAGAAAAGGGGCTTGATTATCTCAGGTTCGTGCTAAATAGCATGCAATGAGGTCACAATCTGGTCAATTTATAGCACCATATCAGCCATCTACATAATCCTTAAGTGTATTACAATCAGAAGCTCTAAATACTTATTAAACTATAATTCTTAAGTGTATTATCATCTATTTTGCATTTTCCAATTGAGATAGCTCTTGTCAATGCCTTTCCAACCCTTGAATTGTATCATGGATTCATCTACATTGTTTCTAGCCCCTTAAATGTAGTTCGTTTTATTTTTTTATCTATAGATTTTGTTGGTATAACTGAATTATTAGTTGTCTGATTACTCGAACTAATCATATAATCATCAAATGAATATATTTACTTCTGGATAACAAAAGCCTTCTTCAATGAAACAACTTTTTTACGTTCTTTTTTTCAATATACTACTTTAAATAAAAAGATAACTACCATTAACGATCTGGATCAAATATAAGCTCATTTTTGTTCTCATGTAAATTATTAAGTAGCATGCACAAGGATGAGGGACTCACATAATACTGTATCCTCTGCTTCAGCAGTTTGCTCTAGTTCCTTTGTTGTCCAATCGTTAGTCTTACCTGATAGAAATAATGGGACTCAATGAGACTTATGTACAAGTCAGAAGGAATGTTCTTACCTATTCCTTTTCTTGTTTCACTTCTAAATGGATACAAAGTTAAAGTCTCTAACATTGTCTCCTTAACACTGTTTCCTGGTGTTACTTTGTACAATGTATTTTTTTCACCTAGAAGATCTACTAAGACCTCTAATCAACTTGTTACCTCCAACAACATATTTATAATGCTTTTGAGTCTATTGATTGCTCCCATTCTGAATTTTCTAGTCTTAAACTCTTAGTCTACATCATGTTTTTGAACCCTACTAGAGTGTCCTAACAGAGACAAGTCTCCTCCACTTCTCATTTTGGATACATTTCTTCTTTCACTGCTAGAGTCTCCAAACCACAGTTCATGTCCAAAGTTTCCTTTGATCCATCGCAACCTCTTTTGTTTTGTATTGAAAAACCAATCACACCATTGAGAAATGTTACATGCTACATTATTATCCTTTTCATTTGAAATTCACAGAGAATACAGGTGACCCTCAGAACCACATGCTGAATTTACAACTTCTGGTCCTGGTGATACAGGTGCACAATCTGAGGTTCTGGTCACTGTTTCTAGTATGACTAAAGATCAGTACTTCCACATACTGTCCCACTTGCAGCACTCTCATATTTCACTACTCACTAATTTTCATAGCATCTGCTACTTTATAGGTAAAATCTTGACTAAAAATATTTTGTTCAAAAGTTATTTGCTTACAAAGATTAGTGATACCATTTGGACTATAAATTATGGAGAATCAGATCATGACATCTCAACTTACTTTACTCTTCTATGTTAAAACAATACTTACTCCTTGTCGTGTTTCTCTTCTAAATGGACTCAAAGTTACAGTATCTAACATTGGTTCCTTAATACTCTTTCGTGGTCTTACTGTGTACAATGTATACTTTCACCTGGAAGATTTACTAAGACCTCTAATCAACTTGTTACCTCCAGAAACATATATGTAATGCTTTTGAGTCTATTGGTTACTCCCATTTTGATTCATCTTATCTTAAACTCTTAGTCTGTATCATGTTTTAAAACGCTGAACTTACACTCAAGCTTCTTTTATGCCTGAGTGTTAGGGAATGAGTAAGGATTTTAAGGCATTAGCTGCAAATGACACTTGGTCTATTGTGGGGTTAACAAACGATAAGAAACCTTAGATTGGTTTTATGTGTTGAATACTGATGTAAATTTGATCGGTTGTCATCCCATATTGAACTGGGATTTCGAGACAAAAATTAATGTATCTGTGTGCATGCACATGTATTGTACATTTAGCATTACTGTGGCTTATTTTGTATTTTTCCGGTCTGGTAAGTTGTTACCTCTTTTACTTGATTGATATGGAGCACATTGCTTCATGTGGAATTCCTCTCATAGTTTTTATTCTTTATACTGTTTTTCTTAGTTTCCTACTGAGGCTGTTAATAAGCTTGAATTCTTCTTATAGTTATTGTCATTTCTACTGTTTTTCTTAGTTTCCTACTTAGGTTATTAATAAGTTTTTGTTCTTTCATTGTTTATTGTTCAGGCTTAGAATGTGCTGCTGCTTTTTGTTTGTTTATTGTCAAGGTTGTGAATGTCTTCACTCTTTCGTGTGTTATATAGATTTAAATTGGAACTTTGTTACTGCTAAATGTATCTTTATCAATAAGGGGAGTAACTAGGATCAGTGGTATTTGCACATAGCTCTTTTTATGTGACATTTAGTCTAGTAAATATTTCATTCAAGTATGAGAACTTTTCGTATCGCATGATATATTCATCAATTGGATTTCATCTTTTGACACATTTATTTTATTATTTCAGGGCATGCGGTATGATGTTCAAAAGGTTTGCCTATTAAATATTTCAATATGGCGAAACATTGTAGAAATTCTTTGAAGACTATTTTATTGGATGGTTATATAATGATACTAGATATTTCATTAATATAAGTTTAGTTTTAATTTTATGATACTAAAGTTTGGATAAATACTTCATTTTGTTTACATTTGATGAGATATATTATGTTCTTTGAATTATATTTTATATGTTTTAGCATTTGACAAACATCATTGCATCTAATAGGCTCTCTTTTGATTATAATTTTGTTGGATTTACGAGTTAAAACTAAGTGAATTTTCTAGAAATAAATATTGGATGCGAAATGGGCGAGATAAAGATTTTTCAAAAGGATATTCTAGCCTTTATAACTGCCACCAAAATATTGTCGTTAAAGATATGAGCTTTTAACAGCAATTTTATCGAACTTACCAGCTATAAAGATGGACGATACATGACCATGATTGTCGTTTTAAATTTCATTTAAAAACTATTTTAATTTCCACTAGAACTAATGTGTTTTATCGGCAATTTAGTACAATTTATCCGCTATAAAAATGGACACTACACAAGTATAATTAACTATTTTTATTGGATTTAACAGCCATCTAAATTGTCACTAGAACAAATGTGTTTTAGCAACAATTTAGTTGGTTTTACTGCTATAAAAATGGATGCTACATGAGAATAACTAACCGATTTGGATTGGATTTAGCAGCCTTTTCAATTGCAGCAACAAAATTGCCAATACATCAAATGAGTTTTAGCGGCAAAAGAGCGTGACTTTACCAGCTTTGGTTCAAATGACCGCAAAAACCTTTGTCGACCCCTGATACAATGGCCAAAGGACATTGGCTGGTTAGCCATACTTATGGCCGCTAATGCAGTTTTTAATTGCCGCTATATCCCTTTTTTGTTATAGTGATGGGGGGGGGGGGTCTTTTAACTTGATAAAATCATCAACATCATAATTTAGGATCCCTAAAAACTAATTCAAAAATCTGACTGTGAATTTAATATCCCAACACGCACCGGTAACGACTTATTGGAACTACTATCCGTAAGTCAATTTGAAAAAAATTCCCTAACTAAATAAAGTTACAATATCCGGGGATTATCAGAAATAAAATGCAACCCTAACACTAAATCATAGTCCTATAAATAGCGGGAAATTAGCACTTCAATCTTACCTCATAAATGTTCTCATCGCCCATATACTTTGCGTCCAGCTGAACCTCAAACTACTCCCAACCATATCTCTCGATAAACATTTTGCCAATTTTTTTACTGGTTGTCGACTGGAGGGCCCCAATGCTTCATCCTTTCTACTGCGCTTCGACCCCCTACATTCTTAGGCTTTCGAGAAACTAGTACCGGTTTAGAAAAGAAAAAATTGAAAAAAGTAAGAAGAAAAAAGGGGGGTCGGGTATCGTGAGTTGAGGAAGAGGAAAGGGTAGAGAATTTTCTTTTGCCTGTAAAGAGAGTTTGAGAGAGGGAAGAAAATATTACGGAGGTTGGGTTTTTTTATAGGAGAGTAATGGCATGAAGAAAGTTTTGTCAGGGCGAAAGGAAAAGTTTTAGGTGTTAATGGTGGAATTTCGAGAGGAAGAAGAGGGGTTGGATGAGTTAGGACAAAAAAATTGGCGATTAATTTAGCATTGTGGGGTTGTATGAATAGTGTGTCGGGTTATCCATGTCAAAACCTTGAGTTTTGAGAAATCTGGGAGTGGGGTTATTGTGGGGCGACGCGCCATAGTCGCACCCTACAAGGTGCTATGAATGTTGCTGCCAGATGTGGTGCATCAGCGAGTTCATGTGGCTTCGGGTGCTGTTTAGGTGTAGGTGCAATTATAGGGCGACACACCAATGTAGAACCCGTATAACCCCTATGAATAACACTGTCAGGCGCGGCGCGCCAGCCAGTTCGTCGGGCTTCATTATTTTTTTGATTTTTTTTTCCAGGTTTTACTATTACAAACTGAGTTACAAATAATAACAAATACTATCTAGATAAAACTGATAATTGAAAGTAACTCCTATGTTCTAAGGATTGAAACTACGCTATAACAAAAAAAAAATTCAAAAACAAACTACATATCTATTACATATTGTTCATGGGTTTCCTCTCGTGTAGCGCTTGATTTAATGTCGTGGCACGACTTTGTTTGGATCATTCATCCTTTAGGTCAATAGATTCCCGATCAAGATCTGAATCCACACAAAATTAGTGTTTCACTCTTTGGCCATTTAACCAGAATGAGGGACTAGTAGAATCTTTAATTTCAAATTCCCATGTTGTGTCATTCTTTACCACTTCAAAATGACTACTCAATTTAGCCTTTAGTTTTCTGGTGAATAGACTAAATTTAGAGGTAAATAGGAGTACCTTTACTCCGTAACTATATGATTGTCATGCCACCTCTTCGTCTTTTCTTTGTAAATCTTGGCATTCTCATATCCGAGGAGCCTAAACTCCTCAAGTCAATGCAACTTACTCACTCCGTCTAGATCGGGGTGAAATTTCAATCTCGTAATCCCCCAATAATCTTGGTGTTACAATTCCTCCGAAAGATGACATTGTTTTCAAAATACTATGTGATAGGGAGAAGTCCCTATGGGTGTCTGATACACAATCATATTTTCCCACAACGCATCATCAAACATCATAAACCAATCTTTCCTTTTTGTATTCACCGATTTTTGCAAATTTATTTTGAAAACCTCCACTTGGCCACTCATGTCAGGATGGTAAGTTGTAGCATCCTTATGACGAATACCATAATTGGAAAGAAGGTTTTTAACTAGATTGTTGATGAAATGCTTAACTCCATCACTTATGATTTATCATGGAGAGACAAAGTTAGTGAAGATGTGCTTCTTGATGAACTTTATCACCACCGTTCAATCATTCGAAGGAAGAGGGAGAACCTCAACCCATTTACTCATATAGTCCACAAGCACAAGAATGTGTTAGTTTTCATTAGATGGTAGGAAGGGATCAATAAAGTCAATACCCAACACATCAATGATTTCAACCTCCAAAACGTTACTGAGTGGCATCTCATGTCTTCTTGAAATAGTACCCAACCATTGACATTTATCACAACCCTTCACAAAAGCAATATAATCTTTAAATAAAGAAGGCCAAAAGAAGCAACATTGTTGTGCCTTATGAGCAGTGCGCTCTCCTCCTTGGCAACCTCCATATGGGATAGCATGAAAACTTTCGAGAACTTTGTGAACCTCATACTCCGGAATGCATCTTCTCACTACCCTTTCCACACCTTGCTTGAACAAGAACGATTTATCGTAGATATAGAACTTAACATCATGATTGAGTTTATTCTTCTATTGGGTGGTTGCACCTGTAGGATAATCTCATGTTACTCTAAAATTTACAATGTTCGCATACCGTGACACTTCAGAGATATCTAATTCCATCAATTGTTCATACGAAAACTTTTCCCGAATTTTCTCACCTTCATTCACATGGAAAAAATCATCAAACATAGATAAGTTATGAGCTATTTAATTTTCAGTATGTTTCCTATATTTAATCTTAAGGTAAATTCTTTGAGAAGCAATACCCATCGAATCATCCTTGGTCTAGCATCCATCTTATTGAATAGGTACTTAATAGCTATATGGGCGGTAAAAACAATAACTTTACTACCTACTAGATATGATCTAAAATTGTCAAAGGTGAACACTAGAGCTACCATCTTCTTCTTAGTCACTATGTAATTAGCTTGTGTAGAGTCAAGGGTCTTATTTGAATAATAGATCGAGTGGAACAATTTATTCTTTTATTGTTCCAACATTGTACCCCCTGCTACGTCATTTTTATCACACATGAATTCAAATGATTATTCCCAATCAGGAGCACTTAATGTGGGAGTCTCAGTTAAGTTCCTGTTCAACATCTCAAAATATTTGAACACATCTCACCAAAGTCAAAATTAACCTCCTTCTCAAAAAGATTGAACATAGGTATTGAAATCTTGGAAAAATCCTTGATGAATCGCAGACACAAACCTCCATGACCAAGAAACCTACACACCCCTTTAATCGAAATGGGAGGGGGCAATTTCTCTAAAACTTCTATGTTGGCCTTATCAACCTCTAATTTACACACCCTGTGACCCAACACTTTTCTCTCTCTAACAAAAAAAATGACATTTTCCCCAATTTTGAACTATGTTAGTGTCCTCACATATAGCATGTACTTTATCAAGATGCCGGATACATACCTCAAAGCAATTCCCAAAGAAGGGTAAATGATCCATGAAAACCTCTACAAAGTCTTCCACCATATCATGAAAAATGTCAATCATACACATTTAAAAAGTCGTCAGTGCAGTGCATATTGTGAATGACATGCGTTTGGAAGCATATGTATCATAGAGACAAATGAACGTGGTCTTTTCCTAATCCTTGGGTGCAATCAAGATCTGGTTGTAACCGTAATACCCATCTAAGTAGCAATAGTACTCATTCCCTTCTAATCGGTGAAGCATCTCATCATTGAAAGGAACGAGGTAGTGATCTTTCTTTGTAACATCATTTAGTTTCCTGTAATCCATACAAATTCTCGAACCGGTCACTGTCGTATTGGAAATCAAGTCATTATTTTCGTTCCTTACAACTGTCATATCACCCTTCTTTTAACATACCACATGGTACTTACCCAGTTATAATCAGAAATTTTGTACACAGTTCAAGCATCTAACAACTTAATTACCTATTTTCTCACCAATTCATTTATCAATGGATTTAGCCGATGTTGATGTTGTGCACTTGGTTTGTGATTATTTTTCATGTAGATTCTACGCATACATAACGTCGGACTAATCTTGTGAATATGGTCCTATCGACATCCAATTCATTTCTTCCTCCACTTTAAGAACAATACATAAATTCTCAGAGGCATATTTTCACACTTTGGCCATTTACAAAGAACGGGGGTGAGGGGGTGGGGGTGGGGGGTGCATTCTCTTCTTTAATTTTTACTGCCCCATATTGTGTTATTCTTACAACTTCAAAATGAGTACTCCATTTAGACAGTATTTTTCCCCGGAATAACCTCAATCTAGATTTAAAGAGTAGTACCTTTTCCCCTCGAGTGAAAGTACGAGTAACTATGTGTTTATCATGATACCTCTTCGTATTTTCTTTTTAAAGCTTTGCATTCTCATAGGCGTTGATATTCAGCTCCTCATGTTCATGTAACTGATTCACTTTCTTTCTACCGCGCGGGGTCCATGTTCAACCTTTTAATCGCCCAATGAGCTTGGTGTTCTTATTCTTCCAGAATATGACATGTTTTTCCAAATACTATGTTATAGGGAGAAATCCCTATAGGTGTCTTATGGGGAGTCCTATATGCTCACAACGCATCCTCTAACTTATCAAACCAATCTTCCTTTGCGCATTCACCGTATCTGGAAAAATTTGATTCACCTATCTATTCGAAACCTCAACTTGGCCACTTGTTTGAGTATGGTAAGATGTAGCAACCTCATAACGAATACCATACTTAGCTAGAAGGGTTTTAATTAGATGGTCAATGAGATGCTTACCTCCATAACTTATGATTGCTCTTTGAGTGCCAAAGCGAGTGAAGATGTGCTTCTTGATGAACTTTATCACCACCTTTGAATCATTAGAAGGATGAGAGAGAGGCTCTACCTATGTACTCACATAGTCCATAGCCACAATAATGTATTGGTTTCCACTAGATTGGGGGAAGGGGACCATGAAGTCAATACCCTACCCATAAATGATTTCCACCTCTAAAATGTTACTGAGTTGCATCTCGTGTCTTCTTGAAATAGTAGAAAACCATATTTGTCACAACCCTACACAAAAGCAATAGAATCTTTAAGTAACAAGGGCCAAAAGAAACCAGATTGTAATAACTTATGGTAAGTGCCCTCTCCTCCGTGATGACCTCCATATGTTCTAGTATAACAAGTTTTGAGCACATTGTGAACCTCATACTCCGGATTGCATCTTCTCACTACCCGGTCAACACCATGCTTGAAGAAGAACGGTTAATGCCGAATATAAAATTTAGCATCATCATTGAGCTTTTGCATCTTTTGGGTGGTTACACCATGAGGATAATCTCAACTTACTATCAAATTCACAATGTCCGCATACCATGGCACTTGAGATATATCTAATTCCATCAATTGTTCATCCATAAACTCTTCCAGGATTTTCTCACCTTCATTCACATGGCAAATATCCTCCGACCTAGATAAGTCATAAGCTATTTAATTTTCAGTACCTTTCATATCTTCAATCTCAAGGTAAAATTCTTGGATAATAAATATCCATTGAATTTGTCTTGGTTTAGTATCGTTCTTGTTTAATTAGTACCTAGTAACTTCATGGTCAGTAAAACCAGTCACTTTAGTACCTATCAGATACGATCTGAACTTGTCGAAGGAGAACACTAGAGCTATTATCTCCTTCTGAGTCACTATGTAATTACCTTATGTAGATTTAAAGTTCCTTCTTGCATAATAGATGGAGTGGAACACTTTATTTTTTCGTTGAACAAAAACTGCCCCCACTGCTACGTCGCTTGCACTACACATGAGTTCAAATGGTAATTCCCAATCAGGAGCAATTAACATGGGAGCCTTAGTTAAGTTCCTCTTCAATATCTCAAAAGATTTAAAGCACGTCTCATCAAAGTGAAACTTCACCTCCTTATCAGTAAGACTGCACATAATTCTTGAAATATTGGAAAATCTTTGATAAATTGTCGGTAAAAAGTTGCATGTCCAAGAAAACTATGTTCCTCTTTAATGATAATGGGAGGGGGCAATTTGTCAATAACTTCTACCTATTCCTTATAAACCTCTAAACCCAATTTCGACAACTTGTGACCCAACACAATTCCATCTCAAACTAAAAATGATAATTTTCCTAATTTAGAATGGAGTTAGTGTCCTTACATCTAGCAAGTACATTATCAAGATTCTGGAGACATACCTCAAAATTCTTCCCAAATATGGAGAAATCATCGATGAATACTTCTACAATGTCTTCCACCATGTTATGAAAAATGGCAATCATACACCTTTGAAAAGTCGTTGGTGCATTGAAGAGTCCGAGTGACATGTGTCTAAATGAATATTTACCATAAGGACAGCTGAATGTGATCTTTTCTTGATCTTTTTGTGCAATAATGATCTGGTTTTAACCCTAATACCCTTCTAAGAAGCAATAGTAATCCTACCCTGCTAGTCTATCAAGCATCTAATTAATGAAGCGAACAGGGTAGTGATCTTTCTGGGTGGCATCATTTAGTTTCTGGTAATCCATAAAATTTCTCGAATCGGTCACTGCTCTTGTAGTAATCAACTCATTATTTTTGTTCCTTACCACTGTCATAACTCCCTTCTTTGGAACACACTACACGGGACTTACCCACTTATTATCAGAAATCGGGAACACAATTCAAAAATCTAGCCACTTTACCTCTTTTATCATCACTTATTTTATCATAGGATTTATCCGACATTGATGTTGTGCACTTGGTTTGTTATAAATTTTCATGTATATTTTGTGCATACATAACGCTGAACTAATCCCATGAATATCAATCATCTTCCACCCAATCACTTTCTTCCTCCGCTTTAAGATCCTCAATGTCGCATATACCTATATTTCAGACAACTCTGCAGAAAGTATCTCAAGCAAAGATTCGTTGGTACCAAAGAATGCTTACTTTATGTGAGCACACAGAGTTTTTAACTCCATCTTGGGAGCTTCTTAAATTGAAGGCTTTGGTGGTTGTCCTGATTAACGATCTAATAGCTTCAGTTTATACCTTTAAGCCTCCACGAGTGCCAGATTCAAACATGTCTCTATATCTTGGGCCTCTGTATATTGGTCTACCTCATAACCCACTAACACTTTTTCTCAGGGGTCTCCGGGTACAATTTATTGTGATTCTACTATTTGATCTACAACTGCAATAGTAGAAAACTCTTCATAGATAGAAGGCAATTTTAAAGAATGTCAAGTGCCTTCAACAGAAAAGTAAAGATAAAGTAATTAATATCTAAATATTCTAATTGTAGACTAAAGAAGATTGAATATAAGTATATTTGTAAGTCGCGGGTAGCGTCGACAAAAACTTGTTGCTCCCAATATACACACAAGTGTACGTGGCCGCGGAAGTAATGTTGTTTTATAAAGAAATGAGTTATTGTTACCAAGGGACTTATGATATATTTATGTCTAGCATTAATTCTATAAATAATAGTAAAAGTAAACTTTTCAAGAGTTGGTGATTGATGTTTACTACCACTACGAATTATGCAATAAATAATAGTAACCTAGATTGAATGATATTACGATGATGTATCATGCAAGTAAAAGAAAATTCCAGGGCTACAACTTGTATTGAATCTCATGTATCCTATTATTATCTTACATCTAATTTTAGTTGTCAAGTTATTATTTACAGGGTAATTGTATGAGTTGGGTTGGCATCTATAATCGCCTGCTCCAGTTAGCTATCTAACTACATCGCTTAGCGGGGATAAAGAGACTAACAGGAGCGCATTTATATTTCATCCTATTTTGTAAACAAGAAAGTTTTTCCTCCGGGCTTCACTACTACACACAAATCACCTCAAATGGTTCGATCGGTCTCTCTTTATTTTCTGGTCTATCTAATCCCACCTCTATCAATTTTAAGATTAGACAATTGATTTAGCTTACAGTTCACAAGCATAAAATACTATAACAAGGATAGATAATTAACCTATAATGACAACAAATAATTAATTCAAAAAGCCTTTAATAATCAACAATACATTCCTAGCTACATCCCTAGGACTAGGGCGTTTAGCCACACATGCTATTAGAAAACATTAAAATACAATTATTCATGTAATTTCTAGAGAAAAGATGAGATAGATTATCGAAACCGATTACAACGTTGATACTTGCTCTTGAACCACTAAAATTTTTAACCCTAACAACGGAGCCCTAAGGATCTATTTATAATAGTAGGATAACTTGAAGACAAATCGTACTAAAATTAGGAATCCTTTTACCTCATGCTTTTGTTTAAAAGTCGGATATTTCGTTGGGCCTCACGCTTAAAATCACGCCTAGGACATGCTACAGGCTTTCCCATCTTGGCGCGCCGCGTCCAGCAAAGCACCTAAGAATGGCCTCATAACTTCAGGCACTCGCGTATCGCGCCTAGCAGTACGCCATAAAGCCTCTTTGAAGTTCCACCAGTAGCGCGCCGCCGCAATCAGATCTCCCACCACCAGTGGTGTTTCCTTGGTCATTTTTTGCATGTCTTTGCTCCTTCCTTCTTCATTCCATCTTCGATTCCTTCGAGAGTTCTAATGCCTATCATGACCAACGACACTACTTCTGATTAAAGTTTCTATGATCGTTTATAGTATAATAACTAAACCGAGAGTTGGGATCGTGTCCGTAGGGAACGATTTTGAGAATTTGTAGTTAATATGAATTTAACTCTAATTAGTCGTAATTTAAAACATTAACAAGTAAAAAATTCTAAATTAAGGGGGTGACACGAAAGTGTAAAATATCAAAGTGGTTTTGTCACAAGTAGTAAAAATAAAAAAATAAACAAGAAATCTAAGAAATGAAAGGGGGGATTCTTTGGATGTGACGACAATACAAATTAATTTAGATGATTGGGTACATTCTTTTAAAAGAAGATTTATAGAATAATAGTGACTAGGCTAAGATTTATATAGAAATAAGTTCTCTCTTTCAGAATTTACTCCATTTAAAATTGGTTCCTCTCTGACACCCATTTGCCACATGATGACCAACCTACGCCTTACCCCACTCACTCTCACAAGCTGAGTGTTAGTATATGGTACTAGGGATTACCCTCTCGTACTGAACCTCATGTCGATGCACTTCTTAGGCCATGAATATTGTAGTCTTGGTTGAACGACTTCTCCCTTGAGCAAGCCAAAAACACATGGGTGAACTTTTATTTGCAACTACAAATCCATAATATTAAACCACAATTGCTATAAAAAATCACTATTACATTACATTCAATCTATCAACAAGCAAGACCCAAAAACAATGTTAACCCATATCCGCCAAATCTCACCGCAAGAATGGGGGGATTTAGCCACAGATCAAGAGATAGAAATTATGCCTTCAAGGATGATGAAAACAAATGGGTATGAAGACTTAAGTCTTGATTTGTGCAAAGAAAGAGGAATCAGAGAGACCCACTTCCACCTTTAATGAGATGGAATCCTATTTTTCTTCAAGTCATCCAAACCCTTACAAACTTGAAAGTAAAAAATGTGAAAAGTACTATTTAATACTAAGAAATTATAATAATGTTCTCTGTTTTTGGAGCTCTTCTAAAAATTTATAATAAAACTAGAATTTATAGTTTTCAAATTAATGCTACAACTGATCACTCATCCATTTAAGTGCAAATCAATGATCAACTCGGCGATTCGCCCTTTGTCGTGTTTACTGCCTTCTGTTCTTGGAACATTGGGCAATGTCGTATTGCTTCGTGGAACTACTCGGCGACATGCTAAATGCTCCATTCATCGACCAATTTTATACTTTTCTTTAAGGATCAGCATACTGCAACAAAAGGCAAATGAGGCTTCTTTGGCATTCTGCAAAGTGGACTTGGCGATTCTCAAGGTTCCATTTCTTCGTTCTTTTCAACCTTTTATCCCTTTTTGTGATAGAGTGTCCATCCTTTCCTTCAAACTTTAAATTCCTGAAACTTAAGAGTTCTCATAAGATATTGAAATAAAATAAGCATTGAAGAACACTATTTCCACTAAATATTGTCACGACCAGAGAGCACCCCTAGTCGTAACCGGAGTCTTCGTCCTCAAAGAGGCCTTAGACAAGCCGATAGCATTTATCATTGCATATTAGCTAAAAAGCGGAAAACTTAAAACTTTTCATTTGAAGTTCAACTTCACTTAACAAATATTGAAAATACAAACTAACTTGTCCAACATAGCCATCTAAACATAAGAGTATGAGAATGGGACTTAGACTTTACATCATTGCAAGTCCTATAAAATGAATAACAATATAGCCTATGAATAAGGAAAGTGAAACTAGAATTAGAATCAAACATCTCAATCCTCGAACTTGAGGATTCCCCAACTTGGGAATAGCAATCCATGTTTCTTCAAGAAAGTAATAGAATTACCTCAATGGCCTGAACCTACACTTTGTGAAGAAAATAAGAGAAATATGGATTAGTACAAACCACATGTACTATGTATTGAAACATATCCAAGCAAAACTTTTGAAAGCATGCACAAAGGTACATTATGTTATAAGCATGCTAAGTTTACTCTAAAAGCCTTTATCAACATTCCAAGAATCATATACAAGTCCATATCACAACAACAACAAGACATATTCATATTCATGTTGAAGAGTAACATGATACTGAAGCCATAGTTAACATTTCATGATTAGAGTCCATTTCATCAATACATTACAATACCTTACTCATAACCACAATCCAAGTCTACTAGTGCAATGTGTATGTGAAACCCCATTACCCCACATAAACCAAGTGAACTAACAAATAGATCATACACATTGTATTTTACCTCATACATCATCATAACAAGTGTAGTCAATATCATGCATATTAATTTAGACCAACATCATGTATATAAAGTGAAACTAACATCCTTCATATCATATGTACATAAAGAAACCACCCTAGAATTCCCTTCAAGGTCTAGTTGTGCAATGAATAGGTAAAGTACCATACCCATACCTACACTAAGTAACACGTCTTAAGTAATCCTAGTTAGTGTTCATATGCTTACCTTATTTTATTTGTCTAAATATTCAGGAAACTTCGCCATAATCGACATAGACTATGTGTACTAAAATTAAATCCAGTGTCATCTCTTCACACCAAAATGAGGGTGTTCTACTTGCCAAGGTAAGACATATACATTCATATAACATCTAGGAGGATCCAATAGCTAAGGTTCCTATGAGGGCACATATTAAGGAAGTAGAAGGTTGTTACTAGAAACCCTCTTCATGCTAACTAGCATTGTAGTTTTCACCTCATGAGAGAATAGAGTGTGAACCTCCCTTTCTTTGTGAAGGAACCCCTCTCATTGTCAAGTTCACTCGGAGCTGAGCTAAATTACCTTTTTGAATTATCTTTATGCCTCCCTTAACATTAATTTATAACATAGGTCTTAGGATTGTAACCCCTCATATAACATGTCCATAGTTTATAGGTTTTAGGATGAGAAAGCCCTTTCATCACCAACCCAACATCATGTGAGAACATTACATCCTAGTATAGTCATAAGATTTACATTGGAATTACCTTTAACCCAGCATAATAGAACACTATCATCATCTCACAACCAACATATTCATACCATGATCCGTCACGACCCGCACCTATACCCTAGAATTTAGGGCATTCCTTAGGTCGTTGACCGGCATAATTGACCTCTCGGAGGTCTTGTACAAGCCCTTCCGTATCATTCATCGCATATACAAGTATGAAAAGTAGTGAGGAATTAAAAATTTTCATACAAATATCTTAAAATATCTTTTCATATTAAAATCATAGAAATGCTAAGTCTTAACATACATTCTTAAACTCAAGAATACTTGGGATACGGCCCATACAATACGAACATAGAAATACTTAGTCTATTACAATACTTTGAAATAAAAGACATATATGACCTCGAGTCAATTGAGGACATACTTCAACTTTGCTTGAACGACTCTAGAATCCAACCTTTCCTTCACGATCCTTCTCACCTTTCACCTACACCTTTATATATAACAAAATGTATGGTATTAGTACAAACACTTGTACTAAGTATGTCTTAATGCATAAAATCATGAAAACGTACATTTATTAGAAACATGCTCTTTTAAATTAAAACATCATATCATAAGCATAAGAATAACATTTAAGACCTTAGAAACACATAAGAAATCACTTAAGAAATTTATCACATTTTTAGAATCATTACAGTGAACTCACCATTATTACAGTGAACTAATTTCCCTCTTACAGTGAATCTATTTAACATGTTACTCTCTCAACAAAAGATATCCAAAGACTCACTTAAGTAAGAAAAAGAGAGACATCCCATACACCCTCTCTAGGCACACCTAAATGATCCTTAAGACCACCCATAATGAGATTCACACACTTACAATACACCAACCACATAAACAAGAGATCCTCCTACCAAAGATGATTCTAAGTTTCACTTGAGTGAGTTGTGAAGCGACCGCCCATACAATCCATTTCACACACACTTATGAGACCGTATAGACTACCTAAGATAGAATCATTCTCACAACATACAAGGTCCCTTCCAAAGGTTATCAAAAGACTTACTTAAGTAAATGAATAAGATAACGTCCATGATTGACCTCTTCAAGATTATCTAAATAATCCTTAAGACTACCTAAGTTTGGATCATGTCTACATAATCAACCATCTTTCCTAACCAGAGTCATTCTTAAGACTTATCTAGGTACGATACGAAGTGACCATTCCTATGACCCCATCACACCTTAACTAGACAACCCTTAACTACTCTAGATAAGTACTTATTTATTTAACATGCTTTCTTAACTTAAGTCATTACATTCATTAATTCATTTAAGAGATATTCATCACATAAGGACATTCAAGTAATGGTCTTGGAAAAGACCTAGGGACTCTCACTAACATCTTCAAAGCCTATTGTGCAATGTCTAGATAGCGTCTCATACCACAACCTAAACTTCATAGTACTTCTCTAATGCTAGTGGGTATCCCATATGATGAGAATAGATCAATAACCGACATAGACCATGGTAGAAAATCATGGAATCCGGAGATGTAACCTACTCCAATGGAGGGTGTTCTACTTGGCAATGGTAGAACTTGGACACATTCCATGTAGGCACATGGTTAAGGAATATGAAGGGCTTACTTTGTACTCTAGCTCATCCTTTAACTAGAGCAACTTCCCTTACCATACTCACTTTGTGCTAACCTTTGTTCTCATAGAGTAATTTACATTAAAGGATAATACAAAGGGGTTCCATATAAAGTTCATAACCCAATCACATTCACCCTACCAAAGAGGTCCCCTGGGGCTGCCTTACGATGGCAACAAGATAGCTCTTAATGACTTTCCTAAGGATGATATGATGTCATTCCAGCCAACCACCCTTAACTCCATCATTCATTACAAGAAGGATACCATTACAACTTTCTACTTCAATGTTCATAACCTTACCACTAGGTTCAAGGTTTCACATAGATACCATCTTAACATCATTCAAGGTCACATGTCATTCATACATACAAGACTAAGAGGCTTTAGCATCCTAAGTCAAGACATCTCATATTCACAATCATACATGTATCAAGTAAGGGACACAAGTCTACCACACAAGACACAACATACTTCACTTTAGCACATATCATTCTAGAAACACATAGGGACAACCATTATCATCTTTAAGTCATCCTATCCACTACTATATCATCATCAATATAACCATCATAGAATCATATAGTCAAGTAGGAATAATCATTCATCAACTCTAAGACTACACACATAAAGACATAGTCATAGTCTAACATGATCACATAACAACATCAATAGAAGAATACATACTTTCACATTACTCACATGTAAATGAATATGACCATACTTCACATAACCAACCACACACATCATCACAATATATCAAGTAATTTGCCGACATAGCCATGATCTTCATAATACGTAAAGTAACGCCGATGAGGCCACATCAATTACAAGTAAAGCACGTAGCCACCGGCGTCATAGACCTCTCAGAGGTCGCAGACAAGCCTCATCTTGCATTTATCACATTCATCTAGTTAAATTTGTGAAAAATTTAAAACTTTTTATATGTATGAAGTTTAGCTAGACTTCATATAGTCATTACATATTTACATCATATACTAAGCTCAAAATAAGAGAACAACCATATATAATAAAGAATCAATTAGAAACTGAAGATAAATATATCATAAATAGTTTGCCAAATACGACCTTATTACAAAGCTTCGAAATGAAAGTAAGAAAGAAATGCTAGGGACAACATCCACTAGCTATTTCTAAAACGAAGGCTAGACTAAAACTGTAGCATCCTCGAAATCAAGAGGTCCTACAAAATGGTTTGGAGAAACGCTGAAGTCCAAACCGCTACAAGTGTCGTCAATCTGTCCTTTGACCTGCACCTATAAACATAGTAAATAGTACGGGGTTAGTACACCACTTGTACTAAGTATGGGTGTATGCACACATACACATAAAGCTATACATGATCAATGAAAGCTCTTCCTAAGCAACATGCCATTTCTGGAAAGTCTAGTCATTAGACTTTCCTAATTCGTTAGTTGTGAATTGAGGTATGAATATGATGTATTTTAATGCATTCAAAGTACACAACTCATTTTCTATATGATTACAAGACATTAGTAACATCAACATAATTTTTGAACAACTCGAGCGAAGATTGGAAAATTAGATTGCCCAAACCCGAGAGCTCCTCTTTGGGGACTTAGTTTAATTTTCAGTCTTTTTCTGCTTCTTGTTGTGTAGTTCAATAATTCCTTTGGTCCTATGTTTTACTTACAAGTACAATGATTCATTGTAGTCCCATACCCAAAATGATTCGATGTAAGTAATCCAAGGACTAAGGAATGATTTCCCTACCTTATAGTGAGTCATTCTTTATTCTATGTATTCATTAACATTTCATAACCCAATTTTATTGGCTATGCCATCTGTTTCATTACTTTCATGTTAGGGAAGTTATAAGTCATTTAATTACCATGATATTCCTACTTCCCTTCTTGGCATCATATAAGAAGTCATTATAAGCCAATCTTATTTGACTTTGCCCATTATTTGCTGAAACTTCATGACTGTGATATTGGCAATTGACATTCTTAAGCTCTTCTTCATTGCTCACTTTGAAAATACGTTCCATCATCATCATTCATTCTCACTTTCGTATAGACATCATAGGGAATAAGATCATGCGAGCTAACATGAAATCCAGTGTCTTCCCCACACTGAAAAGAGGTGATTCACCGGTTAAAATGAATCTAGACCATGTGATCTACTCATGGAATCCAGTGTCTGTCCCACACCGAAAATGGGTGATCCCCGGCCAAGGCGGATCCATCTCAAGTGTTCACTCCACACCGAAAATGAGTGGCTCATGGCTATAGTGAACCAAGAACATATCGTGAGCATTAACCGACATAGATCATGTGACCTAAACATGAAATTCAGTGTCTTCACCACACCGAAAAGGGGTGGAATCACCGGCCAAAGTGAAACCGAACATGCCTAGCTCGCTTAGGTCTAAACCACTGGCTAGTTCCTATGTTGGCTAGACACAGTTCGAAGACTAAGGACTTAATGAGACTACTTATCCACCTCGGTGGTAGCCTCGTCACATGAGACTTACACGTGCAAGCACATGCTCATAACTAGTCTATCGGTGCTGTGCCCACTTTCATTATCTTCTTTATCTTTTAGAGTTGACTCAAACATTATGGAAGCTTGCTTCTAGATTGAGATTTACTTACTATTTTGATGACTTGTCATCCTTATTTTACATTGATGAAATGTGAATTGTCCTTACAAATCATCCTTATTTTACATTGATGAAATGTAAATTGTCCTTATAGACCATCCTTACTTTACATTGATGAAATGTGAATTGTCCTTACATATCATCCTTAGGTGTTAATGAGACTAGTCTCACACTTTCTAACACCTTCATTCGTTAGTATTCTTTTAACATAGTAGCTTAGGTGTAAGTAAGACTTGTCTCACTTTGTTTAACACCCCATTCTGGTTACTTATTTAGTTTAGACCCCTTTAATTATGTTATAACTCACGTTACTTCTTTACTTTGGTGTAGTAGATTCATTTCATTGTTTATGGACGATGAGCACTTCTTTCAATGAGTTACATATGTTCATAATTCATTCTTTTAGAGCATGTTGGGAGTTGTCCCAACGAATGGCATGCCCTTGGTTATAGATTCATTGACTTACTTTAGAAGTGCTTATAATATCATTTGATATTACTACACAAGATTGGCATATGATTAGTATTGGCCTCAACATTTGGTATGTTAAACTAGCAAATCATTTTTATCGTCATAATCCAATTTTACGTACGTTCATATTTAAATTGAATATGTATAAACCTTTAGCCAATCTTTCAAT
The DNA here is from genome assembly GCA_016801875.1 of Solanum sitiens. NCBI lineage: Eukaryota > Viridiplantae > Streptophyta > Magnoliopsida > Solanales > Solanaceae > Solanum > Solanum sitiens. Next base: position 532,977 of record JABWTJ010000457.1, read on the forward strand.
CATTTACATAAGCTCCTAGCCATTAGCATGCATTCGTTTTTGACAAAGTAGTGTTAGCCAATTTTATTGGCATCAAGTAGTCAATTCATTCAAGATGTGATTTCATAGAGATCGTTTAAGCCAATCTTAGTTCATGACTTTAGGCATAACGTTTTTAAGCATTTTGGACAGCATCATATTAATATTCGACGAACTTAGCGTCTTCATAAGCTCACAACAACAGCAAGTCAACATTCGGCCAAAACACATAAATCACTTAACATATCACGGACGTAACTTAACATATCATCGATTTCAATTTACATGATAATATTAACTTTACGCGACTACAAGTTCATAGGTTCATTCGGTACTCATCATTCAAGAACAATACACGTTAAGATCAGCCATCACCACATACCAACAACATAATCTCTAACCTATTCAACATTGAATCGAAAAGGATACTAGGGACAAGGGAGTTCGACGAGAATACGGGAACAACCCTAGTTTTCAAGATCTTGATTCGTTCGAAAGAAAGTTCTCTTGGAGAAAGAAGTCCAGGAGAGAAACCCATACCTTATGTAGAATTTAATCTACGAAGATCACCTTGAACGAGACCTTGAAGCTACTTTGAAATCGCCCAAGAAAAGCCTCTAGCGTTCTTAGTTTTCTTGCGTTTTTTCGCCTACTGCCTTAACGTGTGAGTCTCAACATTTTGATCGTGATTTTTAGGTTTAGGAACTGATCTTAAATTATAAAACTTTGGTTTAATAAGTTAATTTTATAAAATAATTAACCAAGTACCAAAAGGCCCCTCCTAAGTTGACTAAACATTGGAGAATGTTGACTTGACCGAAAATCTGAAAATTGGTGTTGACTATGGTTTCGGTCAATATTTTAACTTTATATTAATTAATTAAATCCTAAATTTAATTAATTTAGGGACCTATGGTAAGTACTAAATTACACCTAAGTCATTGGAACCATAATCAAACCTTTAGGACCATCCTAGGTTAAGTACTAGGATGTTTCTTGAATTATACTAGGTTAGTGTATGAATTTTTTTTTGACCATTTAAACAAATTAATTAAATTGTTAATTTAATTAATTAGGTGACCCAAGATAATTACTAAAGTACCCTTAAGTGGTTAGTACCTTAACTAATCCTTTGGATCATCCTAGGTTAGGTACTATGTTGTCCCTTTCTTGTCTTAACCGAAATTTGGAAATTTCCTTTGTAGTTTCGGTTTTAGCCCTTTTAAATTAATTAATTAAGTTGATAAATTAATTAATTAAGTATCCTAGGGTAATTACTAAAGTATCCCGAGGTTGTTAGGACCTTAACTAACTCTTTGGACCATCCTAGGTTAGGTACTAGGTTGTCCCTTTCTTGTCTTAACCGAAATATGGAAATTTCCTTTGTAGTTTTGGTTTTAGCCCTTTTAAATTAATTAGTTAAGTTTCTAAATTAATTAATTAGGTAACCTAGGGGAATTAATAAAGTACCCCTACGTTTTTAGGACCATAACTAACCTTTTGGACCATCCTAGGTTAGGTACTAGGTTGTCTCTTCAACTAGTACTAGGTTAGTGTCAACCCGGTTTAGTCCTGGGTTGTCGGGTGAACTAGTGCATCCATTTCAATTAGTCCTAGGTTATTTAGCTAGTTAAGACAGTTAGTTAGGACCTAGAGTTGGTTAGGAAGTTAGGCCTCACATGGAGGGACCCGTCCGCACATGCTGCTCCTTAACTACCCTAACCGAATTCGGATAGGGTGGTCCACTCCTTATGGCCAATTCCCACTTGCCCATGTGCTTGCACATGGGTTGGTTGTACTTTACTAACTAACTATTCTTGATGTCCTATTTGGAATATTTACTTATTGTCCCTAGGACCCTCACTATGTCCTTGGGCACTGCTTAGTCTACATGCCCATTTTAATTGGTCATGCGCTATGGTGCCTAGGCTTGACACATGGATGCCTCGTACCTAATGTGTGTAATGAAGCTATTGCATTTTAGCCTAGGGTCTTCATTGCACGTAAATTTCTTAAACAATCTCATTAATACTTAGAAAATTTGGCTAACACCCTATAAGCCAATATTTTCTACTATGCCCAATATTTTGCTTATTTGGGTATTATATAGAAATTGACTAATACTCCTTAGCCAATTTTCTATACTATGCCCAATATTTCTCAATATTGGCATTGGAATGCCTATGTATCCCCAATACGCATTCTTAAAGACCTATTGGGCTCTTCACTAGACATATGATTTTCCGGAATGTTACATTATCCCCCCCTTAGGAACATTCGTCCCCGAATGACACTATACATCACTTTAAAAACAAAGAGGGTGATTTTCGAAAGTTACTTTATCATGCTTAAATGATTCTCTTTTGTGAATATCTGATTCACACTTATTTGGATAATTCATTACATTCATGCTTATCTGAAGCTTCATATTTGAGATTGAGGAATTTCCTTCTCAATCACACTTAACTTAATGCACATCACAACTCATGCAATACAAATATCATGTCTATGCTACACAAAAACAGCAACATGAAATGCAAACATGACTAAATTTTAACTCACAATGTGCTATTATAGGACATACAATTAGTGGCCTATCACACCTAATCGACTAAAGCACTTATACTTAGAGTTTTCTTAAACATAAACCAGACTTAGGAAGAGAATATCTAACCTTAAGAACTGAACAAATGAGGGTAGGGGGATCTCATATCAGTCTCGGCCTCCCACGTTGCTCCCTCAACAAGATGGTTCCGCCATAGGACCTTCACGGTGGCAACCTCCTTATTCCTTAGCCGCTTCACTTGGCGATCTAAAATTTTGACTGGAACCTCTTCATAAGAAAGGTTCTCATCAACTCCTAACCCCTCAACAGGCAGGATGGATGCTGGATCGCCTAGACATTTCTTAAGCATAGAAACGTGAAACACTAGATGAACAAAAGCTAAGTCTTGAGGTAATTTCAGCTCGTATGCAACGTTTCCCACTCGCTGCAAGATCTCATAAGGACCTATATACCTCGGACTCAACTTGCCTTTCTTACCAAACCTCATCACCCCTTTCATGGGTGATATCTTCAGGTAGACTTGATCACCCACCTCAAACTCAAGAGCTCTCTTTCGGTTATGTGCATAGGATTTCTGACAACTGTAAGCAGTATCCAATCTATCCTTAATCATCTTCACCTTCTACACAGCCTCATGCACGATCTCGGGACCAAGGATGGCCGATTCTCCTACTTCGAACCAGCCAATCGGAGATCTACATCTTCGGCCATATAATGCTTCGAAAGGTGCCATTCCAATACTGGAATGATAGCTATTATTGTAGGAGAACTCTATCAGCGGCAAGTGATCATCCCAGCTCCCCTTGAAGTCAATAACACATGCTCTCAACATGTCTTCAAGGGTCTGGATGGTACGCTCTACTTGCCCATCTGTTTGTGGATGAAAAGCAGTAATAAGCTTCACCTGTGTACCCAAACTTTTCTGGAAAGATTTCCAAAAATGAGAAGTGAATTGAGCCCCTCTGTCCGAAATAATAGATAGAGGAATCCCATGCCATCTCACTATCTCATCTATACAAAAGCTTGGCATAGTCTTCGGCCTTGAAGGTAGACTTCACAGGTATGAAGTGAGCGGACTTGGTCATTCTGACAATAATAACCCAAATGGAATCATGTAGTTTCCTAGTCTTTGGCAGACCAACCACAAAATCCATATTGATAGCCTCCCATTTCCACGTTGGGATCTCAATCGTCTGAGTGAGACCTCCAGGCTTAAGGTGTTCGGCCTTAACCTGTTGGCAGTTCGGACACTCCTCCACGAACTTAGAGATAACCCTCTTCATGTCTTCCCACCAATAGACCTCTTTAAGGTCTTGGTACATTTTGGTGGCACCTGGATGGATGGAATATCGGGAACCATGAGCTTCTGCCAAAATACTTGACCTCAAATCATTCACATTGGGCACACATAATCTGTTCTGATATCTGAGTACGCCATCTCTACCTAATGAGAATGACTCATTCAACTTACTTAATACTGATTCTTTCAACTCCATGAGTACTGGGTCAAGGTGTTGATTGGCCTTAACATCTACAACAAAGGAGGATTCGGAACTTGAGTGAACCGAAACACCTCCACTTGGTGCATCTGTCAGCCGTACACCCAATCTTGCCAATTGGTGCACCTCTTTAACCAGCTCCTTCTTCTCATCATCAATATATGAAACGCTGCCAATGCTCAGTCTGCTCAATGTATCGGCCACCACATTGGCCTTACCTGGGTGATAGTACACACTCAAATCATAATCCTTGAGAAGTTCTAGCCATTTCCTCTGACGAAGATTCAACTCCCTATGCGTGAATACATACTGAAGACTCTTATGGTCAGTATACACATCAACATGTACACCATATAAATAATGTCTCCACATCTTCAATGCAAAGACAAACGCGGCTAGTTCAAGATCGTGAGTAGGGTAGTTCTTTTTGTGGATTTTCAATTGTCTTGATGCGTATGCAATCACCTTACCATTTTCCATGAGAACACATCCCAAACCTACTCGGGAAGCATCACAATATACCATGTACCCCTCACCACTTCTCGGCAACGTCAATACTGGGGCCGAAGTGAGTCGGTCCTTGAGTTCTTGAAAACTCTTTTCACATTTCTTGGACCACTCAAACTTTGCCTTCTTCTTTGTCAATGCGGTCAATGGTGCAGTAATAGTGGAAAATCCTTCCACAAACCTGCGGTAATAATTGGCTAAACCCAGAAAACTCCAAATATCTGTAGGAGTAAGGGGTCTTGGCCAATTCTTCACCGCCTCAACCTTCTTAGGATCAACTTCAACACCTTGGTCGGTCACAACATGACCAAGAAAGGTCACTGATCTCAACCAGAATTCACATTTGCTGAACTTTGCATACAACTGATGTTCTCTGAGTACTTGCAATGTCTTTCTGAAGTGTACCTCATGCTCTTCTCTAGACTTAGAGTATATGAGAATGTTATCTATGAATACTATGACGAAGGAATCAAGGTACTCACGAAAGACTCTATTCATAAGGTCCATATTTAGTATGAAAAGCAGTCTTAGGGACGTCTTCTCACCTCACTCTAAGCTGATGGTAGTCTGACCGAAGGTTTATCTTGGAAAAGAAACTTGAACCTTGGAGTTGGTCAAACAGATCATCGATTCTGGGAACTCATTCACTATTGACACTGATTCTATGGAAGGGACTTCTTGATCTAAGTCATTGACTCTAACTAAGTGGTATAAATACCCCTTAGCTATCATCTTATTGGCCTCTAAGTTTGAAACTATTTGGCCTGTTGGATTTGAACCACGCCCTTCCCATTTTAACCCAACTTATTTGGAAACTGAAGCCTTACTACCCTATTTCGACAGTCTATGGTGGCATAACACTTACGAAGCAAATCCATACCTAAGCCATATCCTTGAGTTGGTATGCATCCAACTTAGCTTTCTCCTCTTCATCAGTACTCATAGCAGGCTTTTAGAACCTATCATGCACTCACCTCCATGCGGAAAACCACACTCCCACACAACTTTCGTTCACGCTGGGCGTTTCCATTATTGCCCCTTCTTAAGGAGGCCAGATCTTGAGTCTGGCACCTTAGACCACTTGGTCATCCTAATTCTTGTGTGTGTTTTTCTACGCGTTCACACAAGAAGGAAGTTAGATACTTACCAAAACGCCCCTCCTAAGTTGACTAAACATAGGAGAATGTTGACTTGATCGAAAATCTGGAAATTGGTGTTGACTATGGTTTTGGTCAACATTTTGACTTTATATTAATTAATTAAATTCTCAATTTAATTAATTTAGGTACCTAGGTTAAGTACTAAAGTACCCCTAAGTCATTGGAACCATAATCAAACCTTTAGGACCATCCTAGGTTAAGTACTAGGATATTTCTTGAATTATACTAGGTTAGTGTAAGGATTTCATTTTGACCATTTAAGCTAATTAATTAAATTGCTAATTTAATTAATTAGGTGACCTAAGGTAATTACTAAAGTACCCTTAAGTCGTTAGGACCTTAACTAATCCTTTGAATCATCCTAGGTTAGGTACTAGGTTGTCCCTTTCTTGTCTTAACCGAAATCTGGAAATTTCCTTTGTAGTTTTGGTTTTAGCCCTTTTAAATTAATTAATTAAGTTGATAAATTAATTAATTAAGTAGCCTAGGGTAATTACTAAAGTATCCCTAGGTTCTTAGGACCTTAACTAACTCTTTGGACCATCCTAGGTTAGGTACTAGGTTGTCCCTTTCTTGTCTTAACCAAAATCTGGAAATTTCCTTTGTAGTTTCGGTTTTAGCCCTTTTAAATTGATTAATTAAGTTGCTAAATTAATTAATTAGGTAACCTAGGGGAATTACTAAAGTACCCCTACTTTTTTAGGACCATAACTAACATTTTGGACCATCTTAGGTTAGGTACTAGGTTGTCTCTTCAACTAGTACTAGGTTAGTGTCAACCCGGTTTATTCCTAGGTTGTCGGGTGCACTAGTGGGTCCATTTCGGTTAGTACTATGTTATTTGGCTAGTTAAGACTGTTAGTTAGGACCTAGAGTTGGTTAGGAAGTTAGGCCACACATGGAGGGACCCGTACGCACATGCTACCCCTTAACTACCCTAACCGAATTCGGTTAGGGTGGTCCCCTCCTTATGGCCGATTCCCACTTGCGCATGTGCTTGCACATGGGTTGGTTGTACTTTACTAATTAACTATTCTTGATGTCCTATTTGGAATATTTACTTATTGTCCCAAGGACCCTCATTATGTCCTTGGGCACTGCTTAGTCTACATGCCCATTTTTATTGGTCATGCGCTATGGTGCCTAGGCTTGACACATGGATGCCTCGTACCTAATGTGTGTAATGAGGCTATTGCATTTTAGCCTAGGGTCTTCATTGCAGGTACATTTCTTAAACAAGCTCATTAATACTTAGAAAATTTGGTTAACACCCTATAAGCTAATATTTTCTACTATGCCCAATATTTTGCTTATTTGGGTATTATATAGAAATTGGCTAATACTCGTTAGCCAATTTTCTATACTATGCCCAATACGCATTCTTAAAGACCTATTGAGATCTTCACTAGACATATGATTTTCTGAAATGATACATAGCAGTGCCACCTTAAGTGGAACATTCCAATCACAACATAATTCAATTCTAATTAACATAAAATAAAGAGAATTAGGAAAGCGTACCACCAATCCATTTTCACCACTTCAATCCATAGCGAAATCATACAGTTCAATACCAAAAGCCCTTATCCATGGCCATGAACCTCAATTCAATACAAAAACTATGATACTCAATGAATATAAGTCAATTCAATATAGATTTATCAATCTAAGACAAACTAGACATCAATCGAATACAATTCTTACATCATTCAATAGCCCATAGAAAACTACACTCGAATTCATAAGCATTAAGTCAATATCAATAACCCATAAAGTAGTCAAAAACTAGAGTTCATCAATTACATGGATTCATAGGTTAGTTTGTTAAAATCATCTAATTAACAACAATTAAATCAATATTCAATGATTTAAAACATTCTATGCAAGAACCCATGGATAAATTTCAATTTAGAAAACTCATCTTTTAAGAAGTCTTTGAAAATCACTTTGAAGATAGGATCCTTTAAGAAAAAAGTTCCAAGGATGAAAAACCATACCTAAATGATGCTAATGCACCAAATTGATGAAGAATCACCACTCAAATCTCCAATCCAAGCTCTTCCTTGAGTTTTGGCTTCAATGGAGTTCTAGAGAATTTCTACGATATTTATGGTTTTGATTTTTGAAGAATGAGTTCATCTAGGTATTTAGGACTGATAAACCCACATAAAATACCTAAAATACCCTTAGGAAACCGCCCTTTCTCTTATTTGGATATAGGGTGAATTTACCACTTCACCCCTAGAGTTTACAGTAAACTTGCACAGAAGACAGTCCACCAACAACTTGCCAATCGGCGTACCGTTTCTCCACAAACGGACCGTCCTTGCATCTTGTCGTTTGGTTCAGAGACTTGACTTTGGGAGCTTGAGCTTCCTAGGCTAATTATTAACCCACGCCTCCCATCGAAGGGACGTCAGCTGGCCAACGAGCCGTCGTTTGCCTCAGTCGATTGGGGCCTGGTCTAGGCAGCCTTGGCTCAAGGAAAGGGTCCTTCCTCAAGGACTCTTGGATGGTCCTTGGGGATGTCTGCCCAAACTTTTCCAACACTATTATGTTCGGATATGAGTTTAGGAACTCCCATATCAATTTCATCCAAAAAGAACCCGTAAAACTCGACGTAACAGCCAAGACACACAAGGTCGTTTTAAGGAAAACCTTTCGAATGATATTCTTGTACGTTTGACCTCCTTCATGAAACTTGACACACTGCCTATAAACACTATAATAACTCATATAAGGACCTCATAATCTCATGAAACACACATATAGGCACATTACCACACATGAGGCACATAGGTGACTTAGTCGTCGAACGTCGTAGTCGTCCCTTGACGTTTCATTTCCAAATCACCTAAAACTCTACACTGCTTCAATACCACATTATAAACCATTTTAGGATCTTAGACCCTCATTACAAACATGTTAGGCTCAAGCTTCACCTAAGTCATTTTTGAGGTATTACAATCTTCCACACTTGAACAACATTCGTCCTCGAATGACACTTGTCACTCTCCGAAAACTTCCAAGAATAGAGATTCAACATAGCAACTCATAAACATACCACATAAAACATTATATAACACACAATCAAGGAGACACATTAATTTCACATAATCAAGAGAATCAAAACACAACAAGAAACTAGAATAAATTTTAAAACTCATCATGATATAAGACTCACATCCTTCAATCCAAATAGCAAGAACTCATTTTATATTCAATATAATTCTCATATACATCAGTTCTAACCACATTACAACAATTTTTGACTAAAGAACAAATTAGTAGATTTTGCAAAAAATATTACAGTAAACTACCAAAGCTACAGTGAATTATGATTTTTTTTTCAAAAATGCAACTACGCAATTCATGATGGAACATGCTAATATGCAAGGTAAAATCATATAAACACATTTTACAACATAATCATAACTTCATGAAATGCACAATGCAAGGAATCAATGAAATTCAATTTCAACAAGAATCCTAAACACAATGCACATGCAACATGCTTCTATGATTTTCTACTCTCAAGCTTGACTTAAATGGAAGAGATGAGACAATCAATCAAAACTCCACTACTCGCCATACTCCCCCACTTAAAAGGAACTCATAACACTTGAAAAAAATACAAGAACTTACCAACATCATCAGCATCATCCATCTTTGCTCCTATTGTCCGGAGTGCATAGAAACGAGACTTCCCCTTTGGAGCATCATTTTTTAGGAACATTAAGAGCAACTTGCTTACCATCTCTAGTAGGACAAACCCTTACTTTGTGTCCATCTTTAACACATCCAAAACAACTCCCGGTATCCAATAGACACTTCTCATATTGCTTCTTCCCACAAGTAGCACATGTAGGCTTACCACCTTGAGAACCACTACCCTTCTCAAGTTTCACCTTAGGAGCACTACGTCCATCTTTAGTTTGAGCTCTCTTCTTGAACGTAGGTTGACTTTGATCACTCCAACCACTTATGTTCAAGTTTCTAGCAATCCTACAAGGTTTAGACTCCTCAATTGATTGAGCATACACCATGATTCTAGCTAGAATCATATCATCATGTAGCATGGTCTTACGACATTCTTTTTTCACTAGTCGGGGACGCCCATCACAAACCTACTCATCTCATCGCTAGGGTTAGACACAAGGGATTGATCAAATCTAGACAACATAGAGAAATTCAAAGAGTACTCCTCAACACTCATATTTCCTTGCTTGAGATTAATAAACTCCTCAACCTTCGCCTCCCTCCTCTCATGGGGAAAGTACTTTCCTAGAAAAGCTTCCTTAAACTCTTCCCACTCTACAGGACCCGACTCAACCGACCTATTATCTTTCAATTGAGTGTACCACACTTGAGCAACCTCCCTCAATTGGTATGAAGATAACTCCCCCTTCTCCCTAGAAGTCACCCCCATGGCACTCAACACCTTATACACACCATCTAGGAACTCTTGGGGATCCTCTCCCACCTTAGAGCCAAGAAAAATAGGAGGACTCATCCTCACAAAATCTCTCAATATAGATGTCATAGTTCACTCCACAACATTCACTCTAGGCACCATACCTATATTCACATGGGTAGTCAAAGCTCGGGCTAAAGTAATCAAAGCCTCTTTAATCTCCCCATTAGTCATTTCCGGGGGAACCACCGGAACCTCATTACCTTGACCTCCAATAGGGACTTGATCACCTTGGGAACCTTGAGCACCTTGGGCAACTTTCTCAACTTGCTCAACTTGAGGAGGAACTTCCTCTTCCACCCTTCCTTCTTCCAACCTTCTAGCGGCCATCCTTCTAGTATTCATCTCCTATAAACACAAGAGAAGATATTAGGAATAGACACTTACAACCTCAACTATATAGGCACGACACACAATTGATGAAGAAAGTGAAAATCTATCGTGCTATAGCTTCTCGCCCATAGATGTGTCGTGACTCACACCGATGGTCAAGACTCTACTAGACGTGGCTTTATGAGACCTTTTGATTCGTAAGACCACTTTCATAAACCTATGCTCTGATACCAAGCTTGTCACGACCCGAGACCACACCCTAGAAGATAGGGCCAATCTCGAATCTTCTACCGGCGTACTTGACCTCTCGGAGGTCTTGTACAAGCCCTTACGTATCATTCATCGCATATACAAGTATAAAAAGTAGTGTGGAATTAAAAATTCTCATATGAATATCTTAAAACATCTTTTCATATTAAAATCATAGAAATGCTAAGTCTCAACACATGCCATTCTTAGACTCAAGAATACTTGGGACACGACCCATACAATACGAATATAGAAATAATTAGTCTATTACAAAACTTTGAAATAAAAGACATATATGCCCTCGAGTGAATTGAGGACATACTTCAACTTTGCTTGAACGACTCTAGAATCCAAACTTTCCTTCACGATCCTTTTCACCTTTCACTTACACCTTTAGATATAACAAAATGTATGTAATTAGTACAAACATTTGTACTAAGTATGACCTAATGCATAAAATCATGAAAACGGACATTTACTAGAAACATGCTCTTTTTAATTAAAACATCATATCATAAGCATAAAAAAAAACATTTAACACCTTAGAAACACATAAGAAATCACTTAAGCAATTTATCACATTTTTAGAAACATTACAGTGAACTCACCATTATTAAAGTGAACTAATTTCCCTGTTACAGTGAATCTATTTAACATGTTATTCTCTCAATAAAAGCTATCCTAAGACTCACTTAAGTAAGACGAAGTGAGACCACCCATACACCCTCTCTAGGCACCCCTAAATTATCCTTAAGACCACCCATAATGAGATACACACACTTACAATACACCAACCACATAAACATGAGATCCTCCTACCAAAGGTGATTCTAAGTTTCACTTGAGTGAGTTGTGAAGCGACCGACCATAAAATCCCTTTCACACACACTTAAGAGATCCTATAGACTACCTAAGATAGAATCATTCTCACAACATACAAGTTATATGACATTCTCCCTTTGAAAGGTTAACAAAAGATTTACTTAAGTAAATAAAGAAGATAACATCCATGATTGACCTCTTCAAGATTACCGAAATAATCCTGAAGAGTACCTAAGTTTTGATCATGTCTACATAATAAACTATCTTTCCTAACTAGAGTCATTCTTAAGACTTATCTAGGTAAGATACAAAGTGACCATTCCTATTCCCTTTTCACACCTTAACTAGACAACCCTTAACTACTCAAGATAAGTACTTATTCATTTAACATGCTTTGTTAACTTAAGTAATTACATTCATTAGTTCATTTAAGAAACATTCATCACATAAGGATATTCAAGTAATGGTCTTGGAAAAGACCTAGGGACTCTCACTAACATCTTCAAAGCCTATTGTGCAATGTCTAGATAGCGTCTATACCACCACCTAAACTTCATAGAACTTCTCTAATGCTAGTAGGTATCCCATATGATGAGAATAGGCAATAACCGACATAAACCATGGTAGAAAATCATGGAATCCGGAGTTGCAACCTACTCCAATGGAGGGTGTTGTACTTGCCAATTGTAGAACTAGGACACATACCATGTAGGATCATGGTTAATGAATATGAAGGGCTTACTTTGTACTCTACCCTCATTCTTTAACTAGAGAAACTTCCCTTACCATACTCACTCGGTGCTAGCTTTTTTCTCATAGAGTAATTTACATTAAAGGATCATACAAAGGGGTTCCATATCATGTTCATAACCCAATCACATTCACCTTACCAAAAAGGTCCATTAGGGCTTCCTCAAAATGGCGATAAGATAGATCTTAATGAATTTCCTAAGTATGATATGATGTCGTTCAATACAACCAACCTTAAGTCCATCATTCATTACAAGAAGGATACCATTACGACTTTCCACTTCAATGTTCATAACCTTACCACTAGGTTCAAGGTTCCACATAGAGACCATCTTAACATCATTCAAGGTCACATGTCATTCATACATACAAGACTAAGAGGCTTTAGCATCCTAAGTCAAGAAATCTCATATTCACATTCATACATGTATCAAGTAAGGGACACAAGTCTACCACACAAGAAACAACATACTTCACTTTAGCACATATCATTCTAGAAACACATAGGGACAACCATTATCAATTTAAAGTCATCCTATCCACTACTATAACATCATCAATATAACCATCATAGACTCATATAGTGAAGTAGGAAAAATCATGCATCAACTCTAAGACTACATCCATAAAGACATAGTCATAGTCTAACATGATCACCTAACAACATCAATAAAAGAACACATACTTTCACATTAATCACATGTATATGAATATGACCATACTTCACATAATCAACTACACACAGCGTCACAATATATCAAGTAATTTGCTGACAAGGCCATGTTCTTCCTAATTCATAAAGTAACGCCGACGAGGCCACAACAATTGAAAGTAAAGCACATAGCACCACCACCATAAGTGTACCATTCCAATCATAACATAATTCAAGTCTAATTAACATAAAATAAATAGAATTAGGAAAGCGTACCACCAATCCATTCTCATCACTTCAATCCATATCTAAATCATCCAATTCAATACCAAAAGCCCTTACCCATGTCCATGAACCTCAATTCAATACAAAACCTATATACTCAATGAATCTAAGTAAATTCAATATAGATTTATCAATCTAAGACAACCTAGACATCAATTGAATACAATTCTTACATCATTCAATAGCCCATAGAAAACTACACTAGAATTCATAAGCATTAAGTCAATCTCAATTAACCCATAAAGTAGTCAAAAACTAGGGTTCATCAATTACATGGGTTCGTAGGTTAATTATGTTAAAATCATCTAATTAACAACAATTCAATAAACATTCAATGATTTAAAACCTTTTATGCAAGAACCCATGGATAGATTTCAATTTAGAAAATTCATCTTTGAAGAAGTCTTTGAAAATCACTTTGAAGATTGGCTCCTTGAAGAAAAGATTTCCAACAATCAAAAACCATACCTCAATGAGGCTAATACATGAAATGATGAAGAATCACCACTCAAATCTCCAATCCAAGCTCTTCCTTGAGTTTTGGTTTCAATGGAGTTCTAAAGAATTTATAAAATATTTTGGGTTTTGATTTTTGAAGAATGAGTTCATCTAGGTATTTAGGACTTATAAACCCACTTAAAATACCTAAAATACCCTTTGAAAACCTCTCTTTCTCTTATTTGGACGTAGGGTGAATTTACCACTTCACTCCTAGAGATTAAAGTAAACCTGCGCAGAAGACAGTCCAGCAACGACTTGCCAATCGACGGACCGTTTGTCCTTAAACGGACCATCCAGGCATCTCGTCGTTTGTTTCAGAGACTTGTCTTTCGGAGCTTGATCTCCATAGGATAAGTATTGACTCACGCCTCCTATCGACGGGGCATCGACTGGCCAATGAGCCGTCGTTTGCCTCAGTCGATTGGGGCCTGGTCTAGCCAGCCTTGGCTCAAGGAAAGGGTCCTTCCTCAAGGACCCTTGCATGGTCCTTGGGGATGTTTGCTCGGACGTTCGAACCCGACTATGTACTTATACGAGTTTAGGACCTCTCATATCAATTTTATCAAAAACGAACACGTAAAACTCGACGAAACATGCAAAGACACACAAGGTCGTTATAAGGCAAACCTTTCGAATGCCATGGATGTTCTTGGACGTTTGACCTTCAAACTTTATGAAACTTGACACACTGCCTAAAAACACTATAATAACTCATATAAAGGCCTCATAAGCTCATGAAACACACATATAAACACATAAACACACATGAGGTTCATAGGTGACTTATCGAACGTCTTAGTCATCCGTTGATGTTTTACTTCCAAATTACCTAAAACTCTAGATACTGTCTCAATACCACATTATAAACCATTTTAGGACCTTAGACCCTCATAAGAAACATGTTAGGCTCTAGGTTCACCTAAGTCATTTTTGAGGTATTACATGATCGTACATTTATAATTTCATCATTCCTACTCAAATTAATAAAAGTTACAAAAGATAAACCAACAATACTACAATAGAGTTTTCAAGACCTTGAAAATCTTACCAATGGCCTCAAAAAAAGCATTTCAAGACTTCATCCCAAATGAATAATATTTACACATAAAATCAATTATCATCATCATATAATAGTCAATTATGAAATGACATACTCAATTACATCACCTCTAGTCATTAATCAACATAATTCAAGAGTTAGGGTTAAGAGAAGAGGTAAATTCATGGGTCTTTAAGAATTATGTCAAAAACATAAGTTAATACATCAATTCATTCATAAACATTCTTAATCCATCATATTAATCAAATCTAGACAAAATAAATCAAGTTTAAAAGTGACCCAACAAATTGAGTGAAATCTGTTAATTCGGAAGAACAATGAAATTCAATTTGAAGGAATCTCTTGGGGAAAGGGGTCCCAAGAGATTAGAGTTCACATACCTTATCAATCCTTAAGTATTAATGGGGAAAATCCTTGTTCTTGAGCCCTACTTGAGGCTTCGACCTTCTTTTTTAATGAGTCTTTGTGTAGAGAGTGAATTGAGAGGGAAGTGAGAGAAATTAGGCTTCAAATTTGGGGATTTCTTTTTGTCTTAGAGAGGGTGTAAAATAACTTAAATTCAGTCTATACGAAGCCCCTACAATACCAAAAACACCCCTCACTCCGTGGTTTTCCCTGAAGTTCCTGGATATAAATTTTGCGATAAAATAGTCTGCGACAATGTCTGGGACACGGACCAACATTTGGCCTTTGGTGTAGTCAGTTCGCAATGCCCACATACTCCCTCCATTCTTTAGACAAGCTGCCTCAGCAGTTTATTGGCCAAATGTTTGTGTCCTCCTCAAGGACCCCTAGGGTGGTCCTTGGGGTGTCGGACCTTGAAGTTTGTATCCTAAAAACATTTTTTAGCAATTTAAAGTATTGTTTTTCAAGATTTACCCTTCATACGATATTTCCAAGCCTTTCATAGACCTAAGAACACCTACTAGTTAAAATTCACTAGTTTCCGGACGTCGAGGTTGTTTCTTGACGCTTAGGCTCTAATACTTCCAAATCAAGTTAATTACGTTAGTTTAGCTCTAGAAACACCATTTTTAATCATTATTAATTAGGTGAGGCTCTAGACTAGGTCATTGGATTTCCTAAGTATTGTCACGAACCGAAAGCACCACTAAGTCGTGACGCAGCGTACTAGACCTCTCGGAGGTCTTGTACAAGCCTCTTCGCATTCATTCATCACATAAATACTTGAAAAGTAGGGCGGAATTAAAGCTTTTCACAATAATTGTCAAACTCTTTTATAAAACATAAGAAAGAAACCAAGTCCCATCGTAAGTCATCTCAGTCACAAGTCAATATCATTGCTTCACGGCTCTTTCATCAATTTGAAAAGAAAATCATAGTCTATTACAAAGTCTTTGAAAAGGGAAAAGTAGAAACATAGTCCATGTCCTCGAACATATGAGGACATACCAATCATGAGAGAAATCTACTTCCCAAGCTTCAACATCATAGGAGATCTACACTTGCCACCTTCACTTTGAGACATAGAAAAACATATGGAATTAACAAAATTAATTGCACTAAGTACGGTGAACATGCAAGAAAACCATGAAAAAAGGGACATTTACTTTAAGATATACTTTCATGCTATTTTAAGAGCAACCTTCATCATAGGAGTTTAAAAGACATAATACAAGTCCACAATCACACATAAGGCATATCCCATATTCAATAAGTAAGACATTCATCACTTTAGACCCTCTACCTAAGGTTAGGCTACGACTCACCTAAGTAAGACATTAAGAGCCACCCATAATGGTCTTGGAAGACCTAGGGACTTCACATAATGGTCTTGGAAGACCTAGGGAATTCATTTTAGCATCTTCAAAGCCTACTCATGCCATGTGTAAAGAGTGTCACATTCCTCTGCCTACACATTGTAGAACGTCTCCAATACTAGAGTGCACATCCCATATGATGAGAATAGACATAATAGACATAGACTATATGAGATAGATATGGAATCTGGTGTTATAAGGACCCCACAGCCTGGAAGGTGTTCTTCTTTCCAAGGGTAGAACTAGGACACATCCCATGTAGGCACAAGGTAAGGGTATATCAAAAGGTTTCTTTGTACTCTAGTTCTATACTCAACTAGAGCTATTCCCTTAAGCATATCTACTTGGTGTTTTGCCTTTGTTCTCATAGTGTAATTCATTCACATAAGTATATTTGAGAAGGTACCCTCACTAAGATCTACCAATTCATAATACCATTTACAAGAATGGGTTCCCTAGGGATGTCAATCAAGGTCTATTTTCGATAGCTCTTATGACTTCCTTAACGATGGTTGAATGCCATTGAAAACCTATATTTAAGTCTTTCATTCCACTAGAGAAGGGAACCATATAGGTGTACCACTTCAATGCTTCTTATTAACCTTCTTTTCATATTCAAGGTTCCACATTCTTAACCTTCTTTTCATATTCATGTTTTTTACATTAGTCATTCATAAAAGATCACCTACTTTAGGTCTACCGATCCTATACTTTCGATCATTCTTTCATGAAAAGGGTGCCTAAGCCTACCAATTCAATACACATCATTCAAGCAGCTTTAATGTATCAAGAAGAGGGACTTAATTGTAACGCCCCTAAAAATGAACTAGGTGAAACTAGAGCCTAAAACTGGTGTCATGAGGTTTTAATATCCTAAAATGGTTTATAATGATGTTTATAGGCAGTTTATAATGTTTGTAAGTGTTTGAAGGTGAAACATCCAAGAACGTCCAAGACGTTCGAAAGATTTGCCTTGAAAAGTTCTTGTGTGTCTTAGTGTGTGTTTGGCATGTTTTATGTGTTTTCTAGGGTTAAAATTGATGTTATAGGTTCCTAACATGTATAAAAGTGTATTTGGGTTGGAAACGACCAGGCACGACTCCCCAAGGACCGAGCTAGGGGTCCTTGATGAGGACCCAAATCATGGGACAGCAAGCTGCCCAAGGCAGCAGAAATTTTTCATGGTAGGTGCGGACTTGGTTCATCAAGGTCCAAATAATTTTTCGTGTCGCGGACACAAGGCGTACTCTACTGTTTTCGAGTTTAATTTAAAAAATCATGCAGGAGTAGCTCCGCGTTGCGGACTTGTTTCCCGATGATATTTCCAGAAATTTAACTTGAGTTTGACTTGTTTAAAAGGTCCGATAAGTGAAGTGGTATGTTAGGTGCATTGGGGATTATTGGACGTTATTGAACCTATTTAAACCCCAATTCACCATTCAAATAAAAAACCTCAAGTCCAAAACAAAACCTCTTCACTTCTTCTCTCAAAAACCTCCATTGATGAAGATTTGAAGCTCCAAGGTAGAAGACAAATTTTCCAAGTTTTTCTCCATCAATTTAGTGGGCTTTTCATCATAATTATTGTATGGTGTTTAATTCTTCAATCCTGTTTCTTCAAGGACACAATATCAATGAATTTCAAAGATGATCAAAAAGATGAATTCTTCTATTTTAAATTCTAGCCATGGGTTCTTGCATAAAATGTATTAAATCGATGCATTATGATTGAATTGATGTTAATTTTATGATTTTAGACTAAAAACTCCATGAACCCATGGAATCATTATTTCCTTATTACCATTTTATGGGTGATTTGATCATGTCTCATTTGTATTGAATTCTTATGTAAATTGTATTGGGCTATTTATATATATATGAATTACTATAAAATTGAATATAGGCTGTCCTAATTTGATGATTTCCATATTGGGTCTTGTTGTATCAATTGTATATTGTAATTATTGAGTTGAATTCGTGATCATGGCTATTAGTAAGAGCCTTTGTGGATAGAATTGGGTGAATTGGCTATGGATTGGAGCTGTTAACATTGGAATGGGGGTATGTTGACCTAACCTTCTCTATATTTTGTAGTATAGGTATTGAATTGTGTTTATTGGTATGGTCCACTTATGGTGGCGGTTCTTATAAGATATACTTGTGAAGAACATAGCTTTGTCGGCATTACTTTCATGAATTGTGATATTGTCATGTTGTGACTTTTGATGTTGATTAAGTGAAGTATGATTTCGATTATGTATATGTGTAAAGTGAAAGTATGTGTTCTCTTAATTGATTAAAGGTGACCATGATATACTATGATGATGTCCTTATGTGTGTAAACTTGATGTTGAAGTACGATGCTTCCTAATTGGCTATACAAGCCTTGTGATGGATTATGTTGATGATTCTATAGGAGTGTGTAGGGTGACATGCATGTATGCTTATTTGACCCTATATGATACATGAATAATATTGTATATGTGAAAAGATGATAATGAGGTGTGTCTTGTTTAAGTAGACCTATGTCCCTTACTTGATACATCATGAATTTTAATATGACTCTTGACTTAGAAGGTTAAAGCACCTTTGTCATGAATGTATATGTATGAATTAAATATGATCTTGAATATGATAAAGAAGGTCATTTATGTGGAACCTTTTTGAAAGGAGGTTATGATATCCTTGAAGTTGAAAGACGTAATGATATCTTTCTTGTGTGAATGATGGACTTAGGGCTGGTTGGATGTAACGTCATGAAATTATCCTTAGGAA
Source organism: Solanum sitiens (assembly GCA_016801875.1). NCBI lineage: Eukaryota > Viridiplantae > Streptophyta > Magnoliopsida > Solanales > Solanaceae > Solanum > Solanum sitiens. Next base: position 552,409 of record JABWTJ010000457.1, read on the forward strand.
AGTCATTGAGCTATCATCTTAACCATTGTAAGGCAACCCTAGGGGACCTTCTTGGTAAGGTGTAGTATGATTTGGTTATTAACAAGACATGGTACCTTTTCATATGCTCCTTTATTGAATTACTCTATGAGAACAAAGGCTAGCACCGAGTGAGCGTGATTGGGGAGTGTCTCTAGTTGTAAGATGAGACTATAGTACAAAGAGACCCTCGATATCCCTTAACCATGTGCCTACATGGGATGTGTCCTAGTTCTACCATTGGCAAGTAGAACACCCTCTATCGGAGTAGGGTATACTCCGGATTCCATGACTAGCTAGTATGGTCTATGTCAGTTATTGCCTATTCTCATCATGTGGGATACATGCTAGTGTTGGATAAGTACTATGAAGTTTAGGTAGTGTAATGGGACGCTATCTAGACATTGCACGACTAGGCTTTGATAATGTTAGTATGTGAGTTCCCTAGGTTTTCTCCAAGACCATTATGTGAAAGTCCTTAAGTGTTGAATGTCTCTTAAATGGACTAATGAATATAATGACTTATGTAAAGGTGTGTTAATGAGAATGTACTTATATAGAGTAGCTTTAAGGATTGCTTCGGTTGGCTTGGAGAGGGTGTATGAGCGGTCTCTTCAAGTCTTACTTAGGTGAGTCTTAGAGTATTCTAGGTAGGGAGTTAAATGTATGAAATAACTCACTCAAGTGAGACTTAGAATCGCCTTTGGTATGAGGGTCTCATGTTTATGTGAATTGAAGTGTTCTTGGTGTTATATTGTGGGATGTGACTATATGTGCGTATGATGACTTGATGTGAACTGTTGTACTTCTTTTATGAAGTTTTACTCAAAAAGAGCATGTTTTATACAAATATCCTTTATCATGATTTTATGCATTATGCCATACTTAGTACATGCAATGTACTAATTCCATACATTTTGTCTATCTCTAAAGGTGTAGGTGGCATTTGAGAGGAGTAACTGAAGTGAAGCTTGGATCCTAGCCTTTTATTCAAGCAAGTGTTGGTATGTCCTCACTAGATTCGAGGACATCATTATGTTTAGATTTCCTTCTTGAAAGTATTGTAATAGACTTAGTATTTCTATATTTTAAAGTATGGGCCATCTTCCAAGATATTCTTATGTCTAAGATGGTGACTTTGAGACTTAGTCTTTCTTTATGTTTTTCGATAAAATACGTTTTGAAGTATTACTATTTCGTGTGAAAAGTTTTAATTCCGCACTACTCTTCGTACATGTATGCAACAAATGATGTCAAAGGGCTTGTACAATACCTCCGAGAGGTCAAGTGCGCCGAGTGACGACTCAAGAGTGCCATAAATTTTAAGGGGTACTTTGGGTCGTTACATTAACTCTATAAATTCGAGACACAAAATTCATCATATCATTTATTCTATATATCTCAAGTACCAAGTCGGGTCAACTAAGTGTGCCAATACAAGATACAACATCATTCTAATAAGACCCTTCTTAATCCTTACTCATCATATATCATCAAATACAAACGAATCATAACATTGTAGCACCCATACAAGATCATATAGACATAACATGGGCACCTTTACTTCATATCTTCATTCATAGTATATCATAATAATACCATAATTCACACAATAATCCGGCAAGGCCATGTTCATAACATTTAAAACAATTAAACACCACCACCATAAGTAGAGCATACCAATAAATATCAATTCAATATCAATTACACATCCAATAAAGTAATTAGGTCAATTCACCACCTTCCCATATCCATAATCACCTTTCTTTAGCCTTTCCAATGAATTCACAGAATCAAGAGATCTTACCAATGGTAATGTCTATTAGGCTAGGCCAACAATTCATCCATATAAATGATCCAATAAAACTCAATATAAATATCAATACTATAAGGCAATCTTAGAACAACTGAAACAATGATCAACATATAATTCAAGAGCCCATAACAATCTAAACATGAAGTCTACACAATTAGATCATAATCAATACCCTCACTTTAGAGACAAATTTAGGAATTCAAGGAATACATTGTTTCATGGAATTGTTTATCATAGAACTATCAATTAACATTTATTACTTCACAAACCTCAATTTAATGTTTTTTATATAAGAACCCAAACTTTGAATTTAAAATACGATTTCATGGTTTTTGGTGATCTTTGAAAAGCCTTTGGAATTGGATCCTTGAGTTGAAGAAGAATCAAGGATGAAATCACCATACCTTAATATTTGAAATACCACGAAGTTGATGGAGAAACCACTAAAAAAATTTCAATCCTAGCTTAAACTTAGCTTCAAGTTTCAATGGAGTCTTGAGAGAATTTTATTTGAACTAGGGTTTTGATTTTTGAAAGTGGAGTCTAAAACACCTAAAATAACCGTGTAGGACTTAATTTTAAGTGGGGTGAATTTCCCAAATCACCCATCACTTGGACGAGACCCTATAGAAATTGTAGGTGTCCAATGACGGCCACTATCTACTGGGCGTCGTTTGACCTAAGACCTATCCTTCTAGACGTCGTTTTTGTAAGAGACCCCTCAAAATGGGGTCTAATATACCACAACTAAATGTGGTGCCACACCCACTTTTTACGGTCATTCAATCTAGTGGGCGTAGATGGGGTCGTCATTTGAGGATGTTATGGCAGCTTCATTGCAAACATTTGGGTCCTCTTCAAGGACCCCTAGGGTGGTCCTCAGGGATTCGTACAAGGGAATTTTGATCCTAAACATGCCCATATAAATGTTAGGGTCCCCTCCTATAAATTTAGACACCAAACAACCATAAAACATGCAAAAGGCACACTAGCGCACACACACGACTAGTTTCCAAACGTCTTGGTCGTTCTTCGACGATTCACTTCAAAACTCTTCAAACTGCCTCCTAAAGCTATTATTAATCATTTAACACCTTGTTAACTCTTAAAAGCATGATAGGATCTATTTTAACCTCGTTTATTTTGAGGATTGTTACATTCTCCCCCACTTAGAAAATCATTCGTCCTCGAATGACACTAACACACTTCAAACATTTTTGAGGTTATAAAACACATGACTATATGCTAACAACCATACAATATCAAAACAATATACACAATACACAGAGCTAGGAGGAAGATCAACTCCACATAACAGGAGACCTAACACATAACAAGAGAGTAGGAATAACATCTACAACTTATCATGCAATAAGACTCTACATTCCTCATTTCACGTAGGAGGAAGTTCCTTCTCCACATATCATCATACTCATCACATTATTTCTAATCACATTATTCCCATTTCTCTTAAAACTTAATTATGCATCATTCTTAAAAAGCTCACTGTAAATCATGCTTATAAGTTTGTTCATGCAGCATTAAAGCAATTCATTATAGATTCACATCAACATGAGAGACAAAATAATTTAAGATCTTTTCACCATATAAAAATCAATTCATGGAAGTATGCCAAAAACTGTAAGGGAATAATGAAACTCATTTGTCACAAAATAATCAAAATTCATCCATATGCTACTAGAAAGTTCTAACTCAAGCTTTAATAAAATGGAAGAGGAGACAAAATCCATCAAACCAACTCATAAGCATGCTCTCCCCCACTTAGAAGAAACACCCATCACTCTATCAAGAACAACAAAAAAGGGAAAACTACAACTTACCAATACCTTCATCTGAATTTTCTTTCTTGTAGCTTGAAGAGCAAAGAAGCGACCATAATTTGGAGGAATGTAAATCGTACCCTGATGTACCGTGGTTTCACGGCACTTTCAATGCTTTTTCCTTAAGTTTAGTATGTGTCTAAGGCCTTTTTGTAGTAGTTGTAATGTATTTTTCTCTTTGTTTGCAGGAAAACTCTCCAGAATGAAAACGCGGAAGAACTGTGCTGAAATTGCAAAAGTGATGACCTACGGAGCCATCGACGGTCCATAAGTGGCAACCGTCGTCTGAAGAAAATGTTGCTGAAGGAAGATCGGGGAATTCTGACCAAATGTGGGGCTACGAAAGCTATCGACGGACCGTCATCTCCATGATGGACCGTCCTGCACATCCGTCATTGCTAACAGAAAGTAGCCCCAGTACCCGTCTAGAAAAGATTCTAAGTGTGGAGAAACGGAAGCCATTGACGGACCGTCGTGCACTCAACGAACCGTCATACTGGTCCGTCGATGGTAACAGTGGGTTGGAGAAGAAATCAGCTGAAAAAGATTCTAAGTGTGGAACGACAGGAGGCCTCGACGGTCCGTCATGGCCTCGGTGGTTCGTCGGTCCGATCGTCGACTCATACGCATTTTTTGGGTAGATTTTCCTTACATAGATTTCCTTTTTATCTTAGGACTTCTTTATTATAAATACTTGTAAAACCTCGTTTTTGGGGTTGGATTCTTTGGTATTTTTCAGTTTTATTATCCTAGTTGTTGAACTTGAGATTTTGGGAAATATTCTACTTTCCGGAATCGTTTGTTGCAAGACTTTGATTTATTCAAATAATTTTCTGGATTTTCTTCAAGTTCATCAAAGTAAGTACATGAATTCTTGTCTAATCAATATGAACTGTGTGATTGTTAACATGGGTAACTAAATCCATAACTAGGGTTGTGGGAACCATGGGTAAATAACAAGGTAAAAACTAGCTAAAATAACAATTCTAGAATAGTGTCTTGTATGTATTGATAATTATTTTGTTTAGAAGTCTTTTTAACGAGTGCACGCGTTAGTCCTACTCGAGACGAAGTACTTGTCGTCCCCAAACCAAAAGGGATGAGGGAAAAAGGCTCGAGAAAGCGTCCTTAGAAGGGGGAATATCTAAAAAAGTGTTAGCGGGGAGCCCATCCCTCTTCTTGCCGGACCAAGGAGGTAGATAATAAGAAAATAATTCTCAACGTAGATTTAGTATACACTCTCTAATAGGCTAGTGTCGATTGGTGCGAAGTAACAATTAAGTAATACATCGATTATGATGCTTAATTTGAGGTAAAGGTAAGGTTTAGTAAAGCATACACACGTAGCCGGACCAAGGTGCGGAGTGAAATTCTCTAGTTGCCGGATCAAGGAATTAGGGATACATAACTTACCACTTTGCATGCAAGAAACTAGGAAAGGATTGTTATAGCTAAAATTACCGCGTTATGAACTTGTGGGGAATAATTATGCCCTAGTTACTCTCATCACTTGATAAATATCAAATATTCATACTTGCTACTTGTTTACTTAGAAATATTTAATTCATTTTGTTATTTAAACCCCCCCTTTTATTACCTGTTTTCGGAAAGGACTTGATTAAATAGAAGTAATTGTAGGTTAAAGTTAAGTCTAAAACATTTTCCTCGTGGGATCGACCCCAACCTAACATTTGGGTTATTTATTTGATACGACCGCTTATACTTATTTAAGGAAATGTAATTTGACTAAGAGCTTTCTTGGCCTCTCTTTCTCTAGCCACCATAGTAGGACAATTTCTCACGTTGTGATCTTTCTTCCCACATCCATAACATCCACTAGTACTGACTAGGAACTTCCCAAAATGAATCTTTCCAAAAGTAGAGCAAGTAGGCTTAACAATTCGGGAACCACCACTCTTCTCATGGTTAACCTTAGGTGCACTAGGGAACTCTTTGTTTGGAACTCTCTTCTTAAACCTAGGTTGATTTGTCCCATCGGTTCTTTCACTCTTAAAACCTCTACCCCTGCTTTCAAGTTTAGATTTCTCAATGGATTGAGCATACACCATAAGACTAGAATGATTCATGCCATTATGGTGCATCGTCGTACGAAACTCTTCCTTCACAAGGTCGGCAAAACCGGTCACAAACCTACTCATATAATCCCTAGGGTTAGACAACAAGATGGAGCATACTTACACAATATGGTAAATTTCAAGGAATACTACTCCACACTCATATTACCTTTCCTAAGGTTTATAAACTCCTCAACCTTAACCTCTTTCTTCTCACGGGGAAAGTACTTTCCAAAAAACATTTCCCTAAGCTCTTCGCATTCTATAGGACCCGATTCAACTGACCTATTATCTTTCCATTGTGTGTACCACACTTGAGCAACCTCTCTCAATTGGTATGAAGCCAACTCCGCCTGCTCCCTAGAAGTCACCCCCCATAGCACTCAACACCTTATAAACACCATCTAGAAATTCATTGAGATCCTCTTCCACCGTAGATCCAAGAACAGTAGGAGGATTCATCCTCTCAAAGTCCCTCAACCTAGAGGTCATAGAACTCTCAAGAGCATTCACCCTAGGCCCCACATCTCGATTCGCTTGGGCCGTCATGGCTCGATCTAGGGCAAGAAGAGATCCTCTAACATTCATTAGTCATGTACGAGGGAAACACCAGAACCTCATTCCTTTGATTAGATATAGGGACTTGTTCACCTTGAGGATCTTGAAAACCTTGGCGTACTTGCTCACCTTGTGAAGGAACTCCCTCATTCACCACTACCTCATCCACTTTTCTTGCGGGCGTCCTTCTTGTATTCATATCTATAACACAATAGAAGAGATTAGGATAAGACACTTTAAACCTCAACTCTATGGTACGATACAAGAGTATCGAAGAAAGTGATACTTCTATTGTCCTATAGCCTCAAGCTAATAGATGTGTTGCGACTCATACTGATGAACAAGACTCTACTTGATGTGGCTTTATGAGACTTTGAATCTTAAACACTACCTCATAACCTTATGCTCTCATATAAAGCTTGTCATGACCCAAGAGCACCCCCAAGTCGTGATGCGGCGTACTCGACCTCTCGGAGGTCTTGTACAGGCCTCTTAGCATTCATTTATCAAATATATATGAAAAGTAGTGCGGAATTAAAACATTTCACAACAATAGTTAAACTCTATTAGAAAACATTAGAAAGAAACTAAGTCTCATCATAAGACATCTTAGACACAAGTCAATATCATAGGGTCACGACCCTTTCATCAATTTGAAAAGAAACTTATAGTCTATTACAAAGTCTTTGAAAAAGGAAAACTAGAAACATAGTCCATGTCCTCGAACAAATGAGGACATACCAATCTTGATAGAAATCTACTTCCCAAAATTCAACTTCCTAGGAGATCCTCACTAGCCACCTACACTTGTAGACATAGAAAATCATATGGAATTAACACAAATAATTGCACTAAGTATGGTGAACATACAAGAAAACCATGCAAAAAGGGACATTTACTTAAAGATATACTTTCATGCTATTTTGAGAGAAACCATCATCATAAGAGTTTAAAATATATAATAAATGTCAACAATCACACATAAGGCATATGTTATATTCAATAAGTAAGCCTTTAATCACTTTAGATACTCTACCTAAGGTTACGTTAAGACTCACCTAAGTAATACATGAAGAGACTGCTCATACAAGTTCTTCAAGCAGACCTAAGTGATCCTCAAATCTATCCTAGACAAGAACCTTTCTAATCAACATACTTTTACTAAGTGAACATTATTCATAAAAACTGTTTGAGATCAGAGTAAATAATTATGGGACTTCACATACTGGTCTTGGAAGACCTAGGGAACTCATCTTAGCCTCTTCAAAGCCTACTCGTGCCATGTGTAGATAGTGTCGCATTCCACTATATATACGTTGTAGAACTTCTCCAATATTAGATGCATATCCCACATGATGAGAATAAGAAGTAATCGACATAGATTGTACTATTTAGTTTTGTAATCCGGTGTCATAAGGACCCCACACCGTGGAAGGTGTTCTACTTGCCAAGGGTAGAACTAGACACGTCCCATGAATACACATGGTTTAGGGTTGATCAAAATGTTTATTTGTACTCTAGACTCATACTCAACTGGCGCTACTCCCTTAAGCATATCCACTCGGTGCTTTGACTTTTTTTTAATACAGTAATTCATTCGCATAGGTGTATTAGAGAAGGTACCATCACTAAGCTCTACCAATCATAATACCATTTCCAAGAATAGGTCCCCTAGTTCTGCAAATCAATGTCTATTTTGGATAGCTCGTATGACTTCCTTAAATATGGTTGCATGTTGTTCCAGCCAACCTACATGTAAGTCCATCATTCCACTCAAGAAGGGAACCATTTAGGTATACCACTTCAAGGATTCGTATTAACCTTCTTTTCATATTCAAGGTACACATTCTTAACCTTTTTTTCATATTCAAGGTTTGCACATTATTCTTTCATAGAAGAGCACATACTTTAGGTCTACTGACACTAGACTTTCAATCATTCTTTCAAGAAAAGGGTACCTAATCCTTCAAAGTAAAGGCACATCATTCAAGAAGATTTCATGTATCAAGACGGGGGACTTAAATCTACCAATTCAAGTGATAACATTCATCATATAATTTATTCCATATAACTCAAGTACCATGTCGGGACAACTAAATCTACCAATACAAGATACAACATAATTCTAATAAGACCCTTCTTAGTCCTCAATCATCATATATAATCAATTAGAGACGAATCATAGCATTATAGAACCCATGCAATATTATATAGGCATCACATCAGAACCTTCAGTTCATATCTTCATTCATACTATATCATGATAATCCCATAATTCACACAATAATGCCGACAAGGCAATGTTCATAACAATTATAACAATTAAACACCACCAATATAAGTGGACCATACTAATCAATCGCAATTCAATATCGATTACACATCAAATAAAGTAATTACATCAACTCACCACCTTCCCATAGCCATAATTACCCTTCCTTAACCTTTCCGACAAATTCACACAATCAAGAGATCTTACCAATGACAATGTCTATAAGTCTAGGAAAATAATTCATCCATATCAATGATCCAACAAAAGTTAATATATATATATATATATATATATATATATATATATATATATTTCAATACTATAAGGCAAACTAAGAAAAATTCCAACAATGACCAACATATAATTCAATAGCCCATATCAATCTAAACATGAATTCAACACAATTAGATCATTATCAATACATTCACTTTAGACACAAATTTAGGAATTCAAGAAATATATGGGTTCATGTAATTTCATCATAAAACCATCAATTAACATTGATTACTTCATAGAAGATCAATTTAAACATTTTTATGCAAGAACCCATGCTTAGAATTCAAAATAGGATTTAAAAGTTTTTGGTGATCTTTGATAAACCTTTGGAATTGGCTCCTTGAACGAAAGAAGAATCTAGGATGAAATAACCGTACCTTAATAGTTGAAACCCCACGAAATTTATGCAGAAACCACTGAAAATTCTTCAATCCTAGCTTCAACTTTGCTTCAAGCTTCAATGGAGTCTTGAGAGAATTCTATTTGAACTTGGAGTTTTGAATTAGGATGTTGGGGTGAATTTCCCAAATCACCCCTCACTTGGCTGAGACCATTCAGAAATTGGAGGTGTCAAACGACGGTCAACATCTACTGGGTGTCGTTTGACCTACGACCCATCCTACTGGACGTCCTTTTTGTCAGAGACCCCTCAAAATGATGGCTAAGATCCCAAACGAAGGATGGATACACTCCTACTTTTGATGGGCTTCATTCAATCTACTGGGCGTAGATGGGGTCGTCGTTTGGGGATGGTTCGGCAACATCGTTGATAATGTTTAGGTCCTCCTCGACGACCCTCTGGGTGGTCCTCGGGGATACGAACCCGGAAGTTTAAACCCTAAACATTTCCATATATATGTTAGGGTCCTTCCTATAAATTTATACACCAAACAACACATAAAACATGGAAAGGCACACTAGCTCACACACACATCTAGTTTCCAAATGTCTTGGTCGTTCTTCTATGTTTCACTTACAAAGTCTTCAAACTTCCTCCTAATGAATTATTCATCATTTTACAACCTTATTAACTCTTTAATGACATGAGATGCTCTAGTTCAACCTAGTTCATTTGAGGGTTGTTACTAGTATAACAATATTCCCCTCTTAGGCAACATTCGTCCTCAAATGACATTTTAAACATCTTTTTGGAGCTTACGACTCAAGACTACAAGCCCAACCAAGAAATGGTGTATAATGATAAATCAATAAACAAGAGGAAATAAAACACAACAATGCATCATTATGAGGTAGAAACAATATCAACTACAAATTATGCACACATTTAATCATTTCACTTGATGGAAGGAGGAATTTCCTTCTCCTTCTCATATTTCTCAAGAGATTAAACAAAGAGGCAACACATAACTTTATCACTTCACACTTGAGCAATTTCATAACAAGAAATATCATATAAGATTAACAATACCAGCAACAAGATAAAGTGCTATCAAGTATGAAGAACATATAATTCAAGACACATATGAAACATGAATTCTTACAAGGACATGCATAATTAAGGGACATCATGGAACTTAAAATATACCTATGACCCTTCATAAAAAAATACTAGGAGGGATTACTAACCTCAACCATGACTAGAAGAGGAAGGAAAAAGATGAGGATTTCAGAACATCATATCGGCCTCGGCCTTCCAAGTAGCATTTTACACAAGATGATTTTTCCAAAGAACCTTTACGGAAATTACTTCATTATTCCTCAACATCTTCACTTGCCGATCTAAAATCTCAACTGAGACCTCTTTATAGTAAAGGTTACCATCAATTTCTAAACCTTCTAGAGGAAAGATAGACACCGGATCACGTATGCAGTTTGTAAGCATTGATATATGGAACACTGGATGAACCAGAGACAACTAGATAGGTAATTTAAACTCATAGGCAACACTTCCGATGCGTTTCGGGGGCTAAGTTTCCCCTTTTTCCCAAACCTCATAACCTTTTTATGGGTGATATCTGCAAATACTAAGTCTCCTACCATAAACTCAGTATCTCTCTTCCTATTGTCGACCAAAGATTTTTGCCGACTTTGGGCGTCTTCAATCTATCCCTTATGAGTCAGACATTCTCCACAAATTTATAAATTACTTCGGTACCTATTAGAGAAAACTCACCTGCCTCAAACAACCCTATCGGAGATCTAAATATCCTCCCATAAAAGGGCCTCAAAGGGTGCCATGGCGATACTTGAGTGATAGCTATTATTGAAGGCAAATTCAATCAATGGAAGATAGTCATACCAATTACCCTTGAAGTCAATGACAGATGCCCTCAACATTTGTTCTAAGATTTGGACGGTTCATTCTGCCAAACCATCCGTTTGTTGATGGAATGTAGTACTATGTTTCACCTTGGTACCAAGACCACTTTTGAATTCTTTCAAAAAATGAGAAAAAAATTAAGTACCCCTATCCGAAATGATATATAAGTGAACTCCATGCGTTCTCACAATCTTCTAAAGATACAATTTAGCATATTCTTCCACCGAATAAGTAGTTTTCACGGTATAAAATGGGCTGATTTCAACCTATCAATAATAACCCAAATTAAATCATTTGACCTTCGTTTACGAGGCAAACACACAACGAAATCAATATTGACATCCTCCGACTTCCAAGTGGAGATAGCTATATCTTGAGTAAACCCTCCCGATCTTTGATGTTCGGTCTTGGCTTGTTTACAATTTTTACATTGGCCACAAATTCTGCTACATCTCTCTTCAAGTCATTCTACCAATAGATATCTTGCAGATCACGATTCATTTTTGTGGCACCCAGATGAATGGAATATCGGTAACCATAGTCTTCTTAAGTCATCCAGAACCAGAATACACAACCTACCTTGATATCTAAGTACCCTACCCCCCCCCCGGGAGAAGGACTCATTAGCTTTACTATGAACTGATTCCTTCAACTGCACCAATAGAGAACCAATATGTTGCTTACATTTCACTTCAACCACTGAAGATGATTCGGAGTTATGATGAATCATGAAATCCCCCTTTTGGAGAATCTTTAAGTCGAACACCCAACCAGGATAATCTATTCATATCTTTCACTATCTCTTTCTTAATATAAATAAAATTGGCCACGCTACCCATAGCAATCTGACTCAAAGCATCGACAACCACATTGTCTTTTCCGGGGTAGTAAAGGACAATCATATCATAATCTTTCAAAAGCTCTAACCACCTTCTTTATCGGAGGTTGAACTCCCTTTGGGTTAACACATATTGGGGACTCCATATAGATAGAGTCTCCATATTATCAAAGCAAACACTACGGCCGCTAGTTCAAGATCATGGCTCGGATAGTTCTTCTCGTGTACCTTGAGTTGCCTTGAGGCATATGTTATCACCTTACCATGTTACAAGAGAACACAACCCAAGCCTTCTCGAAAAGCATCAAAATACACAACATCACCTTGTTCACCCTCTGGTAAAGTCAAGGCCAGAGCGGAGGTAAGATTATCCTTCAACTTTTGGAAGCCTTTCTCACAAGATTTCGTCCATTAACACTTAACTTTCTATTGGGTTAGGGTAGTCTATGAAGTAGCGATAGATGCAAATCCATCACAAAAATCCTTTAATATCCGGCTAAACCAATCAAAAATGAATTATCACCGAGAGTTAGAGGTCTAGGACAATTATTACGGGCTCCATCTTCTTTGCATCAACAATAATACCCACAGTAGAGACAATGTGAGCAAAATAAGCAACCGATCTTAACCAAAATTTGCACTTACTATATTTAGCAAAGACTTGATGTTCTTTGAGTACTTACAATACTATCCTCAAATGACCCACATATTCATCATCACTCTTGGAATATACTAAAATATCATCAATAAAGACAATTAGAAATGAATCAACATAATTCTGGAACACCCTATTCACAAGTTCCATATAAACCGCCAGGGCATTATTTAGACAAAAAGACATAATTAGGAACTCATAATGAACATATATTGTTCGGAAGGCCGTTTTAGGAATGTCAACTCCTCTAAATCAAAGTTGTTGATAACCCAACCTCAAATCAATCTTTGAAAAGTAACTCACCCTTTGGAGATGGTCAAACAAATCATCAATTCTAGGGACAAGATACTTATTCTTTGTAGTGAGCATCTTTAATTGTCGGTAGTCAACACACATTCTAAGAGACCCATATTTCTTTTTCAGAAATAATATTGGTGCTCCACTTGGAGATATGCTTGGTTGTATAAACCCTTGTCTAGAATATCCTTGAGTTGAGCTTTCAATTTTTTAAACTCGGCCAAAGCCATCCGGTAAGGAGGTATTGATATGGTCTTAGTATCTGGCAAAAAAATTTATTTCAAAATCTATTTGCCTTTGAGTAGAAATCCCAGGTTAATCATCGAGCAAAACTTTCAGAAAATCCTTCAGTAAGGGGACTGTCTCTAAAGGAGGAGCCTCAGACCCAAAATCATGACCCTCACAATATGATAGATACATCCCTTAGAAATCATCTTACAAGCTTTTATATGGGAAGTAATTTGATCACTAGGGATTGAGTTTCCCGTTCTTCAATTCTATAACAAGTTCATTAGGAATTTGTAATTAAACTACCCTTATTCGACAATCAATTAAAGCAAAACAAGCCTGTAACCAATCCATCCCCAAAACGACATCAAATTCCAACATATCAAGTTCTACCAAATAAACCAATGTGACTTTATTGGACAATAATATGGGTCAAGTCCTATAGACTCTTTTAGTAACAACGAAGTCACCCATCGGGGTAGAAACCGAAAAGTTTCAACTAAGAGATCGGGGAACACACCAAACTTCAGAGAAACTAAAGTAGTTAAAAAAATAAATTGGCACCGGGATCTAACAATACATAAACATGAATTGAAAATACTATCAACATACCGGTAACAACATTGGAAGAATCCTCTTATCACCCCTAGATTTGAGCGCATAGAAGCGGTTCTTCTTAGGAGCATCTGAACTAGGACCACTTGATTGAGAATGGTTACTATCCCTTCATTGTGTTTTAGACATGGGAGAAAACGTAACCACTTTACCACTCTTTCAACAACCGAAACAATTGTCCGTACCCACTAAACATTTGCCCATATGCTTCTTGCCATATTTGGTACAATTGGGGTTATCACTTTCTAACCACAACCTTTTCCCCCTTGAGGCTTAGGGTTAGACACCCTATCATTTATAGTGTTTGAGAAATTAAAAGGAATTTGGTTTAAGAAAATATCCTTAAACTTTGGTTTATCTTGGATTTCCAACATACCCTTATGAGTACCTTCATCATAGGGCCTTGCCCTCTTCGCATTCCTATTTTTTCTCTTATGCCTACTCTTCTCAACTTGTTGAGCATGCACCATCAAATGAGATAGATCCATATCATTATGAAGCATTTCCACACAACACTCTTCCACAAGATCATCGGACACAACTGTCACAAAGAGACTCATTTCATCTCTCGGATTAGTGTCCGAATAAGAGGCCTATTCAGATAACTTAGTGAATTTCAAAGAGTATTCTTGAACACTCTTACCTCCTTGACGAAGGTTGATGAACTCTTTCTCATTTGCCTCTCTTTTCTCCCTATGGAATAACATATCAAGAAATTCTCTCCTAAAGACTTCCCAATTTATGGGACCTACTCTCAAAGCCTTATTGTCCTTCCATTGGATGTACCAAGTTTGAGCCACATCTTTGAGTTGATAAGCGACTAGATCGGCCTTCTCATTTGAACTCACCACATAGCATACAAGATCTTATAAGCCTCATATAGAAAGTATTGAGGATCTTCACTTACCTTAGACCCAATGAACATCAAAGGATTCATCTTAGTGAAGTCCCTCAAATGTGAAGCGATGGTACTAGCATTTTGATTCACAAAGGGTGAAAATTCTCGATTTGCTTAATCCGTCATATCCTAAGCTTGAGTAGTTACAGTTTGAACATGACTAGCCATGACTTGAGTCAAGTTTAGGAAAGACATCATTATCTCTCCATCTGACATGTTCGGGGAATTGACCGGAGCTTGGCCACCTAGAGGAACTTGCTCTTGACGATGAGTTTGTTGCCTTGGGGAGGAACTCTCGCATCCGCAATATCCTCTACAAAACTTCTTGCGGTTGCCACTCTAGTAGTCTTAGCCATGACTTGATTCAACTGTGGATAAACACCTACTTTTGACATGCTTTATTCAGTCTACTGTACATAGATGAGGTCGTCGTTTGGGGATGGTTTGGCAGCTTCATTGCAAACATTTGTGTCATCCTCACGGACCTTTAGGGTGGTTCTCGAGGAGTCGTACCCGGAAGTTTCGACCCTAAAAATTCCCATATAGATGTTAGTGTATCCTCCTATAAATTTAGACACCAAACAACACAGAAAACATGGAAAGTCACACTAGCACACACACACAACTAGTTTCAAAACGTCTTGGTCGTTCTTCGATGTTTCACTTAAAAAGTCTTCAAAATTCCTCCTAAGAATATTATTCATCATTTTAAAACCTGATTAACTCTTTAGACATATGAGAGACTCTAGTTTGACCTAGTTCATTTTAACAGTTGTTACAAGTATAACAATATTCCCCCCTTAGGCAACATTCGTCCTCGAATGACACTTAAAACATCTTTTTTGAATTTATGACTCAAGACTACAAGCCCAACCAACACATAGTATTTAATGATAAATCAATAAAAAGGAGGAAATAAAACACAACAATGCATCATTATGAGGTAGAAACAATATCAATTACCAATTATGCTCACATTTAATCATCTCAAATGATGCAAGGAGGAATTTCTTTCTTCTTCTCATATTGCTCAAGATATTAAACAAGGAGACAACACATCACTTCATCATTTCACACTTGAGCAATTCATAACAAGAAATATCAGATAAGATTAGCAATACCAGCAACAAAATAAGGTGCTATCAATTATGAAGAATATATAATTAAGGACACATATGAAACATTAATTCTTACAAGGACATGCATAACTAAGGGACATCATGGAAGTTAAAATACACTTATGACCCTTCATAAAAAAAAACTAGGAGGGATTAATAACCTCAACCTTAACTAGAAGAGGAAGGAAAAATATGAGGATTTCAGAACATCATATCGGCCTCGGCCTCCCAAGTAGCATTTTCAAAAAGATGATTTTTTCAAAGAACCTTTACGGGAATTACTTCATTATTCCTCAACTTCTTCACTTGCCCGTCTAAAATATTAACCGGGACCTCTTTATAGGAAAGGTTAGCATCAACTTCTAAACCTTCTAGAGGAAGGATAGACACTGGATCACCAATGCACTTTTTGAGCATTAATACATGGAACACTGGTAATTTAAACTCATAGGAAACACTTCTGATGCTTACCGGGGGATAAGTTTCCCCTTTTTCCTAAAAATCATCACCCCTTTTATTGGTGATATCTTCAAATACACAAATTCTCCTACCATAAACTCAATATCCCTCTTTCTATTATCGGCATACGATTTTTGCCGACTTTGGTGCGTCTTCAATCTATCTATTATGAGTTGTACTTTCTCCAAAAACTCATAAATTACTTCGATACCTATAAGAGAAAACTAACCTCCATCAAACCACCCAATCGGAGATCTAAATATACTCCTTTAAAGGGACTCAATGGGTGCCATGGCGATACTTGAGTGATAGCTATTATTGAAGGAAAATTCAATCAATGGTTGATTGTCATCCCAATTACACTTGAAGACAATGAAACATGCCCTCAACATATTTTCTAAAGTTTGGACAGTTTATTTTGCCAAACCATCCGTTTGTGGATGGAATGCAGTACTATGCTTCACCTTGGTACCAAGACCACTTTTGAATTCTTTCAAATATGAGAAGAAAATCAGTACCCTTATCCAAAATGATAGACAAGTGAACTCCGTACACTCTGACAATCTCCTTAAGATAAAATTTAGCATATTCTTCCACAAAATAAGTACCTTTAAGGGATTAAAAAAGGCTGATTTGGTCAACATGTCAATAATAACCCAAATCGAATCATTGACCTTTGTGTACGAGGCAAACCCATAATGAAATCCATTTTGACATCCTCCGACTTCCAAGTGGGGATAGCTATATCTTGAGTAAACTGTCCCGGTCTCTGATGTTTGGCCTTGACTTATTTACAATTCGGTCGTTTGTCCACAAATTCCGCTATATCTCTCTTCATGTCTTCCACCAATAGATCTCCTGTAGATCACAATACATTTTGGTGGCACCCGTATGAATGGAATATGGGGAACCATAGTCTTATTAAGTCATCCAGATCTAGAATGCACAAACTTTCTTGATATATAAGTACCCTAACCCCCCGGGAGAAGGACTCATTTGCTTTACTAAGTATTGATTCCTTCAACTACACCAATACAGAATAAAGATGTTGCTTACATTTCACCTCAACCACTAAAGATGATTCGGAGATATGATGAACCATGAAATCCCCTTTTGTAATCTTCAAGTCAAACACTCAATAGGCTAACGTATGCATATCTTTCACTATCTCCTTCTTAATATAAACAACATGGGCCACACTACCCATATACATCTTACTCAAAGCATCGGCAACCACATTGGCTTTTCCGGGTTGGTAAAGGACACTCATATAATAATATTTCAAAACCTCTATCCACCTTCTTTGTCGGAGGTTGAACTCCCTTTGG
The DNA here is from genome assembly GCA_016801875.1 of Solanum sitiens. NCBI lineage: Eukaryota > Viridiplantae > Streptophyta > Magnoliopsida > Solanales > Solanaceae > Solanum > Solanum sitiens. Next base: position 569,982 of record JABWTJ010000457.1, read on the forward strand.
GTGAACAGATATTGGAGACGCTTATGACCGGTGAACACATCTACATGCACTCCATATTGAAATTGTCCCGCGGCCACTAGTTCAAGAACATGGGTCGCATAGTTCTTCTCTTGTACCTTGAGTTGACTAGAGAAATATGCTATCACCTTACCATGTTACAAGAGAACACAACCCAAGCCTTCTCAAGAAGAATCACAAAACAAAACAAAACCTTGTTCACTCTCTGGTAAAGTCAAGGCCGAAGCGGAGGTAAGCTTATATTTCAAGTTTTGGAAGCCTTTCTCACAAGCTTTCATCCATTAAAATTTAACTTTCTTTTCAGTTAGGGTAGTCAATGGAGTAGAGATATATGCAAATCCATCAACAAATTTCCTATCATACCAGCTAAACAAAAGAAAAGTTGATTATCGATGGGAGTTAGGGGTCTAGGCCAATTCTTACTGGCTCCTTCTTCTTCGCATCAACCATAATACCCACAGTAGAGACAATATGAGCAAAACAAGCAACCGATCGTAACCAAAATTTGCACTAACTATATTTAGCAAAGACTTGATGTTCTTTGAGTACTTACAATAGTATCTTCAAATGACCCACATGTTCATCATCACTCTTGGAATTTACAAAAATATAATCAATAAAGACAATTATAAATGAATCAAGATAATTCAGGAACACCCTATTCGTAAGGTCCATAAAAGCCATCGTGCCATTAGTTAAACCAAAAGACATAATTACTAACTCATAATGACCACATATTGTTCAGAAGGTCGTCTTAGGAATGTCAACTCCTCTAAATCTAAGTTGTTGATACCCCGACCTCAAATAAATCTTTGAAAAGTAACTGACCCCATGGAGATGGTCAAATTAATCATCAATTCAAGAGACATGATACTTATCTTTATTGTGACTATGTTTAATTGTCGGTAGACAATACACATTTTAAGAGACCCATAATTCTTTTTCACAAATAATATCGTAGCTCCCTATGGAGATAAGCTTGGTTGTATAAACCCTTTTCTAGCAAATCCTTGAGTTGAGCTTTTAATTTTTTCAACTGAACCAGAGCTATCCGGTAAGGAGGAATTGATATGGGTTTAGTATATGACAACAAATCTATGTCAAAATCTCTTTCATGTTTAGGAGGAATCCCAGGTTAATCATCAGTGAAAACTTTGAGAAAATCCTTCAATAAGGGGACTGACTCTAAAGGAGGAGCCTTGGACCCAAGAAAGTTGATCCTCACAATATGATAGAGACATCCCATAGAAATCATCTTACAAGCTTTTAGACGGGAAATAATTTGATCACTAGGGTTTGAGTTTCCCCTCTTCAATTCTAAAATGGGTTCATTATGAAATTGTAATTTAACTACCCTTATTCGACAATCAATTAATGAAAAACAAGCCTATAACCAATCCACCCCAAAACAACATCAATTTCCAACATATCAAGCTCTACCAAATAAACCAATGTGACTCTATTGGACAATAATATGGGACAAATCCTATAGACCCTTTTAGTAACAGCGGAGTCACCCATCAGGGTAGAAATCGAAAATGGTTCAACTAAGAGATCGGGGAGCACACAAAACTTCATAGACACTAAAGGAGTTAAAAATGATAAAATGGCACCGAGATCTAGCAATGCATAAACATTAATTGAAAATACTTGCAACATACCGGTAACAACTTTGGGAGAATCCTCTTGATCACCCCAAGATTTGAGCGCATAGAAGCGGTTCTTCTTAGGGAGTCTGAACTAAGACCACCTGAATGAGCATGGTTACTCTCCCTTCATTGAGTTTTAGACATTTGACAATCCCTAACCATGTGACAACTCTTTCAACAACCGAAACAATTGTCCGTACTAATTAAACAATTGCCGATATGCTGCTTGCCATATTTTGTACAATTGGGTTTCTCACTTTCTGAACTACAACATTTTCCCTCTTGAGGCTTAGAGTTAGACACCCTATGATTTCTAGCCTTTGAGAAATTAGAAGGACCTTGGTTGGACAAAATACTCTTAAATTTAGTTTATCTTGGATTTCCAAGTTACCCTTATAAGTACCTACATCATAGGGCCTTGCCCTCTTTGTATCCCTATTTTTCCTCTTAGGCCTACTCTCCTCAACTTGTTGAGCATGCACCATCAAATGAAATAAATCCATATCATTGTGAATCATTGCTAGACGACACTCTTCCATAAGATCATCGGACACACCCGTCACAATGCGACTCATTTCATCGCTTGGATTAGTGACCAAAGAAGAGGCATAATTAGACAACTTAATGAATTTCAAAGAGTGTTCTTGAACACTCTTACCTCCTTGATGAAGGTTGATTAAATCTTCCTCATTTCCCTCTCTTTTCTCTCTTGTGAAGAACCTGTCAAGAAATGCTTTCCTAAAGACTTCACAATTTATGGGACCCGCTCTCAAAGCCCTATCGTCCTTCGATTGGGTTTACCAAGTTTGAGCCACATCTTTGAGTTTATAAGCGACTAGCTCGGCCTTCTCATTTGAACTCACCCATATCATACAAGATCTTATAAACCTCATATAGAAAGTATTGAGGATCTTCATTTTCCTTAGACCCAAAGAACATCGGAGGATTCATCCTAGTTAAGTCCTTCAAATGTGAAGCGATGGTACTAGCATTTTGATTCGCACAGGGTGAAACTTCCCAATTTGCTTGAGGCATCGTATCCTAATCTTGAGTAGTTACAGTATGAGAATCTAGACATGACTTGAGTCAAGTTTAGGGAAGTCCACATTATCTCTTTATCTGACATGACCGGAGAACTGATCGTAACTTGGCCACCAAGAGGAATTTGCTCTTGAGGATGAGCTTGGTTGCCCTGGGGAGGAACTCTCGCATTCGCAATATCCTCTTCAACACTTTTTGTGGCTTCCCCTCTAGTAGTCTTAGTCTATATCACCAAGAAGAATATTAAAAGAAAAGGACACATAGAGTTAAGACTCTTTAGGCACGACTAAACAGTACCAAAGAAATGAGAATTTCCTAATCATCACAAAGCCTCTCATTCATAAGTGTGGCGCGCTTCACAATTTTGAACAAGACTCTACATAGACGTAGTTTAGTGAGACATCATTCCTAATTTTACTAAACATGATGCTCTAATACCAAGCATTTCACGACCGGAGAGCACCCCCTATTCGCCCTCAAAAAGGCCTTAGACAAGCCCTTAGCATTCATCATTGCATATTAGATAGAATAAAAGAGGAAAATTTAAAACTTTTAATTTGATGTTCAACTTCACTTCACATACATCGAAAATAAAAACTAGCTTTTCCCATACAGCCATCCAAAAATAAGAGTATGAGAATTGTGACTTAGCCCTTATATAATCATATTTTATATAAAATGAATTAAAATTTAGTTTTGAATAAGGAAAGTGAACCTAGAATTAGAATCATGCATCTCAATCCTCAGACTTGAAGACTCACAAACTTAGGAATAACAATCCAAGTTTCTTCAAGAAAGGACTAGAATCACCATAATGGCCCAAACGTACACTTTGTGTAGAAAATACGATAGATATGGGTTAGTACAAACCACATGTACTAAGTATGGAAACATATGCAAGTAAAACATTTGAAAACATGCACAAAGAGACATTTTGTTATACTCATGCTAAGTTTACTTTAAAAGCTTTTATGCACATTCCAAGAATCATATACAAGTCCATATCACAAAAACAAGACATATTCATATTCATGATAAGGATTAACATTATAATAAATTCATAGTTAACATTTCATGTTTAGAGTCCATTTCAACAATTCATCATAATAATTTACTCATAGCCCCAATCCAAGTATACTAGTGCAATGTGTATGTGAATCTCTAAAACCCCACATAAATCAAGTAACCTAACAAAGAGATCATAAGCATTGTCTTTTAACTTATACATCATCATAACAAGTGTATTCAATATCATGCCTAAAAATTTAGACCAACATCATGTATATCAAGTGAAGCCAACATCCTACATATCATATGTACATAAAGAACCAACCCTAAAAATCCATTTAAAGTCCACTTGTGAAATGTATAGGTAAAGTCTCATACCCTTACCTACACTAAGAAACACCTATTAAGTAATCATAGTTAGTGTTCAACTTCTTACTTTAATTTATTCATTTAAACATTCTGAAAACTTTGCCATAACGGACATAGACCATGTGCTCTATCATGGAATCCGGTGTCATCCGCTCACACCGAAAGGATAGTATCATACTTGCCAAGGTAAGACATATACTTTCATATAGAATCAAGGTGAATCCACTAGCTAAGGTTCATATGGGGGAGCATAGTTAAGGAACTAGGAGATTGTTACTAGAAACCCTCTTTATTCTAACTAGCATTGTAGTTTCAACCTCATGAGAGAACATAGTGTGAACCTCCATTCCTCAATGAAGGAATGCCTCTCCATGTCAAGTTCACTCGGTGCTAAGCTAAATTCCCTTTCTGAAGTATATTTAAGTCTTCCTTAACATTAATTCATAACATAGGTCCTAGGACTTTAAACCCTCATATAACATTTCCATAGGTCATAGGATTTATGATGAGAAAGACCTTTCATCAGAAACCCAACATCATGTGAGAACATTACATCATAGCATAGTCATAATATGTACATGGGAATTACCTTTAACCCCTCATAATAGAACACCTATAATCATATTACAACCAACATATTCCTATCATGAAATATATTCATAATGTCATCATTCATATTTCAATTAATCATAATTACCAAAGATAAACCAATAATACAACAATAGAGTGTTCAAGACCTTGAAAATCATACCAATGGCGTTCAAGAAACCATTTAAAGACTTCATACCATATAAATGATATTTATCCCTAAAATCAATTATCATCATCATATAATTGTCAATTATGCAATAACATACTCAATTATATCGCCTCTAGTCATTAAGCAACATAATTCAAGTGTTAGGGTTACGAGAAGAGGTTTATTCTTGGGTCCTCAAGAATTAGGTCAAAAACCTAGGGTAATACATAAATTAATCTGTAAATATTCTTAATCCATCAATATTAATCAAATCAAGACAAAATAAGTCAAGTTTAAAGGTTACCCACGAAATTGAGTGAAATCTTGAAATTTGGAAGAATATTGAAATTCAATTTGGAGAAACCTCTTGGGGAAAGGATTCCCAAGAGTGAAGAGTTCCCACACCTTATCATTACTTAAGGATTAATGGATAAAAGCATTGTTCTTCAGCCCTAATTGAAGCTATGAACTTCTTCCTCAATGGAGTCTTTGTGTAGAGAGAATTTTGAGAGAAGTGCGAGCAATTGGTTTTTCAATTTGGCGATTTGTTTTTGTGTGGGAATGGGTGTAAAATTACTTCAATTCAATATACTTGAAGCCCCTAAAATACCCACAACACCCCTCACTGGGTTGGATCTTTTAATTAAGTCCAACTTGACTATTATTTTCAGAACTTTCATCGCGAAACAAGTCCGTGTCGCGGATGTATTCCCTGACGTTTCTAGGAAAAAAATTTGGGATAGAAGAGTCAACGGCAAAGTCCACGACACATACAAATATTAAGACTTTGGTGGAGTCAGTATGCGGTGTGAACATGTTCCCTCCATGCTTTAGACAAGTTGCCTTGGCAGCTTGTTGGCCAAATGTTTCGGTCCTCCTCAAGGACCCCTAGGTTTGTCCTTAGGGTGTCTCAGCATGACATTTTGATCCTAAAAACATTATTTTACCTATTTAAAGTATTATTTCAAGATTTACCCTTCAAACGACACTCCCAGGACTTAACAAGATCTAAGAATACCTACTAGTTAAATTACTTTAATTTCCGGACGTCAGGGTTGTTTCTTGACACTTAGGCTCTAATACTTCCAAACAAGTTAATTAAATTGGTTTAGGTCTAAAAACACCTTTTTAATCATTATTCATTAGGTGCATATCTAAAATAGGTCATTGTATTTCAAAGGTATAACAAATATGGCCCTAAGTAAAACTCAAGTTCAGGAGTTCAAAAAGGATGTCTCATGTCACGACCGAGAAGGAACCCCTAGGCGTAAGCAGCGTCTTCGTCCTCGAAGAGGCCTTAGACATGCCTTTAGCATACATCATTGCATTTTGTATGTCAACAATTATAGAGAAAAATTAGAACTTTAGATATGAAGTTTACATGTTCTACAATCGTCTCACTCATAACCATCTAACGTAGGAGTAAAAGATTTGGGACATAGCTCTTACAACATTAAAAATGTATCATAAGAGAATACAACATAGTCTTAAAAATATTGGAATTAGAACAATGTCTTTAGACTAATCGAATTTTAAGAACTAGAATGGTAGGATTTGTCCTCGGACATGAGTATTCACCTACTTGGGAATCTGTCAAAGCTTCTTAAGATTTGGCCTTGAAACTCTTCAATGGCCCGAACCTATATAATTGTTGCAATAGAGATAATATGGGTTAGTACAAACCACATGTACTAAGTATGGATAGATGCAAGTGAACCAATTTAAAACTGGCATAAAGGGACATTTGATTTATAAGCACGCAAAGTTACTTTAAAAGCTTTCATGCACATTCCAATAATAAAGTCAAGTTCACAACATAATCACAACAAGACATTTTCAAATTTCATGTTCAAGAGCAACATCATAATAAAGTCATAAGCCACATTTCATCAATACATTACTATACCTTAATCATAACCCAATTCAAGTCAACTAGTGCAACGTCTATGTGAAACAACATAACCCCACATAAACTAAGTAAACTAGAAAAGAGATCATTTACATCATAAGACATCATAACAAGTGTAGTCAACCTCATACATATCAATCTAGACCAACATGATGCATACCAAGTGAATGCAACATGATATGAGACCAATATGGTATAGAATCAACATCATGCCTTTCATTAATAACATATGTATATAAATAAATCACCTTAGGAATCCCCTCAAGGTCAACATGTGCAATGTATAGATAAAGTTCCATTTTCTTACCTACACTAGTACACCACTCAAGTCATCCTTTTTATTATGCATCATTTTTACTTTCATTAATTCATTTTATTATCAAGAAACTTTGTCATAGCTAACATGAGACCATGTGAACTAAACATGGAATCTGGTGTCAACCACTCACACCGAAAAGAGGGCATCCTACTCGCCAAGGTAGGACATATACGTCATAATAGCGTCTACGTGGATCCACTAGCTAGGTTTCCTATGGGGGCACATAGTTATGGAACTAGGAGGTTGTTACTAGAAACCCTCTTCATGCTAATTATAATTGAAGTTTCCACCTCATGAGAGACATAGAGTGAACCTTCCTTCATTTGTGAAGGAACACCTCTCATTGTCAAGTTCACTAGGTGCTAAGCTAAATTCCCTTTTTAAAGAACCTTTAAGTTGTTCTTAAACATTAGTTAATAAGATAGGCCCTAGGGAATTAACCCCTTATATAACATATTCATAGATCATGGTTTATATGATGAGAATGTGCTTTCATCAAAACCAACATTCATGTGAGATCATTACTTCATCACATGATTAGATGATGTTACATGATAATTACCTTCCATTCCACATAGTCACACACGTATCATAATCACCTCACAATTAATCACATTCATAACATGATCATACCTTCATAACTTTATCATTAATATTTCAATTAACCAACATAACCAAAGACAAGCCACCAATAACACCATAGCAATACTACTTCTTAACCTGGAAGGTTTTACCAAAGGCTTCCATGGAATACATTCAAGACCCCCTTTCAAATCAATTATATAGATATATATTCACCCCTCAACACATTATCCCCATCATACAACAACCAATTATACAAGAACACCCTTAATTTCATTATCACTATCCATTAATTTACATACTTCAAAAGTTAGGGTTAGTGGAAAAGAGACATCCATGGATTGTTCAAGAAATAGATCAAAACTCATCAATTAAGCATCAATATACAACTAAACAATCCTAATTTATCATAATCCATCATAATTAGTCAATAACTTAGATTTTAGAAGGAAACCCATTTGTAGAGAAAAACATTGAATTTGGGTGATTTTTGAAATCATCTTTTGAATGGACCTATTGGGGAAAGAATCCCAAGAGTGAAAGAATCCATACCTTAGGAAGATTTTACCAGGAAATTAAGTAAGAAACTTAGAGATTTGGTATTCTTCTTGAAGCTTCAATGTGTATTCAATGGAGGTTGAGATAGAGAGATAAAGTAGAGAGAAGTTGGAGAAAGTGGGTTTCAATTTGAGATTGTGTTTTGAAGTGGGAATTGAGTGATAATTGACCTAAAATAAATATATTTGCAACCCCCATAAATCCCAGCATACCTCTCACTAAGTTTGACTTTTAAAATAAAAGTAAAACTTGACCTTGACTTTGAACCCTCTTCCAACCTTCACTCCCCACTTCACGAGCCGTGAAGAGCTTAATGGCTCATGGTGGTGCTCGTGAAGCGTGGGGAAGTAGCTCCTCCCCAACGAGCCATCCTAAAAGATTCCAAGTAATATTCACGACTACCCCTCCCTGTTCGTGAACATGCACCACGGATCGTCAAGTGGTTCGTGGTGCTTTGGTAAGTAGCCCCTCAAAACTCTCCTTTTCAAAAAATGCCTAAGGCAAGACCATGACCAAGACTCCCCTTCTGTCAAGTGCACCACGAGTCGTGAAGTGGCTCGTGCTTACTTGGACAGTAGCTAGTCTAAGATGACATCCTCCTTTCATGTCCAAGACATTTTCACGATCCCCCCACTTGGACGTGGTCATGACCACGCGCCGTGTCCATGCTCGTGAAGGTTGAGGCAGTAGACTCCTTTTTTAGGGCAGCCTTGGCCTTTGGCTTTTTCTTGCCCCTCAAGGGTTCGCACTCCTCCCTTGGTATTGAACCATAAGCCCCTTCATAGGCACCTATGTCCACTCCTGTCATCCTCTCATGGACAACCCTTTAGAGATCCCTTTTGAACCATCCTACCATTACTAGCGCCACACTAGTTTAGGTTACTAGTCCACCGGACTTCATGGTCATTTTTAATTTCCTTTTAACCTATCTTCCCAAACTATGTTAACTAACCTAATTTAGACCTATAACATTTTTATAAACCTTGAAAAGTCTTTGAACTACTCATGGAGCCCTAGCATTAAGTCATTGAATTTACTAGGGGTAACAATATCACCCCTTGGGGACCATTTGTCCTTGAATAACACTATAAAAAACTTTTAATTAACGACTCTAGACTAGCAGCCCAACCAACACAAAGTAATCATAACTCAAAATAACAAGGAGGGTACATCCACCCAATTTTCAAAAATAGCAATGCATCATAAAAGGTTAGGAACTACATCAACTACCAAACTGCACATAATTCACAATTTCATATTTTACTAGGAGGAATGTCCTTCTCCATTCAATATGGCTCCATATATTCAACAAGAAGAACCACATAATTTCTTAACTTCACACTTGAAAGATTTCACATAAAATATCACATAACTCAATATACCAAACATGTAATCAAGTATGAAGGCACATAGTTCAAGACGTTATGAAACATGGATTTTTCACAAAGTGATGCATAATGAAAGGAAAATTATAGAAGTTTCAAAACATACTTAAGACCCATCAAAACAATAATTCAGAGAGTTACTAAGCTCAACCTTAGCTAGGAGTAAGAAAAAAAAAGATGAGGGTAGTGGGACTTTATGTCGGCCTCGGCCTTCCATGTTGCACCCTCAAGTAGATGGTTTCTCCATACGAATTTTATGGAGGCAACCTGTTTATTTCTCAATTTCTTGATTACACAATCTAGAATCTCAACCGGAACCTCTTAAGAAGAAAAGTTATAATTAACCTATAAACCTTGTAACGGGAGAAGAGACACCGGGTTACCTCTACATTTCTTGAGCATATAAACATGGAACACCAGATGAACCGTGTCCAATTCATTTGGTAATTTAAACTCATAGGAACTTTACTGACTCGCTTTAAAATTTCATAAGGGCCCACATACCAGGGACTAAGTTTCCTTTTCTACAAAACCGCATCACCCCTTTCATGGGTGATATCTTCAATTTAACCATGTCTCTTACCATAAACTCAAGGTCCCTTTTTCTATTGTCGGCATAAAATTTTGGTCGACTTTGGGCCGTCTTGAAATGATCCCTTATAAGTTGGAATTTTTCCATAGCCTCATGGATCGCTTCGGAACCTATGAGAGGAAACTCACCTACATCTAACCACCTGATTGGAGATCTACATCTCTTCCCATAAAGGGCCTCAAAGGGTGCATGTCTATACTTGAATGAGAGCTATTATTGTAGGCAAATTCAATCAAGGGTAGATGGTAATCCCAATTAACCTTGAAGTCAATAACACATGCTCTCAACATGTTCTCCATGGTTTGGATGGTTTGTTCCGCCAAACCATACGTTTGTGGATGCATTGCGGTACTAAATTTCACCTTGGTACCTAGTCTACTTTGGAATGCCTTCCAAAACGTAGAAGTTAATTGGGGACCACTATCCGAGATGACTGACAAGGGAACTCCATGCCACCTGACAATATCATTAAGGTACAACCTAGCATAGTCCTCCACCGAATTAGTAGCTTTGACGGGGATAAAATGGGCAGATTTGGTCAATCTATCAATAATCTCCCATATTGAATCATCTTTTCTCCGGGTATGGGTTAAACCCACAACAAAATCCATATTGATGTCTTCCCAATTCCATGTAGGGATATCTATCTCTTGAGTTAACCCTCCCGGTTTTTGATGCTCGACATTGACTTGTTGATAATTAGGACATTTGGTCATAAACTCTATTATATACTTCTTCAAACCGTTCCACCAATAGACCTCTAGTAGATCACGATACATATTGGTGGCACTAGGATGAATGGAATATCGGGAACCATGAGCTTCCTCCATAATTTGTCTCTTTAATTCGTCCACATCCGGTACACACAACATTCCTTGGTACCTAATACACCATCCCCCATTGGGAGAATTACTCATTTAGTTTACTAATAACTGATTCCTTCAACTCCATCAATAAACGATCATAATGTTTCTCACACTTCACCTCCACCACTAAAGATGACTAGCAATTATGATGAACCATGAAACACCATTGTGAAGAATCTTCTAACCGAACACCCAACCAGGAAAATCTATGCACAACCCTCACTAAATCTTTATTACAATCTTCAACATGAGCTACACTACCCATAGACATTTGACTCAATGCATCCGCAACCACATTGGCTTTTCCAGGGTTGTATAAGACACTCATATCATAGTCCTTCAAAACCTCTAAACACCTCCTTTGTCGGATATTTAGCTCTGTTTGAGTGAACACATATTGAAAACTCTTATGGTCGGTGAACACATCTACTTGCACCCCATATAGATAGTATCTCCATATCTTCAAAGCAAACACTATGTCCGCTAATTAAAGATCATGAGTTGGATGATTCTTCTCATGTAACTTGAGTTGCCTAGAGGCATATTCTATCACCTTACCATGTGTTGCATGATAACACAACCCAAATCTACTCGAGAAGCGTCACAATACACCACTAAACTTTCGTTACCCTTCGGTAAAGTCAAAACTTGAGTGGTGGTAAGCTTATTTTTCAACTCTTGAAAACCTCTTTTACAAGCTTCCGACCATTCAAACTTAAACTTCTTTTGGGTTAAGGTTGTCATAGGAGAAGCAATAGATGCAAAACCATCAACAAATCTCCTATAACACCCGGCTAAACCCAAGTAACTTCAAATATCGGTTGGATTCAAAGCTCTATGACAATTCTTAACCCCCTCTGTTTTCTTCGGATCTACATTTATACCCTCACTTGAAACAATGTGAACAAGAAAAGCAACCGATCTCAATCAAAATTCACAGTCATGATATTTAGAAAAGAGCTGATGTTTCTTGAGGACTTGAAATATCACCGTCAAATGACTCATGTTTTCATCCTCACACTTAGAATATACCAAGATATCAACGATAAAGACAATTACAAATGAATTAAGATAATTCCGGAACACTCTATTCATAAGGTTCATAAAAGGTGTCGGGGCATTAATTAGACCAAAAGACATGACTAGGAACTCATAATTACCATACCTAGTTTGGAAAGTCGTCTTAGGAATGCTATACGTCTCACCCTAAGTTGGTGATACCCCGACTCAAATAAATTTTTGAAAAGTCACTCGCACCTTTGAGTTTATTAAACAAATCATCAATCCTAGGAAGAGGACACTTATTCCTTATAGTGAACTTCTTCAATTGTCCGTAGTCAATACACATTCTAAGAGACAAATCTTTATTTTTCACAACTAATACCAGAGCTCCCATGGATATATGCTTAGTTGAATGAAACTCTTATCTAGAAAATCATTGAGTTGAACCTTCAATTCTTTCAACTCAACCAGAGACATCCGGAAAGGAAGAATTGAAAAGGTTTTTGTATTCGGCATAAAATCTATGCCAAATCTATTTCCCATTCGGGAGAAATTCTGGGTAAGACATGGGGGAAGACTTCTATAAAATCCATCACTACGGGGACCTAATGTTAAAGAAGAGCCTTGGACTAAATATCCTTGACCCTCACATTCTGATAGATAAATTCCTTAGATATCATCTTACAAACTTTTAGACAAGAAATGATTTGACCTCTAGGGATTGAGTTTTCCCCCTTCCATTTTAAAACGAGTTCATTGGGAAATTGGAATTTAACTACCCTTGTTCTACAATCAATTGAAGTAAAAAAAGAATGTAACCAATCTAACCCCAATATGACATAAAAGTCCAACATATCAAGTTCTAACAAATCAACCAATGTAACTCTATTGGACAATAATATGGGACAACACCAATAGACTCTTTTATCAAAAACGGAGTCACCTACTGAGGTAGAAACTGAATAAGGTTCAACGAAGACATCGGGGAGTACATCAAACTTCATAACTACTAAAGGAGTTACTAAGGACAAAGTGGGAGTGGGTTAAAGAAATGCATAAACATTAATTGAAAATACTAGAAACATACCGGTAACATCATCGGGAGAACCCTCTTGATCACCCCTACACTTGAGAGCATAAAAGCGTTTCTTCATAATAACATCAGAATTAACAACACTTGGTGTGATTTATTATATTCCCTTCCTTGATTCTTGTCCATGGCACAATCCCTCACAATGTGCCCACTCTTTACACTACCAAAACAATTATCCGTACCCATTAGACATTTATCCACATATTTCTTGCTACATTTGGCACACAAGGCTTTTCACTTTGTGAACTACCAACTCTTCTTCCTTGAGGTTTAGGGTTAGACACCCTATCCTTGTTAGCCTTGGAAAAATTAGAACGAACTTGATAAGACAATCTTTTCTTAAACTTTCGTTTGTCTTGGTTTAAAACATTCCTTTTAAACTACCACCATCATAGGGCCTTTCCCTCTTAGCATCTCTATTTTTCCTCTTAAGCCTATTTTCCTCAACTTGTTGAGCATGCACCACCAAACGAGAAAGGTCCATGTTGTCATGAAGCATTGCCGCACAACACTCTTCCATAAGATCATTAGACACACCTATTACAAAATGACTCATTTCATCTCTACGATTAGACACCAAAGAAGAAGCATACTTGGAAAATTTGATAATTTTTGAAGACTATTCTTGAACACTCATACCTTCTTGATGAAGTTGATGAACTCTTCCACTTTTGCCTCTCTTTTTTCTCTTGGAAAGAACCTTTGAAGAAATACCTTCCTAAAAACTTCCCAAATTATGGGCCCGCTCTCAAAGCCGTATTGTCCTTCCATTGAGTGTACCAAGTTTGAGCCACATCATTGAGTTGGTAAGCGACTATCTCGGCCTTCTCATTTGAACTAACCCCCATAGCATATAAGATCTAATAAACTTAATAAAGAAAGTCTTGAAGATCTTCACTCACCTTAGGACCAAAGAATGTTGGAGGATTCATCCTTGTGAAGTGTCTCAAACGGGAAGCCATGGTACTAACATTTTGATTCACACGGGGTGCAACTTCCCGATTCTCTTGAATAGTCATAGATTAAGCTTGAGTAGTTATGGCTTGATCATGAGTAGACATGACGTGGTTCATGTTTATGAATGCCTCCCTTTTTTGTCCATCAGAAATGATCGGAGGATTGACTGGAACTTGGATACCTAGATGAACTTGTTCTTAAGGAGGAGCTTGGTTGACTTGGGGAGGAACTCCCGCAATATATATCTCCTCTTCAACCCTTCTTGCAGCTGCCCTTCTATTATTCATAGCCTATAACCACAAGAATAAAGTTAGAAGAAGAAGAACACATAGAGTTAAGACTCTTGAGTCACAAACTTAAGAATACCGAAAAGTGGAAATTTCCTAAGCATAACATATCCTCTCATTCATAAGTGTGGGGCGCTTCATAATTATGAACAAAACTACATAAACGTGGTTTAGTTTGACACCATTCCTATGATTATTTAACCTCATGCTCTGATACCAAGTTTGTCATGACCAGGGAGCACCCCCTAGATGTACCAACGTCTTCGTCTTTGAAGATTATGTAGACAAGCCCATAGCATACATCATTGCATTTCATAGCATCAACAATTATATGAAAAAATTAAAACTTTACATATGAATTTTACATAGACTTCTGATTTGTCAAAAATAGTCTACAATCATCTCACTCATAACCATCTAATTTAGGAGTACATGATTTGGGACATAGCCCTTACAACATTACAAAAATGTCTCATATGAGAATACAACATAGTCTTTCCAGTATAGGAATAAAAAAAATGTCTTTAGACTAATCAAATATTAAGAACTATAATGGTAGGATACATCCTTGGACATGAGAACTCACCAACTTGGGAATCTATCCAAGTTTCTTGAGATTTGGCCTTGAAACTCTTCAATGGCCTTAACCTACATAATTGTAGAAATAGAGAGAATATGGGTTGGTACAAGACACATGTACTAAGTATGGATATGCAAGTAAACACATTGAAAACAAGAGACATTTTAATTATAATCATGCCAAGTTACTTTAAAGTTTCCATACTGATGGAGTTTTCACATGAGAGTATACTTAGGTCAACTTGAAACAAGAATATCTCTCAAAGACTACCAAATAAGAGTTTCCTAACACAATTCCTACTAATTGATTCTATGGCCATAGAAATGTCTACGACCCCTACTATAAACTCTTAGAAAACATCAATGAAGTTTGATTTTGGGATCTCATTACTTTGGATCAATCTATGTGTCATAGAAACATCTTAGGTCGTAGTTTGAATCTTGAATGAACTTCTTAGTTTTAAAACTTAATATGAAATCTACGGATTGGATCTACTGTCCGTAAAAGGTTTTCATTATGTTTTTACCAAGGGTATTTCAAAATTTGCCTCGCCTATTTTAAACCTAAACCAAACATTTTACTCAAAACTCAGGGTTAAAATTGTTTTAACTGGTGTTTTACGTTCATTAACACTCCAAGTCTTTAGAACAAGGTTCTTAGAGGAGAAACGGTAAGGTTTTGATAATTCTTCGCATTTCTACCAATTTCTCCAAGAACATTGTCTTCCAATTATGTAAGACTATACTAGTCATGGAGTGTTTTATAATCAATCCATTCATCTACATTCTATTAGTTAATTATAATATAGTTTAACACCCTAAAATGAACTAAGGTGAACTAGAGCTTCGTAAATGTTTCATGAGTTAATTTTGTTTTAAAATGATTAATAATGATGTTCTTTGGCAGTGTATGAAGTTTTGTAAGGTTTGGAGGCCAAATGTCCAAGGACGTCCATGACGTTTGAATGATGTGCCTTGGAAAGTGCTTGTGTGTCTTTGTGTGTTTTAACAAGTTTTACGTGTTTGTTTTGATCGAAATTGACGTGTGATATGCCTAAGACATAGAATACTATGTATAAGGGTTTAAAGTCCGGGTAAGACTCCACCTAGGACCCACGAGGGGCCCTAGAAGAGGACCCCAACACCTAGGCAGAATCTGCCAAGACTGCCCAAAACCAGCCTCAAACGACAGAGGTAATTGACGCCCCTTGGGTGAATCGACGCCCCGTTGTCTAGGGGCGTAGGTTGGTATATTATTGGAGCTCAAACCTCCATTTTTCCAGCTTCAGACCCAAACTACGCCAAGTATCACGGGCCGTCATTCAGTCGACGCCACGTTGCTTTGGTCCGTCGATGGTGGTCCTGCAAAAGATGTTAGACGCTGCTGCCTTGGCTTGGGGTGTTTTGTAAATTAACTCAAAGTATTTTATAAACCTATGATGATGTTTTTATGGTTTTTAAGGTATATTAAATTGGTTTAAGTCCTAGACATAGACAAGACCCCTTATTTCAAATATTCAAAATCTCTCTCTAACGAATAACTCTCTCAAGTCACCATTGGAGCTAAGACTCAAGTAAGAGATAGGATGGCTTATTTGGAGAATTTATTCTCTTTGAGGTATTGTAGTAATACTTGAACTCTCTTCCATTCAAGGAGTCATTTCTAAAAGATTTCAAAAAGGGGTTTCCAAACTCTATCTTCTTCTATCTATGACTCTAAGCTTGGGTATTCATATAAAACCATTTTAATGATTGAAATGTGCTGTTATTAGTGTTAGTTTGTGATTTATCCAAACACTAATGAACTCATTCTTATGCATATTTCGAACTTTTAGCTTAAGAAATGGGTTAAATGAACATGATTTTTGTAGTGTTTGCGCTTTGGTTTTCTTATGTTGATATTGAGGTTTAGCTACTGCCCTAAGAACTATATGATGATGAAATATTTGGGAAGTTATTATAGGTGATGGAATCTTGGTTAAAGGGTAAGTTGGTTAACTTTTTTAGCTCTTATTGTGAAATGCTCTTGAGTGGTATGGTCCACCTTTGGTGGCGGTGTTTACTTGATGTTCTCGAGTATGTTGTATATGTATGCATATTGTGAGTATGAACTTGAAGGCTTGATATATGAAGTAAAGTGAAATGATGATGTTCTTGTTGATATGTCTTGTGAAACTTGAAATGCATGTCTTGTTTAGATTATGTCTATATAAAGTATGTGTATATGTTGAGTATGCTAGTGTGTAAGATATGATGAATGAAATTATAAGTATGTCTATATATTTATGTCATAAAAATCATAATTGTATGAGAGGTCCACACGCATAATTGAATGAATGTGAATGTGGGGGTTTTGGGGCGTACACTCTTCGTGAGTTGAGATGAAGTGTTTAGTAGCAACCTCTCTACTTTAACAAGGGATTTCTAATGTGGGTTAGAGGATGGATTCTTCTCGTGAGTTGAGATGTGGTTTCCAATATTTATCCTTGACCCTTAGTAGTAAATGTTTAAGACTCCGTGGGGGAGTTATGCTTAGCACCGAGAGGATTTGAAGAAGGGATGGTTACACTTTGTGAGTAGAGATGTTGTAGCCAACGTACCTCTTGAGATGATTATTCCTCGTTAGTAAGAGAATGAGTTACTTATAAGCAATCTCCTTATCCCTTAACTATGCGCCCAAATAAGTGTAGCTATTGGATAATCCATGTAAAGGCTAAGAGAATGACCTTACTCTAGGCTAGTGAGGATCCCTCACCCGATAGGGGATAATGTCGGGATTACATATGTAGCTCTCATGGTCTATTTCGGTTAAGTCTAATTCCCCACAAAAGAATGAATGAACTAAGTCTCCTAAAAGAGTGTACTACTTAGGGTAGGTGGTGGTATGGGACGCTATTTATACATTGCACTAAGTAGGTATTCCGAAAGGGGAGTCTTGGTGTGTTTGGTATGAGGTATATGAATATGTCATTATGTGTTGCAAATGAAGTGATGTGATTTAGGATCTAATGTTAAGAAAGCATGTTAAGTCAAGTTCTATCTAATGAAGTCATGAATGATGAAAGTAGTGTGCTTGATACAAGGGAATCCTTAAGGAGCACTAACTGGGGGTAGTAGTATGTGATGCTACTCTCATATTGCACTTAGTGTAACTTTAAAGTCCTATTGGATTAAGGCACTTAGGTGAAGTCCTTAATGCATGAATGTCCTTCTAATGTCTAGTTATAGAGTGTGGACTTGTTTACTGTGCGAGGTAAGCCTATGGTTGGTAGTCCTAAGGATCACTTAGGTGTGTATTGAAGGGGGTGTATGGGCGGTTCCTTCATGTCTTATCTTACTGAGTCTTGGGATAACATGGTTAGGGAAACCTCTAAGGAAATGGGTTCACTGTGTTTTGTTTGAATGTGGTCACTTTGAGTGTGATGAGTTCACTCTAAAGCTAATTGAGTTCACTGTAAATCCACTTTGTGTCAATGTAAAATTATGTCTAAGTCCTAAAATCATGTGAGTTCTATTGTTTGTGGTAAATGATTATTGTTATACTACTTTACTTCTATATTCATGAAGGTTTTTCTTATTTGACATGAATGCTTATTTTTACTAAAATGTCCCTTTTGACATGTTTTTCCATATGCCATACTTAGTACATTGTTTGTACTAACCCCATACTTTTCTATACTATCTAAGTATAGGTTTGAAGGAAAGGTTGAAGTTAGAAGGAAAGCTTTGGATTTTACTCTCTCAAGATTAAGTATGTCCTCATATATTCGAGGGCATAGTCCTTATTTCTCATAGTTTATGTATAAGACTTTGTTATGTATTTTCTTTCAATGTAAAGGGCCGTGTCCCTAAGGTATTTTTTTCGTGTCTTTAAGTTGATTTGAGACGATAAGGCTTCTCCTTACCTTTTATAAAAGATGTTCTCTTTTTAATTTTATGCATGAAATTTTTTAATTCGGAACTACTTTTCATGTCTTATGTAATGAATGATAGCTAAGGCTTGTACAAGACCTCTGGAAGGTCAAGTACTCAATGTACCGACCCAAGGGTTTCCCTAACTTCTAGGGTGTACTTACGGGTCGTGACAAGTGTTACATCTTATGTTTTGATAATTGTTGACATAAGTTTTGTTGTTGGATTCAGAGTTCTACTACTTAATTTTTAGTTATTGTATCTTGCATTGAGATTCCAGACTTGAATGTTCATGTCTATTTTTAAGCATGACCCCTATTATTGAGTTTTTGTTTAGTTAGTATTGAGTCATTACTCAGTTACCATTGAGACTCCTTTTAGCAGAAATTTTCTGTCTTAAACTGATTTTTGAGAACGTAACGACATGTTTAGAGTGAAGTTTAAAGAGATTTTCTGTAAAGTATAAGAAAGCCAATTGATTCCCAAATGTATCATTTTACATTGAGAAACAGAACCTTGATTTTCATAAAGAGTTAAGAGAGTTTTAAAGGATAATTCAGAGCAATTGTTTCTTAAAGAGAATATTTTGAGCAATTACCTCAAATTTAGAACGAGTATGTTCTATACATTTGAACATAAGCATATATTTATTGGGAGTAGTATTAAGCACTCTTATGGGCAGAAGTTCAGATAAATCACATTCCTCACAAACCATGTAGCCATCATAAGAAAAGGATTCTACTTTTTTTATGACTCCTAATTGTTTTTGATCAAAGCATTAGTGGGTAAACTTAGTTGAGATGGTCTATATCCCAACAAGGTTTAGGGAAGTTCTGGCAGTTTCAGAGAGTGATAACGTTAAAATTACTCTACAAAACTAATTAAAATAGTGAGTACTAATAGTACATATAAAAACCCCACGAAGAGCCGAGGTCGAATCACACACGGAATTGTATATCGTGTAGAATTACTATCAAGAAATTTCTAATTTAAATTAGATCATTTGTTATAGTACGAACTTTTGGGTGGATTATTCCACCTAATTAATGTGAAGATTTGTATATAAAGTATTGCATATACACCAAAATATTGAAGCAATCAAAAGTTAACATGAAATCTAGCGGTGCCGGGATTGGAAATATATGTCACGTGGGAATAATTTTGTTGCTTTATAGTGAAGAACATCATGAATAGGCTAAGTCATCTTTATTGACGTTAATCATCTTTCAATCTCGGGGCATCTATGTGTGTAATCTCCTATCAATCTTATCTAAATGCAAACCTAAATAATCTAATACCTTACTCTATGATCTATTTCAAGAAAAACGCAAAATAGATCTGACCCATAACCCCTATTTTTCAGCAAACTATAATGATAAAATCTAAATTTCTAGTATTGATAATTAACCACTCCAATCAATCTCTTTGAAGCATTAACCGAAGATTAGAAGTACATATTAAGTTGGCATCCTTAACCCTTCAGATAACCCCAAGATAATTAGACAAAATTCATGCATTGACTACAACAAAACAGAGGGTAGCACAGTAGAAACTGCATAAAATAAACACCCAACCCCATTTTAGCACCCCCTACATATTGGGTTTTTACCCACCAATCACAAAAAGTAAATAGAATATACCTTCCAAGAAAGCATCCACGGTTTTGTTTAAATAAAATAATAAAAGTAAACCCACTTCAGATTCAAATTCAATTTTTTAAAATCAAACATAATGTTGTAAAACTATGAAGCAAGAAAACTGTTCTGTAAAGGTTAAGTATTCTGAAACACTCACACTCAATACTATCCCAAAATATCTAATAACAGAAACTATATAAAATTGTATCATTTGAAGTATTTATACTTTCCCAAAATTTGGCCAAAAATAAAACAATTTGGGATTGACTCAGAAACATTAGTCAGCGTCGCCGAACTTGTTCGATGAATAACCATATTTTCCTCAGAACGCCCTTCGATTCTCTAGGCTTGAGGTTTTTTGAACTCATTTGGAAAACTCGACTGAGTCAGTCTTTCACGTTTGGAGAATCGCCGAATACCACGTTGGTTCGCCTATAAAGCATTCAATCTTTGGTTATCACACTATCACTATAAATCATTTTCATCAAGACTATCATTCTCATTTGGTGCATCACCGTCTCTACTGGAGTCCACCGACTTGTTCCATGCATTGTTACTTTTAGTGGGATAGCGCTTAGTTTTCGTTTCTCTTTTCTTTAGGCAATCAACATTATTTAGTTTGCACTTCTTTTGTATTTTTGTCATTCTTTAAAACATCAATCCTTGCCCAGTGAAATTTCCTACATAGTAACAAATCATAACAAAATTATATGAATAGGACTAAATTAAGCATTGAGGATCCTAAATATTGAGCTTAATCTAACTAAAATGAGTAAAAATCTACTACTCCTCTACACCCAACATAATCTTTTGCTTGGACTCAAGTAAATCTTAAATATTATAAGATTAATAAGGATGTCTAAAACATTAATCAATGAGAGTTAACATGCATGTTCCATAAAAAGACTACATTCAATAACACGTTACCCTCAATTATGAGCAGAAAGGTTCAAATGATGACTAGCTAGTCTCAACACAAGCTCAAGCTAACTAGGTTCAAATGATGACTAGCTAGTCTAAACAAAAGCTCAAGCTAACTTTAGATTCTTGTCTAATGCAACAACATACTTCAACAAATGCATTAAAGTGCCCTCACATAAAGATGATTCAATAATCACACAAAACAAATAATCAAAGATATAAGAAATCAATGCAACTCTCACTCTTTCATAAGAGAATCACATCAAAGGTTTGTCCTATACGTTTGCCGATATTTTCCAATTGTAACATAACTTAGTTCATCCAAGACATCGAGGGTCTTTTAGGCTTATAATTAGTCTTAGAAATAAGTTATGGTCAATTTATATTGGTGACATTACCTTTGTAAGCATTGTTGAAATGATCATTGCCTTTTTACAAGTACTTTTTTTTGTACATTTGAGAACTCAAACTTTGACTTGTTAATTAATTTATTTGGACCCCTTTTACTGCATTCACTTTTTTTTATTTTCATTTTTCCAAAGCATTTCCGTCACAATGATATATTTATAAGGAGAGGTTCCTTATTTTTGTAACAATTTCAAATTTGAGCCTATTTACATCTTTCAATTCCCTTCACTAGACTTTCATTTTACTTTCTTTAAGCCCCAAATAAGGATTTTGATCTTATCCGGCTATCCAAATATAAAAAATGCTTCAAAAAGGATTTTTGGTTAGAAGGTAGGAACAGTCTGGTTCAAGATGCTTTATTTTGTTTCCAACAAATAGTTAGGATGTAATGGTGCTGAAAATGGATTCACGCCCTTACAAGGGAGTCACAAAGGTTTACGGATAATCTGATTCTCCTTTAAATTTTTTCCCAAGATCATGTCTCACATTTACGAAGAATTAAAAAATTTGACTAACAAAGCAAATCTATGACTCCACATGCATGCTTTCAAGTAAGACCCAAAAACACATGGTACTTTAAAATAGACCCATTTAGCACATCCCGGAAATATCAAAAGTGTACTTGTAATTTTCATTTTAAAACTCACATCAAAATGTAGTTACTCTACAAAAAGTTTCAAAGAGATCACTCAAAAGTGAAACTACATCAATTTAATTCTCACAACACCAATACTATGTTGCATGCTCAACATGAGTATTATTCAAGACATAAATACTGGACACATTCAATCCTCCAATTTTAATCAACAAAAACATCAAGAATTTTATGATTTTAAAGTCATGGGGGTTGTAACTTCAAGAGAAAATGAAACAAAAATAAAGAGAAAAACTACAACAAAAAGAAAACTATAATAAAAAAAGAAATTCTAAAAATATTCAAAACATAAAATAACAAAATACAATCAAAAGGGGAATATTTTCATGAAGGACGTTACCCCGCAAAAACAAAAAAGCAATGTCCTTAATGGAATTTAAGAAAGTATGGTGAGGCTTCGACAAAGGGTCCTCTTGACATGTAATTCCTATGGAGCACTCTCGTCTAAAGTCTCATGTCAGGAGGCCTCAAGATGGACATAGGTTAATGGCAATAAGATCATTGGAGGCATTAGGGAAGTCTCTTCTGGGGGCATCAATGCCCGTCTTAGCGGTAAGAGGTATTCTAATGTCTTGAGTCACTCCGCCAGAATCAACGTCTGAAGTCCCTCGAAGAGAAATCTCTAGGGCTTCTTGGAGAATGGCCTCCTTGATCTCTTTTAGGTCTGCAAACACCATTTTAACTATTATTTAATAGTCTAAGCTCTAGTTTAAGTCATGGAATTTCTGGAGTGTTACATTACCCCCCCCCCCTTAGGAACATTCGTCCCCGAATGACACTAAAATCACTTTTGAAGGATAAGGATAGACTCAATACTAGCAGCCCAACAAACAAAAACATAAAATCATAATGAGTCACAGCTCATAGGAGGACTTCACAACTCCTTTCAACACATATCACAACATTACGCATAACACTCAATTCATGATGCACAACATATAAGAGCTCTATACTCATAACACATAGTGAGGGACTTTCTTCTCAACATTATCATGAGCTCAAAATACATCATGGAGTTACCATGTTATCATTCTTCTCAAGACAAAAACAAAATAGAAAAATCTCAAGAAGACAACATGCATACATATTTCATATAAGTCCAAGAATAAAGTATGAAAGCATTTCTTAAACTCAAATTGGTGTAACTTTTACCAAGACGTGCACCTATTTAGGAAATCAAGTCAATTTCATATTATTAATTACTTTCTTTACTAAGAGTAATGTCTAACCTCAAGGAGTAAATAGATAAGGTTAGCGGGACTTGATGTCGGCTTCAGCCTCCCATGTTGCACCCTCGACAAGATGGTTCCTCCATAGAACCTTTACAAAGGCAACCTCGTTGTTTCTCAACTTCTTGACTTGGAGATCTAGGATCTCAACTATAACCTCTTCATAGGAGAGGTTCTCATACACCCTAAACCTTTAATAGTAAGAATAGACACCGGGTCGCCTATGCATTTCTTGAACATAGAAACATGAAACACCGGATGAACTGAAACTAGTTTATTGGGTAGTTTCAGCTCATAGGCAACCTTCCCAACCCATTGTAAAACCTCATAAGGACCAACATACTGGGGACTTAACTTCCCCTTTATACCGAATCTCATCACCCCTTTCATAGGTGAAATCTTCAAGTAGACATGATCACCTATGTAAAATTCAAGGTCTCTTTTGTTGTCGGCATAAGACTTTTGCTGACTATAGGTTGTCTTCAATCTATATCTTATGATTAAAAACTTCTATATAGTCTCATAGATAATCTCTGGACCAAGGAGTGAGGAGTCACCAACCTCAAACCAACCAACAAGAGAACTACACCTTCTACCATAAAGAGCTTCAAAAGGTGCCCGGAGATGCTCGAATGACACACCCGGAAATTCTATGACTTATAATAGAGCCTTATATGTTGATTAATTATGTTTTTAGACCTAAATAAGTATAAATAACTTGTTTGAGAAGTATTGGAGCCATAGCATTAAAGAAAAGCCTTAACGTCCAGAAACTAGCGAAATTTAACTAGTTTACGTCCCTAGGTTTGGTGAAGGTTTCAGAGGGTCATATGAAGTCCAAAACTTGTAAAATGAATTTAAATAGGTAAAAACTAGTATATACGGTGAAAACATTCAGGTACGACCCCACAAGGATCACCCGAGGGATCCACGAGGGGACGCCACATTGGACCAAGCAAGCTGCCAAGAGGCAACAACTTTTGTTCTTGGAGGGAAAAAGTCCGCGTCGTGGACTTGGTTCACCCAAGGATAAAAGTGAAGCTCGCGTAGCAGTCAAGTCGCGGACTCCACTTTTACGAAAATTAATCTTGGAAATCTTGCGGAAAAAGCTTCGCGACGCGGACTTGTTTCCCGACGAAAAATCTGAAAATAGAATTCGAGTTTGACTTCATTAAATGGTCAATTTAAGTGAGGGTTCTTTTGGGTATTCCATGGGGGGCTTATATATTGATTTTCCTTCAGTTTTCCCTCACAATTAGTCACTCAAATCAAAACCCCAAAATAAATCCAAAAAGCTCTCCCTTCTCTCTACATTCTCTCTCTACTAATCCTCCATAGAAGAAGCTTTGAAGCTTGAAGAAGAAGACCAAATCCCTCAAGTTTCTACTAAATTTCGTGTATTTATCATCTATAAGGTATAGTTTCTTTCACTCTTGGGATTCCATTCCCCAAGAGAACCTTCATAGATGATTTCTAGATTCCCCCAAAACAAGGGTTTTTCTCCTCACATGGGTCTTCTTTCTAAAATAAAATTGTGAATCAATTGTGATGAATTATGATGAATTAATGTTGTTTAGATATGAATTGATTTTTAATTGATGAATTCCTCTGATTTTTCCCTTGACCCATGTCTTTCCCTCAAATCTCTAAATTCTTGGATAGGGTGATGAACATGTCACTTGTTTACTTTGATTTTAGTTATGTTAATACTTCATGAATTACCCTATTTCATATGTTGGTTATGATTTCTTGGGTATTGAAGTATGAATTCTCATGAAGAGCAATGAGGTATGATCTTGACTCTCTTTTGATCTCAATTATGCAAGGTGAAACCTACTTATGTGATAATGATGCTATAGCGAATTGTGTTGTTGTGATGTTGGTGATAGGGATCCCTCATCCTTAACCCTAGATCTATCAATTGGATATGAAGTATGTAATTATGTTATGATGTGATCATTATATGATTGAATGTAGTTCCTCATGATTATAATGTTGTGTCTAAAGTGAAAGGATAGTTCTCACTTGTGATCACCTATGAGCTATTATTATAAGATGTTTACTCAAAAGGTCTAGAAGAGACTAATGTGAGCTTATATGATGAGATAATATGATTACTAAAGGTAATAATTGCTTAGCACCGAAAGGGCAAGTAAGTGAGATGGAGGTCTCACGTTAGTAAGTCTGGCCTCCCAGATGGGTTTCGTCACGTTTAGTAAGTCTGGATTCCCTAGTTATGTGTTGTCTCGTGAGATGGAAACCTCCACGTTAGTAAGTCAAGGTTTCTCGCAACAATCTCCTTTACCCTTAACTATGTGCCCACATAGGACTGTAGCTCAGTGGATCCACCTATATGGCTACGTACGAAGAGTTACACCTTAGGAAAGTGTTAACCCTCTCTTTTCGGTGTGGGAGTAGAACATCGGATTCCATGTAGCTCACATCGTATCATGTCGGTTATTTAACTTCTTTCCCTAGTGTAAAAGTAAATGAACAAGTTAAGTATGCGAACTCTTATTAGGGTTGTCTTGAAGGCTACTACATAGGGTAAGGGAGGGTATGAGACTTCTCTGTCACATTGCACATGTGGGATCCTAAGGGATTATCCTAGTAGTGTTCTTTTTAGGATTATGACTATAATTATGATTATGTTGATAAGCTATGAGTATTATTCATGTATTTAATCATGTTATGATTAAATATGAGAATATGTTGTAAGTATGAAGTGGGTTGCTTACTGTGATATTTAGGCTTTGATAGGATTATGGGGTTCTATCTTTGGCATTGCACAAGTATTTCTTGGGTGATCTATGTGTTGGGTTACAATTGTGTTGAATTGACTTATTATTCTTCTTATATATTCATGTTGAGTTAAATTGATAAAAAGCATGATTTTTGACTAAATGTCCTTTTATCATGCATTTATAATTTTTGTGCATAGGAGCCATACCTAGTACATGTGGTTTGTATTAACCCATATTTTCGGGCCATTGAGGAGATTCGTCATTGAAGAAGAAGACTTGGCTCTTTCCTAAGTCAATTGGTGAGTCCTCATGAGTTCTGAGGATAAAGCCACTCATCAAGTCTTATTAGTTTTGTCTATATTTTGAGATAATTATTCCATTCTCATTTTTAGACTTTAATTGTAGCCTATATGACATATTGTAATAGACTAATGGCTATGCCCAAACTATTGTGATTCATACTCTTGCAGATTATTTATATCTGAGATGAGACTTTAGACTTCTATATGATTTTTTATGCTAAAAGAGTAGTCTATGTACACTTCGTATGTGAGAAGTCTATGTAAAATCCATATGTAAAGGTTTTTTTATTATTCCGAAATTTACACCTATGATGTGCTATGATGTATGCTAAGGGCTTGTCTTAGTCCTCTTAGAGGACGCCGACACCGGTTACGCCTAAGGGATACTTTGGGTCTTAAGAAACTTTGTATCAGAGCATGAGGTTGAATAATCTTAGGATTGATGTCTCACTAAACCACGTCTATGTACGGTCTTATTCATAATTGTGAAGAGAGACACACTTATGAATAAGACTATGTGATGCTTAGGAACTCTCACTCTGTTGTTATTCCTTAATCGTGCCTAAGAGTCTTAACTCTATATAGTCCTTTTCTTCTAATCTTTTTATTGTGCTTATAGGCAATGAATACAAGTAGGAACAATGCTCGAAGGACCGGAGAGGAGAATTTGAATGAGGTGGTTCCCCCTCAAGCTCCTCAAAAACCTCAAGTTCCTATTGAATAAGGTTCTATGTCTAACGTTGAGATAAGGTCGGATATTCATAGCTTGATTGAAGTGTTGGCTACTCAAGTTTCTAGGGATGCAAGGGTTCAAGTGAACCCCAATGCTTATACCACCCCTTCATGGATTAGGGATTTCACAAGGATGAATCCCTCTACTTTGTATGGTTCTAAGGTGGAGGAGGACCCACAAGGGTTCATTAATTAAGTGTTTAAAGTTCTTGATGCTATGGGTGTTTCTTCTCAATAAAAGGCGGAACTAGCCGCCTACCAACTCAAAAATGTAACTCATGTGTGGTATGAGCAATGGAAGGATGAGAAGTCGGTTATAGAATCCGGATTACTTGGGGAGATTTCAAGATGGCTTTCCTTGATAGGTTCTTTCCCTTGGAACTAAGGGAGAGGAAAATGCAAGAATTCATCAACCTTCGTCAAGGGGGTATGAGCGTAAAGGAGTATAGTCTCAAGTTCACTCAACTATCAAAGCATGCTCCTACTATGGTTGCGGATTCTAGGTCCAAGATGAACAAATTTGTCATGGGGATATCCGATCTTGTGGTTAATCAATGTAGGTCGGCTAGGTTGATTCCTAGCAAGAGGGGAAAGTTGGTGGTTCTTATGTTGAGAAGCTTCTTTGTTCAAAATGTGGTAGAAAACATGATAGTAATTGCCTAGTTGGCAAGGTTGCTATGGTTGTGGCAAGAGTGGTCACATGAAGAGAGATTTCCCTATGATGAAGACTCAAGGAAGGGAAAATTTTCAAGCTCAAGCAAGTGCCCCAAATTCGGATGCTCCCATGAAGAATCACTTTTATGCTCTCAAATCCCAAAGTGATCAAGAGAGATCACCTGACGTGGTCACCGGTATGTTAGAATTATTTTTCTTTGATGGATATGCTTTGTTGGATCCGGGAGCTACATTTTCATTTGTGAACCCTCTTGTAGCCATGAAATTTGAAATACTACCCGACATATTAGATGAACCTTTTTCGGTTTCTACACCGGTGGGTGATTCTGTGGTGGTTAATAGTGTCTATAAAGGTTTTCTTATTTCCTTCACCAATAGAGTTACATTAGTTTACTTGATAGAACTTGATATTCTACACTTTGATGTTATATTGGGTATGGATTGGTTGCATGCTTTCTTTGCCTCTATTGATTGTAGGATAAGGATAGTGAAGTTTCAATTCCCAAATGAACCAATTTTTGAGTATAAGGGAGGAAACTCAAATCCTAGGGGTAAGATCATCTCATGTCTAAAAGCTTGCAAATTGATTGCAAAGGGTTGTCTTTACCACATAGTATGAGTTAGGGATCTTTAACCCAAGGTCCCTCCCATAGAGTCGGTACCCGTAGTGAGGGAATTTTTGGAGGTCTTTCTTGATGACCTTCCTGGAATTCCTCTTGAACGGGAGATTGACTTCGACATAGACTTGTTGCTAGATACGCACCCTATTTCAATCCCTCATTGTCGGATGGTCATGAAAGAGTTGAAGGAGCTAAAGGCTCAACTCAAAGATTTGGTTGATAAAGGCTTTATTCAACCTAGCATATCGTCGTGGGATGCTTCGATATTGTTTGTAAGGAAGAACGATGGGTCGTTGAGAATGTGCGTATGCTATCATCAATTAAACAAAGTCACTATAAAGAATAAGTACCCGCTCCCTAAGATTGATGACTTGTTTAATCAACTCCAAGGAGCGAGCTACTATTCAAAGATTGACTTGAGGTCGGTTTATCATCAACTTAGAGTGAGGGTGGTTGATATTTCGAAAATGGCATTCCGAACAAGATATGGTCACTTTGAATTCCTAGTGATGTTATTTGGTCTAACAAATGCACCGGTGGCCTTTATGGACCTTATGAATCGTGTCTTTAGGAAGTATCTTGATTTTTTCATGATTGTCTTTATTGATGACATTTTCATATACCATAGGAGTGAAAATGATCATATGAGACACTTGAGAATAGTTTTGCAAGTTCTCAAGGATAACCAACTTTTTCCTAAGTTTAACAAGTGTGAGTTTTGGTTGAGATCGGTTGCCTTTCTGTGTCACATTGTCTCTAGTGAAGGGGTAGAGGTTGATCCATGGAAGACGGAAGTGGCCAAAAGTTGGCCTAGACCATTGAGTCCTACCGACATCCAAAGTTTTCTAGGGTTGGCCGGTTACTATAAGAGGTTTGTTGAGGGATTCTCGTCTATTTCATATCCATTAACGGCCTTAACCCAAAAGAAGTCCAAATTCGAATGCTCGGAATCATGTGGAAAGAGTTTCCAACTATTGAAATATAGACTCACCTCCGCTCTAGTGTTGACTTTACCGGAGTGTACAAGAGGGTACCGAAGGGTTTTTGGTTTATTGTGATACCTTCCGAGTGGGTCTAGGATGTGTGCTTATGCAACATGGGAAAGTCATAGCATATGCCTCTAGACAACTGAAGCCACATGAGAATCATTACCCAACTCATGAACTTGAACTTGCTTCTGTGGTATTTGCATTTAAAATTTTGAGACATTATCTGTATGGGGTACATGATGATGCATTCACCGATCACAAGAGTTTAGAATATGTGTTACCCAAAAAGATTTGAACCTAAGTCAAAGAATATGGTTATAACTTTTAAAGGACTATGACACGAGTGTCCTTTACCATCCCGGAAAAGATAATGTGGTAGCGGATGCTTTGAGTAGAGTATCCATGGGTAGTGTGACTCATGTGCTTGATGATAAGAAGGATCTAGTAAAAAAGGTTCATAGGTTGGCTTTTTTGGGTGTACGACTAGAAGACTCTCCAAAGGTTTCGTGCTTCGCCATAACTCCGAGTCATCTTTAGAGGTTGGGGTGAAATCCAAGCAACATCTTGATCCCCTATTAATAGAGTTGAAGGAAACGGTCCTTAGTAAGTCTAATGAGTCTTTCTCTCAAGGAGAAGATGGGGTGCGTAGGCACCAAGTAAGGTTGTGTGTACCTAATGTGGATGGTTTAAGGGAATTGATCATGGAAGAGGCTCATGGCTCCCGTTATTCCATTCACCTGGGGTCAAAGATGTACCGCGACTTACGAGAAACATATTGGTTGAATGGTATGAAAAGAGACATAGTAGATTTTGTTGCTAAGTGTCCAAACTTCCAACAAGTCAAAGCGGAGCATCAAAGGTCGGGTGTCTTGACTCAAAATATAGATATTACAAGGAAATGGGAGGATATTAACTTGGACTTTGTAGTAGGCTTTGTAGTAGGGTTGCCTCGTACTAGAAGACAACATGACTCGATATGGGTAATCGTGGATAGGCTAACCAAGTCCACACATTTTCTTCCCGTCAAACTCACATATTCGGCGGAAGACTATGCCAAATTATACATCAAAGAGATAGTGAAGTTACACGGAGCCCCTTTGTTCATCATTTTGGATAGAGGCACTCAATTTACCTCTCAATTTTGGAAAGCTTTCCAAGGTGGGATTCGTACGAAGGTGAAACTTATTACTACTTTTCATTCCAAGACAAATGGTCAAGCGGAACACACTATTCAAACTCTTGAGGATATGTTGAGGGCATGTGTCATCGATTTCAAAGGTTATCAGGATGACCACCTACCCTTGATAGAATTCTCCTACAACAATAACTACCACTGAATTATCTCTATGGCACCCTTCGAAGCATTTTATGGGAGGAGGTGTAGATCCCCGGTTGGATGGTATGAAGTACGTGAGTTTGCTCTACTTGGTCTTGATTTGGTTTGTGAATCTCTAGAGAAAGTTTGGGTTATAAGGGATAGACTAAAAGTGGCTCAAAGTCGACAAAAATCTTATGCCGACAATAGAAAGAGGGACCTTGAATTTGAAGTAGGAGATTGGGTTTATTTGAAAATTTCACCGATGAAAGGGGTGATGAGGTTTGGAAAGAAGAGGAAACTAAGTCCTCATTATGTGGGCCCGTATGAAATTTTGAAGCGAGTTGGGAGTGTTGCCTATGAGTTGAGGTTGCCAAATGAGTTGGCAATGATTCATTTGGTGTTCCATGTTTCTATGCTTAAGAAGTGTATATGTGATCCGGTTTTCATTCTTCCTCTAGAAGGTTTATGGTTAAAGGAGGAACTTTCTTATTAAGAGGTCCTGGTTGAGATTTTGGATCGCCAAGTTAAGAAATTGAGGAATAAGGAGGTTGCCTCTGTAAAGGTTCTATTGAGGAACCACCCTGTTGAGGGAGAAACATGGAAGGCCGAGACCCACATTAAGTCCCGCTATCTTCATATTTTCCCCCTTACTCCTAGAGAATATTGAGGTTAGTAGTTCCCTATATGACTAGTATCAATAATATTGATCTTATCATGTTTTTCTAAATATATGTGCATCTCATAGTAGAAATTCATGCCTAAGTTGAGTTCTTTTCTTTCCATGAAACTTGTTTATGGTGTTGTCTTTCACTTAAGTGAGTTGTCTGCTATGAGTACTCATGGAAGATTATTATGAGAATGTTTGATATTGTTTTGATAAGAAATCAACATGTCAAATTTAATGTTCATATTGAGCTCATATTAAAATAGAGGAGGTAGTACCTCCTTATGTGATATGAAAAGTTTAGCTTTTGTTATGGTATGTGTGGGTTAAATTCCTATTTGTTGATGCTATGTTATCTGTTGAAAGGAGGTTGAGATTTCCTCCAATTATATGTGACTCATTATGATATTGTTGGTTGGTTGGCTGCTAGTCTTGAGTCTTATCTTCCTATAAAAAGGTTTAGAGAGTTATTCGGGGACGAATGTTCCTAAGGGGGAGAGTATTTACACACCCGGAAATTCTATGACTTATACTAGAGTCTTATATATTTAGTAATGATGCTTCTAGAGCTAAATAAGTATAAATAACTTGTTTGAGAAGTCTTGGATCCATAGCATTAAAGAAAAGCCTTAACGTCCGGAAACTAGCGAAATTTAACTAGTTTATGTCCCTAGGTTTGGTGAAGGTTTCGGAGTGTCATATGAAGTCCAAAACTTTTAAAATGATTTTAAATAGGTAAAACCTAGTATTTATGGTGAAAAAGATTAGGTCCGACCCCCCAAAGATCACCCAAAGGGTCCACAAAGGGACCCCACATTGGACCAAGAAAGCTGCCAAGAGGCAGTAGCTTTTGTTCTTGGAGGGAACAAGTTCGCGTTGCGGACTTGGTTCACCCAAGGAAAAAAGTTAAACTCGCATCTCGGTTAGGTCCCTTACTCCACTGTTACGAAAATTAATTTTGGAAATCTTTCGGGAATAGCTCCGCGGCGCGAACTTGTTCCCCCACGAAAATCTGAAAATAGAATTTGAGTTTGACTTCATTAAAGGGTCAATTTAAGTGATGAGTCTTTTGTCTATTTCATGGGGGGATTATATATTGATTTTCCTTCAGTTTTCAATTACTCACTCAAATCAAAACTCCAAAACAAATCCCAAAAGCTCTCCCTTCTCTCTCTACTCATCCTCCATTGAAGAAACTTTGTAGCTTGAAGAAGAAGACAAAATACCTCAATTTTCTACTTAATTTCAAGGCTTTATCATCTATAAGGTATGGTTTCTTTCACTCTTGGGATTTCTTTCCCCAAGAGGTCCTTCAAAAGATGATTTCTAGATTCCCCCAAAACAAGGGTTTTTCTCCTCACACAGTCTTCTTTCTAAAACGAAATTGTGAATCAATGGTGATGAATTAATGTTGTTTAGATATTAATTGATGGTTAATTGATGAATTCCTATGAGTTTTCCCTTGACCCATGCCTTTCCCCCTAACCCTAAATTGTTAGATTGCTGAAGGTGAATTGTTGAGGGTGATGAACATGTCACTTCTTTACTTTGATTTTAGTTATGTTAATACTTCATGAATTGTTCTATTTCATATGTTGGTTGTGAGTTCTTGGGTATTGAAGTATGAAGTCCCATTAAGGGCAATGAGGTATGATCTTAATTCTTCTTTGATCGCAATTATGCAAGGTGAACCCTACTTATGTGATAATGATGATATAGCTAATTGTGTTGTTGTGATTTTGGTGACATGGATCCCTCATCCCTAACCCTAGATCTATGAATTGTCTATGAAGTATATAATTATGTTATGATGTGCTCATTATATGATTGAATGAATTATCTAGTGATTATAATGTTGTGTCTAAAGTTCAAGGATAGTTCTCACTTGTGATCACCTATGAGCTATTATGATAAGATATTTACTTAAAGGTCTAGAAGAGACTAATATGAACATATACGATGAGATAATATGATTACTAAAGGGAACAATTGTTTAGCACCAAAAAGGCATGTAAATGAGATAGAGGTCTCTCGTTAGTAAGTCTGGCCTCCCACATGGGTTTCCTCATGTTAGTAAGTACGGATTCCCTAGTTATGTGTTCTCTCATGATATGGAAACCTCCACGTTAGTAAGTCAAGGTTTCTAGAAACAATCTCCTTGACCCTTAACTATGTTCCCACATAGGACTCTAGCTTAGTGGATCCACCTAGATAGCTACTTACGAATTGTTACACGTTAGGTACATGTTAACCCTTTCTTTTTAGGTGTGGGACTAGAACACCGGATTCCATGTATCTCACATGGTCTCATGTTAGTTATTTCACTTCTTTCCCAAATGTAAAATTAAATGAACAAGTTAAGTATGTGAACTCTTATTGGAGGCTACTAAATAGGGTAAGGGAGGGTACGAGACTTGTCTTACTCATTGCACAGTGGGATCTTAAGGGATGGTCCTAGTAGTGTTATTTTTATGATTATCATTATGTTGATAAGATATGAGTGTTATTCATGTATTTAATCATATTATGATGAATTATGAGAATATGTTGTAAGTATGAAGTGGGTTGCTTAATGTGTTATTTAGCCTTGGATAGGATCATGGGGTTCTATCTTTGGCATTGCGCAAGTTTTGCTTGGGTGATCAATGTATTGGGTTACTACTGTGTTGAATTGACTTAATATGCTCCTTATATATGCATGTTGAGTTAAATTGATAAAAAACATGATTTTTGACTAAATTGTCCTTTTCTCATGCTTTGATGATTTTTGTTCATAGGAGTCATACTTAGTACATGTGGTTTCTACTAACCCATATTTTCTCCCCTTTTCCCTAAATGTTTCAGTTTTGGGCCATTGAGGTGATTCGTGGTCATTGAAGAAGAAGATATGGCTCTTTCCTAAGTCAATTGGTGAGTCTTCATGAGTTCCGAGGATAAAGCCACTCATCAAGCCTTATTTGTTTTGTCTATGATTTGAGACAATTATTCCATTCTCATGTTGAGACTTTCATTGTAGCCTATATGGCATATTGTAATAGACTAAGGGCTATGCCCAAATATTGTGATTCATACTCTTGTAGATGATTTATATGCGAGATGAGACGTTAGACTTGTATATGATTTGTTATGCTAAAAGACAAGTCTATGTACACTTTGTATGTGAGGAGTCTATGTAAACTCCATATGTAAAGTTTTTTAATTATTCCGAAATTTTGACCTATGATGTGCTATGATGTATGCTAAGGGCTTGTCTTAGTCCACTTAGAGAATGACGACGCCGGTTACGCCTAAGGGATACTTTGGGTCGGAACATCGAATGATAGCTATTGTTGTGAGAACTC
The DNA here is from genome assembly GCA_016801875.1 of Solanum sitiens. NCBI lineage: Eukaryota > Viridiplantae > Streptophyta > Magnoliopsida > Solanales > Solanaceae > Solanum > Solanum sitiens. The sequence continues at coordinate 605,082 of JABWTJ010000457.1, forward strand.
AATAAAAAGTAGATGATTATCCCAGTTTCCTTTAAAATCAATAAGACATGTTGTTAACATGTCTTCAAGGGTCTGAATGGTACGTTCTACTTGACTATTTGTCTGAGGATGAAAAGCTGTACTAAGTTTCACTTGTGTACCTAAACCCTTTAGGAAATATTTCCAAAAACGAGAAGTGAATTGGGCACCTCTATCCGAAATGATGGACAAAGGAATCCCATGAAGGCTCACAATCTCATTAGTGTAGATCCTTGCATAATCTTCGGCAGTATAAGTAGACTTAACATGAATAAAGTGGGAAGATTTGGTCAAACTATCCACAATTACCCATATTGAATCATTTTGCCTCCGGGTTCGAGGCAACCCAACAACAAAATCCATATTGATGGCTTCCCACTTCAAAGTAGGAACATCCATGATTTAGGTTAAACCACCCGATTTAAGATGCTCAGCTTTAACTTGCTGGCAGTTGGGACACTTAGAAACAAACTCTGCTATGTCTCTTTTTAAACCATCCCACCAATAGATATCTCTAAGGTCATGATACATTTTTGTGGCACCCGGATGAATAGAATAACGGGAACCATGGGCTTCTTCTAGAATTCAATTTCTCAAATCCTCAACATCCGATACACATAATCTCCCTTAGTACGTAAGAACATCATCCCCCCCTTGGGAGAATAACTCATTGAGCTTACCAAGTCTCGATTCCTTCAACTCCATCAATAGAAGATCAAGATGTTGCTTAGATTTCACCTCAACAACTAAAGATGACTTGTAATTATGATGGACCATAAAACCACCAATTGGAGAATCTTCGAACCGCATGCCTAAACAAGATAACCTATGAACATCTTTCAAAAGTTTTTTCTTCTCTTCCTCCAAATGAGACACACTACCCATAGTCATAAGACTCAAAGCATCCGCAACTACATTGGCCTTGCATAGGTGGTAGAGGACACTCATGTTGTAATCCTTCAACAATTCTAACCATCTTCTCTGTCGCAAATTCAACTACACTTGTGTAAACACATATTGAAAACTTTTATGGTCAGTAAACACATCAACATGAACACCATACAAGTAGCGTCTCTATATTTTTAGGGCACAAACTGCAACAGCTAACTCAAGATCATTAGTGGGATAATTCTTCTCATGAACTTTGAGTTTCCTACAAGCATAAGCTATAACCTTGCCATTTTGCATGAGGACACATCCCAGTACCACTTGGGAAGCATCACAATACACTACAAAGCCTTCATTGCCTTTCGGTAAGGTCAACACCGGAACAGAGGTAAGCTTATCTTTCAACTCTTAAAAACCTTTTTCACAAGCTTCCGACGACTCAAACTTCACCTTCTTTTGGGTCAAGGTTGTCAAAGCAGAAGAAATGGAAGAAAATCCATCAACAAATCTTCTATAGTACCCGGCTAGACCCAAGAAACTCCTTATGTCAGTGGGAGTCAAAGGTCTAGGCCAATTTTTGACCGCATCCGTCTTCTTCCGATCAACCTCTACACCATCACCAGAGATAATATGGCCAAAAAAGGCAACCGACCTCAACCAAAATTCACACTTGCTAAATTTGTCATAAAGTTGCTGTTCCTTGAGGAATTGCAAGGCCAACCTCAAATGAATCTCATGTTCATTTTCATTCTTGGAGTATATCAAAATATTATCAATGAACACAATTACAAATGAGTCGAGGTAATCTCGGAAAACTCTATTCATTAGGTCAATAAATGTCGCTGGGGCATTTGTTAACCCAAAAGACGTAACTAGAAATTCATAGTGACCATATCTAGTTCGAAAAGCTATTTTGGGAACATCTTCACCTCTCACCCTAAGTTGGTGATACCCCGACCTTAAGTTAATCTTGGAAAAGTAGCTAGCACCTTGGAGTTGATCAAAGAGATCATTAATCCGACGGAGAGGATACTTGTTCTTTATGGTTACCTTATTAAGTTGGTGATAATCAATGCATATTCTAAGGGACCTATCCTTCTTCTTCACGAACAAGACCGGAGCACCCCATGGAGAAATACTAGGTTGAATAAAACCCTTGTCTAGTATATATTTGAGTAGGATCTTCAACTCTTTCAATTCAGACGGAGCTATCCTATATGAAGGTATTGCAATGGGATTCGTATTTGCTAACAAGAGAATGTCAAAGTCAATTTTCCATTCAGGAGGAACGCCTCGAAGGTCATTAGGAAAAACCTTTGGGTAATCCCTCACTACGGGGACTGACTCAATAGAAGGAGTTTCACATTCTAGATCCTTAACCACTCACTACATTATATAGACAACCCTTGCCTATAATCTTACAAGCCTTTAAAAAGAAATGATTTGACCCCTCGGCATAGAATTTCCCCTCTTCCATTCTAAAATGGGTTCTTTGGGAATTTAAACTTCACTACCCTTGTTCTACAATCTATGGAAGAAAAGCATGCATGCAGCCAATCCATACCCAAGATGATATCAAAATAGAACATGTCATGTTCTACCAAATCAACAAGAGTAACTCTATTGGGCAACATTACAGGACATTTCCTATAGACTCTTTTGCAACCACAGCGTCACCCATTGGGGTACAAACCGAAAAGGGTTCAATCAAAACATTGGGAAGTACATCAAACTTCATAGCTACCAAAGGTGTAACAAAAGAAAGGGTAGCACTTGGATCAAGCAAAGCATAGATATTAATAGAGAAAACTTGTAACATACCTGTCACAACGTTGGGAGAGTTCTCTTGTTCACCCCTAACCTTGAGTGCATAAAACGGTTCCTTTTTGGAGCTTCAGAGCTAGGACAACTTTATTGATCTTGGCCATTCCCCTTTCCTTGACTACTCACATTAGGATAATCTTTCACCATGTGGCCACCTTTTCCACAACCATAGCAACTATTAGTTCTAACAAGGCATTCACCCACATGCTTCTTACCACACTTACCACAAGTTGGTCTTTATCTTGGCGGATCAACATTTATCCCCTTTTGAGGTTTAGGATTAGACACCCTATCATTTTGAGTCTTGGAGACACTTGAAGGAACCTGGTTTGAAAACCTCTTCTTGAACTTAGGCTTGTATTAAATGTAAAGCCGACTCTTAGAAGAACCACTTTCAAAAGATCTTGCCATCTTAGATTCTTTATTCCTCATCGTTAGATGACTCTTATATACTTGTTGAGCATGAACCATCAACCTAGAAAGATCCATATTGTCATGAAGCATGGCTGCACAACATTCTACTTCAAGCTTTTCGGACACGCCTTTTACATAACGACTTGTTTCTTCCTTAACATTGGAAACAAAAGAGGAAGCATATTTGGACAACTTAATGAATTTTAAGGAGTATTCCTTGAGACTCATACCTCCTTGACGAAGGTTAATGAACTCCTCTATATTACCTTACCTTTGCTCCCTTGGAAACAATCTGTCAAGAAAGGCCTTTTTGAAGATCTCACAAGTCACGGGACCACCTCCTAAAGACCTACTATCCTTCCACTAATTGTACCATGTCTGCGCCACGTCCTTGACTTGATAGGCAGCAAGCTCATCCTTTTCAGTGGTACTTACCACCATAGCAAACAAGATCTTGTAGACATCATCAAGGAAATATTGGGGGTGTTTATCAACCTTTGATCAAAAGAACAAAGGAGGATTCATCCTCGTAAAATCTCTCAACCGGCTAGCCATAGTACCAGCATGTTTGTTCTCTCGAGGAACAACCTCCATGTTAGCTTGTGTCGTAATGACCTAAGATTGGGTAGTGATGGCTTGGGGCATTTGGAGCAGGGCTTCCCTCATCTCACCAGCCGTAATGGCCGTAGGATTGACCGGAACTTATTCATTTGAAGCAGCTTGCACTTGTGGAGGAACTCGATTGCCTTGGGGAGTAGCTCCCACATTCGCAATCTCTTCTCCTACTCTTCTCGCAGATATCCTTCTTGTGTTCTTCACCTATAACCACAAGAAAGGGATTCGATCCTAAAATACACATAGTGTCAAAACTCTATAGGCACGACATAGGATTAGCAAGAAATGAGAAGTTTCCTAATCATCACATAGCCTCTCATCCATAATTGTGGCGCTCTTCACAATCATGAACAAGACACTATATAACGTGATTTAGTGAGACATTGATCCTAAGGATATTCCACCTCATGCTCTGATACCATATTTGTCACACCCGGAGAGCACCCCCATATGTGACCGGCATCGTTGTCCTCTAATAGGACTCAGGTAAGCCCTTAGAATTCGTCATAACATGTCATTAGTTAAAATTGCGGAAAAATTAAAAACTTTTAATACTATGTGAAGTATACTTAGTCTTCATGTATAACAATCATGAAAACATACGTAGCGGTATTCTAAATGTTGTCTCATGTAAAACCATCTAAAGAATACGAATCTGGACTTAGCCAATAAAAGTCAATATGCCTGATTGGCCTTAATACTAAAGAATCCAAAAAACGTAAACGGAATCAAAAGTATCCTTAATAACTTCTAATGTCTTCATAATCTAGAGTACAAAAAGATAGAATCCCCGAACATGGGAACCTACCAACACTTGGAGAGTGAGTTCCAAGCTTCTTCAATCAACCTTCTTAATCTTCAATGGACGGACCCTACATTTGTAGTAATATAGAGTAATGGGTTAGTATGCCACATGTACTAAGTATGGGTAGGGTAATGGGTTTGTACACAACATGTACTAAGTATGGGTATATGCACATAACATTTAAGGACATGCATGAAAAGGATCATTTCTTAGAAAGCATGCTAAGTCATTTGAAAATCTTTAATTCACATACCATAGAACATATACAAGTTAAGGATTCCATCAACATAAAGCATGATCATAATCAAAGACATATTATCATTGAGTCAGGTTGACATTTTATATTCAATAGATCATATAAACATAAAATACAAAAGACTTTCCAATGATCACATCCCGAACCTACTAGAGCAATGGTCATGTGAAGCCCCATAATCCCACACAACTAAGTAGATAAGATAGGAGACCGTAAGTAAAGATTTGCTTCATATAACTTGTACATAAGTAGTCATCACCTCATAAAGAAATATAAACCAATAATATATTTATTAATGCAACCAACTTCATTTAAGAGTAATAACATGTGTCATAAGCATCGTACCTTTTATGAAATCAGATTACATAGGAAACAATCTCCTAGGACTTCCCTTAGAGTCAACTTGTGCAATGTCTAGGTAGATTATCATACCCCTACCTATACTAACTAGACTCTTCAAGTCGTCCTAGTAAACATTTATAAACTTGTCTTTCATTTTACTTGAGGGAAAAATTGCCTTAACCGACATTAGACCATTTGAGCTAAACATGGAATCCGGTGTCATAAAACCCCATACCGAAAGAAGGTGGTCTACCGGCCAAAGTAGAACCAAAGATGATATATCTTTCTAGGTGGACCCACTAGCTAGTATCCTATGGTGGCAACATAGTTCAAGAACTAGGAGATGTATTAGAGACCCATAGTTCCACATTACATGGCATCCTCTAACTCGTGAGAGTCATTCTGAACCTACCTTCCAACTAGGAAAGGGACACCTCTCATATCTAGCTCACTCAGTCCTAAGCTAAATTCCCTTTTTTGATTAACCTTTAAGTCATCATTTATTCATAAATCTTATCATAAGTCATAGGAGATTTACTCCTTGTATAAACATGATCATAAGCTCTTTAGGATTAGATGATAATTTCCTTTCATCGTAACCTTTCATTTGTGAGATTAACATATCATAAATCATATTGTGTAAAGCATACAAGAGAATATCATAAACTTGTATTATCGTATTCTTATCATGATCTCACAAATTAACATATTCATAGCCCAACATATATGCATAGCATCATCATACATACTTCACTAGCATTGTAACATCAATTATAGGCAAACATAAATATCATAGAGTAATCACGACTTTAGAAGACTTACCTCTTGCTTCCAAGATCCTTATTCAAGAACTTATATTCAATATACAACAACCATCCAAGTACATAGTGAAATACTCAATATCATAATCAATACTAACTCTTCAACTCATAAACAAGACTAATTCATAAAATAGAATAAGGTAAAGGGTCTTTTAGGAGTTCATTCAAGTCATAGTCCCAATCCAAACAATTACATGTTATCATGTAGTAGGTATACCCCATGCGAAACCATCAATTTGATAGAGGATATACTTCACACAAAATTCAAGCATTACAAGTCAAACATTCTAAAATATATGCTAAATCAACCATAGAAAACCATTATTTTTCATCGATAGTCATAAATTTAGAGTTAGGAAGAAAACCTGTTTTGTAGAGTAAAAACCCTAGAAACATGAATTTCTTGAAAACTATCTTTGAAAGGACCTCTTGGGGAAAGGTATACCAAGAGTGAAAAAACCATACCTTATTGACGCTTTATCCACAAAAAATGAATGGAAATGTTAAAATATTCATCTTCTTCCTAAAGCTTTTCTTGTTCTTCAATGGAGTCTGAAACATAGAGCGTTCTTGAGAGAGACGAGAGAAATTCATTTGATATGATTTGAAGTGTGTAAAAGTGGTCTAAAACTAAACTCAACTCAATATATAGTCGTCCCATAAAATAAACAAAATACTGTTCACTTAAATGGGTTTATTTGTGAAGTTAAATTACCTGAAATATGACTTTAACGATCTAGGAAGTGGCTGCGCGTCGCGCGGCCATTTCCCATTATTTTTATGAATTTTTGGTTCAAGGCAGTGAACCTCGTGTGGGCTGCGCATCGCGTAGCAGCCACTTGGTTCTTGCTCGCACAGGCTGCCCATGTGTGAGTCCTCCCCAAGGACCCTTCGGGTGGTCCTTGGGGTGTCGTTGTCGGACGTTTAGACCCTTTGTACTACATTTTACTTTCTAATTCTTTTTATAAGTTTTGGACTTCATTTGACACTTTGAAACCTTCACCAAACATAAACTAGTTCAAATTAGCTAGTTTCTGGACGTCAAGGTCTTTCTTTGTTGTTTTGGATATAACCTTTTCTAAATGAGTTTATTACATTAATATAAGTCTGGACACACTATTTTAACTATTATTCAATAGGCTAGGCTCTAGTCTAAGTCATGGAACTTCCGGAGTGTTACACCCAGAAGGTGAGCCGGTCAGTGTGCGCTCCTCATCACACTAGGAGGTGGTGAAAACACTGGGAACCACCTTCTGATGGGTACCCCTAGTGACTCATGCAGCTGGTGTGGGGGTGGTGGCACCCGGAGGAACGTATTCTGGATCTTTCTCATTGTAGGAGTAAGCAACCATCCGACGAGATAGGGCCACGGACTTGGACTTGCCCCTTGAGTAGACGATATCCTGTTTAGGAGCCATTTGTACCTGTAGAGCAGTTTTTAATCTCAATTCAACAATACTATACACTCGAAACAAGCAGAGCGAAGAAGAAAAAAATTTCACAACACAGTTTAGTTCTGCAACTTCAGGTAGACGGGCACTATCGACGGTCCGTCGATAGGGTCCGTCGTTGGACACTTAGAATTATTTAACTTAATCAAAAATCTCATACCACTTCCGTCGTCTAACACTTATAATATTTTTTATAAATAAGTGAAAACATGTTCTCTAAATGAAACGACGGACGTGCAGAACGTAGTCCACTTCCGTCATTTAAGGCTTCAACCATTTAGGGTTTGTCCAATCGACGGACCCCATCGACGGCCCATCAATCCATCGACGGTGCGTCGACGGGGTCTCCTATTGTTGGCTTGAGACAGACTTTAGGCCTTTTTGCAAGATCAATTTTATGGATAATTTTAGACCTACGCAAGTCTAGACAAGCATTATAACACCCAAAAAAATGTATTCATCATTCCTAGAGTTTTGGTTTCACATAATTTGTGTTCTAATTCATCCATACTAAGAAACTTTAAGTTGGAATATCTAAAACTACTGAGAAAGTCAAATTATAGGCAAGCTAATAAGCGGGAAAACCACATTCTTTCATTCCGAGGGACGTAAGACACTAGTTAGTAGCATGCAAGATCAATTGACTTAGTCCCCAGTCAAGACCCACATTTGAATTTTGGTTACACAATTATGAACGGGAATTCAAAGTGTAAAGGAAATTGAAGTACCTTTAGTTCGTAGTAGTGTGGTTGTGATATGAACTCGAATAATATCCTACGCATTCAAACTTTTATCACCGGCCGAAGAACAATGGGGAGACAAGAGAGTTTGGGAATAGAGGGTTTGGGGGATTTGGGGGATTCTGATTTGGGATTGATATGGAAAATGGGAGTATAATGTTGTGTGAGAAAGGATAGAAATAAAAGAATAAAAACAAATTTGGAAGGAATTTTAAAAGAAATTGAAGGTGGGAATGAATATAAACCGTTATGTCCTTTAATATTACCGTCCGGGTCGGGTTGGGTCACTGGTATTTTGGACCTACGAAACCCCATCGACCGTCCGTAGGTCAGTCAACGGTCCATTGATTGGGACCGTCCTTTGCTTCTACACTTAGAAAATTTAAGGGACATAACTGGGATCTACGGACACCATCGACGGTCTGTCGGTTGAATGACGGCCCGTCGATGGGGTTCGTAGACCATCGATGGACCCTGCACATGTAAAAACCATTAACCTATTTTTTTGTGCTTTTCTAGAAACTTTTGAGACACAGACCCTAGACTGATCTCTAGCCAACACTAGCACTCAGGTAAGAATAAAATGATATTAAAAGCAAAACGAAATAAGAAAATACGACTATTCCTACAAAGAAAATAAAACCTATCATTGCTAGAGGATACACCTTGGGTTTCCTCCCAAGAAGCGCTTGATTTAACGTCACTACACGACGCAGGCTCCTTGATTACTCAAACTTCATCAAGGTGTTAGGCCTAGCCGCTTCATGCACACTCTCCGCATTCCCCAGATAGATCTTAATCCTTTGCCCATTGACTGTGAACTTTTCACCTTCCTTATTCTTCAAATCAACCACTCCGTGTGAATAATCCTTTGCCCATTGACTGTGAACTTGCCCATTGTGGTCCTGTCCACTTGGACTTGAGTTTGCCCAGAAATAAACGTAGCCTAGAGTTGAATAGAAGCATCAAATCACCAACCGAAATTCTCGCTGTTCAATCCTTTGGTCGTGGTACTTCTTCATCTTCTCTTTGTACATGGCTGAACTTTCATAGGCTTTGAGGTGAAACGCATCAAGCTCATTCAACCCATTTAGTCTTTGTTCCGCTGATTCATTCCAATCCATCTTCAGTTTCTTCATTGCCCACATTGCTTTGTGCTCTAACTCGACCGACAAGTGACAAGCCTTTCAATATACAAGTTTGTATGGAGACATACAAATGGGCATCTTTTATGCAGTCCAGTAGGCCCAAAGAGCCTCCTTGACCAACTTGTAATATTAGAATTCACCATTTTCGCCAGAATTTGCTTGATCTCTAGATTGGACACATCAACTTGCACGGTAGTATGTGGGTGATAAGGAGTAGCCACATTATGGAGAACCCCATATTTCTCCAATAACCCTTTGAAGAACTTAATAGAAAAGTGAGAGCCACCATCACTAATAATGTCCCTAGGGGTGCCAAATCTGGAGAAGATATTCTTTTTCAAGAATACGGTGACACTCTTTCTTTCATTATAAGGAAGAGCTACAGCTTCCACCTATTTAGACACGTAGTCAACCACCACAAGTATATACTTTATTCCATGAGAACTCATAAACGACCCATAAAATCAATGCCCCATACATCAAATAACTTAATCACCAGAATAGGGTTCAACGGGAGCTCTTGCCTCTTCGAAATTCATCCATCTCGCTGGCATCGATCACATGATTTGGCGAACTCATGAGAATCTTGATGAATGGTTTGCCAATAGTACCCACATTACAAAATTTTATGGTCAGTTTGAATACCACTATGGCCCACCCAAAGGCGAGGAGTGACATGCCCAAAACACTCAACATCTCAACTTCCTGTACACAATAGCAAATAATCTCATCGGCACAACTCTGGTATAAGTAAGGCTCATCCCAAAAGAAATTTTTCACATCATACATGAATTTTTCCGCTGATGGAAAGACAAGTCCGAAAGAACTATATCACTATCCAGATAATTCACAAAATCTGCGAACCATGGGATCAAATCTTGAGAAGCGACCAATACATGTTCATTAGGGAATGCATCATCAATTTCGGCGTTTTCTCCCACTTCACGCATAGCTTCATCCTCTAACCTAGACAAGTGATCGGTAACTTGATTCTCGGTCCCCTTTTTGTCTTTTACCTAGAAGTGAAACTCTTGCAGTAATAGTACCCATCTAATCAACCTTGGCTTCACCTCCTTCTTCTCTATTAAATACCTCAACGTGGAGTGGTCTATATGCACTATAACTCTCGTCTGAGCAAATAATAGAGAAATTTTTCAATAGCAAATACCACGCAAGAAACTCTTGTTCGGTTACCGTGTAGTTCTTTTGATCTTGTTCAGGCCTTTACTTGCATAGTAAATGGGTTGAAGGATTTTATCCCATCTCTGTACCAATACCACACCAAAAGCAACCCACTAGCATCACACATCACCTCAAATGGTTTACTCCAATACGGGGAAATAATAATGGGCGCAGACACCAACTTCTCCTTCAATTCTCCAAACGCTTTCAAAAAGGATTCATCAAAATAGAACTTATATTCTTCTCAAGTAGTTTTCACAAAGGATGTGCAATTTTATAAAAATCTTTAATAAACCTCTGGTAAAAACACGCATGTCCAAGAAAACTTCTCACACCTTTTACAGAGATAGGTGGAGGAAGCTTCTCTATAACTTTGACATTAGCTCGATCAACCTTTGTTCCCTTCTCTGAGATGCGATGGCCCAACACTATGCCTTCTTTCACCATAAAGTGACATTTTTCCTAATTAAGCACAAGATTGTAATATTCACATCTTTTAAGTACCACAACCAAATGACTCAAACACTGATCAAAGAAGTCGCCAACCACCGAAAAATCATCCATGAACACCTCAATAGTCTCCTCCACAATATCTAAGAATATCGACATCACACATCGCTGAAAAGTTGTCGGTGCATTACACAACCCAAACGACATCCTTTTGAATGTGAATGTCCCATAAGGGCAAGTAAAAGTGGTCTTATCTTGATCCTCAGGGGCAATAGAGATTTTATTGTAACCCGAATAGCCATCAAGAAAAAAATACCACCCTTTTCCTGCGAGTCTATCTAACATCTGATCCATAAAGGGCATGGAGAAATGGTCTTTCTCAGTCCATGCATTCAACTTCTGGTAATCCATACAAACTCTCCATCCGGTCAGTGGCCGCATTGGGACTACCCACTATCATCCCCACTCTTTTTAGGCACACACTAAACAGGACACACCCAACTTCTATTTGCAATAGGATAAATGACTCCGGTATCCAACCACTTGATGGTCTCTTTTTTTACTATATCTTGCATAGGTTGATTCAACATTTTTTGGTTCTGAATACTTGGTTTGTAATCGGGCATGAGTTGGATTTTGTGTGAAAAAATACCGGGGGGAATCCCAATAATGTCCATAATAGTCCAACCAATTTCTTGTGTGAAGCTCTTCAAAACCTCCACGAAACACTCTACTTGTTGCCCATTCAAATCCACTGCAATTATCACCAGAAAAGTGTCATCTCTACCCAAGAATACATACCTTAGGTGAGGTGGTAGAGCCTTAAGCTCTAACTTTGGAGTCTCTTTAATAGATGGTTTCGCGGGTGGAGAGTCGCAATGTTTCATATCTAACTCCAATTTCTTTGGTTTTGACCGATATTCATTTCGTTCAAGTGCAGCCACTAAAGACCCATAATTTTCAATACCATCACTATTAAAATTCATGATCACAACCACTAGTGCCTCGACACCTAGTCGCTCTTTAATTTGTACCTTGGATATACACTCAACCCTGTAGGATATAGAAGATACCGCTTGGAGCTCACCACTCTGGTTCATGGACCTACAGATGTTGAAAGTTGCTTCTTTATTGTTCAACCTGAACTTCATTTACCCCTTTTCCATATCAACCAATGCACGCCCGATGGCAAGGAATGGCCTCCCTAGAGTAATGGGAACCTCAAAATCAACCTCACAGTCAAGAATCACAAAATCGATCGGGTGATCCTTGATTGCGAGGTTGACTTTGATGTTCCCATCATCGTTGGGAGACCATTCCATACTACTAGGTGTGCAGTAGTTGATATGAAGAAGGTCCAGATGAAGTTCAGGATAAATAATAAAGAGGCAACACTTGATATTTGTAGGCCCATGAAGCAAAGTGGCGAAGTGCAATCTATGTCCGCAATAACATACAAAGTCGACAGTGTGTCTGGGGTGTGAATTGAATAAATATTGAGTGTTGAGTCTCATGCAACAATTATGATGACCTTCCAGAGTGATGACATAAAGGATTATGAAGAGTGGGTGGCTTCACTTGAAAGATTTGAGTACCTGTTAAAGCCAAAAGGGTTGGAGCTAGATATAGAGAATCGTGAATTCCCACCTGCAAATCCATCGTTTGAGGAAACACCAAAATTAGAGCCCAAGGCTCTACCACCGCATTTAAGGTATGTATTATTGGGCATGAATGAGACACTCCTAGTTATTATTGTGGCAGATCTGAATGTTCAACAAGTCAAGTGTTGGTAGCCGTGTTAAAGAGGTTCAAGCGAGCCATTGGGTGGACCATTGCAGATATTATCGGAATTCCTCCTCGTATTTGCTCTCACAAGATCAAACTCATATCGGATTACAAGCCTAGCATTGAGTATGAGAGAAGATTAAATATGCCAATGCAAGAGGTCGTGAAGAATGCGATTATTAAATGGTTGGATGCTGGAGTCATTTATCCCATCGCACAAATTAGTTGGGTATGCCCTATTCAATGTGTACCTAAAAGGGGTGGCATCACAGTGGTTCCGAATGAAAGGATAGAGTTTGTTATGATGTAACTAGTGACCGGATGGACATTTTGCATGGATTATCGGAAGTTGAATTCGTGGACAGAAAAGAACCATTTCCCTATGCCATTTATGGACTAGATGCTAGATAGACTTGTTGGTAAGGGATGTTATTTCTTCCTTGATGGGTATTCGTGCTACAATCAGATCTCGATTGCCCCAGAAGATCAATAAAAGACCACATTCACATGTCCTTATGGGACTTTCTCATTCAAACGGATGCCATTTGGGTTATGCAAAACACCTTCCACTTTCCAGCGTTGTATGATGTTGATCTTCTTCGACATGCTTAAGGAAACTATTGAGGTGTTCATGGATGATTTCTCTATCGTGGGAGACTCGTTTTATCATTGTTTGGAACATTTAGCCGAAGTAGTTAAAAGATGTGAAGATTGCAATTTAGTACTAAATTGGGAGAAGTACCATTTTATGGTCAAAGAAGGTTTGTGTTAGGTCATCAAAGCTCGAGCAAGTGTATTGAGGTCGATAGGGCCAAATTTGAGGTGATTGAAAGGCTTCCACCACCCATCTTCATAAATCGTGTTATAAGTTTCCTTGGGAATAGAAGGTTCATTAAAGATTTCTCAAAAATTGCACATCCTTTGTGCAAGTTGCTTGGAAAGGAGAGTAAATTTGACTTCGATCATGCTTGTCTTATAGAATTTGAAGAGTTGAAAAAGAAGTTGGTCTCCATCCCTATCATTATTGTTCCAAACTTGGGAGAGCCATTCAAAGTCATGTGCGATGCCAGTGGTTCGGCGCTTGGAGTAGTATTGGGAAAAGGGGTGAAAATATCGTTCACCCAATATACTATTAAATGCAACCCAAAGAAATTACACAATTACAAAGCAAGATCTTCTTGCGGTGGTGTTTTTTTTCAAGAAATTTCGCTCGTATTTGCTTGGGACAAAGGTGATAGCGCACATGGACCATTCAGCATTGAGATATTTCATGGCCAAGAATGATGCAAAACCTCGACTTATTAGATGGGTGTTGTTTTTGCAATAATTTGATTTTGTGGTAAAAGACTGAAAGGGGACAGAGAACCAAGTTGCCGATAACCTGTCGAGATTAAAATATAAAGCTTACTCGAGCTTGCGAAAAAGGGTGAAATAAATGATATGATCTCAGATGAGAATGTATTGGCAGCCTCACATGACCTCATTCCTTGGTATGCCGACTTTGCTAACTACTTGACAAGTGATATAGTACAAACAGACTTGTCGTCGCATCAAAGGAAGAAGTTCATCCATGATGTTAAAAAAATCTTTCGGGATGAGCCATACTTGTATCAAAGTTGCGCCGATGGGATTATTCATCGTTGTGTGCCATTGCTAGAGATGTTGAGTATTCTCGAGGCATGTCATTCATCGCATGTGTAACACTTCCAAAAAACAAGACGTGTTCTAAAGCCTAACATAAGTGTCATAAGGTCTAGACACTACTTTAAGGCCTATTTTAATGTTTATAAGTCATTTAGGAAGTCTAGAAACCAAAACATCCAAGAACGTCCATGACGTCCGAAAACTAGTTCTAGGAGGTACTAGCGTGCTTTAGCCTATTTGACTAGCTTTTAGGAGTCGGGAATCCATTAGAATTGGTGGAAGGGTGTCTAACATGGGTTTAGGTTGATTCATAGTCGAAACTTCTGGGTAATACTCCCCAAGCACCAACCAAGGGCCCTTTAGGAGGACCCTTGCAAGTGGAGTCAACACTGCCTGGGCAGTGTGCACCCACGAAAGGGCACAGACGGGGCATGTATTGATCGACGGGGCATCAATGCCAACCGTCTACCAAAACTTAGACAATTAATTGAAGGGTATAGTTTGCACACTCTCTGAACTCATCGACAGACGTGCATCATGGAAGGGGGGCTGGTCCGTCGATTGATCTATGAGGCGTCGACGGGGTTCCGTCTATAAGTGGCCTGTTTTTGCTGCACGTTTTTAAGTTAGTCTTAACTAATTAATTAAAGGGTTTGGTGGTTAGTTAGGGATTAAGGGAAGTCTAATTAAATTAATTAACCCCCCATATAAAGACCCCAACCGCATTAGTCTAATTACAACTCTCAAAACAAAATTCTATTCCTTCTATCTTCGTTCTCTCTCTATTAGAAGACACCATTGAAGACAAGCTAGGGGAGGGATTTGGGGGATGTAAAGGGACGATTTCACCATCAATTCTTCATCAAACATTGAGGTATGGGATCTAATTCACCTTCGGGACCTCTTTCCTCAAAGGGTACCTTCAAAGTATTTTCAAAAGTTAAGTTTCATGTGGGTCTTTCTCAATCTCGAACATTATGTTAGGAATTGGTTTGTTTATGTTTTCTATTGGATAATATGAATTGATTAACATGTATTCTAACTTAATAATGATATATCTTGATGGTTTGGTCTAGTTTGTAGAAGATGACCATTGACCCTTAACCCTAGGTTTGACCTTGATACGAATTAGGTTGTATTTGGTCCAATTAACTTGGTTATTGGTTGAATTACTATTATATGATGTTTTTGCATTAATCATGAACAAATTAGAGTGACTTGTGGTCTTTCATGCTAGTTCTTGAGAAGATGATCTAGGTTAGGAAGTATGTTGTAAATTGACCTAAGTATCTTGTCTTAAGCTATAATCTAGTATTAATTTTGATGTAGTGATTCTTCTATTCTTGTTATCATGTTGATTATTGACTTATGATTATGTATAACCAAATTGGGTTGAATTGAGGGTTTATGGTAAGACCTTGATGATGAACTATGAAGGAGACTTGGTAAGTCTTATGATCTCTATCCTTTACCTCAAAATGTGGTTAATTGTGATTAAGTCATGATGTTGTATTAGAGTATGCCTTGTATTGGGATTGATAGGGTGGTATGATGTTGAATTGAAATGTCTTTATTATGATTTGGAGGTGTTGTATTAACATGTAAATGTTATAATGAGGGTGAATGATTTACCAATGTGCCTTATCATGATATGAAATGTTAATGTGCTAACCTTACTTATATGAATTGTAATAAAAGGACTTATACTAATGAAATTATTAATGAGCTATGATAATGATGATGTTATACAAGGGTTAGACCCTATGACCTAAACTAAGCTATGATTGATATAAAGGCTTAGAGACATTTCAAAAAGGGACTCTAGCTTAGCAACGAGTGAACTAGAGTAAGGAGTGTCCCTTCATGCATAGGGAATGTAAGATCACTAACGTACTCTTGAGATTGGAGACTACAATGCCTGTATCAGAAAGAGGGTCCCAACTATATCTCCTAGTTCTTGAACTATGTTGCCCCCATAGGAATAGTAGCAAGTGGATCCACGTAGTTGCTATGTTTCATGTTTTTGTACTACCTTGGCAAGTAGTTCGCTTTCCTTCGGTGTAGGGTTTTATGACGCCGGATTCCACATTAGATCATGTGGTCTATGTCAGTTAGGGCAAGATGTTCCCAAAAGGTAAAATGAACTAAAGTATTTAACTCTAACTATGATAATCTAAGGGGTCTACCTTAGTCTAGGTAGGGGTATGGGACTCTAACTAAACATTGCACTAGTTAGCCTTGACGGGAGTCTTAGGATGATGTTCTTATGTATGATTATGCTTATAATGTTATATGACATGTATATGATGAACTTGCACATTGTTGATACTATATGTTGATTAGTTCACTTATGAATATGTGTTGGTTTATATTGTTAAAATAAGATGATATGTACACCTAAATGCCATGTTATGTGAAGTAGGATGTTAGTCATGATTCTTGTTGGGTTACTTGATTAAGGTTATGGGGCTTTACTTGGTCATTGCACTTGTTGACTTGATAGGCGTTCATGGGTAATTGACTTTCTTTGTTTATAAAGAAATATACTCTTATTCATGATTATTATTAATATGACTTGATGATAGGGTTACTTGAGTATGTATCTACTTATATGTTATGTATGGTTGATTTGACTAGACTTGATTTTGTAGTTCTTGTGATGTACATGCCTATGACTTAATGAATATGCAATATTGTTTGGTATGGTCTTGTTGAATATGCATAAGTATTTTTAAAGTAAATGTCATATATTTATGAAATGTCCCTTTTCTTAGCATGATTTCAAAGTATCTGTGCATATGGTCTCATACTTAGTACAAGTGGAGTACTAACCCCATTTCTTCCTTTTCCCCATCATTTAGGTTCGGGTCGTTGAAGTGTTTTGGAAGGCTACTTGAAGAAGGCTTGGATCTCTTATTCATCGAAGTAGGGCAGGTCCTCAATTTCTGAGGGCGATGCCACTATCTAGCTTATGGAGTTGTTATGAGTTTTAAGACTTTTTTGTTTTTTTCCTTTCAATTGTGTACACTACATTTGTATGACCTACGTGTGGTATTATTGAATTGATGTATGGGCTAGGCCCAAATTTGATATACTCTTAGTAGATGGTTATGAGATGAGACAACTATTATCACTATGATATTTCTGTATATATTTGTGTGCAATAAAAATAGAAGACTAAGTAATCTTCCTATACGAAGGGTTTGTGTATACTCGATATATATATATATATATATATATATATATTATGTGTATGTAGAGGTCTATGTAAGCCTCCATGTAGAAGTAATCAAAAGTTTTAAATTTTCCGCTAAATTTGACCTATGAATGTAATGATGTAAACTAAGAGGCTAGTGTTAGTCCTCAAAGAGGACGATAACACCGGTTACATCTTTGGGGTAAACCAAGATGTGACAAAATTGGTATCAGAACATGAGTTTGAATTATCTTTGAGTTAATTTCTCTCTCAACCACGTCTATGTAAGTTCGTATTCATAATTGTGAAGCGTGCCACACTTATGGATAAGAACCTACGTGATGCCTAGGAAACTCTCACTTTCTTGGAAATCCAATATCGTGCCATTAGAGTATATGGTGTGCTTTTGCATCTAATGCTATTGTTGTGATTATAGTAAATGAACACTCGAAGGAATGCGGAACAAAGGCTTGAAGATGAGATTGCCAATGCGGGAGCTCCTCCCCGTGGTGATCAAGTTCCTCCTCTTGAAGAAGATGCTAATAATGACCAAGCTCCGGTCAATCCTCCACCTTTGACGGATGGTGACATAAGGGCTTCCCTTATCCAATTGGCCCAAGCCTACACTACACAAGCCCAAGCTATGATGGACCAAGCTAACCAGGAGGTTGTACCCCGTCCAAATCAAAAAGTTTCTACCATGGCCTCCCGTCTAAGGGACTTCACTAGGATGAACCCTCCTACATTCTACGGGTATAAGGTTGTAGAAGAGCCCCAAGAGTTCATTGATGAGGTCTATAAGATACTCTTGGCTATGGGGATGTCTACTAGTGAGAAGGCCAAGTTAGCCACTTATCAGCTCAAGGATGTGGCTCAAGCATGGTATCTCCAATGGAGGGATAATAGACCATTAAGAGGTGGACCGGTGACTTGGGAGACCTTTAAGAAGGCTTTTCTTGATTGGTTATTTCCTAGGGAGATGAGGGAAGCTAAAGTGGTGGAGTTCATCAACCTTCGCCAATGAGGTATGAGTGTTCATGAATACTCCTTGAAATTCACTAAATTTTCAAAATATGCTCCTTCTTTGGTTTCCGATCCTAGAGAAGAAATGAGCCTCTTTGTGATGGGGGTGTTGGATGATTTGCAAGAGGAGTGTCATTCGGCTATACTACACGACAATATGAACATTTTGTCTTATGGTGCATGTCAAACATGTGGAATAGGCAAGGGCTAAGAGGAAGAGTAGAGATGCTAAGAGGGCAAGAACTGTTGATGGAGGTTCTTCAAAGAATAGGCTTGAGATATAAGACAAGACATGATTTAAGAAGCGTGTTTCTAATCAAGTTCCTTCCAAGTTCCCTAAGGCTAGTGGTTATTGGGTGTCTAACCCTAAGCCTAAGAAGGGAAAGGGTACTAGTTCACTAACCAATAATCCAACTTGTGGAAAGTTTGGCAAGAACCACTATGGTTATTGTCTTAAGGTGACGGACAATTATTTTGGTTGTGGTAAAAGTGGGCACAAGGTTAGGGATTTTCCTAATGTGAGTGGTCATACAAGGGTAGTGGTTAAGCTCAAGCAAGTGGTTCAAATGAGGCTCCCAAGAATAACCGCTTCTATGTTCTCTGCTCTAAGGGTGAGCAACAGACTTCTCTCGACGTGGTGACCGGTATGTTGAAAGGCTTCTCTATTGATGTATATGCTTTAATTGACCCCGTTCTACTTTATCATTTTTTACCCCTCTAGTATCTAAAAAGTTTGACATTTTACCTGATATTTTGCATGAACCTTTTATAGTGTCTACCCCGGTAGGTGAGTCGGTTATTGCAAAAAGGATGTATAGAAATTGTCCAATAATGTTTCCCAATAGAGTTTCTTATGTTGAACTAGTAGAGCTTGATATGCTTGATTTTGATGTCATTTTGGGTATGGATTGGTTGCATGCTTGCTTTGCCTCTATTGATTGTAGGACAAGGGTGGGGAAGTTTAACTTTCCAAATAAACTCGTTGTTGGGTGGAAGGGGGGAAATTCTATTCCTAGAGGTCGTATCATCTCTTGTCTAAAAACATGCAAAATGATCTCTAAAGGTTGTCTATACCATATTGTGAGAGTCCAGTATTTAGACTCTGAAATTCCTCCCATTGAGTCGGTCCTCATCGTGAGTGAATTTCCGGAGGTCTTTCCTAATGATCTTCCCGGTATTCCTCCCGAAAGGGAAATTGATATTGGTATCGATTTGCTACCAGATACAAATCCCATTCCAATTCCTCCTTATCTGATGGCTCCAGTTGAATTGAAAGAGTTGAAGGCTCAACCCAAATATTTACTAGAAAAAGGCTTCATTAGACCTAGTATTTCTCCATGGGGTGCTCCGATTTTGTTTGTGAAGAAGAAGGATGGGTCCTTAAGAATGTGTATTGATTATCGCCAACTCAATAAAATCACTATTAAGAATAAGTATCCTATCCCTCAGATTGACGACTTGTTTGATCAACTCCAAGGGGCAAGCTACTTTTCTAAGATTGACTTTAGATCGGGGTATCACCAACTTAGGGTGAGAGGTGAGGATATACCAAAGACAACATTTTGGACTAGATATGGTCATTATGAATTCTTAGGAATGTCCTTTGGTCTCACTAATGTTCCAACAAAGTTTATGGACCTAATGAATAGGGTATTTCAAAGTTACCTAGATTCATTTATCATTGTTTTCATTGACGACATCTTGGTATATTCGAAAAATGAGGGTGATCACATGAACCATTTGAGGGTGGTGTTGCAAGTACTTAAAGAACATCAATTGTTTTCCAAGTAAAGAAAATGTGAGTTTTGGTTGAGGCCGGTGACATTTCCTTGTCATATCATCTCTAGTGAGGGAGTTGCGGTTGATCCAAGGAAAACGGAGGCGGTGAAAAATTGGCCTAGACCATTGACTCCAACAAACGTTAATAGTTTCTTGGGTTTAGCTGGTTATTACCGGAGGTTTGTAGATGGTTTTGCGTCCATTGCATCTCCCTTGACTACTTTTACCCAAAAGTGTAAGAAATTTGAGTGGTTGGAGGCATGTGAGAGAAGTTTTCAAATGTTGAAAGATAGGCTTACTTCCGCTCCAGTGTTGACTTTACCAGAGGGTACAAAGAGTTTTGTTGTATATTGTGACGCATCCCGAGTGGGTTTAGGGTATGTGCTTATGCAATATGGTAAGGTGATAGCCTATGCTTCTAGGCAACTTAAGGTGCATCAGAGAAACTATCCAACTCACGACCTTGAGTTAGCGGTCGTGGTATTTCCCTTGAAAATGTGGAGGTATTACTTGAATGGTGTTCATGTTGATGTATATACTGCCCATGTGAGTCTCCAATATGTGTTTACCACAAAGGAGTTGAATCTTCGACAAAGAAGGTGGTTAGAATTGTTGAAGGATTACGACATGAGTGTCATCTATCACCCCGGCAAGGCCAATGTGGTTGCGGATGCTCTAAATCGTATGACTATGGGTAGTGTGTCTCACATAGAAGAAGCCAAGAAAGACCTAGTGAAGGATGTTCATAGGTTGGCTAGGTTGGGTGTGAGGTTGGAAAATTCTCCGAATGGTGGATTAATGGTCCATCATAACTCCGAGTAATCATTGGTAGTTGTGGTGAAGTCCAAACAACACCTTGATAAATCATTGATAGAATTGAAGGAATTGGTCCTTGTCAAGCTTAATGAGGCATTCTCCTTAGGGGGGGATGGTGTTTTGAGGTACCAAGGAAGATTGTGTGTTCCCAAGGTTGATGAGTTGAGGAACCGAATCCTTGAGGAAGCCCATGGGTCCCGCTACTCCATACATCCGGGTTCGACAAAAATGTACCATGACCTTAGTGAAGTATATTGATGGGAAGGCTTGAATAAGGACATAGCGGAGTTTGTTGCTAAATGTCCAAATTACCAACAAGTGAAAGCCGAACATCAAAAGCGGGGTGTCTTACTACCAGAAATCCAATTTCCTACTTGGAAGTGGGAAGACATCAATATGAATTTTGTAGCGGGTTTACCTCGGACTCAAAGACAATATGACTCTATATGGGTGGTTGTGGATAGGTTGACCAAGTCCGCTTACTTTATTCCCGTCAAGTCTACTTATTCGGAGGAAGATTATGCTAGGATATTCATAGATGAGATTGTGTGTCGCCATGGTATTCCGTTATCTATCATATCAGATCGGGGTGCACATTTCACATCTAGATTTTGAAGGTCTTTCCAAGAAGGGTAGGGTACTAAGGTGAAGTTAAGTACCGCTTTTTATCCCCAAACGGATAGTCAAGCAGAGCGTACTATTCAAACCCTTGAAGATATTCTTAGGGCTTGTATTATTGATTTCAAGGGAAATTTGGATAAGCATTTACCTTTGGTGGAGTTTTCATATAATAATAGTTTTCATTCATCCATCTCCATGGCTCCCTATGAAGACTTGTATGATAGGAGGTGTAGGTATCCTATTTGATGGTTTGAAGTGGGTGAGCCATAGCTTCTTGGTCTCGATTTGATTTATAAGACTTTTGAGAAAGTTTATATCATAAGGAACCGGTTGCAAACGACCTATAGTCGGCAAAATTCTTATGCCAATCATATGAGAAGGGATTTGGAGTTTGAAGAAGGTGATAAGGTGTATTTGAAAATCTCTTCTATGAAAGGGGTGGTTAGATCTGGCAAGAAAGGGAAGTTGAGTCCTCGTTATGTGGGTCCCTATGAAATCTTGCAAAGGGTTGGTAAGGTTTCCTATGAATTGAAACTTCCTAGTGAATTGGCTTCGGTTCATCCGGTTTTCCATGTTTCCATGCTTAAGAACTGTATCGGTGATCCCGAGTCTATTCTTGCTATTGAGGGTCTTGGTGTGAAGGATAACCTCTCTTATGAGGATGTTCCGGTTCAAATTCTTGATAGGAAGTCAAGAGGTTAAGAAATAAAGAGGTGGCTTCTGTAAAGGTGTTATGGAAGAAACACCTAGTTGAGCGTGCAACATGGGAGGCCGAGGCCGACATGAAGTCTCGTTACCTTTATATATTTGATAACTAAGGTTAGTAGTTCTTACTAATAATGAAAATAATGACTAAAAATTGAAGTTGCTTTGATTTTGGTGAAGTCTTGCAAAATATGTATTTTTCAATAGCTTTACAGTGACTTACAGTGAAGTTGTGCATTTGAACTTGAAATTTTGCTCTTTGGCTTGTTTGAGTTATCTGGTGAATTTTGATATGGTGAGTCTTTATGAAATGATATGTAGCATGTTGGTAAGTTGAACTTTGACATAATTGACTCATGTAAAGCATGTTGAGATCATGTTGTTGTTGTGAGAAGGAAATTCCTCATAATGTAATATTTGAGCCCTATGTGTGGTAATGGAAGTTTTGAATTGCCTTGTGTAACTGATATGATTGATGTTTTTATATATTGTTGTTGTTTGGTCTGCTAGAATTGAGTCTATTCCTTCCTTCTAAAGATTTTTAGTGTCATTCGGGGACGAATGTTCCTAAGGGGGGGATAATGTAATACTTCGAAAATCCAAGACGTGTTCTAAAGCCTAACGTAAATTTCATAAGGTCTATACACTATTTTAAGGCCTATTTTAATGTTTATAAATCATTTAGGAAGTCTAGAAACCAAAACATCCAAGAAAGTCCATGACGTCCGGAAACTAGTTCTAGGAGGTACTAGCGTACCTTAGCCTATTTTACTAGCTTTTAGAAGTCGGAAATCCATGAAAATTTGTGGAAGGGTGTATAACATGGGTTTAGGTTGATTCATAGTCGAAACGTACAGGTATGACTCCCCAAGGACCAACCAAGGTCCCTTCATGAAGACCCTTGCAAGTGGAGTCAACACTGCGTGGGCAGTGTGCACCTACGAAAGGGCACAGACGGGGCGTGTGTTGATCGATGGGGCGTCGATGTCATACGTCAACCAACACTTAGCCAATTCATTGAATGGGTTAGTTTTCACACTCTCTGAACTCATTGATGGACGTACAGCACGGAAGGAGGGCTTGTCCGTCGATTGAGCCACGAGGCGTCGACGGGGTTCCGTCTGTGACTGGAATGTTTTTGCTGCACGTTTTTAAGTTAGTCTTAACTAATTAATTAAAGGGTTTTCTGGTTACTTAGGTATTAAGGGAAGTCTAATTAACTTAATTAACCCCCCATATAATGACCACAACCCCATTAGTCTAATTACAACTCTCAAAACAAAATTCGCTTCCTTCTCTCTTCTTTCTCTCTCTATTAGAAGACACCATTAAAGACAAGCTAGGGGAGGGATTTGGAAGATTTAAAGGGACGATTTCACCATCAATTCTTCCTCAAAAATTGAGGTATGGTATCTAATTGACCTTTGAGACCTCTTTCCTCAAAGGGTTTCTTTAAAGTATTTTCAAAAGTTGAGTTTTCATGTGGGTTTTTCTCAATCTCGAAAATTCTGTTAGGAATTGGTTTGTTTATGTTTTCTATTGGATATGAATTGATTAAAATGTATTATAACTTAATTATGATATATCTTGATGGTTTGGTCTAGTTTCTAGAAGATGACCCAACCCTTAACCCTATGTTTGATCTTGATATGAATTAGGTTGTATTTGGTTCAATTAACTTCGTTATTGGTTGAATTACTATTAGATTCTATTGTTACATTAATAATGAACAAATTAGAGTGATTTGTGGTCTTTCATGCTAGTTCTTGAGAAGATGATCTAGGTTAGGAATTATGTTGTGAATTGACCTAAGTATCTTCTCTTAAGATATGATCTAGTATTGAATTGTAATGTAGTGATTCTTCTAGTCTTGTTATCATGTTGATTATTGACTTATGATAATGTATACCCAAATTGGGTTGAATTGAGGGTTTATGGTAAGACCTTGATGATGAACTATGAAGGAGACTTGGTAAGTCTTATGATCTCTATCTTTTACTTCAAAATTTGGTTAATTGTAATTGAGTCATGATGTTGTATTGGAGTATGCCCTGTATTAGGATTGATAGGGTTGTATGATGTTGAATTGAAATTTCTTGATTATGATTGTGAGGTGTTGTCTTAAGATGTAAATGTTATAAGGAGGGTGAATGGTTTGCCAATGTGCCTTATCATGATATGAAATGTTAATGTGCTAATCTCACTTATATGAATTGTAATGAAAGGACCTATACTCATGCAATTCTTATTGAGCTATGATGATGATGATTTTATACAAGGGTTAGACCCTATGACCTAAACTAAGTTATGTTATACGGACGGTCGTTGCCTCTCGTGGTTCCACACTTAGTCAGACTTCCCTGATTTTCCTTCAATGTCCTGAGCTGCTCATCTACAATCGAACCTACGGTCTGACAACGGACCGTCTATTGCCTCTGTAGGTCTGGTTTTGCAATATTATCAGTTGTTTTCTTCTCTTGCCACCTGAACATCTTTCCTGCAAAACGTGTTAAAATCACTACAAAAAGGCTTTAGACACACACAACTCTTAAGTGAAATGTATTAGAAATGCTGTGAAATCACGCCACATCAACACCCTCAACTTAAATTTGTTGTTTTTCCTCAAGCGACACACTATGACCCTAAACGACACTTATACAGAAGTATACATTTTTAAGCTCTAGAAATCACATGGCTATCAATCCTGACTCTTTCTTTATTGAGTGCAGGACTACTCTCTCGGGATCGACAAGCTAACTCATGTAGATCACATAATGACACAGATTCACCATACGACAGAAACCTGTACTATTTTTTTCATCACCAAGGTTCCAACTTTCTCATAATGAAACTAGTGCCCTCATTTTAAAATAAATCCTCATTTTTGACACAGTGAGTATGACTTTTGGGTACAAGGATCTTTCTTTCAACACTCGCACTCAAGAACAAGTTCAACTACAGTTAGTTCTCTACGCCATAGGATTGCCCTTAATTTCACTGCTTAGGTTCACCACAATAGACTTTAGGATCTCCGTAGGACTTTCTTGGCTTGTAACGTAGGCTCGGGGTCAGGTGTGGTACATTTGGGTACATTAAGTTACTTTCTGCCCTGCCTGATGTATGACCCACAAAATGAGTTAGGGTGTATAGAGACTCACTTGTGAGTATAATTTTATTAACATTTTAATTACGTGTTTTAAAGTATGAATTGGTGATTTGAAGTCATTTGTAAGTCAAACGTCAAGGGACGACCTAGACGTTCGACGACTAGTCACCAAAGGGGACATATGTGTTTTTATGTGTTTATGTGTGTTTCATGAGATTATGAGGTCCTTAAATGAGTAATAGTGAGTTTTAGAGGTATTATATGGAGTTTCATGAGGTTTGGAGGTCGAACGTTCAAAAACATCCAAGACGTTCGAAAGTTAGCCCTTGGACGTACTTGAGTGTGCTTAGCATGTTTTGATGTGTTGCATGTGTTTTTTGAAGCTCCAACTGGTATGGAAGGACCTTGACATGTTTATGAGTGTATTTACATTGTAAACTTCTGGTAAAAACTTCCCAAGGACCAAACAAAGGGTCCTTGAGGAGGACCCAACTTGTGGGCAAAAGCTGTCCCAAGTTGGCAGCTTACTGCCTTAATGTTAACGGACGACTTCACGGCCAGTGGAGTGGACCAAGGTCCGTGAAGTTGGTTGTGGAACTTCCTTAGATACTTGGAGGCTTGGAAATGCAATTAAGACACTGCCCCAAGGACCACGGATCGTCAGAAGGGTCGTGAACCACCTTCACGGTCCGTGAAGGTGGCCGTGGTCCGTGCGCGGAATGACCAAGATTTTTTTCCAAATAAATTACATTAGATTATTTATTAATTGGTATTGATATTAAATGGTTTATACATTAAATAGAAATAGTTTAAGGTCTTTTCCCAAGTCAAAAACCCCATACCCAATTCAATTCTCAGATTTAGACTTTCCTCCCAAAACAAAACCTCTCTAGAAACCTCCATTGAAGGTGAAGCTCAAGAACAGCTTGGAGCTTGGATTCCCATGGATTCTTAATCAAGTTTTAGAGGTTTTATTCTAGATAAAGGTATGGTGATCCTCAATCTCTAGTTATCCTTCCATATAGAGAGTTAATCTCAAAGTTTTCAAAGAGATTTCATGGTCAAACTTCTTCTTCTTAAATCTAGCCATTGGTTCTTTCTCAAAATATTTTCAAAGGATTAATCATGAAGAATTGATGATAATTTATTGGTTTTAACTTGAATTTCAATCCAATTTCATTGTGAACCCATGTGCCTTCCCAAACTCGATTTAGCCCTTGCATGGGCATTGTGATCATGGATTGTTATTGGTTGAATTGTGATTCTATTACGTGGAATTTCTCATATCTACTGTTATTTAAGTATATTTATGATGAATTGTTGATGAATGATCCATGTGGATCAATGTATGAAGATTGAACAAAGCTAGCTTAGATCTCTATGTGTTCACTGTAACATTGCCCTTATATGTATGAATGTGGAATTCAATTATATTAAATTGATTGTTAACTACAGACTTTCATGAATATAGATTATGAATTATATGTAATTGAACCAATGTGTATCAAGGCTTGACAATTAGGTAGTATTGATTCATGTTCTCCTATCTCTTATAAATTGCTAATGTCGTTCTATGTATCTCGACTACATGTCAATTGGTTCATGAGTTTGTATAGGGTTAATTTTACTTTAGATACTGATTATAATATATTATAATGATGAATTATGTGTTGGTATCCAATGTGGTTTGATGCTTGAAGACCTGATCTCTATTTCCTCTCTATTGTAATTCTATTATGCTCACTGTAATCTCGATTTTGTGGCAATGGTAGTAGGATTTCATTTAAGTTATGGTCTCTATAACTACAGCTTCAATGTGTATTTTTGATTAATTGTTAGTATGACTAATTTATAATAAAATTAAGGAAGAATTGGTAAGAGATCAACTTCCCTTCACATTGTGTAAATTGATGATGTAGTGGACCTAATATGATCTCAATCTTGTTATGATTAAAGTATGATTTCGATTATGTTAGTATACCTTTAGCTACTGTCCTATACTTTAATTGTTGATGAAAGAGTATTAATGGTCAATGATGACCAAAGGCTAAAGGATTGGTAAGAATTGCTCTACTCTTCTACTTCTCTACTTCTCTATAGTATTGTTGATGAAGCCTTTATTGTATTGTGTGGAATGGTCCACTTATGGTGGCGGTGTCTACTTTTTTTTCAATATATATGTGATGGTATCATTGCCTTGAAGTCAATTTATAATATGAATGTGTGTTGGTGATGAATCACCCTATGCCTAGTTTCCTACTCTAGTTGTGATCTAGGTTGCATGGATATTGTATAAGCATGTGTCTATCTATGTTAGGATCATGTGTAGGTGCTGCCATTAATGAAGTGTTAAGTATTGATGACCCCTACCCATGTATCCCTATGTAAATGTGTGAATAGCTAATGTTAAGAGTCTTAAAGTGTAATATGAAGTTAGCTTGCCTCCTATGCTAAATTGTGTTGTGTGGTCTATACTTGGTTGTGTATTGTGGTCTTAAGAGGGTGGCTGCCTCAATGTGTTGTTGATAGCCATTATGTGATCATGTTGACCAATGTACACATACACTCACACATTATGCATGCTTACAAATGTAGTAAAGGGTCATGGTGTCTAATGAAATGTTGATCTCATATTCACTAGATGTCTACTACTATGCATGTAAGGTAATTGTATGTGAAGTATGTTATGTATTTATTAACTAGATGACTTGATAGGTGTACTAGTATGGGCAAGGGTATGGGACCTTGTTTATGCATTACACATGTGTACCTTGATAGGATAGTTCCTAGGTTTGGTTTCTATGTACATGAGAGTGAATGTATGAACATGTTATGAATTTGACTTATACGTATGATGTTATGTATATGTTATGCTGAAGTATGAAAAGTCATAGTGTCTTGGTGTGCTTATATGGAAGGTTGATCATATAGTTATACCGGTGGACTTGTGCATTGATATATGAACATGTGTGACATTTATGTGTTATGTGATAGTTTTGCGGACATGTAAGTATACACACACATATATGAATATCTAGTCAATAGAGGGGCCTTTAAAGGTGTGCTCATGTGTACCCTAAAACTAGATATGTGCTTGAATATGCTATAAGCATATAAGGAATCAATATCCTCAGCCTATATTTTATGAAGTAAAGTAATAAAGGCTTCTCAATAAAGGAAATTTAGCTTAGTACCGAGTGAACTTGACAATGAGAGGTGTTGACTTCCCTTAGAGAAGTATTCACCATTTGGGCTCTCATAAGGTGTTGACTTACCATGGAGGAACATTCACCTATGGTTCCACATGAGGTGTTGACTTTCCTTGAGGACATTCTCCAATGGATTTCTCATGAGATGGTGCTCCAATTCTAATGAGCATGTAGAGGGTCATGTATATCTCTTGGTTACATAAACTATGCTTGCAACATTGGATCTAGCATGTGACTTCACTAGTATGCTAGCATGTGTTAATGTTCTACCTTGGCTAGGTAAGAATACCTTCCTTTGGTGTAAGTCTCTACAACACCAAATTCCATGTAGCACCCATGGTCTTAGTGTCGGTTAAGGCTTAGCTTCCCTAACGTAAAATGGACAATCGAGTTGAAGTAAATGACTAAGGACCATAAGTAGTATGACCTAAGAAAATATATTTAGGATAGGTGGAAGTAATGAACCGACCTAGACATTGCACAAGTAGCTATCTAAGGGTGTTCTAGGAAGGTTGTCTAATGTATGTACATATGTTTATGTTTCTCTTACATGACAACATGTTAGTGTCTACATGATGTGATTATACGCATAATATGGAGTTCTAATGTGAAGTGTGTGCCTTGTCTATGAAGTGGTCCTATGATTGTATGTATTGAGTGAAAAAGGTTGTATGGTTTCCTTGTGGTCTTAAGGTTATGCTTGAGCATGGATAGTGTTATGCGACATTGCTCATGCATTGCACCAAGTATCACTAGAAGGATTACTTGGGAAAGTCAAGAAGTTTGAATAAAAGTAGTTCATTGTAAAGTGAAAGAAGCTCATGGTAAAGTGACCTCAAATGAATCTTAAATTCTGTATGTGATTTTATATTATGTTTGGACTTTGAATATGTCTATATGAAGTATGTGAATGATATAAATGCTATTGTATCAAGGTTTTATGAACTTTTCACAAAAAGGCATGGAATATGATTTCAAGTAAAATGTCCCTTTTAAATGCATGTTTTTGCATGGTTGCCATACTTAGTACATTTTTGTACTAACTCCATTCCTCTCTACTCTTTACACAAAGTGTAGGTTATGGATTCGTAAAGGATTTCTTTAATGGTGAGGAGCTTGATATGTGATTCAAAAGCTCAGGAAAGGAATCTTTAAGTCCAATGATGTCCGAAGTCTTACTTACTTTAAAGTCATGTAATAGCTTACTATGTTTTATATTGTAAGGGTCGTGTCCCTAAGTATTCTAATAATGTGGAGTCTAAGTTGGCAAAAGAGACAAGAGTCTAAATATGTACGTATGGTATTTTATATATATGAAGTAAAGTTTCTCGCATATGAAGTTCTATGATAAATTTTAATTTTTCTGCTAATTTTACCTATGAGAATGCGATGAATGATAACTATGGGCTTGTATAAGACCTCCGAGAGGTCAAGTACGCCATATTACTTCTAGGGGGTGCTCCCCGGATGTGACAAATGTGGTATAAGAGCATGAGGTTTATGAAAGTGGTTTTAGGTTCTAAAAGTCTCATATTGCCACGTCTAATAGAGTTTCAATCATCTGTGTGAGTCGCGACACAACTATGACCGAGAGGCTATAGGACGATAGAGTTTCCCTTCTTCATCATCTTCGTGTCGTGCCATATAACTTAACTCTATAAGTTCTCTCTCTATGTTTTCTTGTTCGGTAGTCTTTTAGATGTGATTTCTTGGATGAGATGGTATATCTATGCTTGAGGGAGAAAAGGTGAGTTTGAATGCTTATGTTGGTTTTATGGTTTTATGAGTATGTGTGAAGGTGAATTCGGCATGCTTTGATTATGTGATGCCAATTATGGCAATGTATGTGAAATATAAGAAATGATATATTATGTTGGTATGATGTCCTTTGTGTCTATTTATATATGAGACCTACGTGAAATAGCATGTTATATTCAGGATTATATGTCATGATATGGCTAAAGCATGTTAGAAGTTTTAATGGTTAAAATGAGTCTCTTTTGGAATGGTGGATTGCTATATGGTTTTACATAATGATAGACTGATGTTGAGATTTGAGTGTGAAATTCTTAGTGACTACCTATGGAAGCATGTTGCCTAAATAATTTTATAATGGTTCAAATGTTGCCTTTGTTTATATGTGTGAACCTTCATGATTGATTTGTATGTATTGGAGTCCTTTGTATAGACTTTATGTGTGAAAGTAGTATGTTTATCTTGGTAGGGTGATGATGTGGGTTTGATTGACCTAGAAGTTACCTCACTCTAAAGTTGAAAGAAAAGAAAGAGGCCTTATGTTTAAGTATCCTTGTTGTTTTCCCCTAATGTTGTATGACCATGGTGTCTATTGTATTGTATAAATATCTTATGTGGTTGAATAGTATGACCTAACTTGAAAAATTGCGTATAAATTGCCTAGGTGATAAGGTTTAGAATGCCTTTGGTATTCCTAGGTTGAGTTTCTGTAAGTTCTTCAAAAATGGTAATCACTTTTAAGTGATGAAAATGAAGGTTGATAAGTTAAGATCCTCTTAATGTTGGGTTAAGTTGATTTTAATTGGGTTTACCCTATGTGGGGGATGGTGATGTGAGTAGTAAGGTTGTAGATATTTCTACCTTGTCCTTCTAGTAAGCTTGTTCATGATATGAGTCTTGTATAATGTATAAATTGCATGACCTTTATATGTTTAGTATGTCTTGATTGACACTATCTTGAGAGTATTTTTAAGATTCTAAAGTACTTGAAAATAAATTTTGATTAAATTCATGGTTTTCTTATGATGATTGTGCATCTTGAAATACTAGTTGTGCATTTGACTTCATGAGATATGGCAAGAAGCATGTTTGAAGTCATTATTATTGTGTAATGTTTAGTCTTATAATGATAAACTGAGTCTCCTTAAAAAAATGAAAATGATGAGTCTCTCAAACTATGTGAATTTTATAATTTGGAAAGCATGATTGTAGGCTCACTTTTAAAAAGTGAAGGCATGTTTAACTATTGTCCTTGTGTGTGCCTATAAATTTTAAGACTTTCCCTAGGTGATGCAGGTTTATGAAGGCTAGTGATAAGCTAGAAATTGAAATGTTGTGAAATGACTTCCTATTGTTGTGATGTGTGTTTTGTGAATTACTATTTTTACTTCAGTAGGAAGAATGTTTGAGCATTCCATGATTGAAAGTCGAGAAATTCTAATGTAAAAGTGAAGTTGCCTTTGTGCATTTTCTTGGGTATGAACTCATGAGACATGTAAGTGTGTTGAGGAGAAGAACATTCCTCCATGGACATAATTAAGCATGGTATGGTTGAGTATGACCCTCATGGAACTAGGTCTAACTAATAAATATCCATGTTGAATCAATTGACTTAAGTCTATGTGCATTGAAGTATGAGTGCCTACTTGTTCTTGAGTGTGGTTGAAACTGCCTAAGTGTGATTTACAGATGGTTGCGAGATGAGCTCTTAATAAAATGAAGTGTAATTACCATTTTATGATTAGGATAAGGATGTTCTTCCTATGAACATGATAACAGCCTATGTGTTTGATGCATTAAAGAGTGAGTGAATAAAGGTTTTGCTTGCTTATGTTGCATTGAGTTCTTAATGATTTGAAGTTGTGTTCCTTGTAAGTTTGGTGCATTAACTTCTATATGATGATCTTATGACTGTTGTGAGATTCTCAATGATCCATTGAAGTCCCTGTTGTGATTAAAGTGTTCTAAGTGTCATTCGGGGACGAATGTTCCCAAGTGGGGGATATTGTAAGACACCCAAAATTAGTTAGGTTGTCTAGATCCTCACTTGTGCCTATAAGTTTGTTAACATTTTAATTAAGTGTTTTAAAGTATTCATGGGTGATTTGATGTCATTTGGAAGTCAAACATCAAGGGACGACCAAGACGTTCGACGACTAGTCACCAAAGGGGCCTTATGTGTTTTTATGTGTTTATGTGGGTGTCACGAGATTACGAGGTCCTTGAATGAGTAATAATTATTTTTACAGGTATTATATGGAGTTTCATGAGGTTTGGAGGTCAACCGTCAAAAAACGTCCAAGACGTTCAAAAGTTATCCCTTGGACGTACTTGAGTGTTCTTAGCATATTTTGATGTGTTACGTGTTTTTTTTGAAGCTCCAACTGGTATGGAAGGTCCGTGACATGTGTATGAGTTTATTTACGTTGGAAACGTCCGGGAAAAACTTCCCAAGGACCAAACAAAGGGTCCTTGAGGAGGACCCAACTTGTGGGCAAAAGCTGTCCCAAGTTGGCAGCTTACTGCCTTAGTATTCACGGACGACTTCACGGCCAGTGGAATGGACCACGGCCCGTGAAGTTGGTCGTGGAACTTCTTTATCCACTTGTAGGCTTGGAAAGTCAATGGATACACTGCCCAAAGGACCACGGACCGTCATAAGGGTCGTGAAACATCTTCACGGGCCGTGAAGGTGGTGGTGGTCCCTGCGTGGGCTGGCCAAGATTTGTTTTCAAAATAAATTCCATTCGATGATTTCTTAATTGTTATTGATTTTAAATGGTTTATACATTAAATATAAATAGTTTAAGGTCCTTTCCAAAGTCAAAAACCCTATACCCAATTCAATTCTCAAAATTAGACTTCCCTCCCAAAACAAAACCTCTCTAGAAACCTCATTGAAGGTGAAACTCAAGAACAGCTTGGAGCTTGGATTCCCATGGATTATTCATCAGTTTTTAGAGGTTTTCTTATAGATAAAGGTATGGTTATCCTTCATCTGTAGTTATCCTTCCATCTAGAGAGTTACTCAAAGTTTTCAAAGAGATTTCATGATCAAACTTCTTCTTCTTCAATCTAGCCATGGGTTCTTTCTCAAAACGTTTACAAAGGCTTAATCATGATGAATTGATGATAATTTATTGGTTTTAATGTGATTTTCAATCCAATTGCATTTTGAACCCATGTCCCTTCCCAAACACGATTTAGCCCTTGCATGGGCATTGTGATGGTGGCTTGTTATTGGTTGAATTGTGATTCTATTATGTTGAATTTCTCATGTCTCTTGTTATTTAAGTATATTGATGATTAATTATTGATTAATGATCCATGTGGATCAATGTATGAAGATTTGAACAAAGCTAGCTTAGATCTCTATGTGTTCTATGTAACATTGCCCTTATAATGTATGAATGTGGAATTCGATTATGTTAAATTGATTATAAACTACTTCCTATCATGTATATAGATTATGAATTATTTTAATGGATCAATTGTGGATCAATGCTTGAGGATTAGGTAGTATTGATTCACGTTCTCCTATCTCCTATAAATTGCTATTGTAGTTCTATGTATCTCGACTCCATGGAAATTGGTTCATGAGTTTGTATAGGGTTAATTGTACATTATCTTATGCCTATAATCTATTATAATGATTAATTATGTGTTCGTATCCAATGTGGATTGATGCTTGAAGACTTGATATCTATTTCCTCTCTATTGTATTTCTATGATGCTCACTGTATTCTCGATTTCTTGGCAATTGTAGTAGGATTTCGCTTAACGTATGGTTTCTTTAACTACTGCCTTCTATGTGTATTGTTTATTAATTGTGAGTATGACTAATTTATAATCAAAGTAAGGAAGAATTGGTAATAGATCAACTTCCCTTCACATTCTATAAATTGATGATGTAGTGGACCTAATATGATCGCAAGCTTGTTATGATTAATGTATGATTTCGATTATGTTAGTATACCTTTAGATATTGTCCTATACTTGAATTTTTTATGAAAGAGTAGTAATGATCAATGATGACCAAAGGCTAAAGGATTGGTAAGAATTGCTCTACTATTCTACTTCTCTCTTCTCTATAGTATTGTTGATGAATCCTTGTATGGAATTGTGTGGTATGGACCATTTATGGTGGCGGTTTTTACTTTATTTTCAATATATATGTGATGTGATCATGGACTACAAGGCAAATTATACTATGAATGTGTGTTGGTGATGAATCACTCTATGTGAAGCCTATGCCTAGTTTCTATTCTAGTTGTGATCTAGGTTGTATGGATATTGTATAAGCATGTGTATATCTATGTTAGGATCATGTATAGGTGCTTCCATTAATAAAGTGTTAAGTATTGATGACCCCTACCCATGTATCCCTATGTAAATGTGTGAATAGCTAATGTTAGGAGTCTTAAAGTGTAACATGAAGTAACTTGCCTCCTATGCTAATTGTGTTTTGTGGTCTATACTTGGTTGTGCATTGTGTTCTTAAGAGGGTGGCTGCCTCAATGTGTTGTTTATAGCCATTATGTGATCATGTTGACTAATGTACACACACTCAACATTATGCATGCTTACAATGTAGTAAAGGGTCATGGTGTCTAATGAAAGGTTGATCTCATATTCACTAGATGTCTACTACTATGCATGTAAGGTAATTGTATCTGAAGTATGTTATGTATTTCTTAACTAGGATGACTTGAAAGGTGTACTAGTATGGGCAAGGGTATGGGATCTTGTTTATGCATTGCACATGTCTACCTTGATAGGATAGTTCGCAGGTTTGGTTTCTATGTACATGAAAGTGATTGTATGAACATGTTATGAATATGACTTATATGTATGATGTTAGGTATATTATATGATGAAGTATGAATGGGCATAGTGTCTTGGTGTGTTTATCTGAAAGGATTGATCATATAGTTATATCGATGGACTTGTGCATTTATATGTGAACAGGTGTGACATTTATGTGTTATGTGAAAGGTTTGCTCTCATGTAAGTATACACACACACATGTATGAATATCTAGTCAATAGAGGGGCCTTGAAAGGTGTGCTCATGTGTACCCTAAAACTAGATAGGTGCTTAAATATGCTATAAGCATAGAAGGAATCAATATCCGAAGTCTATGCTTTATGAAGTAAAGTAATAAATGCTTTTCCAAAAAGGAAATTTAGCTTAGCACCGAGTGAACTTGACAATGAGAGGTGTTGACTTCCCTCAGAGGAATATTCACCATTTGGGTTCTCATAAGGTGTTGACTTACCATGGAGGAACATTCACCTATGGTTCCACGTGAGGTGTTGACTTTCCTTGAGGACGATTCACCCATGGTTTTATCATGAGATGGTGTTCCAATTATAATGAGCATGTAGAGGGTCATGTATATCTCTTAGTTACATAAACTACGCTTGCAACATAGGATCTAGCAAGTGACTTCACTAGTATGCTAGCATGTGTTAATGTTCTACCTTGGCTAGGTAAGACAACCTTCCTTTGGTGTAAGTCTCTACAACACCAAATTCCATGTAGCACCCATGGTATTAGTGTCGGTTAAGGATTAGCTTCCCTAATGTAAAATGGACAATGGAGTTAAATTAAATGACGAAGGACCATAAGTAGTATGACCAAAGAAAATATACTTAGGATAGGTGGAAGTAATGAACCGACCTAGACATTGCACAAGTAGCTATCTAAGGGTGTTCTAGGAAGGTTGTCTAATTTATGTACATATGTTTATTTTTCTCTTACATGACAATATGTTAGTGTCTACATGATGTGATGATATGCATAATATGGAGTTCGAATGTGAAGTGTGTGCCTTGTCTAGGAGGTGGTCCTATGATTGTATGTATTGAGTTAAAAAGGTTTGTATGGTTTCCTTGTGGTCTTAAGGTGATGCTTGAGCATTGCTAGTGTTATGGGACATTACTCATGCATTGCACCAAGAATCACTAGAAGGATTACTTGGGAAAGTCAAGAAGTTGGAATAAAAGTAGTTCAGTATAAAGTGAAAGAAGCTCATTGTAAAGTGATCACAAATGGGGCTTAAATTCAATATGTCATTTTATAAGATGTTTGGACTTTGAATATGTCCATATGAAGTATGTGAATAATAAAAATGCCATTATATCAAGGTTTTATGAACTTTTCACAAAAATGCATTGAATATGATTTCAAGTAAAATGTCCCTTTTAAATGCATGTTTTTTCATGGTTGCCATACTTAGTGCATTCTTGTACTAACTGCATTCTTCTGTACTTTTTACACAAAGTATAGGTTATAGATGCTTAAAGGATGTCTTTAATTGTGAGGAGCTTTATATGTGATTCCCAAGCTCAAGGAAAGTAATCCTTAAGTATAAGGATGTCCTAAATCTTACTTAATGTAAAGTCATGTAATAGCTTACTATGTTTTATGTTGTAAGGGCCGTGTTCCCTAATTATTCTAAAAATGTGGAATCTAAGTTGGCAAAAGAGACAAGAGTCTAAATATGTAGTTATGATATTTTATATATATGAAGTAAAGTTTCTAGCATATGAAGTGCTATGAAAAGTTTAAATTTTCCACTAATTTTACCTATGAGAATGCGATGAATGATAACTATGGGCTTGTATAAGACCTCTGAGAGGTCAAGTACACCATGTTACTTCTAGGGGGTGCTCCCAGGATGTGACACCTAACATTACCGCTAAGCCTTCTACCTCTTTTATTGCTTTTGACCCCCTCTTCTTTTGTTTTCTTGTTTCATTTGCCTTAGTTACCTTTTACGATGTGACTTTCGCTTCTTTCATATCTTTCTCATAAAACTCTTTTTCTCTCTTTTTTTATTTATTTATTCTTTTATTATATTTTATTTCAATTATTTTTTTCAACAATGCACATCTTTCTCTTGCTTACGCTTTTATTTTCAATAACCAACTCTTGTCATACCCTTTTTGGGGGCTTCTCCCATAATAGCCACCCTCAACTCATGGTTTTCCATGAGTTGAGGTACACAATACCCGAGGTCGGGTTAGGGCCAAGACGAGGTTACTTGATGCATTAGCCACCCTCAACTTATGCTTTTGTCCTAGGTCGAGATGAACATGTCCAAGTAGGGACTATGGCAAAAACATTAGACCCTAGGAAGGTGAATTGGTGAATCAACAGAATTGGTCTATTACAGGCTCAACATGTTTGGATCAAAAGGGACAGCTATTTCATTTGGTCAACTTCTTTTAGGCAAGAAATTGGCTATTTCGAACAAGGGCATATGATCACTTCCTAGCTTAGTGTAGAATCCCTTCGCAGGACCAACCGGGCAAGTTCTATTTAGGCACCAATACTTGAACATTCGAATATCCTGACACTCTCTTGGACAATCTTTGCACTATCAGATTATCAAGTTACCCTGTTCAGGATTTAGTTAAAGGTCATGCAGTGGGTGCCTATTTGTGTCAAGTTTAGAGTAAACACATTCAACTTGTGTTAACCTATTCATGCAGTCACTACAATGAACGGGGTATCATTTTTACTGGACGTCATGCTTCGTTATGCTTCTATACGTGTACTCACTACAACATGCCGGTTCAACAGAAATTTAAACAGTATCTTGGGGAAAAAGAACACAAGCAAGAAACCCTAAGAAATGATTGTGAGTTGGGCTACTCAAACTTCACCCTATCACTCACTTACCATTGACCCCACCCCCACCAAAAAATTTGCAATTGTCCCCAATGCATAAGAAATCAAAGATAAAGAGTGGTAGGTGAAGCAAACTTGTAGCGCATAGTGCCGAAGAAATTTCAACAAGCGGGTGGGTCCGGTTCCCCAGAACCCGCAGGATCATCACTTGGTCCACCACCATAGTGCCCACATCAACCTCCGCACCATCTTTAGTGCTACTCTCTCAGCTCAGTGGTACAGAACTGGATGCCCCAGCAACCATCTCTAATGCTCTCCTCTAATGTATCTCCTCATCTGCTCCAGCTCCGTCCGCTCTCTTTTGCTTGCATGAGCCTCATCACCAACCTCAGTGGTGTGGCTGGAGCGGTGCATCTTGGTGCGAACTTGTTGCTCAAACTATGGCTCAGCAGGGACCTTGAACAAGGACTCTAGCACCATGTCCTCAGCTAGCTCAATTGGAGCACTCTCTAGCTCAGTCCCCCACATCTCCAAGATCTAATCAACATCGGCTAGCATGCTAGGAAGATGAGCCTAAATAGTAGTAAGGTCAGTGAGAGGGTTTGGTCATGCTAGAACACGCAGCTCAAAAGAGTGAAGGCATTTGTGAACCGCCTGAATTTGCTGCTCCGCCTACTTGGCCACCCGCTTCTCTATACGGTCCTCTGCCTCGTATATGGATTTCTGCATCCACGGCTGAATGTGATGGTGCAGGGTGTCCATCGTTGCCTCTAACTTCTAGACTCGAGCTAGAGGGACTAAAGTTGCAGATGGTGGCATGGATCTAGACGATTTGGAAGCCCTGATGGCTGCATGTGACGAGGAGGCCGGAGTGGGATCCACATCTTTTGGTATGGCAGGATCATCCCTTTGGTCTAGCTCAACCGTATTTGCCAAATTCTCACTCAGTGGAGGGACCTCGATTCGGGGCCCTCTACGGGGTGTTACCACATTGGCCTCATCCCTGATGAGACGTATATACAATGTTACCGATCGACAGAGCCTATCACAGTTTCAAATTTGCACACTGACATCCTTTTACATATGGAAGCTAAGAATAGTAAAGGTTAAGTGGTATAGGTTTTAAATGCCCTCTAATGAATCTCCGCTACAATCCTCCTTGCAAAATCTATCTCCAGCCTAGCGACCAGTGCTACCACCATCACCGCCATATCCCATGTAAGTACATTATAAGCTTGTGTGGGCGATAGGCGATGTCGAACTAACAACCAGAAAATTTTTGCCACAAAAATGAGTGAGGCCTTTTTAATGAGCCCTCAGGAATATATAACCAAGTAAAACCTCTACCCATCAGATGTAATGTACCGAGGCCACAGTTTTAGTGCATCCCTCTTTTCTAAACTCCTCTTAAACTCGCCCTCTGGACTGTGTGCCACCAGTAATAAAATTTTGTGGTGTTGAGGCTCCATGTTGTACCAGTGGTGGGACCATATAAGAATCTCTGAATGGTGGATGGCGAGATGTCCACACGGACTCCTCAAACCAAAGTGGATTTGAGAGGGTCTTGCTTTGGGGGTTTGGACCGCTTGTGGATAGACCACCGGAGGGTAGCAACATACGAGGCATAGAACTCCCGGACAACCTCCTCGCTATAGGATTGCAAATCCTGAGCCATCAGTCACATTTGTGGAGATGGAACAGTGGGTCCACCTCAGGGACTATGTGCAAACTCCTTGTGAGGATGTGACGCTCCTCAGTAACTAGCAGGGTCATCACCCCCTTAGCAGTGAGAATATTGGTGTCCATTTATACATGACAGTGCCCCTCCATGCACCATCGGCAACCGTAGTGGGGTCATCTGGTCGGGGTGCAGGTGCAGCCTCCAAACTAGTGGCCTCATCAGACGAGGCTTCTTCATCTTGATCCCCTAATCCATTGGCTCCCTGAGAGTTGGATCCAGAGGCAGGGGCTGATTTGAACCCTAAGGCTTGGCCCGACCCTCAATCTGAAGTTGTGGAAGACTCGGACCCGGATGCTCAGCCCCCTCTAAACAGGAAGCAGCCCTAGTTGGTGAACCGATCAGTGTGTGATCCTCATCATACTGAAAGGCAATGCCTATGTCGGTGTTCACCTTATGGGGTGCCCCTAGTTGTGCGTGATGCAGCTGGTAGGGGGTGTCTCCCCGGAGCAACATAGGCAGGATCTTGCTCATTGTCAGAGTCTTCATTGATAAACCAAAGAGACGGGGCAAATGATTTGTATTTTCCCCCTTGGCGGAGACATTGTCCTTCTTTGAAGCCATATGTA
Organism: Solanum sitiens; assembly: GCA_016801875.1. Classification (NCBI taxonomy): domain Eukaryota; kingdom Viridiplantae; phylum Streptophyta; class Magnoliopsida; order Solanales; family Solanaceae; genus Solanum; species Solanum sitiens. The sequence goes on from JABWTJ010000457.1 coordinate 645,620, forward strand.
CCTGTGAAGTAGCTGTTAGTATCATAGAAGCATAACTACACACTCAAAAACAACGAGAAAAAAATAAAACTTGAAACTCAATTATAGAATCTGTAATGCAGAGTCAGATCGACGAGACCCATCGATGGCCTGTCGATCATTCGATGTACCGTAGTTCATGTCCGTCGTCTAACACTTGCAATTATTTTATGGATGGGTTGAAAACAGGCTCTCTAATGGAAACAACGGACGTGCAGAACGGATCATCGATCAATCGATGGACCGTAGTCCACTTCCATCTTTAGACACTTAGAATTTTTTTTGGATGGGTTGAAAACAGGTTCTCTGATGGAAACGACGCACGTGCAGAACGGTTGGTCGATCAATCGACGGACCATAGTCCACTTCCTTCGTTATTATATCTGGGTGTCGCAATCGATGAACCTCATCGACGTCCCATCAATTGATCCACGGCTTGTCAATTTAATGACGGTCCGTAGATGGGGTCTCGTACTGTGGGGTTGGGACAAAATTCAAGCCACTGTCAAGTTTAATTTTTTGGTTTCATTGGTGTCCCATTTTAATACAATCAAGTTTAAAACATGGTTTCTAACACACTAAATACTAGTTCGTCATTCCTAGGGTCCTATTGTACAACTATCAAACCCAATTAAATGAAAATATGGAACCTTAAGTTAGAACTATCACGAAAACGAAGACACACAATACTTTAAATAGACCAATTTTCTACACAACTACAGTCTATCATTCTAAGGGAAGTAACTACGCAACTTTTAAAATGCAAATTAACTTAATTCAGTCCCAAGGTCAAGACCCACTTCTGAATTCCTATATTCAACTATGAACGAGAATTCAAAGTTAACAGAAATTGAATTACCTTTCTAGTAGTGTAGAGTATTATGGTTGTGAAACTTGGCAAAGTAGCCTACGCTTCGGAGCCCGACTACCGACCTCTTCATAATGGAAGAAAAGAGAGTTTGGGAGAAAGGATGTTTGGGGATTTTGGGGAAACTGAAGGGACAAATTTCGGAGATAGGAAGTTTAATTTGGGAGTGAAATAGGGAAGAATTGATAGGTTGAAACGGTTAAAGAAGGAAATTTGAAAGAAAATGGAAAGAGGGAAGGGAATTGAAAGAGTTGGCTTTTAAGATTACTAGTAGGGTCGGGTCATTGGCAAAATTAGATCCACGAAACCCCATCGACGGGCCATGGAACGATCAATGCTCCATCGATGAAGACCGTCGATCACTCTTAGACTTAGTAAAAAACTTAGAATTACCTAGGATCTATGAAAACCATCGACGGTCTGTGGATTGAACGAAGGCCCATCGATGGGGTCCGTAGACCTCTGCACAAGAGAATTTTCTACAGATTTGTGATTTTGCCTCCTGCACATGTAACACCAATTAGGCCATTCTTTTTGTGTTTTTCTGGACAATTTTAGACACGGACCCTATACAAATCTATAGGCAGCACTAGCACACAAATAAATAAGACAAACAATTAGGACAACTACACAAAACAACGACTATTTCTACAAGAAAAACAAAACCTATAATTGGCTAGAGAGTACACCTTGGGTTGCCTCACAAGAAGCATTTGATTTAATGTCGCAGCACGACGCAGACCTCTTGATTACTCAGACTTCATAAAGTTGATAGGCATCAACCACTTCATGAACACTCTCCGCATGCCCTAGATAGGTCTTTGTACTTTGTCCGTTGACTGTGAACTTTGCGCCATCCTTGTTCTCTAGATCAAGATCTCCATGTGAGAAAACTTTGGTGATGAGGAATGTCCCAGTCCACTTGGACTTGAGTGTTCCCTGAAATAAGCGCAACCTAAAGTTGAATAGTAGCATCAAATAACCAACCAAAAATTCTCGCTTTTCAATTCTTTGGTCGTGATACTTCTTCATCTTCTCGTAGTAGATTTCTGAACTTTCATATACTTTAAGGTGAAACTCATCAAGCACATTCAACTCATTTAGCCTTTATTCTAATGCGCCGGTCCAATTCAAATTCAGTTTCTTCATCGCCCACATCGCATTGTGCTCTAGCTCGATTGGTAAGTGACAAGCCTTTCCATATAAAAATTTGTATGGAGACATACCTATGGGAGTCTTGTATGCAGTGCTATAGGCCCAAAGAGCGTCATCTAGCCTCCTTGACCAATATGTTCTATTGGGGTTCATAGTTTTTGCCATAATTTATTTGATCTCCCGATTAGACATCTCTACTTGCCCGTCAGTCTTTGGGTGATAAGGTGTAGCCACATTGTGGTGAACACCATATTTTTCCAGCAGACCTTTGAAAAATTTATTACAAAAGTGTAAGCCTCCATCGCTAATGATGCCGTTAGTGTACCAAATCTAGAGAACATGTTCCTCTTTAGGAATGCGATGACACTCTTCCTTTCATTGTTGGGGAGTGAAATTGCTTCCACCCATTTATACACATAGTCAACTGCCACAAGAATGTACTTCATCCCATGAGAACTCACAAACGGGCCTATGAAGTTAATGCCCCATACATCAAATAGTTCAATCACCAGAATGGGATTCAAGGGAATCTCTTGACTCTATGAAATTCCTCCATCTCGTTGCAACAATCACATGACTTGGCAAAAATCATGAGCATATTGTTGAATGGTTGACTAATATTACCCACGCTATAAGATCTTATACGCAGTTTAGATACCACTATGGTGCCCACCCACAGGCGAGGAATGACACACCTCAAGAAAACTCAACATCTCAACCTCAGGTACAGAGCGGAGAATTATCCCATCAACACAAATCTGATATAAGTAAGGCTCATCCCAAAATAACTTTTTCATATCATACATGAACTTTTTCCTTTGGTGGAATGTCAAATCTAACAGAACCACATCACTAGCCGGATAGCTCAGAAAGTCTGCGAAACAAGGGATCAAATCCTGAGAAACGGCCTATACATGTTCATCTCGGAGTGCATCATCAATTTCAGCCTTTTCTCCCAATTTACGCATAGCTTCATCCTCCAATCTAGACAAGTGGTCGGCTACTTGATTCTCATTCCCCTTTCTATCTTTCACATCAAAATCAAAATCTTGCAACAACAATACCCCTCTGATCAACCTTGGCTTCACATCCTTCTTCACCATCAAATACCTCAAAGCAGCATGGTCGGTATGCACTATGACCCTTGTGTCAAGCAAATAGGAGCGAAACTTTTCGAATAAACACCACCGCAAGTAGATCCTGTTCAGTTACCCTGTAGTTCTTTTGGGCTTCATTCAGGGCTTTATTCCATAGTAGATGGGGTGAAGGATTTTATCCCTTCTCTATCCCAATACCACACCAAGTGCAACCCACTCGCATCACACATCACCTCAAATTGCTTACTCCAATCTGGTGAAATAATAATGGGCACGGACACCAACTTCTCTTTCAACTCTCCAAATGCTTACACACAGGATTCGTTGAAATAGAACTTGCATTCCTTTTCGAGCAGTTTGCATAAAGGATGTTCAATTTTCTAGAAATCCTTAATAAACCTCCGATAAAAACCAGCATGCCCAAGGAAACTTCTCATACCCTTGACATAGATGGGTGGACGAAGCCTCTCTATCACCTCAAATTTGGCCCTGTCAACCTCTATGCCCTTCTCAGAGATTCGATGGCGCAACACTATGCCTTCTTTCACCATAAAGTGATATTTCTCCCAATTTAGCACCAAATTACAATCCTCATATCTCTTGAGCACCTTAGTCAAATTATTCAAGCACTGGTCAAAAGAGTTGCCAACCACAGAAAATCATCCATGAACACTTCAATATTGTCCTCCATCATATCAGAAAATATCGACATCATACAACGCTAGAAGGTAGCCGTTGAATTGCATAACACAAATGGCATCCTTCTGAATGCAAATCTCCCATAGGGACAAGTGGAGGTGGTCTTTTGTTTATCTTTTAGAGCGATAGAGATCTTATTGTAGCCTTAACAGCCATCAAGAAAGCCATACAAACCCTTGCCTTCAAGTCTGTCTAACATCTTATCCATGAAGGGCATGGGGAAATAGTCCTTATGAGTCCAAGAATTGAACATCCTGTAGTCCATGCAAACTCTCCAACCTGTCACTGGCTACATAGCATATGTTGTTGTTAAAATTGGTCACTGAAAATTGGTCTATAAGTGTGGCCTTAAAATTTTGACCAAAATTTTATTTTCCCTCCCACAATTTTAACTCTCCCTCCCATTTTTATTGGTCAAAAAGTAAACATTAATTAATAATAAAACATTAGGCAAAAAGACACTTTCTCTTTCCTTGAAGTCACGCTTTCCCTTTCACTGAAGAACTCACACTTTCTCTTTCAGTGAAGAACTCATCGAGCTGAAGATCGAGCTAATGATCGAGCTGAAGAACTCACTGAGATGATCGATCTTTCTCTTCTCCGAGCTGAAGATTTCATCAAGGTAAGTAAAATCCTCTTCTACCACATCGATTTCATCAAGTTAAGTACTAAAAACAATCTTCTTGTTATTGAATGAATTTTTGTTTTTTTGTTTAGAAGGAATTGATTGGGGTTGTTGGCAAGATGCAATGAAGCTAAGTCTCTCCGTCACACTTTTCTCTCAGATTTTTCATTGAAGGACTTGATTTTAGACAGATTTATGGCTGAAGAGCTTAAAAAACTCTCCTTGAAAATATGATTTCCATAATAGTTCTTGCTGAAGAACACAATTTTGTTGGAATTGGGTTTAATTCTATCTTTGAAAGTCTAAATATTTGCTTTAGAGTTTTGATATGTTAGACAGTTTGTTGGGAAGGGATGTCAATTAAAGTTAACTAAATGAATCATAAACTCATTTTAGCTTGAAATAGTACTAACAGTTCACTATGGATGCCAATTTTGTTCGACAGGCTAAACTTCAGAATCGCCAAAATTCTGGCGAAACAGATGATGATGCATTTAGGGCAATGTTTTAAAAGGAGCAGCCTGGTTGACTTTGGTGCTATAGTTAATCAGTGACAACAAGTTCTTTGAAGAAAGAAGAGGAAATTAACAAACTAAAACAAAAGCATGCTAGTAAATCACTTCCCTAAAGGAAGAAATAAGAGAAGAAATGCGACATTTATTTACTCAATTGCTGCAAAGCAACCCTGGATTAAATTTTCAAGATATAGCAGGGTGCGTTGGATCCAACCATGCTTCACCCGTTGATGCAAGTAGCGCACAAGCTCTAAGAGGCACAAATCTACCACATTCTTCAGGATCAGCTCGTGATTCGGTTCTTCAAAAGATATTTTGTATTTCACATTCTATGTTAATAGTATGCATATTGTTAACGATATCCAAGGAAGTTTTTGTTTTGTTGCATGTGTATCTCCTCTCATTGTTGACTTGATTGATGTTTTTCTGGAAGTTGTCCAGTGTGTTTTCTTCACCTATTTTTCTGAGGTTTTTTGATTTTGATTGCTTTCTTTCTTGAGACAGTTTACTTTTACTGTATGTAACATAAAGAGGATAAGATTTGTAGGTATATTGCATCACATTGGAAGAACGAGGAACTCTGTTTTCTGATTTACTCTCATGCCTTGCATTATTGGTTTTCTTTTTTCCTTGTATGGTTGTGGAATTATTCTTGTGGGAGAAAGGATCTGGGCTCCTGCTTTGACATAGTTGAACTCTGAAGTGATATTATAAGTCTTGTTATAATAGAATTGTGTATACCTAACAATTCTAACTCACAGTTACTTTAGATTAATGAATCTTGTTGAGCGGCTGATTTATTCTATTGAAAGATCAGTTATTCTGATGATCATATTTGGGTCTCTCTGTTATAATTGGATATACAGTGGGTGATCCATAAAGGATACTTCTTAAATTAATAGTGTGAGTTTGAGATAAACATTGAATTAGAGTAAGGTAACAGAATATCTGTGAGCTTGTTATTGAAAAAAAGAAGACATGACCTATATTTTTCTGCTTTGAAAAATTATATTGGTACAAAATTGGTTTTCTAGTTTTGTATTATAGCATGTCACTATCAGGTCTGATTTTGTGAATCAAAAGACGCGGGATACTTGCTTGCCATGTGTTTTTGATCTGCTTCTGCACAAGCTTGTTATATAATTCTTTATTATGAAGTAGTTCATCTCAATCACCTACAATTGGTAACTGCCCTTAGCATGATTAGGAAATTGTTTATGTGTGTGGTACTGTTAAGTTATGTCAGCTTTATGGATTCACTTGGATAAGAAATTAGTGTTAGGTTGTGGATCCTGATTAATTTGATGTACTGTAATATTTGATGTACTGTCATATATTAATATTTAGTGTTAGGTTGTGGGTTGTACTATTTATTCTCCATTTATTCTCTGTAACTAAAAATACTCTGATTTATTAATATATATATACCCCACCGCCATGGAAGTTTACTCACGGGATGTTACCACGGAATTGTTGTTTCTCTCTCTCTCTCTCTCTATTTCTCTCTTTCTCTCTTTCTCTCGAAAGCTCTTGTGTTCTTTATTCATCAAGTGTGTGTGTGTGGATTCGATCCCTACAACTGGTATCTGAGCACGGGTGATAATAACACGATCACTGAAGATGGATAGTTCGAAGCTTGGAATCGAGAAGTTTGATGGATCCGATTTCAGTTTCTGGAAGATGCAGATCAAAGATTATCTGTAGCAGAAAAATCTTCACGAACCGTTGATAGGGGTGAGGCTGGAATCCATGACGGAGGAGAAGTGGAATCTCAAGGATCGCCAGGCTCTAGGGTTGATCCGGTTGACCTTGTCAAGAAACGTGGCGTTCAACATCGTGAAGGAGAAGACTACGTCAGATCTGTTGAAGGCACTGTCAAACATGTATGAAAAACCATCGGCGATGAACAAGGTATATTTGATGCGTAGATTGTTCAATTTACAGATGTCTGAGAATGGATCTATTTCTGATCATATAAATGAGTTCAATATGATTGTGAGTCAACTCAATTCTGTGGATATTAATTTCAAAGATGAAATTAAGGCGTTGATTTTGATGTCATCTCTGCCCGAGTCTTGGGATACTTTTGTTGCTGCGATTAGCAGTTCCCATGGATCTGAGAAACTGAAGTTTGATGAAATCCGTGATGTTGTTCTTAGCGAAAGTATTCGCAAACGAGAAGTGGGAGATTCATCCGGCAGTGCTCTCAGCGTTGACCGAAGGGGGAGAAGTAAGACGAAAGGCCAAAATCAACATGGTCGATCAAAATCAAAAAATAAAGGAAAATCCCCAAACAGATCAAACATGACTTGTTGGAATTGTGGAGAAAAAGGACAGTTTCGGACGAGCTGTACAAAGCCAAAGAAGAAACAGAATCAGAAAATTGGAGATGACAATGATTCTGTAAATTCAGCAGAGGACATTGGGGATGCTCTAATCCTTAGTGTGAACAGCCCGGTTGAATCGTGGATTTTGGATTCTGGTGCATCCTTCCATTCGTCTCCAAGCAAGGAGTTGTTCCAAAATTTCAAATTTGGAAATTTTGGAAAGGTATATATTGCTGACAATAAAGCCTTAGAGATTGAAAAAAAGGGGGATGTTTGCATAAAGACCACCTCGGGAAACCAGTGGACATTGGAGGATGTCAGATATATTCCTGGGATCAATAAAAATCTGATCTCTGTTGGTCAGTTGGATAGCACGGGATATGCAGCAGAGTTTGGGAAAGGTTCATGGAAGATTGTGAAAGGTGCTATGGTAGTAGCTCGTGGCACCAAATCTGGAACATTGTACACCACTGCAGGGTGTATTAACATGGCTGCTGTTGCTGAAGGTGCTTCCGGTTCATGTCTGTGGCACAACAGACTTGGACACATGAGTACTAAAGGAATGAAGATGATGGTTGCAAAAGGAGCATTAGAGGGCCTGAAGTCTGTTGATATGGGTCTTTGCGAGAGCTGTGTTATGGGCAAACAGAAAAGAGTAACCTTCACAAAGACTCCTAGAGAGCCAAAGAAAGTGCGGTTGAAAATGGTCCATACAGATGTTTGGGGACCATCTCCAGTATCATCACTTGGAGGATCCAGATTCTATGTTACCTTCATTGATGATTCTAGCAGGAAGGTATGGGTTTACTTCTTGAAGCATAAGTCAGATGTGTTTGCAACCTTCAAGAAGTGGAAAGCTGAAGTTGAGAATCAGACCGGTTTGAAAGTCAAATGCCTAAGGTCTGACAATGGAGGAGAGTATGACAAATCAAAGTTCAAGGCATTCTGTGCAGCTGAGGGAATCAGATTGATGAGAACAGTTCCTGGTAAGGCAAGACAGAATGGAATTGCTGAGAGGATGAACAGAACATTGAATGAGCGTGCGAGGAGTATGAGAATACACTGTGGGCTGCCCAAAACATTTTGGGCGGATGCTGTGAGCACAGCTGCATACTTGATCAACAGGGGACCATCAGTTCCTTTAGGGTTCAAGATTCCAAAGGAGGTGTGGACAGGAAAAGAACTCAAGTACTCACACTTGAGGACTTTTGGTTGCACTGCTTATGTTCATGTTGATCCTGAAAAGAGAGACAAGCTTGATGCCAAGGCTGTGAAGTGTTATTTCATAGGATATGGTTCTGATTTGTTTGGTTACAGGGTTTGGGATGACAAGAACAGAAAGATCTTGAGACATTGTGACGTGACATTTGATGAGTCTGTCCTGTACAAGGACAGAGAGCAGAAGGTTCTCGAGATTACAAAGCAAGTGGGAGTTGAGGTTGAGTTGGAGAATAGTAACCTAGTGATGTCGAAGCAGATACTCAACCAACTCCTACTGAAGAATCTGAAGTGGAGCATGTTACACCTGAGCAGGTGTTAAGGACATCATCCAGAACCATCAGGGCACCAGATAGGTATTCACCTTCATTACTATCTATTGCTGACTGATGAGGGGGAACCAGAGTCTTTTGATGAGGCCCTACAGGTGGAGGATTCGATCAAGTGGGAGCAAGCCATGGATGATGAGATGAGGTCACTTGAGAAGAACGACACATGGGTGTTGACTGAGTTACCTGCAGGGAAGAGAGCTTTGCTGAACAAGTGGGTGTTCAGAATCAAGACTGAACCAGATGGCAAAAAAAGGTTCAAGGCTCGTCTAGTGGTTAAAGGATATTCACAAAGGAAAGGTATTGATTATGCTGAAATATTCTCTCCTGTTGTGAAGTTAACCTCTATTCGAATTCTGTTTAGTATTGTTGCATCGGAGAATTTGCATCTAGAGCAAATGGATGTAAAAACAGCGTTTTTACATGGAGATCTGGACAAAGAGATGTATATGCAGCAACCGGAAGGATTTGTGGTTCCAGGCAAGGAACACATGGTGTGCAAGCTCACCAGGAGCTTGTATGGACTAAAGCAAGCACCAAGGAAGTGGTACAAGAAGTTTGGCTCCTTCATGACCAAGAGTGGATTCTGCAAAGCTGAAAAGGATCCGTGTTGTTACTTTAAGAAATACACTGATTCATATGTCTTTCTACTCTTGTATGTGGATGATATATTGATTGCAGGATCTAGTATGAGGGAGATTAACAATATGAAGAAAAGGTTGTCTGCAGCGTTCGAGATGAAAGATTTGGGTCCAGCGAAGCAGATTTTGGGGATGAGAATTTCTTGGGATAGATCTGTTTGCACTTTAAATCTCTCTTAGGAGTTGTACATTGAGAAGATGTTGAGCAGATTCAGGGTTAATGATGCTAAACCCAGGACTACTCCATTGGCAAATCACTTTAAATTGTCAAATGAGCAGTCACCCAAGACAGCCGAGGAGCGTGAGCATATGGCAGTTGTTCCATATGCTTCAGCAGTTGGGAGTTTGATGTATGCTATGGTATGCACTAGACCTGATATAGCACATGCAGTGGGAGTTGTTAGCAGGTACATGGCAAACCCGGGGAAAGAGCATTGGGAAGCTGTGAAGTGGCTTCTGAGATATATGAGAGGTACATCCAGTACTTCACTCTGGTTTGGCAAAGGCAAGGAGACCCTACAGGGTTTTGTGGATGCTGATCTTGGTGGGGATGTTGACTCGAGCAAGAGTACATCCGGGTACATTTACACCATAGGTGGAACAGTAGTGAGCTGGATGTCCAGACTTCAAAAATGTGTTTCTCTTTCATCTACTGAAGCTGAGTATGTGGAAATAGCTGAAGCTGGGAAAGAGATGATATGGCTGGCAGATTATCTGGAGGAACTAGGCAAGAAGCAGAGCGAGAAGATTCTTTACTCAGATAGCCAGAGTGCCATACAGTTGGTGAAAATCCGGTCTATCATTCGAAGACAAAACACATCAGAAGGCGGTACCATTTCACTCGCAGGGCAGTAGAGGATGGTGATATGAGTTTGGAGAAGATAGAGGGTGCAAAGAACCCGGCAGACATGTTGACGAAATGTGTTGATGTTGGGAAACTGGGGTTATGCAAAACCTCGGTTGGTCTTCTGTAGTTGTTGCTACAGATGTTGCGGTGCGGTAAAGATGTTGATGATGAAGAGATTTTTTTTGAGAATGTATTTTTGGATGACTGAATCAGTCTCCAAGTGGGAGAATTGTTAGGTTGTGGAGCCTGATTAATATTTGATGTACTATAATATTTGATGTACTGTCATATATTAATATTTAGTGTTAGGTTGTGGGCTGTACTATTTATTCTCCATTTATTCTTTGTAACTAAAAATACTCTGATTTATTAATATATATATACCCCACCGCCGTGAAAGTTTACTCACGGGGTGTTACCACGAAATTGTTGTTTCTCTCTCTATATATATATATTTCTCTCTTTCTCTCGAAAGGTCTTGTGTTCTTTATTCATCAAGTGTGTGTGTGTGGATTTGATCCCTACAATTAGCAGCATGTTCACACTAGAATTCCAGTTGTCCAGCATTTTTCCTGAGCTACTCATTTTGATGGCGTGTTGCATCTTCCATGGAGTTTTACCATTTCTGTTGAGGCATTTGGTTAATAGCTTTGAATCGACCTCTAATATCACCTTCATGTTTCCATGTTGAACAGACCATTGAAGTCCATGTAAAGTTTTTTGACTTTCAGCCTGGTTGTTATAGTGACAATTCCCAATGGAATAGTTAAAGCATACACCACATTTTCTTGTGTCTGTGAATACTGCCCAGGGAACTTGAAAATAATTTTTGGATATAATTGGAAAATGCCCAGAGACAAAAATGTGATCAATGAAATTAATTCCTCTTGCAATTTCAACAAGAACAATTTGCTTGCAACAAGAACAATCTGCAGTTCCTCTTGCAATTGCAACAAGAACAATCTGGGAAAAGGCCAAGACACAAAGATATGATCAATGGTCTGTTTTGTACATGTAATTGTGATGAATTTTTATGTTTGCCTGCTGTTTTTCTCAGATTTTATCATTCATATTTGGTTCTGCTTTGTACATGTTTAACATCATTTAACTGCTATCTCTCAGATTTTATAATTCATATTTGTGTACTTGGACTAACATGGAATACATGCCTACTGTTTTCTCCAGATTTTATAGTTTTTGTACATGTTTGGGGATCTTTTAACTGTGAAGGGTCTGTGAATTGAACAATGACTAGTGAGCATATGAAATACATGGTTCTCTAACTTATAATTTAATTTTGAATGTGCAGGAAAATGCCGCTGATTGAATTTGATGAATGAGGACAGATGTAATTAAACTTGATTATGTTATTTTATTGAACAATAAAAAGTTTTTGTACTATTATCGTCAATGTTTGAATACATTTGGTTTTGTGGAATGTATTGTTATAGAGATTTTTATGACATTACTTTCTAAGTACAAGACATGTTTCATAGTTTATATTTGAATTATATAATTTTTGATTATGTGTAAGCTAATTTTGTGCTTTAGATCACTTTCATATTAATTTTTATAATTATTTATATGCAAACTAAAATTATTATTATTAAAAAATGAAAATATTTTGCTACAAAATTTCTACACAACATTGCAACACTTCAAAAGTGTGGCTTATTGTTAATAAATTTTATCTGAAAAGTAACACTTTATAATTGTTGTTGTAGATGATATATAAAAGGCTACACTTTTAAAGTGTAATAACGACGCAAAGGTCACACTTTTATGTGTAGTATAATCATATAAAAGTGTTGCTAATGAAATACTCCAAAGTGTGGACTTTATACCTCTATGGCCACGTTTTTTAAGTGTTGCTCCTTTGGCAACACTTCAAAAGTGCTACCTAATGTCAAAGGTTACACTTCTTTTGGCCACCCCCTAAAAAGTGTTGCTTAAAGTCCAAAAGTGTAGACTTTTTTAAAAGGCTACACTTTTTGCTAGTTTAGGCTACACTTTACAGGGGTGACCGTAGGCTTAAAATGTTGTAGCGCTAGAACTTGCCCACTTAGTCCCGCTAAGGGAATCCACTCTAGAACCTATGAAATGATCATATACCGTTGTTTGGAATAGTCCACAACTAGCCTAAAAGAGTTTGACCAAATGAAGTGAATGTTCCGTTCGATCCAAATACTTTGAACCTTTAATAGACTATTTCTTTCTAACTATCCAACCCACCTTCCCAGGGTCTAATGTTTTGGCCCAAGTCCCTCTTTGGACATGTGCACCTCAACTAAGGCCATAAGCCTAAGTTGAGGGTGGCTAATGCAAAAGTGACCTTGTCTTACCCCTTACTTGACATCAGGTATTGTGCACCTCGACTTATGGAAAAGCCATGAGTTGAAGGTGGATATTATGAGAGGAGTCTCAAAAATAGGTGTAAAAAGAGTTGGATGTTAAAAAGAAAAGAATAAGTAAAGAGAAGGATGTGACTTGGAGAAAATAAAAGAACAACTGAAAGGAATAAGAAAAAAATATATATCAAAAAAAAAAAGATTTTTTTTGTGAAAAAAATACAAAAGTGAAAGTCACACCTAAGGTTGAAATGAGTCAAAGAAAACAATAGAAAAGAAATAGGGTGTCAAAATATAAAAGAGGTGGAAGGCCTAGCTGTAATGTCAAGGAGGGCATATAGTCAATAAATGTACCCAATTGTACCACACCTGAACCTGAGCGTACGTTACCAGCCAAGAAAGTCCTACCATGATCCTAGAGTCTAGTTTGGTGAACCTAAGCATCGAAGATAAGGGCAAGGCTATGACATGGAGCACTAACTGTATTTGAGCTTATTCCTAAGCGTGAGTGTTGAAATAGATTATTGTACCCAAAAGTCATAATCATTGTGTGAAAATTGAGGATTTTATTTGAAGTGAGGGCACTAATTACAGTATGAGAAAATTTGTACCTTGATGATAGGAAAAAAAAGTAGAGGTGTTTGTTGACTGGTAACTTCCTGTCATGCTATGATCCGCGTGAAATAGCTTGTCGATACTGAGATGTAGGCCTGCACCCAAACAAGAAAGAGTCGGGATAGATAGCCATGTGATTTCTTGAGCTTAAATTGCATGCTTCTATGCAAGTGTCGTTAAGGGTCGTAATGCGTCGCTTGAGGACAAACAACGAATTTAAGTTGAGGGTGTTGATGTATGGTCAAGTCACGGTATTTCTATTGCATTTAACTTAAGGTTTTTGTCTGTCTAGAGCCTTTTTGTAATGGTTTTAACAAGTTTTGTGTCTTGTTTTGCAGGAAAGATATTCAGGCATAAAACAAAGTAGACAATTGAGAATGTGTAGAAAAAAGACCTACGGAGGCAATCGACGGACCGTCGATCCACTGATGCCCCATAGATGAGGATCGTAGATGATCAGCCCAGGAATTGGAGGGTATTAGGGAAGTCTGCCATATGTGGAACTATGGATAGCATCGACGGTCCGTCGATCGATCAACGGACCGTACTGGTGGACCGTAGTATGAGACTGCGAGGGTTCCCACTTGAAGATTCTAAGTGTGGAGTCACGGAGGAGCATCGACGGACCGTAGAGTGGTCGACAGACCATGCTATTGGTCCGTCATTTGATTCAGAGAAGATGTAATCCGGATGCTGAAATATTTTTCTAAGTCCTGGCTGACGAAAGCAAAGCACAGTCCGTCGATTGATCTGTGGTTTGTCAGTTGGTCTGGTAGATTGAAGCCACGTGCCTGAACAGACTTTCCTTACTTGAATTCCTTTTTAATTAGGATGTTGTTTTATATAAATAGGGCATAAAACCTCATTTTTGGGGTTAGCTACAACTACTATTGTTCTAGTTTATGTTTTGGAGATTAGCTTTTGTAACTTTGGCAAATATTTGATTTCCGGATTTGGTTTTGAAGCTTTTGGTTTGCAATTCAAGTGCAATTTTTGGGTTTAGTTTTCTTATTACGTAAGTTTATGATTTCTTCATCTATCAACATGGATTTTGTTCTTGTCAATATGTGTAACTAAATCCACAACTAGGGTTGTGGGAACCATGAGAGATTAACAAAGTATAACTAGTAATCAAGCAATTCTTGAATAGTGTTTTTGCATGCATTGATAATTCTTTCGTTTTGAAGTCTTTTTAACGAGTGCACGAGATAGAACTCACCTTGTTGATACTTGCCGGACCAAGGAGGTAGTTAATAAGAAATGAATTATCAACATAGATTTAGTGTGATACTATCTAATAGGCTAGTGTCGATTTGTTCGAGGGTGAAAACTAACCCTTACATTGATGTAATATCTAATATGAGGTAATGGTAAGAGTTAGTAAATTATGCACACGTAACCGGACCAAGGTGCGGGGTGAAATTCTCTAGATTCCGGACCAAGGATTTAGAGATACATAACTTATCACTTTTCATGTAATACGCTAGGAAAAGATTGCTATTTCTAGGAATACCACGTTATGAACTTGTGGGGAAAACACACCCTAGTTACTTTCTCATCTTGATAACAACCAAAGTCTGTTTTTGTTCACTAGCTAATCACACAAGTGAAGGAATTTGTTTCACAAATCCCCCCCCCCCCTTTACTTCTTTGTTTCCAATATACCTTGAATATTAAGATATAATAGTAGGTCAAAGTTAAGTCTAAACTATATTCCTCGTGGTATCGACCCCAATTTACTACTTGGGTTCTTTACTTGATAACGATCGATTATGCTTCTTAGGGTGGTGTAATTTGAGCGTATCATTAACAGATTCTTCAAATCTTTATTTATTTTGGAATTTATAAAATTTATTATAAATCATACAAATATTAGGTAAAATAGAGCAAATAGTTGGATAATAAAGTGCAGATATTCTTTTTGTAGTTAGATAAAAAAAATAAGAATTCTATGAGTTCTTTTACGTCATTCCAGTCGCTATCATTAAGTCTATATGTCATATTTTAAGTATGAGCATTCCAAACCATTTGTAAAGGTTTTCGATATTCACAAGCGACTTCAAGCATTTCATATAAATAATTCCCTCTAGTACACACTCATTTTGGATTTTTTCTAGGTGGAAGATTATATTCATGACAACGATTTTCAAAATATCTACTCTAGACTTAACTTGGCATTTAAAAATGAAAGGACATGCACTTTCAACTTTTATGCAACCATCATTATACAATTTTATATCATCTCTAACAATCAAATTATATATGTTATATATGTGTGCAACACACCTTATATCAAAACCATCAATATAAATAGGGCAAAGTGACGATTTTAGCATTTCAACAGTAGCTATATTATTAGAAGCATTATATAAGGTGACACTACTTATTTAGTCACAAAGTCCATAGTTTTGTAAAACATCTATAATTTTTTGAGCTATATAACTACCGGTTTTATGAGTTTCACAACATTTATAACCTAACTTTTTTTTTTTTTTGCAAAGTCAAATTTCCATCAATCCAATATGAAGTAATGGTGAAATAATCATTACCGTTTACACTACGGCCTATTTAAGAAGCAATAAGCTATTTTACAATGATCATAAAAAATATTAACAATGAAGATATTGAAAATGTTGAGCTTGATAATCAAAGATAGCCTTTTTTAATGTATTTCTAGTAAAACCTTTAAAATGTGGATTATACACAATTTGAAAGTTAAGGGGTGTAGGGGGTTTAATGGGGAGTAATGAGAGTAAAAGAGCCATTGGTAGGGCCCAAACCCCATTGCCCAACGGCTCTTTCAACAACTATTATTCGAAATTAAGAAAATAAAAAATAAATCGGACCGGATTGGGATGGAATGGGACCGAAACCAGTATTCATCGAACCGGGAATATCCAATAAATCCCAATTTACATCCCGTTACCCCTTTCGAACCCCTAATGACCAATACTAACCGAGATAAGTCGGAATCGGATCGGATCGGTAACGAATCGGGATGGAACAATACCGAAACCGACACCAGCCGTTTCCGTTGCCAGCCTTATTTACAACAAGGAGTTTGAAATTGAAATACCCAATATAAATCTACTTATCATCCAACTCAACCTTTTGAAACACTTACAATGAAACATGGTTGGTAAAACATGTATTCATACTTATTACATATCATATGAATGGACATATAATTGTTACTTAATAAAACCCAACCAAAATCACAAACATTAACCCATCAATAAGTGAGACAATAGAAAAATTTTAAGTACGAAGTATATAACCACATGAGGACCAAATAATCTGATGGAATTTTGTTAGCGCGCAGAAAATGTAATGACACCTTTGCTTCATAAAACATAAACTAATGAAGATACATACGTAGAAAATCATCAAATATATGTTAAGCACAAACCGAGTGAAAATAGACCTATTTGTTAACCAATTAAAAGTGAAAGACCCAAACGACAAAAAATGAATCAAAATAACCCACCCAAGTAAAGATCCACAAAAATTTTAAAAAGTCCCCATAAACCATCATTAAACAAATCCTTTCATTTACTTTTACTCTAAAAATCCTAAGTAAGAAAAGAAGTTTCTTTCACTTCTCTAAGGAAGGCGAACTCTTCTCCTTCTCCAACCAATTTTGCAGTCTTAAATGAGATAAGACATTTCAGTTCGTTTTATTAAGGGTCCTGCTATTCTAAAACACTCTTTGTAATACTTTTTCCAGATATAAATCAATGCTTATACTCAAAATCAGAAAACAGTGATTGCTTTACTGGGTTTGAAGTCCACTAAGACTGAGAATAATAGCCACGGGTTATGCAATCAGTTTTGGTAATAAAATTAGATATTTGGTGCTATCCATTAAAAAGAATATGTATAAATCGAGGTATAAAGTGAAAGAATTCCTGTTTACTTCTTGCCATTTCCTTGGGTGCTTTTTAGATTGAAAAAATGAATTAAAGAAATTGGTTACAAATGGGTTATAGGGATTTTAAAAAATTTGGGTGGGTTATTTAATTCATTTTTGGTTCAGAATTTTGATTTTTTAAGATAAAAATACCGATGACGTGGATGAATTATAATTGGCCACATGTAAACCATAGTTTTGCGAAACCATTGTTAAAAAATAATGGTATGAATGAGCCTTTTCTTAAACAATAATAACATAGATGAACCAAACTTTTAAAGAATGGCATAGATGAGACTTTTCTGAAAGTTCGATAACATAATTGAGTCTTTTTCTTATAAACAAATCAAAGGCAGTCTTGCAAAGCAAAAAAATCTAAAAATTAAATGGGGACGTGGCTCACCTTTTGTTTGTTTTCCTTTCCGATGTTGAATTGGAAACTAAGAGAAAAGGGCTTCAAATATTTTTGAAGTATTGACAATGGTATAAAACTACTCTTTATTCATTTATTATCATTAAAATATCCTTGTTATTTATTTTTGGGTTCAACTAAAAAATTTTATTTAAATTATTTAAATACTTTTTAAAAAATACGTGAATCATTAGTTATAATTTAATCAATTAATATAATTTATAAGGCCACTCATTATCTACCCAATACTAATTAAACTATCAAATCCAACCCAACTAAGAAACCTACCCCAAACTTATAATGGATTAATTTCTTGTGTGGGTAAATTTTAATTAATTATTACTATATTTAAAGATATTCTTTAATTATTACCATCTATAGCAATATATGACAACATTATGTATACTTATTTTCGTAGATCTATATCATCTCTTACGTTCTTTCTCCTTTTTTTTGTCTCGCTCTTTCTTTTCCTCCCTGCACCCCCTCTTTCTCTATGCTCTTTTTCTCTTTCTTTTCCTCTTTGCACACTTTCTCTCTATGCTTTTTTTTCTATTTGTTTTTCTCCCTGTACCCCTTCTCTCTATGCTTTTCCTTAATCTTTCAATATCATTGAAAAAAATTGGGCTTTTATCAAAGGCTTCAGATCTATAAAAAAGTAAGAAAAAATTTAAAAATTGAAGAATTGGAGTTGCTTAATTTATAGAAGAAATTGATTAGTATTTTATATGTTACTTTGGCATTGTCGACGATTTCCATTCTAATGAAGGTTCTATAAATAATTGTGTTTATAGTTGATGAAAATTTGAAGATTTGAATATTTGTATGTATGAAGATTTGAAGATATGAATATATGAAGAAATGAATATTTGAAGATATGAAGATTTGAAGATATGATGTCATGTGTGACTCATACTTCCTCATATCTAAAGGTGAGTACGCAGGAGAAAGTGACATTTGAAGATATGATGTCATCTTTGTAAAAAATGAATAGACATATAAACTGTAAAATGTAATAAACTTTAACTAAAAATGTATTACACATATATTAAAGTTGAATTAGAAGAGAATTATACATGAATACAAAAATTAGCAAAGGAAAGAGCATTTTACGATCTGTAAACTCAATAAAATTTGTATCAATAATGAATTAAACAAGTAATCCAACAGTAACAGATCAACCAATAAACTGCAAAATAAATTAAATTTGTATTAGAAATATATTACATATATATTAAAGTTGAACTAGAAAAGAGAATTAAGCATGAATAAAAATGTAACTAATAAAAAACTAGTCAGTAATCTATAAAGTGATTTAAACTTGTATCAATAATGAATTTAACAAGTAATATATCAACTAGTAAACTGCAAAACGAATTAAACTTTTATTAAAAGTGTGTTACACAAATATTACAGTTGAATTAGAAAAGAGAATTAAGCATGAATAAAAATGTAACTAATAAAATACAAGTAATTAAACTTGTATCAATATTGAATTAAACAAGTAGTCCAATAGTAATAAATCGACCAATAAACTGAAAAACGAATTAAGCTTGCATTAAAAGTGTATTACACAATATTAAAATTGATTCAGAAAAGAGAACTAAGAATGAATGATAAACATAACTAACGAAAGACAAGAGAATGATCTATAGACTGAACTAAACTTGTATTATTCATGAATAAAACATGTATTATATATGTGTTAAATTATTTTGATTTGTATACCTAAGAATGTGAGTAATTTTTGCAGCAAAATTAAAAATATAGTGTGCTTGTATTATAAATATATTATCAAAATTATTTTGATTAATATATGTAAGAAGGGGATATGTCTCATATATGTTTCAAATGTATTGTTCATGATTTTAATAAAATTATAAAACGATTCTAACACAATTTAATACAAATATGAAAATTTCATTTTTTTTCAAGCCTTAAATCTAATTTTTACTCCTAAAATCAATTATAAACTTAATCAATCCCTCTTAAAAGTAAAATATAAACTCCAAATTATATTTTCAACTATTTGGAAGAACTACCGACCTAAAATAATCACAAAATCTTAAAATTTATTAATGAATTCAAAGTTTGATGTTTTTAAATGACCAAAAATGGTGAATTCATGCTATTGGAATTTTAGAGATTCTGAATTCGTTCTTATACACACACTTTTCTACAAATTTTGGGATTGTGTTTCTCCTTGTTCTTTTTAGGAGAAAATCATCAAACATGAGTGACAACTGATTTGAAGATAAAAATATCTAAATAGTTCTTTAAATGAAAATTGTGAAGAGGAAGAAGATGAAAATAAATCATGATTGTAAGATGTCACGAACCAACCCACCGGGCCGCGCGGGCACCCACTCTAACACCTTAGTAGGAGAACCCTCTTATACAAATAGTTAAAACATGTGGAAATTTAAATAAACATAATTAAATATACTATGGGAAAGTTATACTTAAAAACATCTAACACAATTTAGGTTAAGACTTGCAAACTAATTAACACTTCCAAGGATCTAGTCTAAGAAGGTACAAGAGCTATTAAGAGTACAACGGAGCATACAACGGAGCAAGATAAATAAAAGACACAACTCCCACCATACAGAATGAAAGATAGAAGCTGTTGTAAATTTCTTCTTTTTCTTCATCTAATGAAACGCCAATGACCCTGCATCCAGACTGCCCAAAAAGGCCTAAAAAAGTAGTATCAATACAACCACACGTACTGGTAAGCAACATCGGTCAACCTGACGCCTATCACATAACATAAGGAAATCAACTAACAAGAGTATGTAATAAAGCACTCGCTTCTTCACCTTCACCCTATTCTTGAACATCTTAAATTACTCTAGTACTCTTAATACCCCTCACCTTCTTCGTGAACTACTTACTAGGTTCTTGATCTTAGCCTAACCATTCTAACACATCGAAGAGTCAACAACATACAACTACAATGCACTCCGACTAGACACTCACGACATACCCTTACCTTTTCCTCATATTACCCATCCCTTGTCTCATCGTACATTATATCAAGCTTCCCAACTACCGACCACGAATCCCCTTTGTTAAACATATAAATATCCCTTATTCTCCATTTTACGACCCTTGAACCCTTGGCGTCCCCAATTCATTCAATTACCACATAAACAACAAGTCCACTCAACACAAGGACAGTAAAAAATAAGTTTTCATAACCACAAAACTACTCTGGGAAATTATAATATCATTTATAATTATGAACCACATTTAATTTTACATTCTCAAGATACACAATTTTATCATATCATTGGTCCTTTCATGGAATTCGAATCAAAACTGTTAGCATACCAGAATGTGTTACCCAATCCAAAGATTATGTCAGAACGTAGTAGCCGATCCATAATTATGTCGAAGCATGGCAAGCGATCCAAGTTAGTATTTCGGAACACATCACCCGATCCACAATCACAATCACAATGTATATGATCAGCATCATACAAAAGGAGTAATTCAAAACATATATTTCTTCGTTCATACTTATTTACATCAGGTGTTATCAACAAGCTTCAGTCAAATACATACACGTACAAAATACAATCATAGAATTACAACCATCCTAATAAACTACTCATCGAAGTATATCATGTGGGAATTAGTTCAATCATACTTAGCCCTAGTTCATAATATAACAATTCTTCTTAGGATTATTTATTTAATCATATTTCATTTGGTGCACACATTCCTACACATAAATCCTACAGTTGATTTACATATCGTAAGAAGTGGGCACAAATTTATAACTACTTAATTCATGACACCTAGCCTACCTGGGCACCAAGCAGCTACACTGAAATTCAGCCTTCGGTTCTTTCTTCCGAAAATCGTGAGGGTGATCTTGATAAAAAATCTGCAATATGTCGACATCATTTCACTAGAAATCTTTCTCTCCATCTTTACCAAGCTAGGAGCAATTTTTTTTTTTTGGGTGGGGGGTAGGGTGGGGGGGGTAGGGTATTTTACAACCAACTTTAGTATATTAGGTAGGATAAATGAAAATTCAAGTTATTTAAATTCTTCCTCGCCTATCCCGCACTGACGACTATTTTCCCCGCTGTGGTGCTGCCTCCCTAGCGGCATCTGGCCCACCTTGACAGGAAAGTGGACTAAAATTTCCCAAATTTTTGCTTTTCTTAACTAACGATGATTTGGGTCATTACAATAGATACAAATTTACCCCTCGTTTATCCGTGAAATACCAGTGCTCGGATAATCACACACCCCATTTCAGAGTACTTCCAAACTAACGAATAGGGCCATCTCGAAATCATTAAGAATGGTAACTTTTCTAATGGTTGACACAAGAAAGTTACTATACTCAACTATTATAAAGAAATTGAGGCAACCCACGAAGAAATGAATGTGTCTAAATTACACAGCCTGGCCCACCAGAGCGGCAACCCTCCCGCGAGGCAGGGCCGCTGAAGCGAGGATCTAACACAGAGGCGGGAGGTCGGGAAACAAAAAAGAAAAGGGGGGGGGGGGAGGGAAAAGATTT